>CM038793.1:122252015-122852015 GCA_021764765.1 Vicia sativa | reverse complement strand
TAATAAAATTTGTTTGTGCTTGTTTAACAAATTTAAATTCCTAAGGTCCTTGAAAACATTGCATTGCATTTGCATAAACATCGCATATCAAGGCATAACATCTCATAACAGGTACATCGAAGATTGGTTTTCTCATTTTCTCGCTATTTATTTTAGCAGAAATGGCTCTTGAACAGACTGTCAAAGATCTTCAGGCTCAGAATGCTCAGTTCCAGGAGATGCTCACCAGCTTGGTCCAAGGCCAAGAAGATCTGAAGAAGCTCATCAACAAAAAGAAGAAGGCCGTTGGTGTTCTCAACATGGGCAAACGTTACAAAGGTGGTCCTAAAATGGTCAGCCGGATAGAGCTCTCAGAAGGGAGTGTCAAGACAGAGGGAAGTGTCAAGGGACATGAAGAAGACCAACGTGAGCCTGAGAAGGACAGAGAAGATCACTATGATAATGACGATACTCGATGAAGATGACAAGTACAAGCAACTTGAAGACCGTCTAAATCTTGTGAAAACACGAAGATGTCCGGGTTGAATTTTGATGATCTGAGTCTTGTCCCTGGTGTGGTGATTCCTCCCAAGTTCAAAGTTCCTACTTTTTCCAAATATGATGGCATTTCCTGTCCAAAGCTGCATTTGAAGTCCTATGTTCAAAAGATCAACCCCCACACTGATGACAGAAAGTTGTGGATGCATTATTTTCAAGAGAGCTTGTCCGAAACTCAATTGGAATGGTATTATCAGCTAGAGAATGACCGTATCCGTACTTGGAGTGACTTAGCAGATGCTTTCTATAGGCAGTATAAGTACAATGCGGAGTTGACTCCCACTCGCATGCAACTACAAAGCATGTCTATGGGTCGTGATGAGAAGTTCAAAGAGTATGCTCAGAAATGGAGAGACCTAGCAGGCAGAGTTCAACCACCCTTGTCCAATAGGGAGTTGGTTGATATGTTTATGGGAACACTGGCAGGTCCATTCTTCAATCATCTGATTGGAAACTCTTCATCCAGATTCACCGAGCTGATATTGACAGGAGAGCGTATTGAGGCTGGTATCAAGAGTGGGAAGATTCAGGTAGAGTCGTCCTCGAATGCTGCAAAGAGATCTTTTGGGGGTAAGAAAGAAACTAATGTTGTGTATGGTCAGAAAAGCCGAGCCAAGTACGACCGCGCTCAATCTTGTGGGGGCAGTTGTGATCTCCAATCCTACATCAGCACAACCTCAGCGAGACAACGCGCGTAGCCAGAACGTGCCACGAAGACAGTTTACGAAGATCAACATGCCATTGTCGCAAGCCTTGCAACACATGTTGAAAGTAGAGCCGATTACTTTGAAGGATCCTCCTCAGAGTGTCAACACTTCCTCTCCGAGATACAATCCTAATGCTAAGTGTGCTTACCACTCCAATAGCCCAGGGCACGACAATGACAACTATTGGGCTCTGAAGAACAAGATTCAAGATATGATTGAAGCTAAGCAGATTGAGTTTGACCCTCCAGTTGAGACTCCGAATATGATCAACGCGCCTATGCCTAACCATGATAAAAGTTCCAATGTTATTGGTGAGAACTCTTATGTTTTCAACATAGATGACTTGACCATTCCTCTGATGACTGTTAAGAAGAATTTGTTGCAAGCCGGTGTCAACCCAGGATGCCCAGAGAATTGGCGTTGGTGCCCATCTGCACCTGATGGCTGTGCTTGGTTGAGAAGACGTGTTCAGGGCATGATGGATAACCGTGAAATACTATTCCTGAAACCACCTGTGGAGAGCCTGTGTGAAGACATGTCTAAGAAACTGAAGATCGAAGATGTGAGTGAAACTGTACCTTCTGCATGGGATACCTTGGGGCAGCCAAGTGGAATGTTCGATTACATCGTGAAGTACACTATTCCCGAAAGCTACAAGATTCCTATTGAAGATGTTAAGGCAACCGAATGGGGAGACAATCTCCCAGAAGACTATGCTGATGTTAACACTATAAGGATTTCCTCTGCTGATTCTGTGCCTAGAGTGGCACCTCTCATCATTACCTCTCCCAGACCAGTTCCATATTCCTCTGACAAAGTTATTCCTTGGAATTATGGATCTGATGTATACTATCATGGCGTCAAGCAAGACCCTCTAACCATGGAAGATCTTACAGTTGAAGCTTCTGTTCTTGACATCGACAACATCACCGAATCAAGTAAGGTGACCAGAACCGGAAGAGTATTCTCCCAAGATATCTCTCCTCCAAAAGACACTGCGACTCCAGCTCGCATTCCAGCCATTCAACCAGTTCCCGAGACTAGAGGGAAAGAACCAGTGACTCATCCTGCTCAACCAGAAGTACCAAAGGAAGTTGCTGAAGACACCTCCAAACAAGAAATGGAGGAAATTCTGAAGATTATCAAGAAGACTGACTACAATGTTGTGGAACAGTTGGGACAAACTCCGTCCAAGATCTCCATGCTTGCTCTGCTCCTGTGCTCTGAGGCTCATGCTAAAGCCTTAGTGAAGTTTTTGAAGAATGCTCACGTACCACAAGACACTACTACTGATCAATTTGAAGTTTGTATTGCTAGCCTGACTGCCAACAACGGCTTAGGCTTCTCTGATGCTGATTTAACTCCCGCCGGAAGGAAACACAACAAAGCCTTGCACATCTCTGTTGAATGCAAGGGCGTTACATTGTCTCATATTTTGGTGGATACCGGTTCTGCTCTGAATATCCTTCCGAAGCCTGCTTTTGATCGACTTGATGTTGAAGGGTTGGTTCTGAAACCCAGTGACATTGTTGTGAGAGCTTTTGATGGTTCTAAGAAAACAGTACTCGGAGAGCTCATCCTACCTGTTAAAGTCGGTTCCCAGACTTTTGATTCCGTTTTCTTTGTCATGGACATCCGTCCAGCCTACTCTTGCCTACTTGGACGCCCTTGGATACATGGGGCAGGTGCTGTTACCTCTGCATTAAAAACTGAAGTACTCGGTGAAAGGGAAGGTTGTTACGGTATGTGGTGAAGAAGAGTATATGGTCAGTCATCTACAGTCATTCCGATACCTCGAGGTGGAGGGTGAATTCTTCGAGACTCCCTGTCAAGCTTTTGAAACAATCCCCAGAGTCATGCCTGTTGACTCTCCCGTCACTTCTGAAGTTACACAAGCTCCGCCTAGGATGGCTTCGCTGAAAGATGCTCAAGCTGCAGTTGAAGAAGGAGGTACTACTATTTAGGGTCAGATCCCTGATCTTTCTTTCAAATCTGACAAGACTGGTTTAGGCTTCACCATCAAAGGTCAGAAGATGATATGCCGCAAACGTGCCAGCCAATTTCCTTTCCGCATCAGCCAGAGTGGAATCCATGCTATAGAAGACGACAACAACGATTTTGACATTAGCAAGTGGATCTTCCCAACTCCTGACAACGGACTCAGCAATTGGAAGACTGAAGACGTCATACCAATCTCCTTTAGACATGAGTAATTGCCTTTGTTTTTGTTTTGCTTTTCGTTTTCTATAAACTCTAAGGCCTAGTGCCTTGCCCGGGGCATCATGGCTCGTTTGTGAGGGTTATTATTTGTCATTTACATATTTTCATTCAATAAAATCGTTGGACTTTTGCATTTAATTGTTTCTTTCTCTCTTTTACTTTATCACCCCTTCAAAAAGCTATGTGTTTCTTACACACACCCACGTGATACTGCAGAATCACTCTGAATCTCGTTGATAACAGCTATGCTATTGCTAAATATGACTTGATAATCCGATCTACCAAGAAGGCGAAGGTGAGGAAGATTGTGAAGTGCCGGAGAACTTGTCGGCCACTCTGCAAGAAGATCGAGTTATCTGACCACCGAAGAGGTTGAGGTTGTGAATTTGTGTACTGACAAAGACAGAAAAGAGATCAAGATAGGAACGGGTCTTGGGAACAGTCTTAAAGAAAGGTTGGTACAGATGCTACGAGACTATATTGAAGTTTTTGCTTGGTCGTACGAAGACATGCCAGGTTTAGATATTGACATTGTGGTACACCGATTGCCGATAAAAGAAGGTTTTCTCCCAGTGAAACAGAAGGTTCATCGCATGCGTCCTGAGATGTTAGAGAAAATCAAAGCCGAAGTTATGAAGCAGTTCAACGCCGGTTTCTTAGCTGTTACTTCCTATCCGCAATGGGTTGCAAATGTGGTACCTGTACCTAAGAAGGATGGCAAGGTACGAATGTGTGTAGATTACAGAGATTTGAACAAAGCGAGTCCGAAATACGATTTTATGCTTCCTCATATTGATGTTCTTGTTGACAACACCGCTCAGCATAAGTTTTCTCCTTCATGGATGGTTTCTCCGGTTACAATCAGATCAAAATGGCTCCTGAAGAGATGGAGAAGACTACTTTCGTTACACAGTGGGGTACTTTCTACTACAAGGTCATGCCGTTCGGCCTAAAGAACGCGGACGCCACTTATCAGCGTGTTATGGTGACGTTATTTCGTGACATGATTCATCACGAGATAGAGGTCTACGTCGACGACATGATAGCTCGATCACAGACTGAAGAAGAATATCTTGATCATCTACGGAAACTGTTTGATAGGTTAAAGAAGTACAGACTGAGACTTAATCCCAACAAGTGCACCTTTGGAGTTAGAACCGGAAAACTCCTAGGGTTTTTTGTCAGTGGGAAAGGTATTGAAGTTGACCCAGCCAAGGTTAAAGCTATTCAAGAAATTCCAGCTCCCCGCACCGTCAAGGAAGTCAGAGGTTTCTTGGGCCAATTAAATTACATTGCCAGATTCATTGCACATCTAACTGCTACTTGTGAGCCAATCTTCAAGTTGCTGAAGAAAGATCAAGTGGTAGAATGGAACGACGATTGCCAGATCGCTTTTGACAAAATCAAGGAGTACCTGAATCCTCCTATCGATGCATGCGAAGAAGACCTCTTATCATGTACTTGACAGTGTTAGAGAATTCAATGGGGTGTGTGTTGGGGAAACATGACGAGTCTGGTCGAAAAGAGTATGACATATACTACCTTAGCAAAAAGTTTACCGATTGTGAAACAAGATACTCACAGCTCGAGAAAACTTGCAGCGCTTTGGCTTGGGCTGCTCGCCGACTAAGACAGTATATGTTGACTCACACTACCTTGTTGATTTCAAGATGGATCCGATAAAATACATATTTGAGAAACCAGCTCTCTCCGGAAGAATAGCAAGATGGCAAATGATCTTGGCTGAATACGACATCCAGTATACTTCTCAGAAAGCAATCAAAGGAAGTATAATAGCAGATCATTTGGCTTATCAAGCCGTAGATAACTATCAGTCTATGCAGTTCGAGTTTCCCGACGAAGATGTTTTACTAGTCACTGATTGTGAAGAACCAGGCCCAGACAAAGGACCTGAACAAGGATCCCGATGGACCATGGTCTTTGATGGAGCCTCGAACGCACTTGGCAATGGCATTGGCGCCATCATTACATCCCCTACAGGCGGACACACACCTTTCACCGCCAGATTATGTTTCAACTGTACCAACAATATTGCCGAATACGAAGCGTGCATCATGGGTATTAAAGATGCTATTGACTTAAGAATCAAGTTCTTACAAGTGTATGGAGACTCAGCTTTAGTGATCAGTCAGATTAAGGGCGAGTGGGATACGAAGCATCCGAATCTCATTCCGTATCGAGAGCATGTTTTAAGTTTGAACCCCTACTTCGAAGAGATTACTTTTGATCACATTCCACGAGAAGAGAATCAGTTGGCAGACGCATTGGCTACTATGTCATCTATGTTCAAGGTCAGATGGGACAACGAGGGTCCCCAAATCATCATCGAAAGGTTTGGCGAACCTGTATACTGTTTTGAACTTGATGGAGAAGAGAAACCTTGGTACTACGATGTGAAGAGGTATCTTGAGACTCAGGAATACCCCGCAGGGGCATCTATCAACGATAGGAAGTTTTTGAGAAGGTTTGCGTCCAAATTCTTCCTCAGCAACGACATCTTATACAAGTGCAACCACAACATGTGCTTACTTCACTGTGTAGACCGGAAAACAGCGGAATGTATCATGGAAGAATTACACGAAGGTGAATTTGGTACCCACTATAGTGGACACACCATGGCTAAGAAGATTTTAAGGACGGGTTACTATTGGTCCACCATGGAAGCTGATTGTCACCGCTATGCTCGATCTTGTCACAAATGCCAGATTTATGCAGACAAAGTGCACGTACCTCCAGTACCTTTGAATGTTCTAACAACTCCTTGGCCTTTTGCAATGTGGGGCATTGACATGATCGAAGAAATCAAGCCTGACTTCAACGGACATCGTTTCATCCTTGTGGCAATTGACTATTTCACCAAATGGGTAGAAGCGACCTCGTTCCATTACCAAGAATGTTGTGGCTCATTTCATCAAGCATAATCTTATCTGTCGGTATGGCACTCCTGAAAGGATTATCATAGATAACGGCTCTAATCTCAACAACAAAATGATCACCGAACTCTGCACGCAGTTCAAGATCAAGCATCACAACTCTTCTCCTTATCGGCCTAAGATGAATGGCGCTGTGGAAGCCGCCAACAAGAACATTAAGAAGATTATACATAAGATGACAGTGACTTACAAAGATTGGCATGAGATGTTACCATTCGCTCTTCATGGTTATCACACTACAGTACGGACATCAACAGGGGCAACCCCCTTCTCTCTTGTATACGGTATGGAGGCAGTCCTACCCATTGAGGTTCAGATACCCTCAACCAGAGTCCTCCAGGACGTAGAGTTAGGTGAAGACGATTGGATCCAAACTCGCCTTGACTAGATCAACTTGATTGATGAGAAGCGGCTCGCATCCATCTGCCATGGATAGATCTATCAGAAACGAATGATAAGAGCATTCAACAAAAGGGTCAAGCACCGGGTCTACCAAGTCGGTGACTTAGTAGTCAAGCGCATCATTCTTCTACAAGGTGATCCCAGGGGCAAATGGACTCCCACCTACGAGGGACCATTTTTAGTCAAGCAGTATTTTCCGGCGGAGCTATGATACTTAGCACCATGGATGGCGAAGACTTCCCACACCCTGTGAATGCAGACATAGTCAAAAAATACTAGGCATGAAAGAGACCCGCTAGGTCGAATGACCTAGGAAAAAATAAGGGCATCCTGGCGAACCAAAAGGATTCGGGAAAAAGTTAAGGATATATATACAAAACATGTACACCCGGCAAGTCGAAAACCTGCAAAGGCGCCTTGGGCAAAAAGGGTATCGGTGGTGAAAACCGAAAGGGCGGTCTAGGCAAAAGTTAGGGATTTAAGCGTACGACTATGTCTCGTCCAGATCACCTACTTCCAAACTACTACTATCAGCATTCAAGATTCAAATGGCGAAAATCAATCCACTCACTTTCTACTGACAACAAGGAGATGAGATAGTTGAAGTATATGAGTACTAGCATAGTTGGAACTTAACGAGATTGCTTCCGCATAGCTTTTACTTTTCTTGTGTACAAACTACTTGGCCATACGCCGCCTTTCAAATTAATACAAGTTCTTTCTTTACAATTTTTACTATTGTTGTTTGCATAAAGTCCAACGTTTGCTTTGAATGATTATATGCATCTGACAATAAATATCTATTCACAAGCATGCGAAAAGTGAACATACGAAAGTAATTACTACAGGCTCTAGGAATTGGGATGACGAAAGTCACTGTCGTTCCCTACAGTACAATCCCCCAGGTGTCACTCACCACAAAATATCCCCGACGGAGTACGCATTTCCCTCCACTAGTCCCGACATTCCAGGCTTCATCATGTTGGTCCCCGAGCAGTGATTCCACCCAACTAAGCCATGTTACATCAGTCTCAAAGCAGTAACGATTCATCACCAACAGAGGTATCCCCAGCAAAATATCTCTCAAACAATCATCACCTCCTCGACAACAGTAGTATCCAGACTTGAAACATGGTCAGATAGTGCATCGGAGGAAACCTACATCTTTTATTCCCAAGCCAGAGATTTCGACGGGCTCCAGATCCTTCTAACTCGGTCTCCCGGCAACTATCAAATGATCTCCAGCAGGATCTACACGCAAGATCCCCAGTAGAGCGCCTCTAATTTTTCCCCAACAGGGTCTATGCACAAGATCCTCAACAGCGCGTCTCTCAATCTCTACCATCCTCAACAATATCTAGGCTCAAGACGTTGTCAAATAGGGCATCGGAGGAATCAAGGTTATCTTTCTTCTCAGGGTTTCAAATCCATTTTGTCCCCAAACAGAAGTCAGAAATCTCCAAGCAGAGCATCCACATCTTCTTCAAGATGGATATGTTTTGAAATACCACAACATCTATCATTCATACATTACTCATAAAAGTCATAATTTGTGCATATGTCATTCATACACATCGTCATGCATCATAATTTGCATAAGACTAACAATATTCTATCAAAGTTTCTTTTGTTTTTCCCAAAAACAGGTGAAAATCACTTCTAAAACAAACTGGTCCAGGATTAATGCGAAGCGGTGGAAAACTATCGACGACCGCCCTAGTTGTCCTCCGACAACGGATCCGGATTAATGCCCGAGACGGAAAACTATCGACGACCGCCCTAGTTGTCCTCCGACAAGCTGGTCCGAGATAATGCCGAGCAGACGGAAAACTATACGAGCGACCACCCAAGTTGTCCTCCGACAATAGATCGAAGATTAGCGACGGAAACCCTATCCGAACGATCACACAAGTTATCCTCCGATAACAGGCATTGGATCAATACCCAAAGCACAACAGGGAAGCTATCCACATTTTGCCAACTATTATCCCCTCAGAGCAATCAAGTCGAAGATTTATTCTTACTCTCTCTTATTATCAACAGCGACTACAGAGTCTAGCGTACGACTCAGTTGCCTCGGGTGGCATCTTAAGCCCATCTCCGACTACTTGTCAACATTTCTCGACTTTCAGAATGCTGCATATTTGGTTAAAAACCAATACAAACCAATAGCTTCATTCAAAGATGAGCACGAAGTCTAGCATACGACTCGACATCATTCTCTCAGGATGGCATCTTAAGTCCATCTACCAAGCCTTCCACTTCCAGGAACATCTACCGAGCCTAGCGTACGGCTCGCTCCCCAGCATCGATCATTCCAGATGGCATCTTAAGCCCATCTCCGACAACTCTCTTATTCAGACGACATTCTTGAGTCTAGCGTACGACTCATTTCCCAGCGAAATCTTCAGCTTTTCCAAATGGCATCTGTAAGCCCATTCCCGCATCATCAGCCAACAGCGAGTGCAAATTTTCAGGTGTACTCGAGTGTTCAATCATCTTCTACCTCCCGGTCACGAAAGGCAAGCATGCCAATCTAACCCTTCCAGTACTAGAAGATTGAACAGGGACAGCTGTCATACCCCAAAATTTGCCCTCCTACTTCTCAAAACATCTCATACATCCATACTCAAGGATTCCTCAAGGGTTGATCAGACAAACCCTCTCCTAGACAATCAACCCAAATTAGGGTTTGGAAATTCTCAGATCGGATGGACTTCAACATCTCAATGGTCATCATGCCTCCTCATGTGCTTCAAGATTCCCATGACAAGTTTCAAGCCTCTGAGTCAAGTTTCCTCGGACAATTGCTCGGATGGTTGAAAATGAGTTGTATTGGACAAAAGTCAAGCTGTGGTCAACATCAGTCAAACTTCATGATTTTTGGTCAACATCCTCATTTTGAAGTCACGTTCATCATTTGATCAAGGGTTGATCATGATTCATCAAGAAAACTCAAGATTTTCTCAAAAGTCAAACTTTCCAAATTAGGGTTTTTTAGTGAAAAGTCAACTGAACTTTGACTGAACATAACTTCTTCATACTTTCTCAGAAATTTTTCCACCACCTCTCATTTTGAAGGAAATTCAATTCCTTCCTTTTGCTCTCATTCCTCACTCTATAAATACCCAACATATTGCACAAAGCCAAGAACGAAAACCCTAGCCTTACAACAACCCTTATTTTGCTCAAAAATTTCAGAAAGTTGTGAAATTCGAATTTCAATTTGCAGCCAATTTCCAGGTGTTCTAAGCCCTCCATTGTGTTCTAAGGGTAAGTTTGGGTAAGTATACATCAAAACCCATGGCCAAAGCTGCTTGAATCGAGCCATACATGTTCATACATATACATATATTTCTTGAATTCGTTTTCTGATTTCTATCGTGTTTTGTCTGAAACTAATCATTATTATGAGTTCCTGGGGTATCATAGAGCAGGTCTGGGTGATCACATCAAGCCCATGTCAACCGGAATCCTATTTGCCATTGTTAGGGTAGTTTATGTCATCTTCTTCGAAACTCATCGTATAGTCGTCTTCAAGCCAAAACGATGGCACCATCGAACTCGCAGCCATCGAATTAGGGGGATAGGGTTATTCTTGTGCTTTGATTTTGGCTATTTTGCAGGTTTTCAAAAATCAACTCGCCGGAGAAGATGATCGGCGTTAGGGTTCCGATGGCTGACTCCGACGCTGACTCTTTGGCTGCATGTGTGGCACGATCGTGGCATTTGATTCGTCCATCCAGTACAACTGGACCCCACATGGCTGACTGTGCGTTGAATTCACATAATCATGACACATAAACCCTTATAATCCATTCTTTGTATTTCCATGACACCAAAAGCAATTTGGCTCAGTGGAAAAGGCAAGCAACGTGGAGATTCCCTCAATGGTCACCAGTTCGATCCCTGGCAAGACCATCTTATTTTTTTCCCTTTTGCAAACTAACTTTCTTTTCTATTTTCCATAATATTTTTTATCTATTTTAATTTATCTTCAAATAGTTTTATCATGCATCTAAAAAACTCCAAAAATATTTATTTTTTGCATAATCATCAGAAAAATATTTATTTAATTTTTAATATTAAAATTATTATTTTTGCATGCATATTTAATTTAATTACTAATTAATCATTTAAATGACTTTTAATTGTTTTTAAATTACCAAATCGATTCAGAAAATTACCAAAAATTTATCTTATCATGTTAATGTCATTACTAACATAAAACCTTTTTCCTCATTCAAAATATTATTTTTTACTAACATTTTCCTCTTATGCAATTTTCTTAGTTTTAGATTATGTATCATTGTTGTAACGTTTCGGACGATTTTTCTTACTTTTCTTTTTTTCAATTATGAAATTGTCTATGGGATGTAATAGTTTAATTAGGACTTTTATTTTCCGCACTCTCATTATGTATCTGCCTCAAAGCCATGTAATAGCGTAGGACATTTACTTTCCGCACTTTACTTTCCGCAATTTACTTTCTGCACCCTATAAACTGCTAGTAACTAGGCGTGTATGACAAGATAAAATTGGACATAGATCACTCATAATTCGAAGATAAAATACCTGAAATCAACACACTCTTTTCACACATGCACCCCTTAGGGTAATTCTCTCTCGTTGCCTTTACGAATACAAATGGTCAAGTCCCTCGAACATAGAGGTATCCTAGCACCGTTGCCTTCAAAACAAATCATCATAGTCCCTTCGATACAAAGATTCGATGTCGCCTAGGAATACATGATCTTGACCCTCGATTGTCGCCTACAAAAAATGATGATCGTCCCTTCGAATGTGCTAGGATACTTCCTACAAGTTGCCTTCTATGACCATACGATGTCCCTTCGAATGTCCCTTCTACATCCAACTAATAGGGTCACCTACCAACTAATGGTATGGATAGCGCTATTCTCAAGGAACGTAAAATAACATGAAAACGACCAATTCTGAGTAGGTAATAAGACTTTTAGTTGCTTGCTCAAATCAAAAACTTTTTTACACCACACACTTTTTTAAAGTTCAAAACTCTTTTCAAAATGAAACATTTCCAAACACTTTGTATACATTCCTACATGAATCATTACAAAGTCAAAGCGAAATGCCTTTTCAAAACATTTTTGTCAAACACACAGAAAGCACTTTAAAAAAAAAATGATCTAAGAGCAACTAAGAGCCCGTAGATAACTACGGATGGAAAGGGGTGCTAATAACTTCCCTTTTCATAACCTTCTCCCTTACTCAGAATCTAACGAAGGTCTTTTTCTGTACTTTTTACCTTCCCTTAATTGGATAAAAGAAAAGTCGATGGCGACTCTTGCTATCCGCAACATTTGCGATACAAAAATCTCAAAGTCAGTTCACCGTATTACACATTGTTAATGTGTATATATGTCAGTTAAATAAATTACACTAATTTAATTTCATAATAATATATATATATATATATATATATATATATATATATATATATATATAATTACCTCAGGAGCTTCCCTTTCTGATTGGTGTCTTGCTTTTCCTTCCTCAACTCAAGAACTTCAGCTTCTAATCCATCCAACCTTGCCTGCAGTTCTTTATTTCTAGCAGCTTTTGTCTTTGGATTGTTCTTTTTCAAGGATGTTGGAGTAACCCCATGTCCTTTACCCCTCACCGACCAGAATGATCACGAACATCTAATGCTCGACTAAGTATGCTCCTACAATCATCTGGTGGAGATATAGACTGAGACAGAATCTCCTGAAATTCATATGAATATCAAAAAAAAATGAGTATTATATGTTAATAAAATTTTGATTTAAATTAAGAATTAATGTTATACTTATGCATTTTTCAAAAATTTGTTGTACATCTTCTTTAAGAACTCCATCCTTACCCACACGGGCAGCCTTCCACAAAGCATGTTCCAGAAGAGATGTTTCAGAACTATTCTCCTCTTTTAACTACACATTAACACAAAAAAATAAGATTAGTTATAACTCTTGATAAACAAGTATATCATTGCAATTTATAAATACTTACATTTTTTTGTTCTAATCGTGCATATCCCAAACGCCCTTTTTTGTATGGATACCCGAGAGATGATGCTCTTTGGCGATTTACGTCACTTACACTCTGAAATTTTGGGGTTTTACGTTTGGATTTAAAAACATCCCATTCTTTAAGTGAAATCACATTTGCATATTTTGTTGGACGCTCTGCATCAACAAAAACATTTTCAGCATCTTTAAGATATTTCTTGTTTAAATATGTTCTAAACCCTCTTAGTATTTTGCCGGCCAATCCAAGACAATTATCTTTTCTTGTGTCATCAATGTTGAAAGACCTCTACAAAAATCATACACAGAGTACGTTAGTATAAGTAATTTAAATACATAATCTTAATTTAAAGACATAATTTAAGGTACCTGTATCTCACTCCAGATTTTGTTTTTAGTATCATCCAACTTATCATCTCTCCACTCATCACAAGTTATTGGAATTTCTCTCCTTACAACTCTACCCATGTAACTTGTAAATTTAGAACTGTTAGGCTCAATTAATTGGTCACTTGGACTCCAATGCACATTATATTTTATGCCTCTATCTCTATCACGAATGATATTCTTCATAATAGTTTTTCCTCGTTTAATTTCTCTTTCCACTCCCTTATCGGATTTGCATGCACCATTGTCTCCATCATTAATAGAATCATCGTGTGGGTGATCCTCGTTACTAGCCATCTAACCTGTAATAAAGAAAAACATTAGTATCTAATGACAAATATTTAATTCCAAATATATAATTCCAAATATCTAATTCCATAACTAATTGAGTATATAAAATGACAAATATATAATTTTATTGAAAATGACAGAATATATAACATTTTACTATATTACCTATTTCACTAACATCTCTTTATTTTCTTGGTTGGATTGCAAATTACTTGTCTCTTAAGGACACGGACGGAGGGATTGCTCCAAATTCCCTCATCATGATCTTTTTTGATATATGATTCATCCGCTGTAGTATTTTCATCTCGATCATTTCTAATATACGACTCATTCTCAACATCAACATCACCTTGACCTACACTTTTATCATCATTCACTTTGTTAGATAAAAGCACTATAGACCATTTCGTACTCTTCGGGTCTGTGACATAGAACACTTGTTTAGCTTGAGAGACTAGAATAAAAGGCTCATCTTTGTACCCCACCCTATTAAGATCCACTTGCAAAAACCCTTACTTATCCATTCGTATGCCACTATTATGTACCCACATGCAACCAAAGATTGGAATCTGAAACTTCTCGTAATCAAACACCCAAATGTGATTGATAACCCCAAAATATGACAGATTTTCATATTTTGGGTTTAAGTCCTTCATACTAGAAATATGCATTACTTCAACTACCACCGTGACACCACTATTTTGCATAGTACTTTTATCATCTTGTTCTTTGGTATAAAATGTGTATCCACTAATTGCATATCCTCTACAAGAAAACAAATCGAACTTGGACCATATGCCAAACATCTCAACCTGTCTGATATTGAAGTGGCATCTGAATGAAACTTTGAATATATATGATCCTTAAACCATTGTATAAAACTTTAATTGTGCTCTCGTACTATCCAATTTTCATTTCTACTTTGATTCTCACCTCGAAGTATAGCCTTGTGCATTTCAACAAATGGCTCAACCTCATTGTCATTGTGAAGAACATACAAATGCACTTGATCCCGTTCATCCCTTAATACTGTCACAATTTTATTTCCAATTAACTTTTTACCTTCTTTTTTTTCGAAAAAATGAGATTTGGGGAGTCCAATGGATTGCACATTTGACAAAAATTCAATACAAAACTCAACCGCTTCTTCAATAATGTATCGCTCAATGATACAACTCTCTGGACGACTTCGGTTTTTCATGTACCCTTTTAATATTTTCATATAACGTTCAGCAGGGTACATCCATCTCATATAAGCTGGTCCACACAACTATGCCTCTTTCAAAAGATGGACAACAAGATGTACCATAATGTCAAAAAATGATGGAGGAAAATACATTTCAAGGTCACACAAAGTAATAACTATTTCTTTTTGCAATACTGGTAGGATCTCAGGATCGACCACCTTACTAAAAATTGACCTGAAGAAAAAACACAATTTAGTTATAGCACTTCTTACTTTTTCTGGAAAAATAGAACGTATACCTATTGGTAGAAAATGTTCCATTATGACTTGGAAATCATGTGTCTTCAAAGTCTATAACTTGAGGTATTTCATAGACACAAGTCTTCTAATGTATGAGGAGTAACCTTCTGGAACTTTAACTTCACTCAGAAACTTACACAATATTTTATTTTAATTTCTAGATAGAGTATAAGCAGCATGTGGTAGATATGTTTGTCTTCCTTTCTTCACGGGTCCTAATTCAGTTCTTATTCCCATCTCTACCATGTCCTCCCTTGCTTTAGGACATCCTTAGAATTTCCTTTTATATTGAGTAACGTACCAATAACACTTTCAAATACATTTTTTTCAATATGCATAGCATCAAGAAATTGTCTTACGTATAAAGATTTCCAATATGGCAATTCAAAAAAAATTGACGTCTTCTTCCACCCACCTGTGACAACTTTATGTGCAAAAGGCTTGCCAAACTGAATACTCACATCTTTCACCTTTTCAAAAATTTGACCACCTGTCAATCCAGGTGGAGCTCTACGTTGTTCGGTATCTCCATTGAACGCTTTTCTCCATCCATGATATTGATGTTTAGAATTTAAGAATCTACGATGGCCAAGAAAAACATTCTTCTGACAAAGTTTCAATCACGTCGTATCAGTTCCATCTTCATAGACAGGACACGCTTTTTTCACCTTGAATGCTATACCCGGATAGATTTTCATATGCTGGAAAATCGTTAATTATGCCAAACAACATCGCCCTCAAATTGAAACTTTCTATCCTATATCCATCAAAAACCTCCACACCGTTCTCCCACAAAATCTTCAAGTCTTCGATTAAAGGTTTCAAGTATACATCTATGTCATTCTCTGGTTGTTTAGGCCCAAAAATTAACATATATAACATCATGTACTTGCGCTTCATACATAGCCATGGAGGTAGGTTATAAATCATAAGAATCACAGGCCATGTGGAATGTGAGATACTTTGAAGACCATTCGGGTTCATTCCATCTATAGATAATGCCAAGCGAAGGTTTCTTGTTTCTCCTCCAAAATCAGGATAATCATTATTAATTTCTTCCACTATGGTGCATCTTTCGGATGTCGAAACTTTCCCTCGATAATTCTTTCATCTGCATGCCAAGTCAAGTGTCTAGAATCGGTTTCACTACGAAACATGCGTCTAAATCTCGGAATAATAGGAAAATACCATAAGACTTTCGCTGGAGATAATTTTTTCTTATATCGAGATAAACCGCACTTAGGGCACTCATTCAACGACGTATATTCGTTTTGAAACAAAATGAAATCATTTAGACATGCATGTATCTTATCATATCTCATGCCAATAGAGCACATAATTGTTTTGGCCTCGTAGGTTCGATTAGGAAGAACATTATCCTCAGAAAGCATATCTCTCAAAATGGCTAATAACTCTGTGAAACTTTTATCCGACCATCCATTGCGCACCTTTAAGTTGTACAATTTTAATACCACATACAATCTTGTGAATTTGGGGCAATATTTATGCCTGGTCAAAGTTCTGTTAACTTTTGTCTGAGAAAGCCTAATTTGGAAACTTTGACTTTTGATCAATTCTTGACTTTTCTTGATGAATCATGATCAACCCTTGATCAAATGATGAATATTACTTCAAAATATTGATGTTGACCAAAAATTATGAAGTTTGACTGTATGTTTCAAAATATTGATGTTGACAAAAAATTATGAAGTTTGACTGTATGTTGACCACAGTTGACTTTTTGTCCAATACAACTAATTTTCAACCATCTGAGCAATTGTCTGAGGAAACTTGACTTGTAAGGCTTGAAACTTGACATGGAGATTCTTTGAAGCATATGATGAGGCATGATGACCACTGGAAGTGTTGGTGGCTCACCCTGGCTTGAGGATAGCAAAACCCTAGTTTGGGTTGATTGCTTAGGAGAGGGCTTGTCTGGTCAACCCTTGTGAAATCCTTAAGTATGGATATGTGAAATGTCTTGAGAAATAGGAGGGCAAATTTTGGGGTATGATAGTTGCCCCTATTCAATCTTCTTGTACTGGAAGGGTTAGATTGGCATGCTTGCCTTTCGTGACCTGAAGGTAGAAGATGATTGAACACTCGAGTACACCTGAAAATTTGCACTCGTTGTTGATCGATGATGTATTGGAATGGGCTTATAGATGCCATTTGGAGAAGCTGTCGACTTTATTGGGGAATGAGTCATACGTTAATATCAAGAACGTCGCTTGAATAGGAGAGTCGTTAGAGATGGGCTTAAGATGCCATCCGGAGAGACTGATGCTGGGGAATGAGTCATACGCTAGACTCTGCAGGTATTCTTGAAAATAAGAAGAAAGCATGGAGATGAGCCTAAGATGCCATCCTGATAGAATGATGTTGAGTCGTACGCTAGACTTCAACACTCATTTTTGAATGAAGTTATTGATTTGTATTGGTTTTTAACCAAATATGCAACATTCTGAAAGTGGAGAGAGGTCAACAAGTAGTCGGAGATGGGCTTAAGATGCCATCCAGGGCAACTGAGTCGTACGCTAGACTATGTAGTTACTGTTGATAGTAAGAGAGAGCCAGAATAAATCTTCGTCTTGATTATTCTGAGGCAGATAGCTGGTAGAATGTGGATAGCTTTCCCGTCGTGTCTCGGGTGTTGATCTGATGCCTGTTGCCGGAAGACAACTGGGGTGGTCGTTCAAATAGGGTTTCCTGTCTTGCTTCGGGTATTAATCCTGGACCTTCCATTTGGAAATGATTCGTACGGTCTTTTGGATAGGGTTTCCCGTCTTGCTTCGGGTATTAATCCTGGACCTTCCGTTTGGAAAAGATATGTACGGTCTTTTGGATAGGGTTTCTCGTCTTGCTTCGGGTATTAATCCTAGACCTGTTGTCATGGTCGTTCAGATAGGTTTCCCGTCTTGTTTCGGGTATTAATCTTTGACCTTTCGTTTTAGAAGTAATTTTTACTTGCTGGGAAAGACAAAAAACTTTGACAGGATATAGTTAGACTTATGCAGATTATGATGCATGCGAGCATATGACAATGTGTATGAATGATATATGCACATGTTATGACTTTTATGAATAATGAATGAATGTAGATGTTGTGGTATTTCAAAACACATCCATCTTCTTGGGGATGAAATCGTTGAAAACCCTGACTCGGAGGAGGAAAAGATGCCTTTGATTCCTCCCATGCACTATCTGACCAAGTTTTGAGACTAGATGCTAATGCTGCTGGGAATAATAAGAGTTGGGAGATATTCCACTGGGGATCTTGTGCGTAGACCTTGCCGGGGGAGCATCTGATTGTTGTTGGGAGACGAGGCTCGATGACTCCTTTGAGGTGGTTGACCCAAAGCTTGTCGAAACCTCTGGCTGGGGAATAGGAGATGTAGGTTTCCTTTGATGCACTATCTGACCAAGTTTCGAGTCTGGATATGGATGCTGGCGGGGAATGATAATCGTTGAGAGATATTATACCGGGGATAAATACCTCTCGTTAGAGAAGGCTTGACGACTCTGCGGGGATTGTACTCTTGTGAAAGTAAACCGTGGGGAATGCATTGGTGACTTTAGTCGTCATCACAATTCCTATGATCTATAGTAATTACTTTCGTATGTCCGCTTTTCGTATGTTTGTAAACAGATATTTGTTGTCAGATGCATATAATCTTTCAAAGCAATCATTGGACTTTATGCAAAAAACAACAATAGTGAACATTGTAAAAGAAAAAACTTGTATTAACTTGAAAGGTGGTGTATGGCCAAGCAGTTTGTATATAATGAAAGTAAAAGCTATGTGGAAACAATCTCGTCGAGTTTCAACTATGCTAGTGCTCATATATTTCGACTATCTCATCTCCTTGCTATCAGTAGAAAGTGAGTGGATTGATTTTCGCGATTTGAACCTTGAATGTTGATAGTAGTCTGTAGGTGGATGATCTGGACGAGACATAGTCGTACGCTTAAATCCCTAACTTTTGCCTAGACCGCCCTTCGGGTTTCGATCTAAGGATACCCTTTTTGCCCAAACCGCCTTTGCTGGTTTTCGACTTGCCGGGTGTACATGTTTTGTATATATCCTTAACTTTTGCCCGAACCTCTTTGGTTCGCCAGGATGCCCTTATTTTTTCCTAGGCCGGTCGACCTAGCGGGTGTTATTCATGGGTAGTATCTTTTGACAATGTCTGCGTTCACAGGGTGTGGGAATTCTTCGCCATCCATGGTGCTAAGTATCATAGCTCCGCCGGAAAATACTGTTTTGACTACAAATGGTCCCTCGTAGGTGGGAGTCCACTTGCCCCTGGGATCACCTTGTGGAAGGATGATGCGCTTGACTACTAGATCACCGACTTGGTAGACTCGGTGCTTGACTTTCTTGTTGAACGCTTTGATCATTCGTTTATGATAGATCTGTCCATGGAAGATGGATGCGAGTTGTTTTTCGTCAATAAAGTCAATTTGGTCGAGGCGAGTCTGGATCCATTCGTCTTCGTCTAACTCCGCGTCCTGGAGGACTCTGGTTGAGGGTATCTGAACCTCGATTGGAAGGACTACTTCCATACCGTATACAAGAGAGAAGGGGGTTGCCCTTGTGGATGTTCGCATTGTAGTACGGTAACCATGAATAGCGAATGGAACCATTTCGTGCCAATCCTTGTAAGTCATTGTCATCTTCTGTATTCTTGATATTCTTGTTGGTGGCTTCCACTGCGCCATTCATCTTAGGCCGATATGGAGAAGAGTTATGATGTTTGATCTTGAACTGCGTGCAGAGTTCGGCAATCATTTTGTTGTTGAGGTTGGTACCATTATCTATGATAGTCCCTTCGGGGATGCCATACCGACAGATAAGATTATGCTTGATGAATCGAGCCACAACATTCTTGGAAACAGATGCAAACGAGGCTGCTTCTACCCACTTGGTGAAGTAATCAATTGCCACAAGGATGAAATGATGTCCGTTCGATGCAGTAGGTTTGATTTCTCCGATCATGTCAATGCCCCACATCGAGAAAGGCCAAGGAG
Organism: Vicia sativa; assembly: GCA_021764765.1. Lineage (NCBI taxonomy): Eukaryota > Viridiplantae > Streptophyta > Magnoliopsida > Fabales > Fabaceae > Vicia > Vicia sativa. Next base: position 122,831,956 of record CM038793.1, on the reverse strand, counting down.
CGGTCAGGATATTCGATGTTACTGGAGGTACGTGCACTTTGTCTGCATATATCTGGCATTTGTGACAAGACCGAGCATAGCGATGACAATCAGCTTCCATGGTGGACCAATAGTAACCTATTCTCAGAATCTTCTTAGCCATGGTATGTCCACTGGAGTGGGTACCGAATGCACCTTCGTGTAATTCTTCCATAATCCGCTCTGTAGTTTTCTGATCCACACAGCAGAGTAAGCACAAGTCATGATTGCGCTTGTATAAGATACCGTTGCTGAGAAAGAATTTGGATGTGAATCTTCTTAAGAACTTCTTATCGTTGACAGATGCCCCTGCGGGATATTCCTGAGTCTCGAGATACCTCTTCACTTCGTAGAACCATGGCTTCTCTTCTGCATTAAGTTCACAATAGTATGCTGGTTCGTCAAACTTTTCGATGATGATCTAGGGAGTCTCGTTGTCCCATCTAACCTTGAACATAGATGACATAGTAGCTAATGCGTCTGCCAACTGATTCTCTTCTCGTGGAATGTGATCGAAAGTAATCTCTTCGAACTAGAGGATCAGACTTAGAACGTGCTCTCGATATGGAATGAGATTCAGATGTTTCGTATCCCACTCGCCTTTAATCTGAATGATCACTAAAGTTGAGTCTCCATACACTTGCAAGAATTTGATTCTTAAGTCAATAGCAACTTTAATACCCATGATGCACACGTCGTATTCGGCCATGTTGTTGGTACAACCGAAACATAATCTGGCGGTGAAAGGTGTATGTCCGCCTGTAGGAGATGTAATGATGGCGCCAATGCCATTGCCAAGTGCATTTGAGGCTCCACCAAAGACCATGGTCCATCGGGATCCTTGTTCAGGTCCTTAAATGCAGGCACAGTTCTTTTGTCGATAACTAGTAGAACATCTTCGCCTGGAAACTCGAACTGCATAGACTGATAGTCATCTACGGCTTGATGAGACAAATGATCGGCTACTACACTTCCTTTGGTCGCTTTCTGAGAAGTATACTAGATGTCGTATTCGGTCAAGATCATTTGCCATCTTGCTATTCTTTCGGAGAGAGCAGGTTTCTCAAATATGTATTTTATCGGATCCATCTTGGAGATCAATAGGGTAGTGTGAGTCAACATATCTTGTCTTAGTCGTGAGCGAAGCCAAACTTGCAAGTTTTCTCATTGTGAGTATCTTGTTTCACGATCGGTAAACTTTTGCTAAGGTAGTATATTGCATACTCTTTTCGACCAGACTCGTCATGTTGCCCCAATACACACCCCATTGAGTTCTCTAACACTGTCAAGTACATGATAAGAGGTCTTCCTTGACGGCATCAGGATAGGAGAATTCTGTAGGTACTCCTTGATTTTGTCAAAAGCTGTTTGGCAATCGTCGTTCCATTCCACTACCTGATCTTTCTTCAGTAACTTGAAGATTGGCTCACAAGTAGCGGTGAGATGTGCAATGAATCTGGCAATGTAGTTCAATCGTCCCAAGAAACCTTTGACTTCCTTCTCGGTGTGGGGAACTAGCATTTCTTGGATAGCTTTAACCTTGGCGGGGTCAACTTCAATACCTTTACCACTGACTACGAACCCTAGGAGCTTACCGGATCTGACTCCAAAGGTGCACTTGTTGGGATTGAGTCTTAATGTATATTTATTCAATCTATCAAACAATTTCTGCAGATGATCGAGATGTTCTTCTTTAGTCTATGATCGAGCTATCATGTCGTCGATGTAGACCTCTATCTCGTGATGAATCATGTCATGAATAATGCCACCATGGCACGCTGATAAGTGGCGCCAGCGTTCTGTCCGAACGACATGACCTTGTAGCAGAATGTGCCCCACTATGTAACAAAAGTAGTCTTCTCCATGTCTTTGGGAGCCATTTTGATCTGATTGCAACCAGAGAAACCATCCATGAAGGAGAAAACATTGTGTTGAGCAGTGTTGTCGACTAGAACATCAATATGACGAAGTGGAAAATCGTCTTTCGGACATGTTGTATTCAGATCTCTATAATCCACACACATTCGTACTTTGCCATCCTTCTTAGGTACGGGTACTACGTTTGCAACCCACTGTGGATAAGAGGTAACGGCTAGGAAACCAGCATTAAACTGCTTCATAACTTTGGCTTTGATTTTCTCTGACATCTCAGGACGCATACGACGGACCTTCTGTTTTACTGCGAGAAAACCTTCTTTTGTCGGTAATTGGTGTACCACAATGTCAATGTCTAGACCTGGCATGTCTTTGTATGACCAAGCAAATACCTCGATATAATCTCGTAGCATCTGAACCAATCTTTCTTTGACATTGTTCTCAAGACCTGCTCCTATCTTGATTTCTTTCTTGTCTTCGTCAGTACCTAGATTCACAACCTCAACTGGCTCTTCGTGTGGCTATATAACTCGCTCTTCTTGCTGTAACAGTCTGACAAGTTCTCCTGGCACTTCACAATCTTCCTCACCTTCGTCTTCGGCTTGGTAGATCGGATTATCGAAGTCATATTTAGCAATAGCAAAGTTTTTATCAACGACATTCGGAGTGAATTTGCAGTGTATCATGTGGGTGTGTGTAAGAACACATAGCTTTTTGAAGGGTGATAAAGTAAAAGAAAGAAAACAGTATTTAAATGAAAAATTCCAATGATTTTATTGAATGAAAATATGCAAATGATAGATAATAACCCTCACAAATGAGCCATGATGCCCCGGGCAAGGCACTAGTCTTTAAAGTTTATTGTTCAAAGCGTAGAAAACGAAAAGCATAACAGAAAACAAAAGCAATTACTCCTGTCTAAAGGAGATTGGTATGACGTTTTCGGTCTTCGAATTGCTGAGTCCGTTGTCGGGAGTTGGGAAGACCCACTTGCTGATGTCAAAGTCGTTGTCGTCGTCTTCTATAGCATGGACTCCATTCTTGTTGATGCGGAAGGGAAGTTGGCCGGCACATTCGCGGAGTATCATCTTCTGGCCTTTGATGGTGAAGCCTAAACCAGTCTTGTTAGATTTGAAAGGAAAATCGGGGAGCTGACCCCAAATAGTACGACCTCCTTCCTCAACTGTAGCTTGAGCATCCTTTAGTGAGGCCATCCTAGGCGGAACTTGCGTAACATCAGGAGTGACAGGAGAGTCAACAGGCATGACTCTTGGGAGTGTTTCGAAAGCTTGACAGGGAGTTTCGAAGAATTCACCTTCCATCTCGAGGTATCGGAATGACTGCAGATGACTTACCATGTATTCCTCTTTACCGCATACTATAACAACCTTCCCATTCCTTTGGGTACTTCAACCGATGCAAGGTAGAGTAGCGCACTGCCCCATGTATCAAGGCGTCAAGTAGGCAAAGTAAGTGGGAGATGTCCATGACAAAGAAAGTAGAGTCGAAAGTATGGGAACTAACTTTAACAGGTAGAATGAGCTCTCCAAGTACTGTTCGTTTTGAACCATCAAAAGCTCTCACAACTATGTCACTGGGTTTCAAGACCAACCCTTCAACATCAAGTCGGTCAAAAGCACTCTTCGGTTGGATATTGAGAGCTGAACCGGTATCTACCAAAACATGAGACAATGTAGTGCCCTTGCATTCAACAGAGATGTGCAATGCTTTGTTGTGTTTCTTTCCGGCAGAAGTCAAATCAGCACTAGAGAAGCCTAAACCATTGCTGGCAGCCAGGCTAGCAATACAAATTTGAAACTGATCAGTAGTAGTGTCTTGCAGTATGTGAACATTCTTCAGAAACTTCACCAAGGCTTTAGCATAAGCCTCAGAGCATAATAGTAGAGCCAACATGGATATCTTGGACGGAGTTTGTCCCAATTGTTCCACAACATTGTAGTCACTCTTCTTGATGATTGTCAGAATTTCCTCCATTTCTTGCTTGGAGGTGTCTTCGGCAACTTCCTTTGGTACTTCTGTCTGAGCAGGATGAGTCACTGGTTCTTTCCCTCTAGCTTCGAGAGTTGGTACGATAGCTGGAATGCGAGCTGGAGTCGTAGTGTCTTTGGGAGGAGAGATCTCTGGAGAAAATATTCTTTCGGTTCTGGTCACCTTGCTTGATCCGGTGATGTTGTCAATGTCAGGAATGATAGCTTCAACTATAATGTCTTTAATGGTCAAAGGGTCTTGCTTGACGCCATGATAGTAAACTTCGGCTCCATAATTCGACCGTATAGCTTTGTCAGAGGAGTATGGAACTGGTCTGGGCGAAGTAATGATGAGGGGTGCCACTCTAGGTACAGGATCAACAGAGGAAATCCTTATTGTATTAACATCAGCATAGTCTTCTGGGAAATCGTCTCCCCATCCGGTCGCTTTGACATCATCAATAGGAATTTTGTAGCTTTCAGGAACAATATACTTCACCATGTAATCAAACTTTCCACTTGGCTGCCCCAAGGTATCCCAGACTTCTGGTATGGCTTCGCTCACATCTTCGATCTTCAGATTCTTAGACATGTCTTCACACAGCTTCTCCACAGGTGAAGGTTTCAGAAATAGCACTTCTCGATTATCCATCATGCACTGAACACGTCTTCTCAACCAAGCACATCCGTCAGGCGCAGATGGGCACCAACGACAATTCTCCGGGCATCCCGGATTGACACCGGCTTGTAGCAAATTCTTCTTAACAGTCATCAGAGGAATAGTCAAGTCATTCACATCAAAAACATAAGAGTTCTTGTCAATAGCAATGGAACTTTTGCCATGGTTAGGCATTGGAGCATTGATCACATTCGGAGTCTCAACAGGAGGATCAAACTCAATTTCTTTAGCTTCAATCATATCTTGAATCTTGTTCTTCAGAGCCCAACAATCGTCAATGTCATGCCCTGGGCTGTTGGAGTGATATGCACACTTTGCATTAGGATTGTATCTCGGAGAGGAAGTGTTGATGTTTTGAGGAGGATCCCTCAAGGTAATCAGCTCTGCTTTCAACATGTGTTGCAATGCTTGCGACAATGGCATGTTGATCTTCGTAAACTGTCTTTGTGGCGCGTTCTAATTATGCGCGTTGTTTCGCTGAGGTTGTGCTGGTGTAGGATTGGAGATCACAACTTCCCCCACAGATTCAGCACGGTCGGTTTTGGCTCGGCTTTTCTGACCATACACAACATTGGCTTCTTTCTTACCACCAAAAGATCTCTTCGCAGCAGCATTTGATGACGACTCTGTCTGAATCTTTTCGCTCTTGATACCAGCCTCGATACGTTCTCCTGTTAGTATCAGCTCGGTGAACCCGGCTGAAGAGTTTCCAATCAGATGATTGAAGAATGGGCCTGTCAGTGTTCCCATAAACATATCAACCAACTCCCTATTGGACAAGGGAGGTTGAACTCTGCCTGCTAGATCTCTCTATTTCTGAGCATACTCTTTGAACTTCTCATCACGACCCATAGACATGCTTTGTAGTTGCATGCAAGTGGGTGCCAATTCAGCATTGTATTGGTACTGCTTGTAGAAAGCATATGCTAAATGTTTCCAAGTATGGATGTGGGTATTCTCTAGCTGATAATACCACTCCAACTGAGCTTCGGACAAACTTTCTTGAAAGAAATGGATCCACAGCTTTCTATCATCAGTGTGAGGATGGATCTTCTGAACATAGAACTTCAAATGCAGCTTCAGACAAGAAATGCCATCATACTTGGCAAAAGTAGGAACCTTGAACTTGCGGGGAATTACCACACCAGGAACAAGACTCAGATCATCAAAATTCAGCCCGGACATTTTCAGATTTTCCACAGCATTCAAACTGTCTTCAAGTTGTTTGTATTTGTCATCCTCAAGAGAATACTGCTCGTTCTCATAGTCTTCTTCTCTGTTTTCAGGCTCACGCTGGTCTTCTTCGTTGTTCTTGATACTTTCATCAGTTTCAATGCTCTTGTCTGAGAATTCCACACGGCTGACCATCCTAGGTCCACCCTTGTGACGTCTACCCATGTTGAGGACACCAATGACTTTCTTCTTTCTGGCAATGAGCTTCTTCAAATCTTCCTGGCCCTGGACCAAGCTGGTATACACTTCCTAGAATTGAGGATTCTGAGCCTGGAGATCTTTGACAGTCTCTTCAAGAGCCATTTCTGCTAAAATAAATAGCGAGAAAATGAAAAAACCAATCTTCAATGTACCTGTTATGAAATGTTATGCCATGATATGCAATGTTTATGCAAATGCAATGCAATGTTTTCAAGGACCTTAGGAATTTAAATTTGTTAAACAAGCACAAACAAACTTTTATCAGTTTCTTTCTTTTTCTTTTTCTTTTTAAGTACAAAAGATAGTTTGGAAAAATAAAAGAACAAAAATCCTAAAGCTCTAGGTCTCCCATGGGCGCTTCCTCTTGGTGTTGAAGTAGGCGTTAATGTTTCGCTCCTCGTGAAGTAGCTTGGTCAACTCTAGTACCTTCTTCTCGCTTGCATAGCACTAAGCTTCGAATGTATCCCTTTCTTCTTTAAGCTGAACCCAGGATCTCTTCAAGTCTTCGAAATCAGTAGGCATGTCAGGATGGAGAACAGTATAGGGTACGTCACTTATAGCAACAGGTTCCATGATTACTGGTAACACAGGCGTAAATGGCATCATGAGGTTTTGAGCTCGAGCTCGCACCCATTTGAGGTAAGGTTCCCAAGGAATGGAGTTTCTATGTCCCAAAGTCTTGGTATCAGTCTTTTTTACCATGCCCCAAGAGTGTATGAACCTTCAATGGTAATTCTGGAGATCGTGGTTGTAGTCGGACACAATATCTTAGAGAAGCATATCCTGAGGACCGTCTCTTCGAGCATAACCAAACTGACGTAGAGCTAGAGAAGGGATGTAAGTGATACCTCCCCTTATGCCAAGGAGTGGTACATTGGGGAATTCTCTACAACGTTCAATGAATGTGAAGTCCTTTTGAGAAAAGAGACACCAACGGATATCTGAATGAGAGAGTGACATTAGTCTTTGAGACCACTTTAACCTTTGCTCGTTCTTTATTACTGATGGAGGAAGGTGCGAAATAAACCACCTGGGAAGTAACGGTATGCAACACATGATAGTTCCTTGTCTTTTAATAGTACGAGTATGGAGAGAATGCAGGATGTCTCCAAGTAAAGTAGGCACATGATTGCGAGTAAGGAATATCTTGATGGCTGGATTAGGAAATAGCACCAAGCCATAGATTAGCAAGGCCAAGATGTTTTTGAATACTTGGAAACTCATAGCTTTGAGGAATTCTCGGGCTTTCTTTATTAGGAACTTAGCAAGTAAACCCTTAACTCCGCTTCTTGTTTCCCAATTGGCTTCAACGTTTGAGCTCTTTAGATGTAATGCTGATGCGATGTCTTCGTACCTAGGAGCCTTTTCTGAACCGGTGAATGGCATCTGGTCAAGAATAGGTATCCCAAGTATCTTAGAGAACTCTTCCAAGGTAGGAACCAACTGATAATCTGGGAATGTAAAGCAATGGTGTTTCAGATTGAAGAACTGGAATAAGACATGCATCATATCTTCTTCAAAACCAGAGATAACCAAGTCAAGCAGATAACCATGTCTTTTGATGAACTGCGCATGATCGGGAACTTCTGAAACCAATTCTTTGAGTTGAGAAGGTATACCCATGAAGTTGATTCCAACAGTCTTTATGGAATCCATAATCCCTACAAAACAAAGCAAAGATAAATTCCTAGGTCCTTGAAATAGTTAGAGATGATATGCAATGTTATGATGTCATGATGTCATGTTTAACAAGCACAAACAAATCACACAATAGCCCTAGGTTTAAGGATTGCATGAGGTATAGGTGTCTACCCTACCAAAGTTTGGGTGGGTTCATCCTGTCCTATAATAGTAACCGGGTTCTAGGAATCTCATATCATTGATCTTTTTCGTAGGATTTATTTCAATACGACTACCAAGTGGCCGACCGAAAACATCCCAAATGTCTGATCTTAATGAGCGTAGCATCGAGTATCAACTAACCTCGGTCTACACCAAAGCCGGCCATCTCACTACCTACTAATGGCCAAGATGGGTCAATCAGGGTTCTAAAAGTTGAGTTAGTGCTGATGACACCACGCAGACTCCAAATATTATCCTCAACTTGAAAATGAGGAGCATTAGGACATCCAAAGTGTCACATTAACGTAGCCATCATGTTGACCGTTTCGGTATACGCCTAACGATCGCGATGATCTATTGCTACTTATCTAAGGAAACTTGGATCCAGGTGTAGGATCCCCTACAAGTATAATACCCAAGAAACCTTTAAAGTAAAGCGTACAAGTCAAATAGAAAGCAGTAATGATTATCTAAAAATCCCTAAGGTATTCTCTCTTTAGGGTGTCTCCCCAGCAGAGTCGCCAGTTCTGTAATACGTTGGGAGAACTGACTTTGAAATTTGTTTTGCTTTTTATCGCAAATGTTGCGGATAGTAAGAGGCCACCGACTTTTCTTTTATCCAATTAAGGGAAGGTGAAAAGAACAGAAAGAGACCTTCGTTAGATTCTGAGTTAGGGAGAAGGTTATGAAAAGGGAATATATTAGCACCCCTTTCCATCTGTAGTTATCTACGGGCTCTTAGTTGCTTCTAGCTCATCTTTTAAAATTGCTTTTTGTGTGTGTGTTTGAAAAAATGTTTTGAAAAGGCATTTCGCTTTGACTTCGTAATGATTCATGCTGGAATGTATACGAAGTGTTCGGAAATGTTTCGTTTTGAAAAGAGTTTGAACTTTGACAAAAGTGTGAGGTGTGAAAAGTATTTTGATAGAGCAAGCAACTAAAAGTCTTATTACCTACTCAGAATGGTCGTTTTCGTGTTGTTTTACTTTCCTTTAGAATAGTGTTATCCATACCATTATTTGGTAGATAACCCTATTCGTTGGATGTAAAGGGGCATTCGAAGGGACATCGGATGGTCATAGAAGGCAACTTGTAGAAAGTATCCTAGCACATTCGAAGGGACGATCATCACTTTTCGTAGGCAACAATCGAGGGACGAGATCATGTTTTCGTAGGCGACATCGTGGGTCTATGATCTTTGTATCGAAGTGACTATGATGATATGTTTGTAGGCAACGGTGCTAGGATACCTCTACGTTCGAGGGACTTGACCATTTATTCGAAAGGCAACGAGAGAGAATACTTTAGGGGGTGCATGTGTAAAAAGAGTGTGTTGGATTCTGATATATTATCTTGTGATTAGAAATGATCTACGTTCGTTTTTATCTTGCCATACACGCCTAGTTACTAGCAGTTTATGGGGTGCGGAAAGTAAAGTGCAGAAAAGTAAATGTCCTACGCTATTACATGGGTTTGGGGAAGTTACATAATAGGAGCGCGGAAAGTAAATCCTAATTAAACTATGACATCCCATGAGCAGTTACATAATATTGGAAAAGAATGCGAAAAGACCATTCTTTTTTATCACTTTTGAAAACTAACTTTTTTCTATTTTCTTATTTCTTTTAATATTTTCATGTTATTTAATTAATCTTCAAATATTTTTCTCATGCATTTAAAAATCACCAAAAATATTTTCCTTTTGCATTTTAATAGGAAAAATGTTTATTTAATTTTTGACATTAAAATTAATATTTTTGCATGCATATTTTATTTAATTATTAATTAATCATTAATTTGACTTTTAATTGCATTTAATTATCAAAAACGATCCAGAAAATTCCCAAAAAATTACTCTATCATCTTACTATCATTACTAATCAAAAACCTTTTTCCTCATTCAAAAATATTTCTTTTTGCTAACATTTTCCTCTTATGCGAATTTCTCTTATTTTCATATTATGTATCTGTTCACAGGTTGTAACGTTTCAGACTATTTTTCTCGTTTTTTCTTTCCAATATTGTAACTGCCTATGGGATGTAATAGTTTAATTAGAACTTTTACTTTCCGCACTCCTATTATGTAACTGCCCCAAAGCCATGTAATAGCGTAGGACTTTACCTTTCCGCACACTGCGACTCCAGCTCGCATTCTAGCTATTCAACCAGTTCCCGAAGCTAGAGGGAAAGAACCATTGGCTCATTCTGCTCAGACAGAAGTACCAAAGGAAGTTGCTGAAGACGCCTCCAAACAAGAAATGGAGGAAATTCTGAAGATTATCAAGAACAGTGACTACAATGTTGTGGAACAGTTGGGACAGACTCCGTCCAAGATCTCCATGCTTGCTCTGCTCTTGTGCTCTAAGGCTCATGCTAAGGCCTTAGTGAAGTTTTTGAAGAATGCTCATATACCGCAAGACACTACTACTGATCAATTTGAAGTCTGTATTGCCAGCCTGGCTGCCAACAACGGCCTAGGTTTCTCTGATGCTGATTTGACTCCTACCGGAAGGAAACACAACAAAGCCTTGCACGTCTCTGTTGAATGCAAGGGCATTACACTGTCTCATGTTTTGGTAGATACCGGTTCTGCTCTGAATATCCTACCGAAGAGTGCTTTTGATAGACTTGATGTTGAAGGATTGGTTCTGAAACCCAGTGACAATATTGTGAGAGCTTTTGATGGTTCCAAACGAACAGTACTTGGAGAGCTCATTCTACCTGTTAAAGTCGGTTCCTAGACTTTCGACTCTACTTTCTTTGTCATGGACATCTGTCCAGCTTGCTCCTACCTACTTGGACGCCCTTGGATACATGGGGCAGGCGCTGTTACCTCTACCTTGCATCAGAAGCTGAAGTACCCAGTGAAGGGGAAGGTTGTTACGGTATATGGTGAAGAGGAATACATGGTCAGTCATCTGCAGTCGTTCTGATACCTTGAGATGGAAGGTGAATTCTTTGAGACTCCCTGTCAAGCTTTCGAAACAATCCCCAGAGTCATGCCTGTTGACTCTCCTGTCACTCCTGAAGTTACACAAGTTTCACCCAGGATGGCCTCACTGAAAGATGCTCAAGTTGCAGTTGAAGAAGGAGGTAGTTCTATTTGGGGTTAGCTCCCCGATCTTCCTTTCAAATCTGACAAGATTGGCTTAGGTTTCACCATCAAAGGTCAGAAGATGATATGCCGCGAACGTGCCGACCAACTTCCTTTCCGCATCAGCCAGAATGGAGTCCATGCTATAGAAGACGACGATAGCGACTTCAACATCAGCAAGTGGATCTTCCCAACTCCCGACAACGAACTCACCAATTGGAAGACCGAAGAGGTCATACCAATCTCCTTTAGACAGGAGTAATTGCTTTTGTTTTTTGTTTTTGCTTTTTGTTTTTATGCTTTGAACAATAAACTTTAAAGCCTACTGGCTTGCCCGGGGCATCATGGCTCGTTTGTGAGGGTTATTATCTGTCATTTGCATATTTTCATTCAATAAAATCATTGGACTTTTTGCATTTAATTCTTTCTTTTTACTTTATCACCCCTTCAAAAAGCTATGTGTTTCTTACACACACCCACGTGATACACTACAGAATCACTCTGAATCTCATTGATAACAGCTATGCTATTGCTAAATATGACTTCGATAATCCGATCTACCAAGCCGAAGACAAAGGTGAGGAAGATTGTGAAGTGCCATAAGAACTTGTCAGACTGCTGCAGCAAGAAGAACGAGTTATACAGCCACACGAAGAGCCAGTTGCGGTTGTGAATCTAGGTACTGATGAAGATAGAAAAGAGATCAAGATAGGAGCGGGTCTTGAGAATAGTGTCAAAGAAAGATTGGTTCAGATGCTACGAGACTATATTGAGGTTTTTGCTTGGTCGTATACGAAGACATGCCAGGTTTAGACATTGATATTGTGGTACACCGACTACCAACAAAAGAAGGTTTCCTACCAGTGAAATAGAAGGTCCGTCGTATGCGTCCTGAGATGTCTGAGAAAATCAAAGCCGAAGTTATGAAACAGTTCAATATCGGTTTTCTAGTCGTTACTTCCTATCCACAGCGGGTTGCAAACGTGGTACCCATACCTAAGAAGGATGGTAAAGTACGAATGTGTGTGGATTACAGAGATCTGAACAAAGCGAGTCCGAAAGACGATTTTCCACTCCCTCATATTGATGTTTTGGTTGACAACACCGCCCAGCATAAAGTTTTCTCCTTCATGGATGGTTTCTCCGGTTACAATCAGATCAAAATGGCTCCTGAAGAGATGGAGAAGACTACTTTCGTTACACAGTGGGGTACTTTCTACTACAAGGTCATGCCGTTCGGCCTAAAGAACGCGGACGCCACTTATCAGCGTGTTATGGTGACGTTATTTCGTGACATGATTCATCACGAGATAGAGGTCTACGTCGACGACATGATAGCTCGATCACAGACTGAAGAAGAATATCTTGATCATCTACGGAAACTGTTTGATAGGTTAAAGAAGTACAGACTGAGACTTAATCCCAACAAGTGCACCTTTGGAGTTAGAACCGGAAAACTCCTAGGGTTTTTTGTCAGTGGGAAAGGTATTGAAGTTGACCCAGCCAAGGTTAAAGCTATTCAAGAAATTCCAGCTCCCCGCACCGTCAAGGAAGTCAGAGGTTTCTTGGGCCAATTAAATTACATTGCCAGATTCATTGCACATCTAACTGCTACTTGTGAGCCAATCTTCAAGTTGCTGAAGAAAGATCAAGTGGTAGAATGGAACGACGATTGCCAGATCGCTTTTGACAAAATCAAGGAGTACCTACAGAATCCTCCTATCCTGATGCCGCATGCCGAAGGAAGACCTCTTATCATGTACTTGACAGTGTTAGAGAATTCAATGGGGTGTGTGTTGGGGAAACATGACGAGTCTGGTCGAAAAGAGTATGACATATACTACCTTAGCAAAAAGTTTACCGATTGTGAAACAAGATACTCACAGCTCGAGAAAACTTGCAGCGCTTTGGCTTGGGCTGCTCGCCGACTAAGACAGTATATGTTAACTCACACTACCTTGTTGATTTCCAAGATGGATCCGATAAAATACATCTTTGGGAAACCAGCTCTCTCCCAGGATCCCCAGCAGGTTGCCTCCTCACTTCCTCCCTCCCCAGTAGGGTCTACATACAAGATCCCCAGCGGAGCATCTTCCATCTTTATCCCTCAACAGCAGTGTCCAGACTCGAAACTTGGTCAGATAGTGCATCGGAGGAATCAAAGTCACCTATTCTTATTCCAAGTCAGGGTTTCCACGGTTTCATCCTCAAAGCAGAAGCCACGAATCCCCAAGAAGAACGTCCACATCTTCCTCAAGATGGATATGTTTTGAAATACCTGCATACGCATTCATACATTATATATAGAAACAATGTTCATACACATTGCATGCATCATGATCTGCATTAGTCTAACTATATCCTGTCAAAATTTCTCTTTCTTTGTTCCCCCAGCAGGTGGAAATCACTTCTAAACGAAAGGTCAAAGATTAATACCCCGAAACAAGACGGGAAACCTATCTGAACGACTATAACAACAAGTCCAGGATTAATACCCGAAGCCAGATGGGAAACCTTATCCGAACGACTACTTGAGTTGTCCTCCGACAATATGCATTGGATCAACACCCGAAGCACAACAGGGAAGCTATCCACATTCTGCCACCTATTATCCCCTCAAAGCAATCAAGACGAAGATTGATTCTGACTCTCTCTTATTATCAACAACAACTACAGAGTCTGGCGTACGACTCAGTTGCCCTAGATGGCATCTTAAGCCCATCTCCGACTATTTGTCGACACTTCTCCACTTTCAGAATGCTGCATACTTGGTTAAAAAACCAATACAACCCAATAACTTAATTCAAAGACGAGCGCAAAGTTTAACGTACGACTCTCTCCGGATGGCATCTTAAGCCCATCTCCGTGCTCCTTTCCACCTTCAGGAATATCTGCAGTAGTCTAGCATACGACTCATTCCTCAGCATTAATCTGTCCGGATGGCATCTTAAGCCCATCTCCGACGACTCTCTTATCCAGTCAACACTCTTGAGTCTAACACACGACTCATTCCCCAGCGAAGTCTCGAGCTTCTCCAAATGGCATCTATAAGCCCATTCCCGCGCATCAGTAATCAACGGCGAGTGCAAATTTTCAGGTGTACTCGAGTGTTCAATCATCTTCTACCTTCAGGTCAAGAAAGGCAAGCATGCCAATCTAGCCCTTCCAGTACAAGAAGAATGAACAGGGGCAGCTGTCATACCCCAAAATTTTCCCTCCTACTCCTCAAGACATTTCCCATATCCATACTCAAGGATTCCTCAAGGGTTGATCAGACAAACCCTCTCCTAGACAATCAACCCAAACTAGGGTTTGGAAATTCTTAGATCAAGATGGGTTCTCAACACCTCCAATGATCATCATGCCTCCTCATATGCTTCAAAGAATCTCCATGATAATATTCAAGCCTCACAGGTCAACTTTCCTCAGACAATTGCTCAGATGGTTGAAAATCAATTATATTGGACAAAAAGTCAACTGTGGTCAACATACAGTCAAACTTCATGATTTTTGGTCAACATCCTCATTTTGAAGTGACATTCATCATTTGATCAAGGGTTGATCATGATTCATCAAGAAAACTTAAGATTTGCTCAAAAGTCAAACTTTCCAAATTAGGGTTTTCTAGAGAAAAGTCAACTGAACTTTGACTAAGCATAACTTCTTCATACTTTATCAAAAATTTTCCACCACCTCTAATTTTGAAGGAAATTCAATTCCCTACAACTTCATGTCTCACAAGCATGGTCAGAAAATGCTTCATTTTGAAGATATGGATCAAAACATTACGGGTCCTTTTCAAAGTCAACAAAAAGTCAACTTTTTTCAATGAAGTTTTATTGAGCATGGAAACTCCAATTGAGATGAAACCAAATAGGTTGTTTAGAGTACATCTAGAGCTTTCCAAAAAGTCCAAGAACACTCAAAAATGTTAAAAATTGAGCAAGATACACCTTGCACAAGTTGGGCATTTTTGAACAATTGCACAAAGAGAGATACTTGTCAAAATCCAATTTTTCCAAATGGGCCCATAATTTTATGATCCAAACTTGATCATAATATTATTTGTGACCATTTGATGCCTTGCCATGACCTCTTTCTATTTTTTGATTTATTTTTGAATTTAAAAGCATTTAATTCAAATTTAAATTAAATAAAATATGAAAACAAGGTATAATTTCAATTGGGTTGGATTTTTATCAAGCTTGAGGTCCAACATAGCCCACACAACTTGCCAATTTTGTGCTAGCTCATGCATGGGAAGAAAAATCAAATTTTGAAAGATTTGATTTTATTTGAAAGGGAAATTATTTTGCATTGAATGACATATCTTTTTTCCTTATTTTTGCTCTAACATTACACTCTATAAATACCCAGCACATTGTCAAAGACAGAGGATGAAACCCTAGCCCTAGCAAGCAATCCTATTTTTCTAAGAAAATTCAAAATGTTGTGGTTTTTGAATTCCAAATTCCAGCAAGTTTCAGCCCAAACCAGCCATTCCATTGTGTTCCTGAGGATCCTAGGGATCGATCCATATCCTTACACCAAGCTCAGACTGCCCAGAATGCAAGAACACAAAGCACCGATTTGGTATTTCTTCTCAATTTCGATTTCCATAATCCATGCATCTTTAACTATTTTTGCTTGTTTATTTGAGTTCAGGGTACCTATTAGAATGTGTTTGACGTATAACATGCAAGGTTTAACGCCGGAATAAGAACTTGCCATTGTTAGGGCAGTTTTTGTTATCTTCTTCGAAACTCAGTCTACAGGCCGATTCAATACAAATGGACATCACCATTGAATTCGCAGGGGTCGAATTAGGGGGATAGGGTCTTTCTTTTGCTTTGATTTCACTTATTTTGCAGGTTTGACGTTTGAACTCACCGGAGAAGACGACCGGAGCTAGGGCTCCGGCGTCGTGGACTTGGGTTGACTCCGGCGTGACTGGCGTGGCAATTTTGTGCAATCTGATTCGTCCATCTATGCATCCTGGGTCCCACGCGTTGACTGTGTTTTGAATTCCAAAATCAGGACACGTTTACATACATAATGCTTTGTTTCCAATTGTCAAACACCAAGTACACTTGGCTCAGATGGCAAGCAGGCGTGTGTTTTCAACAGATGGTCCCTGGTTCGAATCCTGGCAAGACCATTCTTTTTTATCACTTTTGAAAACTAACTTTTTTCTATTTTCTTATTTCTTTTAATTTTTCATGTTATTTAATTAATCTTCAAATATTTTTCTCATGCATTTAAAAATCACCAAAAATATTTTCCTTTTGCATTTTAGTAGGAAAAATGTTTATTTAATTTTTGACATTAAAATTAATATTTTTGCATGCATATTTTATTTAATTATTAATTAATCATTAATTTGACTTTTAATTGCATTTAATTATCAAAAACGATCCAAAAAATTCCCAAAAAATTACTCTATCATCTTACTGTCATTACTAATCAAAAACCTTTTTCCTCATTCAAAAATATTTCTTTTTGCTAACATTTTCCTCTTATGCAAATTTCTCTTATTTTCCGATTATGTATCTGTTCACAGGTTGTAACCTTTCAGACTATTTTTCTCGTTTTTCATTTCCAATATTGTAACTGCCTATGGAATGTAATAGTTTAATTAGGACTTTTACTTTCCGCACTCCTATTATGTAACTGCCCCAAAGCCATGTAATAGCGTAGGACTTTACCTTTCCGCACTTTATTTTCCGTAATTTATTTTCCGCACCCTATAAACTGCTAGTAATTAGGCGCGTATGGCAAGATAAAATTGGACATAGATCACTCATAATTTCAAGATAACATATTTGAATTGACACACTCTTTTCACACACGCACCCCTTAAGGTAATTCTCTCTTGTTGCCTTTGCGAATACAAATGGTCAAGTCCCTCGAACGTAGAGGTATTCTAGCACCGTTGCCTTCAAAATATATCATCATAGTCCCTTCGATACAAAGATCATAGACCCACGATGTCGCCTACGAATACATGATCTTGACCCTCGATTGTTGCCTACGAAAAATGATGATCGTCCCTTCGAATGTGCTAGGATACTTCCTACAAGTTGCCTTCTACGACCATCCGATGTCCCTTCGAATGTCCCTTCTACATCCAACGAATAGGGTTACCTACCAACTAATGGTACGGATAGCACCATTCTTAAAGAAACGTAAAATAACACGAAAACGACCATTCTGAGTAGGTAATAAAGACTTTTAGTTGCTTGCTCAAATTAAAACACTTTTTCACACCACACACTTTTGTCAAAGTTCAAACTCTTTTTAAAACGAAACATTTCCGAACACTTTGAATACATTCCTACATGAATCATTACAAAGTCAAAGCGAAATGCCTTTTCCAAACATTTTTGTCAAACACACAGAAAGCACTTTAAAAATGATTTAAGAGCAACTAAGAGCCCGTAGATAATTACAGATGGAAAGGGGTGCTAATACCTTCCCTTTTCATAACCTTCTCCCTTACTCAGAATCTAACGAAGGTCTTTTTTTGTACTTTTTACCTTCCCTTAATTGGATAAAACAAAAGTCGGTGTCGACTCTTGCTATCCGCAACATTTGCGATACAAAAATCTCAAAGTCAGTTCACCATATTACATTAGTAAACAGAGATTTTTGAGTTAAAAAAATGTTTTTAGGGTATTAATCCTAATTAGATGATAGAATAATTTTTTGGGAATTTTCTGGATCGGTTTTGATGGAGGAAAATAATTAAAAGTCAATTTTATGATTAACTAACAATTAATTAAAATATGCATGCAAAAATATTAATTTTTATGTCAAAAATTAAATAAGTATTTTTCTGACCTAAATGCAAAAAGAAAATATTTTTGGTGATTTTTTAATGCATGAGAAAATTATTTGCAAAGAAATAAAATTAAATGAGAAAAATAAGAAAATATGAGAAAATATGTTAGTTTGCAAAAACTGGTAAAATAGAAAGTGGGGATGCCAGGATCGAATCCAGGACCCTCCGGATATACCAAACGCGTGTTTGCCATCTGAGCTAGCTGTATTAGTTGTCATAGGAATGCAAGTAATGGATTATAAGTGATAACGTGTTCTATTTTGGATTTTTCAAACACAGTCAAACATGGGCCCCTGTTGTAACGAGAGAACGAATCATAACGCAAGAAGACGCCACGCCAGCCTCGCCTGAGTCAAACAAGTCAGCGACGCCGGAGCTAGGGCTCCAATCGTCTTCTCTAGCGGCCTCAAAACCTGAACCTGCGAAATAAACAAAATAAAGAGTAAAGAGGGACCCTACCCCCTAATTCGAGGGCTGCGAATCTAATGGTGGTGGCCGTTTGGTCTGAAACGGCCTGGATCGTCCGGTTCGAAGCTTCTCCGATCTGAAGCCCTAACAATGGCAGTCTGTGATTTACACGTAAAAGCTCACATGTAATGCATCAAACACGTTCTAATGGATGGCCTGAGATCATTCAAACAATTGAAAACAGTTAATAATGCATGAGATATGAAAATCGAATTTGAGAAAAATACCAAACCGGTGATGCTTGGATGGCACGATCTGGAATGCTTTGGCTTTGTGTAAAGGCTGGGATCAACTCCTGTAATGCTCAGGAATGCTCAGGAATGCTTGGATTACCTTGAAACTAGCTGGAAAATAGAATACGAATTTTGCAACTTTGACAAAAATTTGTGACTTTTAGGGTTGGCTCATGAGGCTAGGGTTTCGTCCTCTGGTCTTATGAATGTGTTATGTATTTATAGAGCAAGAGATTTGATCAAAAAGAATGAAAAAATATATTGCTTTGAATGCAAATATATTTCCTTGTAAATTTTCATCAAATCTTTCCAAAATTGGATTTTTTTTCCTTGTATGATCTTGCACGAATTTGGCATGTATTGTGGGCTTCCTTGGTCCTCAAGATAGATAGAAATCAGACCCAACTTGTTTTATACCTTGCTTTGATATTTTATTTAATTTAAAATTGAATTAAATGCTTTAAATTCAAAAGTAAATTAAAAAAATAAGAAAAGGTTGTGGAAAGGTGTAGAGAGGCCATGGATAATATTAAGATCTAGTTTGGATCATAAAATTATAAGCCCATTTGGAAAAAATTTGCATTTGTCAAGTATTTCTCTTTGTGCACCTCCTCAAAAATGCTCAACTTGTTCAAGGTGTATCTTGCTCAATTTTTAACATTTTTGGGTGTTCTTGGACTTTTTAAAAAGCTCAAGATGTCCTCTAAATAGCATCTTTGGTTTCGTCTTAATTTAAGTTTCCATGCTCAATAAAACTTCTTTACAAAAAGTTGACTTTTTGTTGACTTTAAAAAGGACCTGTAATGTTTTGATCCATAACCTCCAAATGAAGCATTTTCTGACCAAGCTTGTGAGACATGAAGTTGTAGGGAATTGAATTCTATTCAAAATGAGCTGTGGTGGGAAAATTTCTGATAAAGTATGTGAAAGTTATGCCTGGTCAAAGTTCTGTTGACTTTTGTCTAAGAAAGCCTAATTTGAAAACTTTGACTTTTGATCAATTCTTGACTTTTCTTGATGAATCATGATCAACCCTTGATCAAATGATGAATATTACTTCAAAATATTGATGTTGACCAAAAATTATGAAGTTTGACTGTATGTTGACCACAGTTGACTTTTTGTCCAATAAAACTAATTTTCAACCATCTGAGTAATTGTCTGAGGAAACTTGACTTGTAAGGCTTGAAACTTGACATGGAGATTCTTTGAAGCATATGATGAGGCATGATAACCACTGGAAGTGTTGGAGGCTCACCCTGTCTTGAGGATAGCAAAACCCTAGTTTTGGTTGATTGCTTAGGAGAGGGTTTGTTTGGTCAACGCTTGTGAAATCCTTGAGTATGGATATGTGAAATGTCTTGAGAAATAGGAGGGAAAATTTTGGGGTATGACAGTCTCCATTGAGAATAAATACTAACACATCAAATAAGAATTAATGAAATTGAAAGGATTATAAGTGAGGATGTTTGGGAGATAATCTACGAAAGCAAACATATGTTTTTTACAAGGTTTTTCATTACTCTTGTCCTAAATTTTCTTACAGAAAATCAAGAAAGCATCGTTGAAACCTTATGATGCATCTTGACTTTTGTTCAGGTAAAGTAATGTAGTACATAAATGATGAATACTACACTAACCTTAAAAATATTGATACTTTTCCCTATGCAACCGAGTATACTACACACTAAAGGACCTCCTTAACTTATTTACATGTGTTTGAAATTATGGTGTGTAAGACAAAATCACAATGTGATACCACTTTCCACTGTGAGTGCATGTTTCGTATCACATTGAGTTTGTTGAAACCATAATATCATATCTTGAAGCGTTTAATGTTAGTAACCAGTTTTCATGTACACAATTATATCTTATATAGTTTAGATGTTGATTATCATCATTTTTATGAGAATATTTATCAAACATAAGGTAACCAATTTTCACGTACACAATAGTATCATGATTTCTTATATTCGCTTCAACATAAGCAGCAGTAATCCTTTGTTGCCTGAGATTTATGACTGTGAATTTATCCTATTGTACATCCATTGGTCATCTTTTGCATCTTTAACTTCATCCTGTACAGGCAGATGCGTGGATCTAACTCTAGAAGACTGTTGGTTAGTAACATCCATGTACTTTATAACCCAAATAGGGGAAAAGTTAAATTAGGTCAAGTAAGTGTTTCATTCCCTCTATGGATTAAATTAAAGGTTTTTACTTCTTCCTCTAGATAAAGTGCTAGCTGGTTAAGTTTTATAACTATTAATTCCTAATCCTGAAGTGTTTGTTATCTAGGAAATACCAGTCATTATGTACATTAGCTTAATGCATATGCCTAATACTTACGTTAGCTTGAAATATTAAATAATACAGACTCATTTTCTCGCTTCAAAAGCACAAATCCTCATATAGAAATGGGGTAGCTCCCATGTAACCCTTGCTGGTGATTTTAATAGTACTCCTCAGGTGACTTTAATCTGTTATGTTCATTTTTTAATTTGTACCCATGTAATCTTGTAATCCTTTAATCTGTTATGTTCATTTCTTACATATTGATTTCTATATATTATCACTAGGTTATTAGAACTTCTTAGTTAAAATAAGTTCAGGGTTCTTCGTGTGTGGCTCAGTAGTATGCAGAATGACCTTATGTAGAACTGTGAAAGAAATATGCACAATGACCTTATGCAGAACTATGAAAGTAGTAGAATGAACTGAAAACTCAACACAAAACACAACTGAAAACAAACCCTAAACCCTAAAGAAGTTCTAATAAAACTTACCAAAGATGACAACAACTAAAGGCGTTGACGGATGGAGGGAGTTGGATTGGAGATTCGCGAAAGCGGAAGAATAACAACAACTAAAGGCGTTGACGGATGAAGGGAGTTGGACCGGAGATTCGCGAAAGGGGAAGAAGAACAACGACTGAAGGCCGACGTTGACGGATGGAGGGAGTTGGACCGAAGATTCGCGAAAGGGGAAGAAGAACATCAAAGACGATGGTGAAACAATTATCGTGAATTTGGGAAGAAGAACGGTGAAAACGGTTCCTAATTATGTTATTTCAATTTTAATTCAATTTTAATTTTAATTTTAATTGACCTCAAATAAGGCTTTTCAAAAAATGTTGTCTAAAGTCTGGCTTTAGCAGCGCTTTAGACCTATGGCAGCGCTTATTACCGTTTGGCCTTTAACAGCGCTTTTTAGAATATATTTTTTTTATTTCAATTTTAATTGACTTTAGGCATTGCTTTCAAAAAGCGCTGTCTAAGGTGTGGCTTTAGCAGCGCTTGGGTCTATGGAAGCGCTTATTACTGATGGCCTTTAGCAGCGCTTTTTAGAATATATTTTTTTATTTCAATTTTAATTGACTTTAAGCAGCGCTTCCTAAAGTGTGGCTTTAGCAGCACTTTTGACCTATGGCAGCGCTTATTACTGTTGGCCTTTAGCAGCGCTTATAGTAAAGCGTTGTCTAATTTAATAATTTTAAAATTTAACATTTTATCGGGGCCTATGGCACCGCTTTGTACATAAGCGTTGTCTAAGGTGCACTGCCTTTTTTTATTTTTGGCGTAGTGAGTGAAAGTTACAATTTAATCTCAAACTTTTTTTAAAATCTAATTGTTCTTATTTATTCTCACATTTTCATATATCTCTCTATATATATATATATATATATATATATATATATATATATATATATATATATATATATATATATATATATATATATATATATATATATATATATATATATATATATATATATATATATATATTAATTAATAAAAAATTAATTTTAATTATAACATGCATTTTTCTTAAATATTAGCAAATGCAGGTTTTACACAAAATATCCAAACATCGGGAGTTGAAAAAAAAACTAATTCCAAATACATGTTTCCAAACATAATTGACATTATATTTAATTTATTTTAGTTTTAAAGTTTTAAATCGAGACAGACTCTTCCATTGCAGTTCAAATTTTTTCAAAAGAAACCTTGGTTTCTTGACAACTCAGGAATAGGTGGTTGCATTGTAAAGATATTATAAGTAACATGTTTTTTTTATATATTTCATATCTTCGGATAAGGTAATTCATGTGTGGATATTTTTGCCAATTTAGCCGTAATTCTCTTCCGATCCCCTTACTCTTTTTATGCCATCATTTTAACTATTAGATGTAATTTGTAAAAAATAGATTAAAAGTAAACTTTTTTAAATTTGTTACCTATTAAAAAGGTTTTGGTCTAGTCTCTCTTTTTTTTATCACCTTTCTCTTTTCAAATATAACCTTTCATTCAAAAAAAAATATTTTTGGTAAAATCCCTTTTTGTTAAAATCAATTCCGTTATAACCAAACATATCCTAACCGGATTGGAAAAATATATAAATAGAGGCAATTAATGAAGTTCACTATTCTACACTTACTTTTGCCCCCACACACAAATGTAACACATCATTTTCTTCCTTAATAGTAGTGATGCATGCACAAAAACCAGAACTTCTCTAATAAGTGAATATCATGATCATATTTCAACTAGAGTTCAATAATTTCCATTTACAGTAATGTGTTGAGCGTAAGTGTTTCTATCAACATTTCATTTAATTATTTGTTAGATTCGATGGTGTGTAAAAAGAAGAATGCCACTACTAAAAGGTAAAAAAGGCATGCAGTAATTTATCAACTCACCAACAATGGAATCTACTTTGTGTTGTTTGGATACACAGTCAGAAATCCAAAGTTGCTTTCTATAGACATATTTCTTTATAAAAAATAAGGTTAAATTATCCCGGATCTTTTAAGTTATATAATTGTAATAGATTGATCATTTATGTTGTTTTTGCTACATGTGTGGCGTTTATGTTAACTAATGATTGTATCGTTGACCTTTTTCTCAAACTCCTTTCTAAAAACGTTGAAATGACACTAATAATACGGATATTTCACTTAACATAGGTCAGAGACCATCATTAGATCATATAATAAAATTTTCAGAATTTTTTAATGCATAAAAGTATTTTTAACCTAATTAAAATGGACGAAAAGGAAGAAATTAAAAAAAATATAGTAAAACATAAAATAATATTCTCAGAAAATTACATAAAATGTAAAACGAAGAAAAATATTTTAAAGATTTTTTTCATAATTTTTGAAACAAAAACGAATTTAATATGAATTTTAAAAATTAAAATAAAATTAATATAACAAAATAATGTAACGTAAAAGTCAATGTTGCAAACGTTAATTAATATAAATGACCCATATATAACAAAAATAAGATAAAAGACTAATATATTATAATTAAATAACTTAGACCTTCAGGATAATTTAATAATTAAAAAACTATAACTTTACATTAAGTTTGTTTTTGGTTAAAACTAATATTCATAGATGCAGATAGTAGAAAATTAACTTTTAGACTTTCACAAACGTGATCAAAAGACGGATGTGTAAAATAGTGCAAGTTTGAAACATTTAGAGATGTATTAGATTCAGATTTCAAAAAAATTTAAAAGATTTTTTTATGATTAAAATTTGTTTTGATATTCAATAAAGACAATTACAATTTTTTATGGCAATGAAATAAATTTTGAGAGACGTTTTAGTAGTATTACTCGTTCCAACAATTTTACTAAAATCAATGAAAAAATTTCAAACTTCCAAGACTTTTCTATCATGCTTTATACTAGTATTTTCTTCTATATACTTAATGCTATATTTTTTTCTCTTCTTTCTATTATTTTATCAACAAAAACCATCTGATTCATATTGTTGTCCCAATTGGACATGTTACATTTTCCTGATACTCTCTCTGAAGCCAATTAGGTGTTAGATGCAAGAGAGTTTAGATGCAGCAAAATTCAAGTGAATCAAATAAGAGTAGTAATTCAAGTGAATCAAATAAGAGTAGTTGTGGGAATAATGACTTATTTATTCATTGTAAACCAGCAGTAAATAAATAAAGGAAATAGCAACAACCTACCGTCCTCGTATACCTAAAATTTAGGAAACAAATTTGACTAGAAAATTTGACTAAAGTAGTTAACAAACAATGCTAAAAACTAAGACACTAAATTGACTAAGCCTTATCATTCCCTCTCCTGAACTAGACTGTATTTGCAGCTATTTAACTCTTGAAAATTCATAAACTACAAGCTTCCATCTCAGTTCTCGAAATGACTCCAATTTCAGCGGTTTGGTAAGGATGTCCGCTAATTGATGACTTGTACCATAAAACTGGAGTTGCACAACTCCATCATTCACAAGCTTCTTTAAGAAATGGTAGTGCACATCAATGTGCTTGCTCTTGCCATGCATCACTGGATTCCTCGACAATTTAATGGTTGAGTTGTTGTCACAATAGATGACAGTACTTCCACTGCCCTTGTAGCCTATCTTCTTCAGCACCCTTTGCATCCATATTGCCTGACAGCTAATTCCTGCACCTGCTACAAATTCGACTTCCATCGTGCTCAACGTTACTATCGGTTGCTTTCGAGAAGACCAAGCTACTGCAACTCCGCTTAGCATAAAAACATAACCTGAAGTACTTCTTATATCTTCCATAGATCCAGCATAATCACTATATGTAAATCCAATCAATTCCAAATTTACTTCCCTTTTGTAAAGAATGCCAAACTTTTTCGTACCTTGCAAATAACGTAGAATTCTCTTTGTCGGCGAATAATGAGCTTCTCTAGGTCTTAACATATACCTACTCAATAAGCTAACCGAATACATTATCTCCGGCCTCGTAGAAGCCAAGTACATCAAGCTTCCAATCAGCTGCTTGAAAAAGGAACCATCCATCTCAACACCATTTTCATCTTTGGAGATTTTAAATCCTGGAACCATTGGATTTTCAACAGAATTTCTATGCTCCATTTCAAATATTCTCAACACTTCTATCATATACTTCATTTGATTGATGAATATACCGCCATCAAACTGAACTACTTCAATACCAAGAAAATACCTCATCTTACCCAAGTCTGACATATCAAATTCCTTCATCATGGACTCTTTGAATTCAAACATCATTTTTTATCATCTCCGGTATAAATTAAATCATCAACATACAAGCTAATGATCAAATATTTATCTTGTTTGACTTTGGTAAACAAAGTTTGCTCACTATCCTCCTTCTCAAAGCCTTCTTTTCTGAAGTATGATTCGATTTGGGTGAACCATGATCGCGGTGCCTACTTGAGTCTGTGCAAAGCTTTGTTAAGCTTATATACCTTATGCTTCTCATTCTTTATTTCATAACCCCTTAGTTGTTCCACGTACACTTTCTCAGCTAACTTTCCATGAAGAAAAGCTGGCTTCATGTCCAGCTGAAACACACACCAACTCTCAGTGCAGCAAGTGCCAAAATCATTTGAATCGTGTCCATACGAGCTACAGGAGCGTATACTTCTTCATAATCAACTCCGTATTTCTGAGCATACCCTTTGGAGACCAACCGAGCCTTGTATTTTTCTACTTCTCCAATCTCGTTCAACTTTGTTTTGTATACCCATTTGACCCTATTTTTTCGCTCCTTTCGGCAGCTCCATGAGATCCCAGGTTTCATTCTTCACAATTGATCTCATTTCTGCATCTATGGCTGCCCTCCATTTCTCCTCCTTTATTGCTTTGTCAAATGAGGTAGGATCATAGTGAACTACATGAGCAAACAAACCTAAATGATTTTGTACCTCTTCCTCTTCATTAGAAAAACCATCACTAGGGATATAGTCATTCATCCAAACTGGTGCTCTTCTATTTCAGGGTTCTGTCAATGGAGAAACTTCATTTTCTTCTTCATTACTATCATCTACATTTTCTACATTTTCCTCTTCATTGTCATCACTTGATTCCTCACTTCTTCCACTTTCCCATTCCAAATGAAACCTGATATCTTCTTTAGAGCTCTTCTCCCAATTCCACTTTCCATCTTCTTCAAAGACGACATCCTGGATGATAATAATCCTCTTGGAGGTAGAATCATATGTTGCACCCCAAAATTCGCCCTCTTCATTTTTCGATAAAATAATTGGCTTACACTTAGTCTATCAGTGTATTGCATACATATCATTCATTGATCATATGGTGTTCAGATTTAGAGCATCTCAATTTGTGGAAGAAACTGTGCGTTTCGGCCATTCAGACTATTTTGAGCCAGAAATCGATAATTTTCGATTCGTATGCTTAAGGCAGGATTTTCTGATCATAAAGTCATATTGAGTTGATTTTGTACGCCTTTGAATCTCTTCAATGTTTTCTCCAGTTTATTTGTTCAGGTCGGAGGCCATTTCGTCAAGAAAAAGACTCTGACAATTTATTTCTTAATAAAGTGCAATTTTGGTTTATTATGTCTTTCGGGAGCTCCAGAAGGAATATCTCTCAGCTCGTTGGGTATTTTCAAATGATTTTTGACTGACTAGTCCCTCTCAATATTATCTACAACTTTCATTCACAGGTAGGGAACCAATATTGTGAAGAAAGCCTCTAAAGAAATCAATCTTTCAAGTGGGATAAACTGAGTTTTATGGTTGAACCGTGTTCTTGGTACGCTAAAAAAATCATAACTCTTGACTAGAGTATCGAAACTGAGCGGGGATGGTGTCTAAAATTCCGTCTCGAAGTCCTCTTCAACTTCCGTGGTCAAGCCGAGGGTTGATTCCTTACCAATCAATACCAAAATTTTATTCTTTAAAGTTGATTTTGAGACGAGCCGAGCATTTATCATCTGATATGCAACGTTCAAAAAATCATATCTTGCTTGATTTCATCGAATTGCAATGGGGCTTGTGACACCCCAAAATAATTCGGTAATTAAATAAGTATGATTTTTAATTATTAAATTAATTGAGAGCATAATTTATTAATATATTGAATTATTGAGATTAAATATGGATTTATTGGAAGTATGTTGAGTAAAGTGGGGTGTGAGGTGTAAAAGACTCTACTCACATTAATTGATTTATTTTAATTATGTTAAAAAGGAATAAAAGGAAGTTAATAAGAAATGGAGGAAAAAAAAGAGTCATTTTTGGAGAAAACAAGATACGTGAAGTGAGAAGAGGAGAAAAGAAGGAAGAAGACCTAGAAGTGTCAGAATTCGAAGAACCCATAAGGTAAGGGGTGATTTCGATTGATTATTGCTTATTATAGGTTTTGATTTTAATATTATAGATCGTAGCATGTTAGGAAATTTCGGTTTAGGAATTCCTAGGTTTCCATGGATGTATACCTATCTGTGTCGGATTGTGTCAGAATATAGGTTGGAATCGATTAATGTGTCAGTTATTGAATAGAAATGATGGAAATATGTTGTTTGATGTGATAATGATGCAAATTGGATGTGTTTTAGTGTTTTCCATGTTGGAATTCGTATGGGTATGTGTGGATTGGGTTTAGAATGGAAGAATGCTGTCAAAAATGCAGAAAATGACTTTTTGGTACGTGGGAACCGGTTCCCAGTGGGGAGGAACCGGGTTCCACTTTGAAAAATTTATAAAAACTTGAAAAATACACTCAGGAACCGGTTCTTGTATGGGTAGGAACCGGGTTCCCATACATTTTCGAGCGTGTTTTGAACCTAGAACCGGACGGTTCTGTATATGTAGGAACCGGTTACGCTTATTTTTTAAATTTTAAAACTTCAAAAATTCATAACTTTCAAACCGTAAGTCCGTTTTGAGCGCCGTTTTGGACGTTATTTCTTAAATTTAATGCTCTACCTTATGAAATGAAAATATTTTAGAAAACTTGAAATTATTTTGGAAAGGAGTCGAATTTCGAAATAAATGATTATTACTGACACATAATGATGTATGTGTATTAGAGGACCTTTGGTGGTGGGGATACTGATAATGTGTAGATGTAATAGCATGTTTATGCTGATGTTAGATGTATGCATGATTGGTTGATATATCATGTTGATTGGTTTGCATGTTTATGCTGATGTTAGATGTATGCATGATTGGTTGATATATCATGTTGATTATTGTGATTCAGTTATTTTAAATGAATGTATACATAGACTGATTGATGTTGCATGCTAGTGATGTGCGTGCATTTGCATTGTTTGGTGAAGTTAATTCCCATTGGGCGGAATTTGACTTGGATTGCCGATAACCGATACCGAGTGAGGATGGGTGGTTAATTTGGATTCGTGTCCGGTGGTTATGGACGAATCGATGGAACCGTATCCGGTTGATGATGGATCAGTGTTGGGTGACTTGGTCACGTGTCGGTACCGCATGCATTGAGTCTGCATTGTATGTGTATGAAGTGGTAACATGTTAGGATGTCTTCCAGTGTTACTCTTCTTTGATTGTTATGATTATGCATGATGAATGTGGTTGTGTGTGTGAATCTGAATTTATGTTAAGTGGTGAAATAATATGCTTGTGATATATTATTGATTGAAAGACTTATAATATGCTTTAATTATGAGAAGTCTCACCCTTACTTTACCATTTGATTAAGGTTAGCGGTGAAGAGTCGGTGAGGATGGCTCTAGAGCTTATCGTTTAGTCCGCGTGTCGATGTCATGCTCGATTATATTGTAACACGGGGAGCGTTAGATGAGGAATTAGACATTGGTTTATTGTTTAATTAAAATTTTGTTGGGAATACAATGATTGAATTATTCCGTTTTGGTGATGATAATTTGTGTAAGACATGGTCTTAATTTGGTGAATTATTGAAAAGGTTGATCCTCGAGTAGCATAGCTCTTGTTTGAATGAAATTTGTTTTATTTATTAATTGTGACATCCCCGATTTTCCGTGTTAACTCGATTAAAAGATGATCTAGATATTAATTTAATTGATATATTCGGGTATTTAGTCGGGTGTTACAATAGTGGTATCGAGCATAGTCGGTCTTGTCTTGTGTCGTTACCCTTTAGTATCGACTAGTGTGAAGTAACATTGATACTTGTGAGTGATGTAGATTGTTTTGTTATGTTACGAACAATGGTGGAAGAGGTAACGGAAGGAATGATGATGCTTGAGGCCTTGGGAATGTTGGTGGAGTGCTCGGAGGGAACTGCAGGAGCTGCGATTGGTGTGACCGACAATTGGGGAATTTTCGGAGGAATAATCCTCCATTGTTCAAGGGTGCACATGATCCCGAAGGTGCTCGAAGTGGTTGAAGGAGATCGAGAGGATCTTGAGTGATTGATTGTGCAGAGGGGTGAAGGTGAGATATGGAACTCACATGTTGAGGAAGCGATGGTGGTGGGTTGCTACCGAAGGAAGAAGATGGCGCGACTTGGGGTGTTCGTGAGAGCTTTTCGAGGAGGTATTTTCCGAGGATATCGAGGTAAGAAGGAGATTGAGTTTCGAGCTCTGCGGGGTAACAAGTCGGTGAGTATGCTTGAAGTTTCTTGAGTTAGCAGTATTATGCTCATTACCCTAACGATGCAGATGGAGAATTTTCCAAATGTATCAAGTTTGAGAATGGTCTTCGTGATGAAATTAAGCAGGGTATTCGGTATCAACGTATCCGAAGATTTTCTGATCTGGTTGACTGCAGTATGATTCTAGAGGAGGATCTTGCTAACACTAAGTCGAATGCTCGAGGGTATGTTGATAGGAAAGGTAAGCAACAGATGGATCGTGGTAAGCCTTATGATAGGAATAATCAGAGATCCAGTGGTTGGAAGAAGTCGGTGGAGGAGATTCTAGTTCTTTAAGTGCTACAAGTGTGGTGAGACAGGACATCGCATGGTGGACTGTAAGAGCAATGATAAGAAGTGTTTCAAGTGTGGAAAGTTCGGCCATGTGGCCAATGACTGCAAAGTGAAAGTGGTGACTTGCTACAACTGTGGTGAAGAGGGTCATACTCGTCCTCAGTGCACAAAACCCAAGAAAGAGCAATCTGGTGGTAAAGTGTTTGCATTGTCTGGATCAGAAACTAAACCAGATGATCGCCTGATTAAAGGTACATGTTTTATTAATGGCATACCTTTGATTACGATTATTGATACTGGAGCTACGCATTCTTTTATTGCGTTAGATTGTGCTAAGAGATTTAATTTGGAAATTTCTAATATGGATGGAAGTATGGTTATGGATACTCCTGCGTCGGGTTCAGTGGCTACTTCGTATGTTTGTAGGAATTGTCCTGTTGTGATTTTTGATAGGGGTTTCGGTATGGATTTAGTGTGCCTACCGCTAGAACAACTTGATATCATCCTTGGAATGAGCGGTTGGAATTCAACCAGGTTCATATCAACTGTTTTGAGAAGACGGTCATTTTCCCTGAAGAGGTTAAGGTCGAAAGTGAGATTATGTCAGTAACGCAGATGAACCTAGCTGTGAAAGATGGTGCGGTGGTGTTTATGTTGTATTCCGCGATAGAAGCGAAGGGAAAGGCAAAGAGTGATGGATTGCCAGTGGTGAATGAATTTCCAGAGGTGTTTCGGAAGGCGTTAGTGGTGCCACCGAGAGAGGTAGAATTTACTATAGATTTGATTCCTGAAACTAGTCCGGTGTCGATGGCGCCTTACCGCATGTCGGCATCTGAATTAGCTGAACTGAAGAAGCAGTTAGAAGAATTGCTGGAGAAGAAGTTTATTCGTCCGAGTGTTTCGCCGTGGGGTGCTCCGGTGTTATTGGTTAAGAAGAAGGAAGGTTCAATGAGGTTATGTGTTGACTACCGACAGTTGAATAAAGTTACAATCAAGAATCGGTATCCTTTGCCGAGGATTGATGATTTGATGGACCAGCTCGTTGGAGCGTGTGTGTTTAGTAAGATTGATCTGAGATCTGGATATCATCAGATTCGTGTGAAGTCAGAGGATATTCAGAAAACTACATTTAGAACGAGGTATGGACATTATGAATATCCCGTTATGCCATTTGGAGTTACTAATGCACCTGGTGTTTTCATGGAGTATATGAACAGGATATTTCATCCGTATCTTGACAAGTTCGTAGTAGTGTTCATCGATGATATTCTGATTTATTCGGCGATGAGGAGCATGCGAACATCTCGAGTTGTGTTGGAATTGTTGAAAGAAAAGAAGCTTTATGAAGTTGTCCAAGTGTGAATTCGGATAGAGGAGGTGAGTTTTCTTGGGCATGTAATTTCCAAGAATGGAATTGTGTTGATCCTACGAAGGTAGGCGGTATCTCGATGGGAAGCACCAAGAATGCTTGAGATCCGTAGCTGGTCTTGCAGGGAAGTTTATTGAGGGTTTTCAAACTAGCGTTACCATTGACTAAGTTGACCGGAAGGGTCGGTGTTTGTTTGGGATGTTGAATGTGAGAAAGGATTTGAAGAGTCAAGAGGGTGACAAGTGCTCGATCTTGATTTTGCCGATCCGACTAAGTCTTTTGTGGTGTATTGTGACGCATCATTAATGGGATTAGGTGGTGTGTTGATGCAAGATAAGAAGGTTGTGGCTTATGCTTCACGACAATTGAAAGTGCATGAAAGGAATTATCCGACTCATGATTTGGAGTTGGCAGCTGTCGTATTTGTTTTGAAGTTGTGGAGACACTATTTATATGGTTCTCGGTTTGAGGTATTCGGTGATCATAAGAGTGAGGTATCTCTTTGATCGAGAAAGAACATGAGGCAGAGAAGATGGTTAGAATTCTTAAAGGATTACGATTTCGGTTTGAATTACCATCCTGGTAAAGCAAACATAGTTGCGGATGCTTTGAGTAGGAAGTCCTTGCATATGTCG
Organism: Vicia sativa; assembly: GCA_021764765.1. Classification (NCBI taxonomy): domain Eukaryota; kingdom Viridiplantae; phylum Streptophyta; class Magnoliopsida; order Fabales; family Fabaceae; genus Vicia; species Vicia sativa. Next base: position 122,799,782 of record CM038793.1, on the reverse strand, counting down.
ATTTGATGGTCCGTGAGTTAGATTTGGTTGAGCAGTTTAGAGACCTAAGTTTGGTTTGTGAAACTACTCAGAATAGTGTGAAATTGGGCATGTTGAAATTGACTAGTGGTATTCTGGAAGAGATTAGAAACGGACAGAAATATGATGTTGGTTTAGTTGATAAGTTGACATTGATCAACCAAGCTCAAGGAGGCGAGTTCCGAATTGACGAGAATGGTGTTATGAGATTTGGTGATCGGGTGTGTGTCTCGGATGTTGCTGAGATCAGGAAGAGCATTTTAGAGTAAGGGTATCGTAGCGGGTTGAGTATTCATCCCGGTGCTACTAAAATGTACCATGATTTGAAAAAGTTGTTTTGGTGGCCGGGAATGAAAAAGGAAATTGCTGAGTTTGTGTATGCTTGTTTGGTTTGTCAGAAGTCGAAAATCGAACATCAGAAACCGTCAGGATTGATGGAGCCATTATTTGTTCCAGAATGGAAGTGGGATGGAATCTCTATGGATTTTGTGTCTGGTTTGCCAAGAACAGCAAAGAACTGTGACTCTATCTGGGTTATTGTGGATAGGTTGACGAAATCTGCTCATTTTATTCCGATAAGAATGGATTATCCGATGGAGAGGTTGGCAGAATTGTATGTCGAGAAGATGGTGAGTTTGCACGATATACCTTCTAGTATTGTGTCGGATCGAGATCCGAGATTTACATCTAAGTTCTGGACGGGATTGCAAGAAGCCTTGGGTACCAAGTTGCGTTTAAGTTCCGCTTATCATCCACAGACAGATGGTCAGACGGAAAGAACGATTCAGTCGTTGGAAGATTTGCTGAGAGCTTGTGTGTTAGAGAAGGGTGGAGCTTGGGATAGTTATCTACCATTGATTGAGTTTACCTACAACAATAGCTTTCACTCGAGCATTGGTATGGCACCGTTTGAGGCATTGTATGGTAGGAGGTGTCGGACACCATTGTGTTGGTATGGCGGAGAGAGTGTGATTGGACCGAGATTGTGCAGCAGACTTGAAAAGATTAAGATGATTCAGAGAAGATGAGAACTTCTCGTAGTCGGAAAAGTTATCATGATAAGAGGAGGAAAGACCTTGAGTTTAGTGAAGGAGAACATGTGTTTATGCGAGTTACTCCGATGGGTATTGGTCGAGCTTTGAAGTCAAAAAGTTGACTCCACGATTTATTGGTCCTTTTCGATTACCAAGAGAGTTGGGAAGGTTGCATATCGCCGCCGCCACTTTAATTTGCATGATGTTTTCATGTATCTCAACCGAGGAAGTACATTCTTGATCCGTCTCATGAGATTCGGGTAGATGATATAGTGCGAGAAAATTTGATGTGGGCGACTGAAAATTGAGGATCGAAGTTGAAGCGATTGAGGCAAAGAGATTGCATTGGTAAGAGTGGCTTGGGGAGGACCGGTGATGGAAATGTCACTTGGGAGTGGAGAGTCAGATGAAGGACTCTTATCCCGAATTATTCGTCTGAGGTATGTTTTCGAGGACGAAAACTCTTTTAGTTGGGGAGAGTTGTGACACCCCAAAAATAATTCGGTAATTAAATAATTATGATTTTTAATTATTAAATTAATTGAGAGCATAATTTATTAATATATTGAATTATTGAGATTAAATATGGATTTATTGGAAGTATGTTGAGTAAAGTGGGGTGTGAGGAGTAAAAGACTCTACTCAAATTAATTGATTTATTTTAATTATGTTAAAAAGGAATAAAAGGAAGTTAATAAAAAAAGGAGGAAAAAAAAAGAGTCATTTTTGGAGAAAACAAGATACGTGAAGTGAGAAGAGGAGAAAAGAAGGAAGAAGACCTAGAAGTGTCAGAATTCGAAGAACCCATAAGGTAAGGGGTGATTTCGATTGATTATTGCTTATTATAGGTTTTGATTTTAATATTATAGATCGTAGCATGTTAGGAAATTTCGGTTTAGGAATTCCTAGGTTTCCATGGATGTATACCTATCTGTGTCGGATTGTGTCAGAATATAGGTTGGAATCGATTAAGGTGTCAGTTATTGAATAGAAATGATGGAAATATGTTGTTTGATGTGATAATGATGCAAATTGGATGTGTTTTAGTGTTTTCCATGTTGGAATTCGTATGGGTATGTGTGGATTGGGTTTAGAATGGAAGAATGCTGTCAAAAATGCAGAAAATGACTTTTTGGTACATGGGATCCGGTTCCCAGTGGGGTGGAACCGGGTTCCACTTTGAAAAATTTATAAAAACTTGAAAAATACACTCAGAACCGGTTCTGTATGGGTAGGAACCGGGTTCCCATACATTTTCAGTGTGTTTTGAACCTGCAGGAACCGGTTCCTGATATGTAGGAAGGTTACGCTTATTTTTTAAATTTTAAAACTTCAAAATTCATAACTTTCAAACCGTAAGTCCGTTTTGAGCCGTTTTGGACGTTATTTCTTAAATTTAATGCTCTACCTTATGAAATGAAAATATTTTAGAAAACTTGAAATTATTTTGGAAAGGAGTCGAATTTCGAAATAATTGATTATTACTGACACATAATGAGGTATGTGTATTAGAGGACCTTTGGTGGTGGGGATACTGATAATGTGTAGATGTAATAGCATGTTTATGCTGATGTTAGATGTATGCATGATTGGTTGATATATTATGTTGATTGGTTTGCATGTTTATGCTGATGTTAGATGTATGCATGATTGGTTGATATATCATGTTGATTGTTGTGATTCAGTTATGTTAAATGAATGTATACAGAGGCGATTGATGTTGCATGCTAGTGATGTGCGTGCATTTGCATTGTTTGGTGAAGTTAATTCCCATTGTGCGGAATTTGACTTGGATTGCCGATAACCGATACCCGAGTGAGGATGGGTGGTTAGGTTGGATTCGTGTCCGGGTGGTTATGGACGAATCGATGGAACTGTATCCGGTTGATGATGGATCAGTGTTGGGTGACTTGGTCACGTGTCGGTACCACATGCATTGAGTCTGCATTGTATGTGTATGAAGTGGTAACATGTTAGGATGTATTCCAGTGTTACTCTTCTTTGATTGTTATGATTATGCATGATGAATGTGGTTGTGTGTGTGAATCTGAATTTATGTTAAGTGGTGAAATAATATGCTTGTGATATATTATTGATTGAAAGACTTATAATATGCTTTAATTATGAGAAGTCTCACCCTTACTTTACCATTTCAGATTAAGGTTAGCAGCTGAAGAGTCGGTGAGGATGGCTCTAGAGCTTATCGTTTAGTCCGCGTGTCAGTGTCATGCTCTGATTATATTGTAACACTGGAGAACGTTAGATGAGGAATTAGACATTGGTTTATTGTTTAATTAAAATTTTGTTGGGAATACAATGATTGAATTATTCCGTTTTTGGTGATGATAATTTCCGCTGTGTAAGACATGGTCTTAATTTGACTGAATTATTGAAAAGGTTGATCCTCAGTGTAGCATGGCTACTGTTTGAATGAAATTTGTTTTATTTATTAATTGTGACATCCCTGATTTTCCGTGTTAACTCTGATTAAAAGATGATCTAGATATTAATTTAATTGATATATTCGGGGTATTTAGTCGGGGTGTTACAGGGCTGGTGTCAAAAGTTTACAAATTATGTTGGATTCGACTTTCATTCACATCCTGAGTTTTGATTTTGATCAGAAGATCCTCGTTCGAAGCAATTTCCCCGAGTGGCGCAATAAAAAATATGCATGTGTCAAATACCTAAAAAGTGTGCGAAAACTTCAAATTTTTTTATCTCATCAACCGTTCTTCCGATTGAGTCGAAATTTTGATTCTCACAAGCAATTTTGCATTCCCGACATTTTTCGGTTAGAGTCGGACTTCAAATTTTGCACGGTTCTCGATGTTTCAGGCTGTATACGATAATTATTCGGATAAACGCGATTTGGTCCTACTCTTGGATATAAGGCACTTCAAAGCCCAAAATTAGAACCTATAAATAAAATTTGCCTCTCACAAATTGGGGGAGGAGAATTCATTTGTTAAATTTTCACCTTGAAATCACATTTTCTCTCTCTTTTTCTATCAAAAAACTCAAGAACAAAAAGAAAGAAAATAAAACTTTTTCTCCAAGCTTCATACCTCTTCACCGAGCTCAGACCTACCTCACTCTCTCCGGCAGGTTTGCCACTGCTCCATCCGGAAAGCTCCGGCCAAATACTCATCGTCTATGATCATTGTTGGTCCTACCTCTCCATGCGCGTGCACCTCACCGCGCCTGTTTCCTCTCCACCTCACACCGTGACCGATCGGTCACTCTTCTTCCTCTCCTCCCGTCGATCGCGCCTAGGGAATTCTGGCCGATCTTCTCCAATTTCGGGCAGCACCCCCACCGTACCAGATATTCTCCTCTTCCTCCTCGTCTAGCTTGACTGGCCTACCGCTCCTCCTTCCTTCTCTCCCGAGCTCGGATCCGGCCATTCCTCCTCTCCTTCTTGCTCGGTTTGCTCCTCTTTTTCTTAACCAAAGCTTTCCTCATCTATTTCTCACATATTTCTTCATTGTTTATTCGATTGTTCATCAATTCTTCTTCGATTCTTCGAATTCAAGTAAGTAGCTTATTCTCATAAGCACTTATTTTAAGTGATTTTTAAAATTTCTTATTTTTGAATTTTGATTTGAGAAATTGATTACATATGATTTGTTGAATCTGATTCTTGATTAATTGCTTGGAAATTGTTTGTTTAAGGCCTTGATTTATGAACATTATTGTGTCGAGGTGTAGGATTTTTGTACCTAGAGCATACATACACTTCGTTGATGCAATTTCTTTGTACATAATGCATTTGTATTGATTGCTTGGATCATAATTTTCATGTTCATGCATTAGATTACAATTGCATTGAATAATTGAATCAAATTCACGTGTTTAGGCTTAATTTTATGAAGGTTAAAGTGTTGAAGAAACCGTTTCACAAGATTTCTAAGAGTAAACTTCTCCCAGCTTTGACACTTTCTTTTAACAAGAGCAAAATAATGAAATTTCTCTAAGTCTAGAATCCTCTTTAATCGACTAGGCTCAACTTCGACTACTTCCTTTGCTATTCAACATTTGGTCGAATCAACCAAATCCTATGCTTTATCCATCTGGTTGACGTACCTCTTCTTTGACATCCTTGTCTTAGCATATTTTTCCTGGTCATAAATTTCAATCTTACGAAGAACCTTTATCTTTAAGGGTCGACCCTTAGTTCACAAGGACATTTGCATTTAATATGTACCTTTGAATACCTTAAGAAATTTCAAGGTGACAATGCCGCCGTTAGAATGTGAGTGAGAGTCGATGTACAACCTTTCTCGCTTTTCAAGTATATGAGTATCCATGCTTAGTGTGTGGTAATTCAAATAATTTCCACTCTTGAAGAATTATACCAGCGCATTTGGCCTGGGGGATATTATTGTTCTTGTAAATTTTCAAGCACCTTCTTGAAGCCCAACATGGTGGAAATCTTTGTTAGAGTCCACTCAATTGGTCTCTTTCTCCTGTAAGTTCATCTTTGTACAAATTTTTACTATCCCCAGTGAGTTTGTCTTCGTCCGACGTCATCTCCCTTGTGAATTCACCATTGTTAGGTGTCTTCCTTTTTGATATGCAAAGTCGCTTATCTACAAGTTGCTCTGTGCCAAAGATCTATGTGTGTCCAAATTAATCGGGCCCATATGTCTTGAGTTCTCATTGCGTAGATTTGTGAAGCTGTTTGTCAACAAGCTCCTTTGTGCCGAAGATCTATGCTTGTAGTGATGTTCTTCCTCCCTGTTGATTTCTCTTGTTATATCTGTGAAGTTGCTTATCAACAAGCACTTCATGGCGAAGATCTATGTTTGGAGTGATGTTCTGCCTCCCTGTTGAGTTCCCATTGTTTAGATCTCCGAAGTTTCTTTTCAACAAGCGCCTCGTGCCGAAGATCTATGTTTGGAGTGATGTTCTTCCTCCATGTTGAGTCCTCATTGTTAGATCTGCAAAGTTGCTTATCAACAAGCGCTTCGTGCCGAAGATCTATGTTTGGAGTTTGTCTATCAATAGTCGTTTCTCCTTACTTTTTGAATCCACCGTGTCACGTGTCCTCATTGCGTGGATCTGCGAAGTTGCTTTTCAAAAAGCACTTAGTGCCGAAGATCTATGTGTCCTCGTTTTGGATCTGCGAAGTTTCTTATCAACAGGTGCTTTAAGCCAAAGATCTAGGTGTCCCCATTCTTGATCTGCAAAGTTTCTTATCTACAAGTGTCTTCCTGCCAAAGATCATCAGATATCCTCATCCTCAGTGAGTTTCTCTTTTATGGGTGTTCTCTCTTCATCATCTCTGGTGGGTCGCTTCAGAACAAGTGTTTCCGTGAGCATTCTTCTCCCAGTAAATTCATCTCGGTCCAGACTTTTCTCCCAAGTGTATATGTCAAATCAGAAAATCCAAAATATAATAATGTCCGCTTGTATTCAGAGCGTGAATTTTAGGGTTCTATTAGGTATTCAATCATCTTCTACCTTGTTGGTTCGAAAGAATGAATAGGGGCAGCTGTTGCACCCCAAAATTCGCCCTCTTCATTTTTCGATAAAATAATTGGCTTACACTTAGTGTATACGTGTATTGCATACATATCATTCATTGATCATATGGTATTGAGATTCATAGCATCTCAATTTATGGAAGAAACTGTGCGTTTCGGCCATTCAGACTATTTTGAGCCAGAAATCGATAATTTTTGGTTCATATGCTTGAGGCAAGATTTTTTGATCAGAAGGTCATGTTGGGTTGATTCTTCTGGCCTTTGAATATTTTTAATGTTTTCTACAGTTTATTTGTTCAGATCAGAGACCATTTCGTCAAGAAAAAGACTCTGACAATTCATTTCTTAATAAAGTGCATTTCTGGTATATTATGTTTTTCGAGCGCTCCGAAAGGCATATCTCTCAGCTCTTTGGGTATTTTTCTGATGATTTTCGACTGGTAAGTCCCTCTCAATATTATCTACAACCTTCACTCACAGGTCGGGAGCCAATTTTGTGAAGAAAGCCTCCAAAGAAATCAATCTTTCAAGTGGGATAAATTGAGTTTACGGATGAACTGTGTTCTTGGTACGCTAAAAAATTCATAACTCCTAACTCGAGTATCGAAAATGAGCAGGGCCGATGTCTAAAATTTTGTCTCAAAGTCCTCTTCAACTTCCATGGTCAAGCCGAGGGCAGATTCCTTACCAATCAATACCAGAATTTTATTCTTTGGAGTTGATTTTCAGACGAACCAAGCATTTTTCATCTGATGCGCAATGTTCAAAAAACCATATCTCGCTCGATTTTTATCCAAACACGATGGGACGGGTTTCAAAAGTTCACAAATTCCGTTGGCTTCAACTTTCATTCACATCCTGAGTTCGTATTTTGAATAGAAGATCCTCGTTCGAAGAAATTTCCCCGAGTGGCGCAATAAAAATTCTACATGTGTTAGATGCCTGAAAAGTGTGCTGAAACTTCAAAAATTATTATCTCATCAACCGTTCATCAGATTGAGTCAAAATTTTGACACCTACAAGCAATTTTGCGTTCCGGACATCTGACTTCAAATTTCGCACGGTTCTCGATGTTTCAATCTATATATGAAAATTATTTGGATAAACGCGATTTGGGCCTAATCTTTGATCTAAGGCACTCAAAAGCCCAAAATTAGCACCTATAAATAAAATATACCTCTCACAAATTAGAGGAGGAGAATTCATTTGTTAAATTTTCACCTTGAAATCACATTTTCTCTCTCTTTTTTTCTCTCAAGAAACTCAAGAACAAAAAGAAAGAAAATAATACTTTTTCTCCAAGCTTCCTCCCTCTTCACCGAGCTTAGCCCTACCTCACTCCCTACGGAAGGTTTTCCACTGCTCCATCCGGACAACTCCAGCGAAGTCCTCACCATCTCCTATCACCGTTGATCAAGATAAGTCTTCTCGCCCGCGCACCTCACTACACCAGTTTCCTCTCCACCTCACACTGTGACCGATCAATCACTCTTCTTCCTCTCCTCCGCATCGGTCGCACCTAGGTCATTCCAGCCGGTCTTCTCCAATTCCGTCCAGCACCACGTCGGATCGAATCTTCCCCTCTTCCTCCTCGTCTAACTCGACCGGTCAACCGCTCTTCCTTCCTTCTCTCCCAAGATTGGATCCATCCATTCCTCCTCTCCTTCTTGCTCATTTTTCTCCTCTTTTGCTCAAGCAAGGATTTCCTCATCTATTTCTCACCAATTTCTTCATCGTTTCTTCGATTATTCATCAATTCTCCTCCGATTCTTCTAATTTAAGTAAGTAGCTTATTTCCATAAGCACTTATTTTAAGTTATTTTTGCAATTGCTTATTTTTGAATTTTGATTTGAGAAATTGATTACATGTGATTTGTTCAATCCGATTCCGGATTGATTGCTTGGAAATTGTTTGTTTAAGTCCTTGATTTATGAATGTTATTGTTACGAGGTGTAGGATTTTTGTACATAGAGCATACATCCACTTGGTTGATGCAATTTCTTTGTACATAATGCAATTGTATTGATTGTTTGGATCATAGTTTGCACGTTCATGTATTAGATTACAATTGCATTGAATAAGTGAACCAAATTCGTGTGTTTAGGCTTTATTTTATGAATGTTAAAGTGTGTCAAGGCCTAGTTTCATGCATATTTTCATGTGTTGATTGATGCATTCTTGAATGCTTTAATTGAAGCATTATAACATGTTGAATTCTTGATTATGTTTGACTTTAATTGACATTTTTCATCATGATTAGATGTGGCATAGGTTGAACACCTCATTACATGCATTTGTATGTCATCCATTTGAGATTCATTCATAAAAATAAGTATAAATGCATGAATGAAATGTGCATAAAATGCATATTTTTGCATTCATTTCAATTCTAAGTCTTTGATTTTTGCATATCATTTGCATGTTCATTTGTTTAGAATTGTTTGCTTCATGTAGGGATTTAATATCCAATTCTTTCTCATTTCAAAACCACAAAACAAATGAGAATTAGAGATTAAGGGAATGTTTGAAATAGTTTTTGATTTTAGTTTTAAAAAATTGAAAAGTAAAAATCAAAACACAATTTAGCTATTTCAGATTTTTGCTTTTAAAAATTAAAAAATTGTGAAGAGTTTTCAAAAACACATTTTCAAAATACTGTATTCAAACAAGTTTTTAATTTTTGAATTTTTAAAAACTAAAATAGAATTTTCAAAAACTAAAATAGAATTTTCAAAAAGCCTTTCAAATAGGCCCTAAATCGACACATGATTTTCACTTTTCATAAGCATTTTTATGCATTTTGTTCATCGAAACTCATTTTTCTTTAAAGGTTCAAGGCAGCAATACTTGTCCCCAACGTTTTGGCATGTTTTAAAATCGTTTTTGATGGTTTTGAAACTGAACATCAAGTACAACATGCCTAAAATGGTGTTGCTTCCCCATTCCTTTAAGGTCCAAAAAACTTCGCTTCCACTCGGAATTAATTAAAACCGAACATCTTTTTGAATCCGTTGACGCGTTTTCAAGCAACCATGGGATTTTCAATTAACTCCGACAAGTTGACGTTTTCGCTCCGATTTCGAAAAATTGCTTTCCCAAGCCAATTATTGAGTTTTTATTTCACTTCTTGTGTTCTTATACTATTGTATTATCATGTGAATAATCCCTTTTGAACTTTGTGCTTTCGTTAAAACACTTGCTTTGTTATTTCTTACACTTTGTTGCATGTGCGAGGTACATTGAGCATTATTCTTGAGATTTGGATGTGTTATGACACACACCTTGATCTTGCACACATGTGTGTGCATTCTATTGTCTACATTGCTTGGTTTTCACCTTCTTTCAGGTTATCTGATGTGATTCAGATGTGTACGAACGCACATCTCGATCTTGTACACATGTGTGTGTATTCTTTGTTTGCGTTTGTTTGGATTTTAATCTTTTGGAGGTACATAGGATCTACATCGAATGTGTATTGACACACATTCTCGATCGTGCATATCGTATGCACATCCTTTGTCTGTATTGTCTGGATTATAATCTCTTGCAGGTTCATTGGATCTACGTCGGATGTGTATTGACACATATTCTCAGCCGTGCGTATCGATGCACATCCTTTGTCTGTATTGTATGGATTGCGATCTCATGCTTGTTTATTTGCTTCGGATGTGCATGATACACATTCCAATTATGCTTTTGGTGCCTCCGCGCATTCCTCACTGGTTTTCTTTATCTCTTATCGGCAGTACTCAAATTTTTCCGAAGTATTTTTAGCTTGTTTTTGCTTATACGGATTATTATCCATTTGGTATCTTCTTCACCTTTTTATCGCATTCTTTTACCGCTTTTCTAGAGAGCATGAAAAGTAGGGTTTTATCGTTTTCTTTTTCCATGAGAATTAGGATTAGAGATGCATGATGGAGATTCCGTAGTTGAGAACCCTGTTTATTTAGAATGATAACCTCCGAAAGTGTCTGATCAGGATCATGATATGATGAGATATGATGATATGAAAGGAACGCGGAAAGGGTTCGCAATCATCCCCCACACAGTTCATTCCATGTCAGATCAGCTCACGTGAATCATGATGCTTCTTTTATCGAGCCAAATAAAAAGTTGCAAGAGTTCCTTATTCTGATTCTCCACGCTTTGTCATGGAGTTCACATTCACATTCTCTTATACTTGCACTCATATGCTCCTCACACTTGGTAATTCATATCAAGATGTGATACCTTTTTCCCATAGGAAACTCCTGGTAGACACGTTTATTACCATTCATGGCTATGGTTTTCCTCCGAAAGAAGGCTTCTGGTTGACGGATCTTAGGATAGTTTTCCTTAGGACCGCTCGGTTAGGATAGATCTCGAGCCTTGACTTTAGAATTTTCATACATTGCATGTCAATATAGGTAGATATTCCCTTTATCCTCAACCTTAGGGCCAACTTTGCATGATAATATTAGGATAGAACTAGTTAGTTTCCCTTCATGTTTTCTTCTTTCTTTGGCATCCTTACATGTAATAAAATTAAAACTTGTTTTCTTTTCCTTTGAAAATAAATACACTTAATAATGGTTCAAACACCTTTTTTCAAGGTAAAAATTACCAACCAATGCAAATCTTTTTCACCTATAGGCTCCCCTTTTGTGTTTAAAACCTTTTCAATAAGGGCATTCATTTTCAAAATTTGAGCAAATTGTTAAGTGTGTGAGCGGCCGAGCATAAGACTTCTTATAGCTGCACCGCCAAGCACGAGTTACAATTATGAGGACGCGAAATCGAATTTCCCATAAAAAACATTGCAGCCCACAAAAACATATGAGCTGAACTATTACGCTCTGACTTTCCTATTGCACGAGGGAATACATAGGCATCTTGTCACGAGGCTCGATCAAGCAAACATTTTAAATACTTCCTTCTTTTCCCCGTGTTTGCTTTATTTTATTTTCTTTCACATGCATTTGACCTTATCATATAACATATACATAGAGATTAAGCGATAGATTAACACACCTAATATATAGAAAGTAGAAGTGGATACTGTAGATTACTACAGGCATGTGGGGGTGCTAATACCTTGCCCTCGTGTAACAAACTCCCTTATCTGATGTAGCGAAAAAAACTGCGAGTATAAGCCATTGAGTTGACTCAACTCAAAAATTAACAAAAGAGTCGCCACCGCACTTATATTTTATCCAAAGGACTGGGAAAAAGAGCGAATAAAATCCTTAAAAAAAATCAGAGATCTGGGACCGGGGGTTGATTATGCAAAGGGAAGGTGTTAGGCACCCAAAGCATCTACGGTACTCCGCAGGAACCTTTTTGAAAATTTGTATATATGTGCTAAAAAAAGGTTTGTACAAAAATGGATGGTGGGGGGAGAAAAGAAGTATTTTCTTTTTAATTTTTGGTTTGATAGAACTTCCAATGAGTTCCAGGCCTACATACCAACAATGTGCAATGTTGAAATCAAAACCAAGTAGTTCGGCTAAAAAATACTAAATTTGTGTGTGGGTTAATTTTAAGAAAAATTATTTTAGAAAAGCTACAAAGAGCTCAAAAAGGGTTTGAATGAGGTTAGATGTTTTTTAGTCTTATGAAAAGACAAGTTAAAGTATTGTTAGATTGATTGAGAGTTTATTAAGAAAAGAAGTTTGAAAATTTATGAACCTAAGTCCAAGTTTTTTTTGAAGGAGGTTCGAGTTTTGAAAACAAGAATCCTTTGAAAAAGAGGGAAGATTTTTGAAAATTAAAGAATGAGAAGGAGATGAAGAGGCTAACCTATGTACATAAAGTAAAAGGTAAGGGTAAAGAAATATCTAATCGGGTGAGAAGACTAGTATTGACATCAAGAGCCAATACTACATCCCATCCTTTCGATTACCACATAAGCAACAAATAATCGGACAAAAAAACCAAGCTTCGGATAAGTCAATGCTTTTAGGTGAACTCTTGTCTTAAAAAATGGGCAGAGTAACAGTTGTATTTTGAGGAAATCCACTCTTAATCGAGTATAACAGAATAACCAGCATACAAAGATAATAACAAGACAAGACAGAATAACACCAAGGGCACAAAATTCTCCAAGCAGAGGTAGAGGTCCGAATCCTAAGTCCAAAGATCAAGCTCCATGCACAAGGATAGTAACCAAGTCGAATTAGAAGTTTATATATTTAAGTTGAATTATTAGGTATTTTGGAAAGGGAAAACAAAGCTCAAGTGAGCAAATTCAAAATAACAAGAAAATAAAATGCTCAAATGATCAAAGGAAAATGACATGAAATGTAAATGCTAAAAGTAAAGTGCATAAAAATAAAGAGCATAAAAGTAAATACAAAAAAATAAAGAGCAGAAAACAAAAAGGCATAAAATAAATGGCAATTAATAAAGGTTAGCAAGATGACCATCTTGAAACTGGTCAAGTATATCATCGAATTGTTAATTGTTAGTCGTCAGCAAAATGACCATCTTGAAACTTACGCATGAAGACTTACCAGAATCAACGCGATCACATGTCAAGTTTCAATTGTTTTTTGTCAAGTATATCACCGGTTTTGGAATTATCGCATCACTTGATCAAAGATGATTGAGAATTTCAAATGGATAAGGTTAGTGGAAACTTGCCAGAAGCTTGATTAGAAATCAATGCGACCATACGACAAGCGCCACAAGTGTTGAACCAAGATCAAAGCTCAAGTCATCTTTTGGGGCTTATATTTGAACTTTGAAGTACATGCCACCAATTGACCACTTTCTCTGAATCGGGACAAAAGAAAAATAAGATGGAGAAGAAGAAAACACTTTCAATTTTATTTTGCATCAGATGAATTTTATTCGGTCTAACTTCGTCAAAATCAATCAACTTATTTGGTGGATTTGGTCAAGAGACCTATCAACACCCAAATTCCATTGATGTTAGGAAAATTTGTGACTCCAAATTAAATTCAAAAATCAGCAAAAATAAAATGAAAATAAAAGTCAAATAAAAATTTTGAAATTAGGTTATTTAATTGGACTTTATTGACGAAATACATATATAGTATTTTTTCATGAAAATAAAATTCCAAGAAAATTACCCAAAGTCAATCAGAGGTCAACAAGTGTTGACATAATGTTTCAGAATTTTTCTAAGTCAAAAACTATTTTTAAAATAAAAAAGAAAAGGTTGGAATAAGCCAAAAAATAGAAAAAAATAGTAAAATCAGAAATAAAACTAAAATGAGGTCACCAATAATTGTCAAATGACCATTGGATCCTTCCATAATTTTCCCAAAATTTTAAAATGTCAAAAAGTATTTTTAAACAATTAAAAAATATCAAATAAAATAGAAAAATCATAAAAAATATCAAATCTGAAAATAAAATTATGAAAAATAAAATCAGAAAGATAATATTCCAAAATATGTATGTGAATTTTTTCATAATTTTTGTACCAGAAATGAATTTTATATGATTTTTTGAAGTTTAAAACATTAAAAATATAAAATCAGAAAATAAAATAAAAGCAGAAAAAATATGGACCACTTGATCATAGTCAAAACGTGTTAGTAAGCTAATCTAATGGATCAGACGCACTGTGCTAGATATGGGCCTCTTTTAAAATCACACTGGATCATCATTTAAATGAAAATTTAAAAAATAAATTCAGAATTAATGTCACGCATTGGATGGAGTCTGACTCACAAAAGTAAGAAGAATGAATGGTTAATTTCAAGCTGGAAGTGGTCTAAACACGATTCGAAGTTACAGAAAAATGGTTATGGAGGAAGTTTGGCAGGGTTTTTTTTGGCTATAAAAGCTTGAGGAAATGAGTAGAATGACTTGCTTATTTATAGGACAAGTGAATGGGATCAAAAGAGAGGGTGTATGATGCAATTTGGAGCGAAATCATGCACACCTGCATCATGAGAAAAGTGTGACTTGCAAGTTGTCAAAACTAAGCCAAATCGTGTGTTTTATCCCTCAAATCAAGCTTGGCAACTTTGCTAATCATGTTTAAGTCCAAAATGCACATCAATTTGATCATTAGAAGCCACATTATTGAAAACAAAATATGACTTCAAGCACAAAATCAGTTCCACGAGGCTCTCTTTGCAACCATGGTTCTCATCACTCAAGGACCTTTATGATGCAATCTTGGGCTCTTTGGAAAGCTGAGCTTACAAGCTTTGCAATGCAGTTGGAAAGGTAGCATTTGGCCACTTGAGCTGAAAGTTGTGATCACTTGAAATCACGAAAAAACATCTGACTTTTTATACTTAAAAAAATTTCTAAGTTTGGTCAAAAATGACCTATAATGTTTTCAATCCAAACATGGTTGTTGTACCCCAAAATTTTCCCTCTTCATTTTTTAATAAATAATTGCCTTACACTTGATCAATAGGTGCATTGCATACATATCATTCATGCATTAACCATGGGATCTAATTTTTCTAATTGAGCGAGAGTGCACAATTTTAAAGAAGAGGTTTAGTTCCCAAAAGTTGAATATCTGAGGTTCGGCTATTTTGGGTTCCATCTCAATATACAAGATGTGTGCATCCAGAAGCTTTTGGTTATCTCTCGAGATTCAACGGTTTGTAGTTCTGATTTCCTCTTATGTGGTTATTGATTAAGGTTTTCGAGAAAGAGCGGGTTGTGGTAGAATATTTGAGTTCGGAATGATGTTGTGGTCTTCTGTGAGTCTTGAAGTATATGTATATGGCTTATCGGTCTATGCGATTCATTAGAAAATCAAGAGCGGTCAGATAAAGAACATATTTGAGTGTGTGTATCAAAAAGTCAACAGAAAGTCAAAGTTTGACCAGGTGGAATTTTGGTCAAAATTATTGTCAAAAGTCAAGATTTGAGAAGATGTGACTATTTATTGAGAAAAATCGGAAGAATCGGGTGAAAACGAGATTTCTTGCATTTTAAGTAATCTTGGACTTAAGAAAATTTTCTAAGTTTTAAGAGTTTCATGATTCCAGAACCATGTTGTCGACTCCGTATCTCCTTTGTTTATGATCAAAAGTTTGCGAATTTGTAATCATTAGAAAGAGCACATTCCGTACTCCGAATTTGTCCTTGTGAGGATTTCTCTGAAAATGCTCGGATTCCAAGTTATGAAGCTCCGAAGTTTGAAGTTTACACTTAGTGAAATTTTGAGTGTTTTATCAACATGTTCAAGTACCCGACTTTGGAGGTATTCTAAACACGATTCCAAGCATTGATTCGATTTGAGTTCAAAATAAAAGTTGTTTATCTCGCGGAAATCTACAACTTTGCTGAAGGAATCGAATCCATTTGGGACTCAGATCAAAAGATACGAGGCTCGAAAGTTATAAATTCATCATGTGTGCAAAGTCCAACACTTAGTGAAATTTTGCTGAAGTTTTCATACGGCCAGATCGACAACTCTGGGTCGATTTTCATATAGTTTGAAGCTCCATTTCAGAAAATGCTTAAAGAGAAAGTTTTTCATCTCAAGGCAGCCTACAACTTTGTTAAAGGAATAGAATTCATTCGAGAATGGATAACATTTAAATAGTTGTTGTGCGCACGTTTGAGGCTGCTTTTCTCATTGATTTGATCACCGCACGGAAAAACTCTGAACGTGAAAGTTGGAGTTTGTTATATCCTCTACAAGTTTCGTTTTGAAATTGTTTTGTTTTGGACGTTGCAAAGAAAGTTATGAAGCTTAAAAGTTATAAATTTTTCTTGTTAGCGAAATTCAACACTTAGAAATTTTTTGAAGTGTTTGTCAACATGGTCAAGCTGACGACTTTGGGTTCAATTTCCTCATAGCTATTGAGTCCGTATCGGAAAATGTTAAAAATCAAAGTTGCTCACCTCATGGAAATCTCAAACTTTGCAGAAGGAGTCGAATTTATTCGGTCATTGGATCGGGAGTTATAAAGCGACAAAGTTGAGAGGTTAGAGTCGAGGAAAGGTCGTCGATATTGCCGAAATTTTATCAATTATAATGTCATGACTTTAGAATTATTTTTAAGAGAGCTAGGCACGATATTTCGATTAATGATCAAAACAAAGTGTGTTCACGATATTTTCCTCTCCATTTTTCGTCTTGAGGTCGTAATTCAAAAGGATGTGGATTCCGATATATTGAGTTCGGAAGAGGGCATCATGGCCATGATTTTGGTAGCATTGTTTTCGAATGTATATCTATTGTACAAGCAGGATGCGGGGATGCTAGCCATATTTGACCAAACACAATTGGCAGTGCATGTAGAAAGACGCAATACTACTTTTATATCTTCTTGCTTGTTTTATAGATTACAACTTTGGTCTTTATATAGACTCAGAGTTCCTGCTATTCTAAGGAAAACAAATTAATAGTAAATATTAATAATAAGCCATTATCTCTTGGCCTTCCAACTACAACAGACTCTTACTCTTTCCACTAACTATAACATTTAAAGTTTATTCAACAAAATTCCTCTGTAAACTTAAATGTTTCTTCTATACAGCATGCCTATCAATTTCTTGCCTCTGTCAAAAATTTGCTTGATCCTTGCTTGCTACATGCCTCAATTCGACATTTCCTTCCTTCACATGTTCTCGAATGAAGTGGAAGCGAACGTCAATGTGTTTACTCCTTTCATGGTTTACTAGATTCTTTGCTAACTCAATTGCTGATTTGTTGTCCACTTGTATTATTGTTGCTTCTTCCTGCTTCAGCTTCATCGTACTTAACAATCTTCTTAGCCATATTGCATGACATACACACCAAGATGCTGCCATATATTCTGCTTCACAGGTAGAAAGTGTCACTATCGGTTGTTTCTTAGAAATCCAAGTAAATACGGTATTTCCATGAAGAACACATATCCGGAGGTTTTCCGATAGTCTATATCTCCGCACCAATCGCGGAGTAGCTTGTAATTTTACGCTTTGAGTAGAACATTCCAAGTGATATAGTTCCTTGATATATCGAAGGATTCTTTTCAAAGCCTTCCGTGCATAGACGGTTCTTCCATAAACCGACTCAAAATTCCAACACTCTGAAAGATCCGGTCTTGTGCATGTAAGATATCAAGGCTTCCTATCAAGCTTGAAATTTTCTTGTTTCGACACGTTCTCCCCCATCAAATTTTGAAAGCTTGGCTCCTGGTTCCATCGGTGTCGAAATTGGATTGCAACCATCCATCTTAAATCTTTTAAGGATATCTCTTGCATACTTTTCTTGTGAGATGAAAATTCCTGTTTCTTCTTGTCGAACCTCCAGACCAAGAAAGAAACTCATCAAACCTAAGTCTGTCATTTCGAATTCACGTGTCATTGTGCTTTTGAATTCTTCCATCATTTGATTATTGTTGCCCATGAAAATCAGGTCATCGATATAGAGAGCAACAAGTAACATTTTTTCTTTATCCTTCTTCACATATAAAGCATGTTCATAGGGACATTGCTGGAAACCATGCTTTTTGAAATATGTATCAACTCGAGTATTCCATGCTCGTGGCGCCTGCTTCAACCCATAAAGTTCCTTCTTGAGTTTCAACACTTTTCCTTCATTTTCGAATTTCATGTACCCTGGTGGTTGTTCGATATAGACTTCTTCTTCGGGCACACCATTCAGAAATGCTGACTTGACATCCATCTGGAATATCGGCCATTTGAATTGAGCAGCTTGAGAAATGAGCAATCTAATTCTCTTCATTCTTGCAACAGGTGCAAATACTTCGTCATAGTCAATACCTGCTTTCTGTTTGTATCCCTTCGCAACAATTCGCGCTTTATATCGTTCTATTTCTCCTTGAGCGTTCATCTTTTTCTTGAATACCCACTTTACACTAATAGGTTGACTACCTTTTGGCAATTCGACTAGCTCCCAAGTGTTGTTGCGGTCTATTGCTCTAATCTCTTCGTCCATGGCGCTTTTCCACTTCTTGTCTTGCAATGCTTCTTCGAAACTGATGTTTTCAGCATCTGCCAGAAGGCATACAAGGTGTACCTCATTTGTCGAATCATATAAATCTTGCAAACTTCGCATTCTGGGTTGTAGAGGTTCATCTTCATTTTCGGGAATCTTCATGTTCTGTTGAAATGCTTGTTGGTACAGCGACAGATGATTCTTCAACTTCGTCGATAACTTCTGTCGAATTATTCCAGTCCCACTTGCTCACTTCGTTTATTCGAACATCTCTACTCACTATCACTTTCTTGCTTATGGGATCGAATAGCTTGTACCCTTTTGTTTTCTCATCATATCCAACGAATATGTACTTCTGACTATTATCTTCAAGTTTCGTTCTTCGTTGATCTGGTACATGTGCGTAAGCTACACTACCAAATACTTTGAGATGAGAAACTATTGGCTTATGTCCGCTTCATGCTTCTTGTGGTGTTTGATCTTCTAACTTCGAATGTGGACATCGATTCTGAACATAGATGGCACATTGTACAGCTTCTGCCCAGAATTCTTTCGACATGTTCTTGCTCTTAAGCATTGATCGAACCATGTCAAGAGTTGTTCGATTCTTTCTTTCAGCCACACCGTTTTGCTGAGGTAAATATGGTGCAGTTAGGAATCTCCTTATGCCCTACTCTTCACAATACTTCATAAAGGCTTTCGAAATGTACTCACCACCTGACGCAACTCGCTTTTTCAAAAATCATTTAAAGTTTCAAAAACAATGAAATCGCCACCTAATTTTATTTGTTCTAAAAAGAACGGGGAAATATAGATAAAACCCACGAAAATCGGATAAGACAATCTAAGAAATTAAGAGATATAGGTTCAGGAGTTGGTTATGCAAGGGGAAGGTATTAGCACCCCTCACATCCATCGTACTCGATGGTACCCATTTAGTTCAAAGTGTAGTTGTGTGTTAGTGTGAAAATTTTACGATCTTCTAAGTTTAAAAATGAGAAAGAAATGGAGAAGAAGTGTTTTTATTATTTTGAGTTTGACACGGTTTTGAAATCGCGTGCCTACGTATCCCCTCGTGCAATGGGAAAGTCAAAACTCCGTAGTTCTTCTAGAAAATGATTGTTTGTTGATTGATTTTAAATGAAAAGACAAGTCGTCATTTTTAAAGGAGAAGACTCGTCTAACGTCCACAAGGTGTGATAAAGAATAAAGGACTACGCACCAACATGAGGGAGGGTTTGAGAACACCTCTAGTACTCAAGTGGAGAAGTCGAAAACCTTGGGAATAGAGGAAGAAGCATCTCAATTATAAATGAATCATGTCTAATCTTGAAAAGGGTTTAAAGGTAAATGGTGCTTGGAGCGCACAAAAGATATTGAATGTGTTAGAATTGATTTTAAATTGTGGATGACAAGTACCAAAACGTTAGGCTATCATCTAATGATTCGAATACTCGAAATTGGCGAGTGACTTCAACCAATCATCTCTCATCCCAAAAAATTTATTATGAAGAGGGTGAGGTGAAACAAAGTTCACATTTTTAAGTGTATGGAATAAAAGTATTTAAGTCATTAGGCTATCATCTAACGGCCCAAATACTTTAAATTTAATTAAATCGTCGGGCTATCATCCAACAATTTAATTAAATACCATAGCAGTAGATTTTTTTTGTTTAGAACATGGATTGAAGTTTCTTAATTTATTAGGCTATCATCTAATCAACTAGAAACTTCAATTCGTTTTAATCGTTAGGCTAACATCTAACAATTAAAACAAATCTTATCCAAATGTTCCTTTTTTGTGGAAATTCATTTTTGAAAATAACTCGACGTTGGATCGAGGTTTGAGAAGAAGACTCGACGTTGGGTCGAATTTTATTGAAAGTGTTTTAAATGCTTGGTGAATGGAGAAAGAATAGGATCGAGATAATTGTAAATCAGAAGTAAAATCGACAAAGCCCATACAAGGTGGCCAACCTAAGTATAAAATAATTAAATTACATGTGTACTAGCATAGTGGGCTAGTCTACTAAGACGACCAATTGGGACAATTGATCGAAATAGGCTCACTGTAAGAAGGCCCAGGATCAAGCGTACATGTGTGCATGTGTGGTCATCTCGATGCTTCGTAGCTTTGTCGACTTACGGGTTTAAAACTGATTTACAAATATTAGTTTTAAAAAAAGATTTTTTTGGTTTTGTGTAAGTGACAGTTAAATAAAATAAAATAAATGTGCACTAAATATTTATTACATGATTTGTTTTTTTGGGAGAGGGATACATCAATTATAAATGGGAATTAAACGGTAAAATAAAATAGAAAGCAGTAAATTTATTACAACGCAACAAGGGGATTGGGGTACAATTTTTTGAATGGGGATAAATTAGAATTAAAGAGAAAACGGTAAATTAATTAGAATAGAATGCGGAGAAATTTAAATATCGATGATCGTATTGTAGGAACTAATTCTAAGAAATCGATATACGAAGAAGGTTAGTATAATATAATTCGAACTTATTTATGAATGAATAGATAAATCATAATAATAAAAATAATATGTATATGGTATATATTTACAGTATAAAAATAAAACATAAAAATACTAAGTATATTGTATGTACAATACTAAATATTAAATATAAATAGTAATATGAATATGAATAACAGTGTATATAAAAAAGTATAGAATGTATGCTTGAATCATCCTCGGATATCTTCACAAGTAACAGAATACATTAGTAGCATAGTGTGGAATAAAAGTGAAAATGAAGCTTGTATGACAAATGAACATTTCAAGAACCAAAGATTCATGTTATTACTCAATGCAACCACGCAAAAAATCAGCATTTAATACATTGTTTCAAGTGTATTCCATCAATTAAACTCAAAAATAAACATGGTTTACAAACCACAAATGAAACAAAAAACAAAAAAAATTCACACACCAACATGAAAGAAAATTGAGTTAAAAACAAGCTATAAACCCCTAAACAGAATTTCGGGCAGCAGTTATACAATAAAAAAAAAAAGTTCCATAGAATTCATTCCAATCATGTGCACAGTCAAATAACAATTAAACATTCTGTAACAAAAATTATTTTAAAAAAAAGATGAATCACACTATATTGTAACCCTTTTTTATCTATTTAGTGGACTTAGCATAGAGTAGTATTGTTATCCATATCACACATTAAAATAATTTCCGCCAAAATAATTACAAGATTATTGGAAATACAAATTGTTCTAACAAGAATAATAAAAAAAAATGGAAAATGGACGTTGGTATTGTGTCCTTGCATATTAAACCCATTTCCTCCGAACCAAAACAAGCTTCAGTTGTTCTTTTTTTAATTTAAAATCATGTCACGTCCCATTTTATTTTCCACATGTGTTTTGACATTTTTATCATTTTTATCAATGTGTCAAAATATTTAAGTGCATTATGAGACAAAAAGAAGAATTCATCCAATCCGAGGACGCCAACACAACATCTTCTTCACTAGCATGCATACAAAAAACCAGTAGAAATCAAAACACAAACTTAACTCAGTTTGAAACATGAATTTTCCAGCATCAATATTTCTCTCAAATCTCAATGAAACTCAAAGGTTCGAAACCGAAAAATGAAGATTGAAGTGCAGGGATCACAACCATACTAATAAAATTTAAAAACGATGTATAAATCATGGAGAAAATGGAGCTCAAAATCATAGTTTTGTCATGTTTTTTTGGAACGTTCAAAACATAAAGCACAAGTTCAGATTTACGTACAGAACTTGCTAAAACAACTTAAAGAAACTCACAGCATAATGGAACCAACCAAACAACAAATTCAAAACTGATAAAAATTAGCACCAGATCTCTTTAGCATTTAACATATTAGAACATGGCATATTTGTAGCATAAGAATTTTTCAGAGTCAATACCAAGCATTACAGTTATGTGACTTCAAACAAAGACAAACAAGTAAGGATCGAAAATTACCGAAACGCGTAGAAACTATCAATTTGAAGCTGGATTGAGGTTGTTACGGTGGAAACGTTGATGTTGATGGTGAGCGACGAATAAGCAAGAGGAAACAGGTGACTCGTCGGAGAAGCTAACTGCTCTTGAAGGTTGTAGATGCCGATGGCAGTTACAGCGAGATGAAGCAGCGGGGTTGCTGTATTGAAGGCGAGACAGAGGGTGTAACGCGGCGGCGGCGAGAGGGAGCTGTGGCTGTTGAAGGGGGCTTCTGCGGTGGTGGCTTTCGGAGGTGTGTGAAGGAGGAAAGCGACGGTAGGTGGCGAAGGGGGTTTTGGAACGATGATGAATGGACGGTGGGTGGAGGAACAGAGGTTGTTCTGTGAGAAGGTTTGAATGGAGTGTGGTTGAGGATGATACAGCGAGACCAAGGAAGCTGAGTTTTTGCGGCGGTGGAATGGAACAAGGAAGTATTTTGTTTCTATTTTTTCTTTGTTTTCAGATTTTGATCCGCCGCTGAGTGTGTTTGTTCCGCCTCCTCCTTTTTTCAATTGGCCTCCCCTTTAATACAACGACAAGTAGCATATATATATCCAAAAAAATAGGGTTTAAGTTATTTTAAAAAGGCCTAAAATGCCCTCATAATTAAATGGGCCACAAAATTGGGTTACTTAAAAATTAATAAGCCCAAACATATTTTTGTTTGATTTTTTTTTGAGATAAAAAAGGACACCTAAAATTGTCAAAAATAGTAAAAGTTCGGACAGTAAATTATCCGAAAAATAGAATGATTACATTAAAATAAAGTACAGGTATCGAAGATTGAACAAAAATTATCAAAATAATTAAAATCGAAATAAAACGATAATAAAGAATACCCGACTTTAAAACATTTATAGTTAAAACGAGACTTTGAAATGTACCGAAAAATTAGGGAGAATACATTTTCATGATCTATGCGACACGTAGATTCATAAAGCAGTGAGTAAAAGATGAAAGTTTGAAATATTTTCTCCGCTAATTTTCGCACAGTATCGAATTGCTTTTAACAGTCTCTTTATAAAATCGAAATATCGATATCATCGACATATAAATAATTTAAAATCAATGCAATAAACAGACAGAGAGGTAAAAATGCATGAAGTGAGATAACAAGTAGTTTACAACTAAAAACGATGCAAACATCAATTTAAACTAACTTTTGGTCAATTTAAATACGACGAACTTATGCAAATGCAATGTGTGAATGACTGTTTTTTTATTTTAAATATAATGCGAGTAGAAAAATAACAGGGTAAAATTTGGGGTGCAACAGTTTCCCCTATTTAAATATCCTCAACCAGATGATATGGAGATGATCAAGCTTCACATTATCGTAGTGGGAGATAATTAAATATCAAAAACCCAAAATTTTGCCCTGAGATGCGATGGGTATGCTGTGGATAAAATATAATGAAAAAGCGCTGAATGCAATGTTTTTTTTATACATTTTTTTTAAATGATGTATGATATGAGACAAACTCTGCGGGGAAAACATCAAAGACATTCAGAAAAATCATTGAATGAACTTCGGAAAAAATTCGAGCATATTCAGAAATGCATTGAATATACAGGAAACAAAACATCAGAGACATTCAGAAAAAATCATTGAACGGACTCTGGAACACATTATGAAAGACATTCAGAAAAAACATTGAATGAATTTCGGAAAAAAAATTTGAGTATATTTAGAAATACATTGAATATACAGGAAACGAAACATAAGAGACATTCAGAAAAAATCATTGAACGGACTCTGGAACACAGTATCAAAGAATTTCAGAAAAATCATTGAAAGAATTTCGGAAAAAAGATTCGAGTATATTCAGAAATGCATTGAATATACAGGAAACAAAACATCAGGGACATTCAGAAAAAATCATTGAACAGACTCTGGAACACATCATCAAAGACATTCAGAAAAATCATTGAATGAACTTCGGAAAAAAGATTCGAGTATATTCAGAAATGCATTGAATATACGGGAAACAAAACATTAGAGACATTCAGAAGGACATTGAACGGACTCTGGAACACATCATCAAAGACATTCAGAAAAATCATTGAATCAACTTCAGAAAAAGATTCGAGTATATTCAGAAATGCATTGAATATACAGGAAACAGAACATCAGAGACATTCAGAAGGACATTGAACGGACTCTAGAACACATCATTAAAGACATTCAGAAAAATCATTGAATGAACTTCGGAAAAAGATTCGAGCATATTTAGAAATGCATTGAATATACAGGAAACAAAACATCAGAGACCTTCAGAAAAATCATTGAACGGACTCTGGAACAAATTATCAAAGACATTCAGAAAAATCATTGAATGAATTTCGGAAAAAAGATTCGAGCATATTCAGAAATGCATTGAATATACAGGAAACAAAACACCTATTTTGATAGGTACCAAGTAAGTTGGATTTTGACTGCAAGGTAAGACATTGACTGTAACAAGACCTCGGGAAATGCAAATGAGGATAAAACACTCTTGCTATGCATGATATATGAATTTTATGATGCATGATATATGAATTATCTATGCATGTAATATGTAATGCAAACGTTCATGACAATGGAGATTGACTCATTTGTGGAGGTAAGATAGGAACTCTGATTCCTCAACACGGAGAACACTGCCAACTCTGCTTGGAGAGAAAATGTCTTGAGAAACACTTCTAACACACTCATTGAAATGATGATCCTTGAAGGAAGGACTGAAGCGCTACTTGGGGATTGCCCCGAATTAGCTGTTTGTTGAAGATAAACCGATCATGGCTTCAATTCTTGAAATGACTGAGGGGAAAAGAGTGCCCCGGTATAAGTCTTGAAAAAGATCTTCTGATTAAAACAATTCTGATAATGACTTGCACTGAGCAACAAATCTTGAACTGATTCACAACGGGATCTGAAAGATACTTGCCCCTGATTAGGATCACTGACCAAGTTTCCTAACAGTTTGGACATCCTAGATGATGAGGAAAACTTGTTTACAAGGAAAA
Source organism: Vicia sativa (assembly GCA_021764765.1). NCBI lineage: Eukaryota > Viridiplantae > Streptophyta > Magnoliopsida > Fabales > Fabaceae > Vicia > Vicia sativa. The sequence goes on along the minus strand of CM038793.1, from coordinate 122,774,353 downwards.
ATTGTTTATTCAAACATGATTTAATGAAAAGTTCATGCGAAAGTTTTGAAATAAAAATCATTTTTGGAATGATGTAATTGCTGTATAGAAAATGGATCACTGGTTAAAACACAGCGATTTGAAAATTTAAAAGTGAAAGAGAAAACAACGGTGTGGATATACCAAGACAACTGATTTGCAAAAGACCTTAGGAGTCATATTACGCAACCTTGTTGTAGTATGCTTTCAAAAGAAACCTGGCTTCAATTAGGTCTTTTGAGGGTTGTAACGTGGTCTTGTTCACGGTTTAAGAAACAAAGGATAAAGGCTCAAATTTACTTGTACCCAACCCAATCTTCGTGATGTTCTTCAGCCCTACGCTCAGTTAAATTAGATTGTGCATTCAGGTTCCAATTGATTTTGGACCGTACTGATGATAGTGATGATGGCTCAGAAACTGATATATTCTTGAGATAGCCGTCACTTCTTTTTTTTGCAACATTTTGCTGTTTGAGGACTTTTGTCAACTCTTTTTTTTTTAATTTTGTCATCCCAAACTTTTGATTAAACCGTTCCATTTAAGATTACGGTCAGCGGGATGCCCCAATTTTTTTTGCCTAAGTTGCCTTTTTAATTTTAACTTAGCGGCTTTTTTTCTTTTGATATATTTTTTTTAAAAGACAGTGATTGCTTGACTTTCATGATTACGGGGAACCATCATCATCACTTTTACTTGTATGACATCTTCGACACTTCTTGATGTGTGTGAAGGAAGCTTGATTGAATACAACCTCTATAGAAAGGCGTCTTGAATGAATGCACATCCGAATTAAACTGAGAATTACCCTGCCCCAGGTTAAAAAATGCGGGTTTTTTCGTATAGAAAGAAACTCCAACTTCTAGGCTCGAAGGGGTTGACAAGGGATTAACTTCCTTATTTCTCCGGTGTTTGGGAATTGAAACAATGCTCAGATATCATCAGAAAGTTTTATTCTAAAGCATACCAACATCAATTATGGGTATCTTGTTTTTATCATCCTCCCTCCAATCTTTGCAAAAACAAGAGTTTGGTAAAGAAATTAAATAGGGAAAATATATATTTGGAAAGAAAGCAGTAAATAAAAATTATTTGAATCAAAACATTGCAGTGCTCATTTCATTAAAATTAACTTGAAATTACAAACAAAATTTGAAAGCAACAATTTAACATAAACAAAAGGAAAATGCAAACAAAAAGAAACATGGCCTAGCGACTAATCAGTTACTTGAGGTACTGATTTAACATAAACAAAAGGAAAATGCAAACAAAAGGATGAGCTGTCCTGTCTGAAACACTGGCTTTAGGAGGTGACTTGAGATACTCTAACCTGTCTTCAGCCACTTTTTCCTGGCAACGGATTGTTGATAACATTTGGCGGAGGATTTCCAAAATTTATCTCCTGTCTTCTGATTAGATCTCGAACTCTAGCCTTTAGTGCATAACAATTTTCCAGATCATGGCCGGCAGCTCCTTGATGGAACTCACAATGAAGATCAGACCTGAATCCGACTGGGAGAGGATCTGGAGGAGTTAGAGGTCTAGTTGTGATTAGACCTAGCTCAACCAAGTGAGGATACAATGCAGTGTAAGTCATTGGAAGAGGGTCAAATTGAGTCCTACTCCTTGCATTGCGGTTCTGATTGTCCACCAGCCTGATGTTGGGGGATCTGGATTGGTTGAGCCTTGATTGTAGGAGTGACAGCATCTACCTGTGGTCGGTCATAATATTGAGGCCTATAGCGAGGTCCTCCTCTTTCAATCGAGACAGCAGTAGTTTCAACTTCTTTCTTCTTTTGAAAGTTTCCGAAGGATTTCTTGGCACCACTAGAGGATTCGCCAGCAACAGACACTTTTCCTCTCTTGATTCCCTCTTCTAGCCTTTGGCCAATAGTCACCAAATCTGTGAAGCGAGAGGACACACTACCAATCATCTTCTCCCAATATAAAGGAGACAAGGTATCCATAAACAAACCAGTGAGCTCCTTCTTAGATAAAGGTGGTTCAACTTGTGGAGCCAGCTCTCTCCACCGTTGAGCGTATTCCTTAAAAGATTCCTTATCACTCTGAGACATATTTTGCAATGGACACCGATCAGGAGCCATGTCAAGATTGTAGTGGTATTGTTTCTTGAAAGCATTAATCAGATCCTGGAAGCATTGAATATGGTCTTTCTCAAGTCCCATATACCATTTCAATGAAGCTCCACTCAGGCTGTCTTGGAAACAGTGGATAAGAAGCTTGTCATTCCTCGTATAAGCAGACATTTTCCTAAAGTATATCAGTAAATGACTTTTTGGACAAGTGTGCCCCTTGTATTTCTCGAAATCAGGAGTTTTGAACTTATGAGGCATAACCAGATCAGAAACCAAACACATTTTCTCTGCAGCAATAACAAAAACATTGTTGCCTTCCATAGCTCTCATCCTTCTTTCCAGAGTCTGATATTGCTCGCCAACCATTGGAGTAGTTGTAGTAGGTGGAACATAATTTCGGGGTAACCCAAATTCTGGCCAAGTAGTAACTGTCATCTGAGAAGATTGGGGATCAACAACAGCAGCTGAGACTTCAGAAATTATAGTCCTTTGAGGTTGCGCACCTCTGGCGATCAGAAATTGCATCATTTCAGTAAGTTTAGTCATGCCTGACTTCAACTCATCGATTTCCATTCGGACTTCTGCATCGTTTTGCTCTTGGTATTCCATTCTTCTCTTGACGTTGGCTCTAGTTCCGTACTTGTGCAGAGGAATCAGCTTGATAGTAAATCAACAACTGAAGACGAAGACAGACAAAATGAGTCTTTCGACAACTTGAATGTATGCATGAAATATGCAGATGATGCATTGAAATGTAATGTCATTAATGCGGAAGATGTGATGAAATGAAATGTCACATATACAAATGGAATGCAACATAATAACAGTAACAGGTTCACAGGGATGTGAAACAGGGATGGTATAGGTAATCAAACAACTTAATTAGGTGGGATCCTATGATAGGATGGCTTTAAGTTTTCTACCCAAATTCCCCATGGGATGGTTTTAAGGTCTTCTGCTAAGTGTTTCTCGGAGTCTCAGATCCCCTTTTAACAAACACTATCATCACGCGAGAGGCCTACATGGCGATAGTATTTGAAAAAGTATACCCCAAGAAACGACTCTTAACGGGATACTCAAAATCCAAAATTTGAGCTTTGGTCTCGGTTAGGACAACATGAACAAACTTAGAGTTATAGGTCATTTGTCCAGAGATTGATGTCTGCGCCATCGCATGGGCCAACAACCTCCTTAAAACAACCAACTCTAAGCTGGAGTCTTCGCTTCGGTCCAACAAGACAATGGAGTCAGGGGGACCTAGGCTACGCAACCCCTCTATTCCTAAAAAGGTGACCTAGAAGCCTGGGTAGTGGGCTTATCTATGCATAAATAAACCCATCAAGAATTCCCACACAATGGATATATAAACAAGATAATAAATAAAGCATAGAAAAATAAATAACTGAAACATCAACATAAGATGAAGTACAAAGAAGAAAGTAAAATAAAATGATAAACACACAACCACACAAAGAACTAAACTAGGGTTAACTCGCTTGAGAAAATTTCCCCAGTGAAGTCGCCAACTGACGTAACTCGCTTTTTCAAAAATCATTTAAAGTTTCAAAAACAATGAAATCGCCACCTAATTTTATTTGTTCTAAAAAGAACGGGGAAATATAGATAAAACCCACGAAAATCGGATAAGACAATCTACGAAATTAAGAGATATAGGTTCGGGAGTTGGTTATGCAAGGGGAAGGTATTAGCACCCCTCACATCCATCGTACTCGATGGTACCCATTTAGTTCAAAGTGTAGTTGTGTGTTAGTGTGAAAATTTTACGATCTTCTAAGTTTAAAAATGAGAAAGAAAGGGAGAAGAAATGTTTTTATTATTTTGAGTTTGACACGGTTTTGAAACCGCGTACCTACGTATTCCCTCGTGCAATGGGAAAGTCAAAACTCCGTAGTTCTTCTAGAAAATGATTGTTTGTTGATTGATTTTAAATGAAAAGACAAGTCGTCATTTTTAAAGGAGAAGACTCGTCTAACGTCCACAAGGTGTGATAAAGAATAAAGGACTACGCACCAACATGAGGGAGGGTTTGAGAACACCTCTAGTACTCAAGTGGAGAAGTCGAAAACCATGGGAATAGAGGAAGAAGCATCTCAATTATAAATGAATCATGTCTAATCTTGAAAAGGGTTTAAAGGTAAATGGTGCTTGGAGCGCACAAAAGATATTGAATGTGTTAGAATTAATTTTAAATTGTGGATGACAAGTACCAAAACGTTAGGCTATCATCTAATGATTCGAATACTCGAAATTGGCGAGTGACTTCAACCAATCATCTCTCATCCCAAAAAATTTATTATGAAGAGGGTGAGGTGAAACAAAGTTCACATTTATTAAGTGTATGGAATAAAAGTATTTAAGTCATTAGGCTATCATCTAACGCCCAATATTTTAAATTTAATTAAATCGTCGGGCTATCATCCAACAATTTAATTAAATACCATAGATGATTTTTTGTTTAGAACATGGATTGAAGTTTCTTAATTTATTAGGCTATCATCTAATCAACTAGAAACTTCGATTCGTTTTAATCGTTAGGCTAACATCTAACAATTAAAACAAAACTTATCCAAATGTTCCTTTTTTGTGGAAATTCATTTTTGAAAATAACTCGACGTTGGATCGAGGTTTGAGAAGAAGACGCGACGTTGGGTCGAATTTTATTGAAAGTGTTTTAAATGCTTGGTGAATGGAGAAAGAATAGGATCGAGATAATTGTAAATCACAAGTAAAATCGACAAAGCCCATACAAGGTGGCCAACCTAAGTATAAAATAATTAAATTACATGTGTACTAGCAAAGTTGGCTAGTCTACTAAGACGACCAATTGGGACAATTGATCGAAATAGGCTCACTGTAAGAAGGCCCAGGATCAACGTACATGTGTGCATGTGTGGTCATCGCGACGCTTCGTAGCTTTGTCGACTTACGGGTTTAAAACTGATTTACAAATATTAGTTTTAAAAAAAGTTTTTTTTGGTTTTGTGTAAGTGACAGTTAAATTAAATAAAATAAATATGCACTAAATATTTATTACATGATTTGTTTTTTTGGGAGAGGGATACATCAATTATAAATGGGAATTAAACGGTAAAATAAAATAGAAAGCAGTAAATTAATTACAATGCAACAAGGGGCTTGGGGTACAAGTTTTTTGAATGGGGATAAATTAGAATTAAAGAGAAAACGGTAAATTAATTAGAATAGAATGCGGAGAAATTTAAATATCGATGATCGTATTGTAGGAACTAATTCTAAGAAATCGATATACGAAGAAGGTTAGTATAATATAATTCGAACTTATTTATGAATGAATAGATAAATCATAATAATAAAAATAATATGTATACGGTATATATTTACAGTATAAAAATAAAACATAAAAATACTAAGTATATTGTATGTACAATACTAAATATTAAATATAAATAGTAATATGAATATGAATAACAGTGTATATAAAAAAGTATAGAATGTATGCTTGAGTCATCCTCGGATATCTTCACAAGTAACAGAATACATTAGTAGCATAGTGTGGAATAAAAGTGAAAATGAAGCTTGTATGACAAATGAACATTTCAAGAACCAAAGATTCATGTTATTACTCAATGCAACCACGCAAAAAATCAGCATTTAATACATTGTTTCAAGTGTATTCCATCAATTAAACTCAAAAATAAACATGGTTTACAAACCACAAATGAAACAAAAAACAAAAAAAATTCACACACCAACATGAAAGAAAATTGAGTTAAAAACAAGCTATAAACCCCTAAACAGAATTTCGGGCAGCAGTTATACAATAAAAAAAAATGTTCCATAGAATTCATTCCAATCATGTGCACAGTCAAATAACAATTAAACATTCTGAAACAAAAATTATTTTAAAAAAAGATGAATCACACTATATTGTAACCCTTTTTATCTATTAAGTGGACTTAGCATAGAGTAGTATTATTATCCATATCAAACATTAAAATAATTTCCGCCAAAATAATTACAAGATTATTGGAAATACAAATTGTTCTAACAAGAATAATAAAAAAAATGGAAAATGGACGTTGGTATTGTGTCCTTGCATATTAAACCCATTTCCTCCAAACCAAAACAAGCTTCAGTTGTTCTTTTTTTAATTTAAAATCATGTCACGTCCCATTTTATTTTCCACATGTGTTTTGACACAACATCTTCTTCACTAGCATGCATACAAAAAACCAGTAGAAATCAAAACACAAACTTAACTCAGTTTGAAACATGAATTTTCCAGCATCAATATTTCTCTCAAATCTCAATGAAACTCAAAGGTTCGAAACCGAAAAATGAAGATTGAAGTGCAGGGATCACAACCATACTAATAAAATTTAAAAACGATGTATAAATCATGGAGAAAATGGAGCTCAAAATCATAGTTTTGTCATGTTTTTTTGGAACGTTCAAAACATAAAGCACAAGTTCAGATTTACGTACAGAACTTGCTAAAACAACTTAAAGAAACTCACAGCATAATGGAACCAACCAAACAACAATTTCAAAACTGATAAAAATTAGCACCAGATCTCTTTAGCATTTAACATATTAGAACATGGCATATTTGTAGCATAAGAATTTTTCAGAGTCAATACCAAGCATTACAGTTATGTGACTTCAAACAAAGACAAACAAGTAAGGATCGAAAATTACCGAAACGCGTAGAAACTATCAATTTGAAGCTGGATTGAGGTTGTTACGGTGGAAACGTTGATGTTGATGGTGAGCGACGAATAAGCAAGAGGAAACAGGTGACTCGTCGGAGAAGCTAACTGCTCTTGAAGGTTGTAGATGCCGATGGCAGTTACGGCGAGATGAAGCAGCGGGGTTGCTGTATTGAAGGCGAGACAGAGGGTGTAACGCGGCGGCGGCGAGAGGGAGCTGTGGCTGTTGAAGGGGGCTTCTGCGGTGGTGGCTTTTGGAGGTGTGTGAAGGAGGAAAGCGACGGTAGGTGGCGAAGGGGGTTTTGGAACGATGATGAATGGACGGTGGGTGGAGGAACAGAGGTTGTTCTGTGAGAAGGCTTGAATGGAGTGTGGTTGAGGATGATACAGCGAGACCAAGGAAGCTGAGTTTTTGCGGTGGAATGGAACAAGGAAGTATTTTGTTTCTATTTTTTCTTTGTTTTCAGATTTTGAGCCGCCGTTGAATGTGTTTGTTCCGCCTCCTCCTTTTTTCAATTGCCTCCCCTTTAATACAAAGACAAGTAGCATATATATATCCAAAAAAATTAGGGTTTAAGTTATTTTAAAAATGCCTAAAATGCCCTCATAATTAAATGGGCCACAAAATTGGGTTACTTAAAAATTAATAAGCCCAAACATATTTTTGTTTGATTTTTTTTTTGAGATAAAAAAGGACACCTAAAATTGTCAAAAATAGTAAAAGTTCGGACAGTAAATTATCCGAAAAATAGAATGATTACATTAAAATAAAGTACATGTATCGAAGATTGAAGAAAAATTATCAAAAATAATTAAAATCGAAATAAAACGATAATAAAGAATACCCGACTTTAAAACATTTACAGTTAAAACGAGACTTTGAAATGTACCGAAAAATTAGGGAGAATACATTTTCATGATCTATGCGACAAGTAGATTCATAAAGCAGTGAGTAAAAGATAAAAGTTTGAAATATTTTCTCCGCTAATTTTCGCACAGTATCGAATTGCTTTTAACAGTCTCTTTATAAAATCGAAATATCGATATCATCGACATATAAATAATTTAAAATCAATGCAATAAATGCAGAGAGGTAAAATGCATGAAGTGAGATAACAAGTAGTTTACAACTAAAACGATGCAAACATCAATTTAAACTAACTTTTGGTCAATTTAAATACGACGAACTTATGCAAATGCAATGTGTGAATGACTGCTTTTTATTTTAAATATAATGCTAGTAGAAAATAACAGGTAAAATTTGGGTGCAACAGCTTCCCTATTTAAATATCCTCAACCGATGATATGGAGATGATCAAGCTTCATATTATCGCAGGGAGATAATTAAATATCAAAACCCAAAATTTTGCCCCGAGATGAAGGGTATACCGTGGATAAAATATAATGAGAAAGCTGAATGCAATGTTTTTTTTATACATTTTTTTTAAATGATGTATGATATGAGACAAACTCTGCGGGGAAAACATCAAAGACATTCAGAAAAATCATTGAATGAACTTCGGAAAAAAATTCGAGCATAGTCAGAAATGCATTGAATATACAGGAAACAAAACATCAGAGACATTCAGAAAAAATCATTGAACGGACTCTGGAACACATTATCAAAGACATTCAGAAAAATCATTGAATGAATTTCGGAAAAAAAATTCGAGTATATTCAGAAATGCATTGAATATACAGGAAACGAAACATCAGAGACATTCAGAAAAAATCATTGAACGAACTCTGGAACACATTATCAAAGACATTCAAAAAAATCATTGAAAGAATTTCGGAAAAAAGATTCGAGTATATTCAGAAATGCATTGAATATACAGGAAACAAAACATCAGAGACATTCAGAAAAAATCATTGAACGGACTCTGGAACACATCATCAAAGACATTCAGAAAAATCATTGAATGAACTTCGGAAAAAAGATTCGAGTATATTCAGAAATGCATTGAATATACGGGAAATAAAACATCAGAGACATTCAGAAGGACATTGAACGGACTCTGGAACACATCATCAAAGACATTCAGAAAAATCATTGAATCAACTTCGGAAAAAGATTCGAGTATATTCAGAAATGCATTGAATATACTGGAAACAGAACATCAGAGACATTCAGAAGGACATTGAACGGACTCTGGAACACATCATTAAAGACATTTAGAAATATCATTGAATGAACTTCGGAAAAAGATTCGAGCATATGTAGAAATGCATTGAATATACAGGAAACAAAACATCAGAGACCTTCAGAAAAATCATTGAACGGACTCTGGAACACATTATCAAAGACATTCAGAAAAATCATTGAATGAATTTCGGAAAAAAGATTCGAGCATATTCAGAAATGCATTGAATATACAGGAAACAAAACACCTATTTTGATAGGTACCAAGTAAGTTGGATTTTGACTGCAAGGTAAGACATTGACTGTAACAAGACCTCGGGAAATGCAAATGAGGATAAAACACTCTTGCTATGCATGATATATGAATTTTATGATGCATGATATATGAATTATCTATGCATGTAATATGTAATGCACACGTTCATGACAATGGAGATTGACTCATTTGTGGAGGTAAGATAGGAACTCTGATTCCTCAACACGAAGAACACTGCCAACTCTGCTTGGAGAGAAAATGTCTTGAGAAACACTTCTAACACACTCATTGAAATGATGATCCTTGAAGGAAGGACTGAAGCGCTGCTTGGGGATTGCCCCGAATTAGCTGTTTGTTGAAGATAAACCGATCATGGCTTCAATTCTTGAAATGACTTAGGGGAAAAGAGTGCCCCGATATAAGTCTTGAAAAAGATCTTCTGATTAAAACAATTCTGATAATGACTTGCACTGAGCAACAAATCTTGAACTGATTCACAACGGGATCTGAAAGATACTTGCCCCTGATTAGGATCACTGACCAAGTTCCTAACAGTTTGGACATCCTAGATGATGAGGAAAACTTGTTTACAAGCAAAAATTGTTTATTCAAACATGATTTAATGAAAAGTTCATGCGAAAGTTTTGAAATAAAAATCATTTTTGGAATGATGTAATTGCTGTATAGAAAATGGATCACTGGTTAAAACACAGCGATTTGAAAATTTAAAAGTGAAAGAGAAAACAACGGTGTGGATATACCAAGACAACTGATTTGCAAAAGACCTTAGGAGTCATATTACGCAACCTTGTTGTAGTATGCTTTCAAAAGAAACCTGACTTTAATTAGGTCTTTTGAGGGTTGTAACGTGGTCTTGTTCACGGTTTAAGAAACAAAGGATAAAGGCTCAAATTTACTTGTACCCAACCCAATCTTCGTCATGTTCTTCAGCCCTACGCTCAGTTAAATTAGATTGTGCATTCAGGTTCCAATTGATTTTGGACCGTACTGATGATAGTGATGATGGCTCAGAAACTGATATATTCTTGAGATAGCAGTCACTTCTTTTTTTTGCAACATTTTGCTGTTTGAGGACTTTTGTCAACTCTTTTTTTTTAATTTTGTCATCCCAAACTTTTGATTAAACCGTTCCATTTAAGATTACGGTCACCGGGATGCCCCAATTTTTTTGCCTAAGTTGCCTTTTTAATTTTAACTTAGCGGCTTTTTTCTTTTGATATATTTTTTTTTAAAAGACAGTGATTGCTTGACTTTCATGATTACGGGGAACCATCATCATCACTTTTACTTGTATGACATCTTCGACACTTCTTGATGTGTGTGAAGGAAGCTTGATTGAATACAACCTCTATAGAAAGGCGTCTTGAATGAATGCACATCCGAATTAAACTGAGAATTACCCTGCCCCAGGTTAAAAAATGCGGGTTTTTTCGTATAGAAAGAAACTCCAACTTCTAGGCTCGAAGGGGTTGACAAGGGATTAACTTCCTTATTTCTCCGGTGTTTGGGAATTGAAACAATGCCTGTATATCATCAGCAAAGTTTTATTCTAAAGCATACCAACATCAATTATGGGTATCTTGTTTTTATCATCCTCCCTCCAATCTTTGCAAAAACAAGAGTTTGGTAAAGAAAATAAATAGGGAAAATATATATTTGGAAAGAAAGCAGTAAATAAAAATTATTTGAATCAAAACACTACAATGCTCATTTCATTAAAATTAACTTGAAATTACAAACAAAAGTTGAAAGCAACAATTTAACATAAACAAAAGGAAAATGCAAACAAAAAGAAACATGGCCTAGCGACTAATCGCCATAAGGATGAGTCATCTGTTCAAACAGCTTTAGGAGGTGACTTGAGATACTCTAACCTGTCTTCAGCCACTTTTTCCTGGCAACGGATTGTTGATAACATTTGGCGGAGGATCTCCAAAATTTATCTCCTGTCTTCTGATTAGATCTCGAACTCTAGCCTTTCGTGCATAGCAATTTTCCAGATCATGGCCGGCAGCTCCTTGATGGAACTCACAATGAAGATCAGACCTGAATCCGAGTGGGAGAGGATCTGGAGGAGTTAGAGGTCTAGTTGTGATTAGACCTAGCTCAACCAAATGAGGATACAATGCAGTGTAAGTCATTGGAATAGGGTCAAATTGAGTCCTACTCCTTGCATTGCGGTTCTGATTTTGTCTCCCAGCCTGATGTTGGGGGATCTGGATTGGTTGAGCCTTGACTGCAGGAGTGACATCATCTACCTGTGGTCGGTCATAATATTGAGGCCTACGGCAAGGTCCTCCTCTTTCAATCGAGACAGCAGTAGTTTCAACTTCTTTCTTCTTTTGAAAGTTTCCGAAGGATTTCTTGGCACCACTAGAGGATTCGCCAGCAACAGACACTTTTCCTCTCTTGATTCCCTCTTCTAGCCTTTGGCCAATAGTCACCAAATCTGTGAAGCGAGAGGACACACTACCAATCATCTTCTCCCAATATAAAGGAGACAAGGTATCCATAAACAAACCAGTGAGCTCCTTCTTAGATAAAGGTGGTTCAACTTGTGGAGCCAGCTCTCTCCACCGTTGAGCGTATTCCTTAAAAGATTCCTTATCACTCTGAGACATATTTTGCAATGGACACCGATCAGGAGCCATGTCAAGATTGTAGTGGTATTGTTTCTTGAAAGCATTAATCAGATCCTGGAAGCATTGAATATGGTCTTTCTCAAGTCCCATATACCATTTCAATGAAGCTCCACTCAGGCTGTCTTGGAAACAGTGGATAAGAAGCTTGTCATTCCTCGTATAAGCAGACATTTTCCTAAAGTATATCAGTAAATGACTTTTTGGACAAGTGTGCCCCTTGTATTTCTCGAAATCAGGAGTTTTGAACTTATGAGGCATAACCAGATCAGAAACCAAACACATGTTCTCTGCAGCAATAGCAAAAACATCGTTGTCTTCCATAGCTCTCATCCTTCTTTCCAGAGTCTGATATTGCTCGCGGACTTCTTCAAGTTCATCAAAATCTTCTCGACTCACACTTCGTGGAGTGTCAGCACGGTAATCAAAGTGAGGATTCTCATAAGCAACTTGTGCAGTAGGTTGATGAACAAAAGGTCGAGGAGGAGCAGTATGCATGATCGGTTGAGGCTCAGTGAAAACTGGAGCCTGGAAAACTGGTCGGGAAGACTCGCCAACCATTGGAGTAGTTGCAGTAGGTGGAACATAATTTCGGGGTAACCCAAATTCTGGCCAAGTAGTAACTGGCATCTAAGAAGATTGGGGATCAACAACAGCAGCTGAGACTTCAAAAATTATAGTCCTTTATGGTTGCTCACCTCTGGCGATCAGAACATGCATCATTTTAGTAAGTTTAGTCATGCCTGACTTCAACTCATCGATTTCCATTCGGACTTCTGCATCGTGTTGCTCTTGGTATTCCATTTTTCTCTTGACGTTGGCTCTAGTTCCGTACTTGTGCAGAGGAATCAGCTTGATAGTAAATCAACAACTGAAGACGAAGACAGACAAAATGAGTCTTTCGACAACTTGAATGTATGCATGAAATATGCAGATGATGCATTGAAATGTAATGTCATTAATGCGGAAGATGTGATGAAATGAAATGTCACATATACAAATGGAATGCAACATAATAACAATAACAAGTTCACAGGGATGTGAAACAGGGATGGTACAGGTAATCAAACAACTTAATTAGCTGGGATCCTATGATAGGATGGCTTTAAGTTTTCTACCCAAATTCACCATGGGATGGTTTTAAGGTCTTCTGCTAAGTGTTTCTCGGAGTCTCAGATCCCCTTTTAACAAACACTATCATCACGCGAGAGGCCTACATGGCGATAGTATTTGAAAAAGTATACCCCAAGAAACGGCTCTTAACGGGATACTCAAAATCCAAAATTTGAGTGTTTGGTCTCGGTTAGGACAACATGAACAAACTTAGAGTTATAGGTCATTTGTCCAAAGATTGATGTCCTGTGCTATCGTGCGGGCCAACAACCTCCTTAAAACAACCAACTCTAAGCCGGAGTCTTCGCTTCGGTCCAACAAGACAATGGAGTCAGGGGGACCTAGGCTACGCAACCCCTCTATTCCTAAAAAGGTGACCTAGAAGCCTGGGTAGTGGGCTTATCTATGCATAAATAAACCCATCAAGAATTCCCACACAATGGATATATAAACAAGATAATAAATAAAGCATAGAAAAATAAATAACTGAAACATAAACATAAGATGAAGTACAAAGAAGAAAGTAAAATAAAATGATAAACACACAACCACACAAAGAACTAAACTAGGGTTAACTCGCTTGAGAAAATTTCCCCAGTGAAGTCGCCAACTGACGCAACTCGCTTTTTCAAAAATCATTTAAAGTTTCAAAAACAATGAAATCGCCACCTAATTTTATTTGTTCTAAAAAGAACGGGGAAATATAGATAAAACCCACGAAAATCGGATAAGACAATCTAAGAAATTAAGAGATATAGGTTCAGGAGTTGGTTATGCAAGGGGAAGGTATTAGCACCCCTCACATCCATCGTACTCGATGGTACCCATTTAGTTCAAAGTGTAGTTGTGTGTTAGTGTGAAAATTTTACGATCTTCTAAGTTTAAAAATGAGAAAGAAATGGAGAAGAAGTGTTTTTATTATTTTGAGTTTGACACGGTTTTGAAATCGCGTGCCTACGTATCCCCTCGTGCAATGGGAAAGTCAAAACTCCGTAGTTCTTCTAGAAAATGATTGTTTGTTGATTGATTTTAAATGAAAAGACAAGTCGTCATTTTTAAAGGAGAAGACTCGTCTAACGTCCACAAGGTGTGATAAAGAATAAAGGACTACGCACCAACATGAGGGAGGGTTTGAGAACACCTCTAGTACTCAAGTGGAGAAGTCGAAAACCTTGGGAATAGAGGAAGAAGCATCTCAATTATAAATGAATCATGTCTAATCTTGAAAAGGGTTTAAAGGTAAATGGTGCTTGGAGCGCACAAAAGATATTGAATGTGTTAGAATTGATTTTAAATTGTGGATGACAAGTACCAAAACGTTAGGCTATCATCTAACGATTCGAATACTCGAAATTGGCGATTGACTTCAACCAATCATCTCTCATCCCCAAAAATTTATTATGAAGAGGGTGAGGTGAAATAAAGTTCACATTTATTAAGTGTATGGGATAAATGTATTTAAGTCATTAGGCTATCATCTAACGGCCCAAATACTTTAAATTTAATTAAATCGTCGGGCTATCATCCAACAATTTAATTAAATACCATAGCACTAGATTTTTTTTGTTTAGAACATGGATTGAAGTTTCTTAATTTATTAGGCTATCATCTAATCAACTAGAAACTTCGATTCGTTTTAATCGTTAGGCTAACATCTAACAATTAAAACAAATCTTATCCAAATGTTCCTTTTTTGTGGAAATTCATTTTTGAAAATAACTCGACGTTGGATCGAGGTTTGAGAAGAAGACTCGACGTTGGGTCGAATTTTATTGAAAGTGTTTTAAATGCTTGGTGAATGGAGAAAGAATAGGATCGAGATAATTTTAAATCACAAGTAAAATCGACAAAGCCCATACAAGGTGGCCAACCTAAGTATAAAATAATTAAATTACATGTGTACTAGCAAAGTGGGCTAGTCTACTAAGACGACCAATTGGGACAATTGATCGAAATAGGCTCACTGTAAGAAGGCCCAGGATCAAGCGTACATGTGTGCATGTGTGGTCATCGCGACGCTTCGTAGCTTTGTCGACTTACGGGTTTAAAACTGATTTACAAATATTAGTTTTAAAAAAAGATTTTTTTGTTTTTGTGTAAGTGACAGTTAAATTAAATAAAATAAATGTGCACTAAATATTTATTACATGATTTGTTTTTTTGGGAGAGGGATACATCAATTATAAATGGGAATTAAACGGTAAAATAAAATAGAAAGCAGTAAATTAATTACAACGCAACAAGGGGATTGGGGTAAGTCGTATGATGCTCCAACTGGTAAGGGAAAAGAGGAAGCTGCTGAGGGTCGGAGAACTAGTGGGGGAGACGCTCCTGCTAGTGTGACTTGTTTCAAGTGTGGGAAACCTGGTCATAAGAGTAATGTGTGCACTGCTGTTGATGTGAAGAGGTGTTTCCATTGTTGCAAGGTTGGACATGCAGTTCCTGAGTGTAGGCATAAGGTTGATGTCTGCTTCAATTGTGGTGAAGAAGGGCATATTAGTCCTCATTGTCAGAAATCGAGGAAGGCGCCTGGTGCGAACGTGTTCGCGTTGGTTGAGACTCCAACGGACAGAGATATCGGAGGTATGTTTTCGTGGATCTAACTCCGTTGATTATTATGGTTGGTTATGTTTAAGTGAAATGAAATTGCACATGTACTTTGGATTTTAATTGAAGTAAGTTGTTGTTAAGTCGGAAGGTTAGATGTAGAGACAATGTTAAGGAAGGAGGTGTCGGACGAATTTTCGAGGACAGAAATATTCTAAGTGGGGGATGTGACACCCCAAAATAATTCGGTAATTAAATAATTATGATTTTTAATTATTAAATTAATTGAGGACATAATTTATTTAATATATTGGATTATTAAGATTAATGATGGAATTAATTGGAGAATGAGAAATAATACTTATTTTATTTATGTTGAAAGGAATAAAAAGGAATAAAATAAGGAAAGAAGGAAAAATAGAATCATTTATGGAGAAAACAAGATACGTGAAGTGAGAAGAGGAGAAAAGGAGGAAGAAAACCTAGAAGTGTCAGAATTCGAAGAACCCACAAGGTAAGGGGTGATTTCGATTGATTATTGTTTATTATAGGTTTTGATTTTAATATTATAGATCATAGCATGTTAGGAAATCTATGTTTAGGAATTTCTAGGTTTCCATGGATGTATACATAATTGTGTCAGATGGTGTCAGATAGTGTCAGATGATGGATTGAAATCAATTAGGGTGTCAGTAGATGAAAAGAAATGATGAGAATATGTTGTTTGATGTGATAATGATGCAAATTGGATGTGTTTTAGTGTTTCCCATATTAGAATTCGTATGGGTAAGTTTGAGATAGATTGGAAATAGAAGAATGCTGTCAAAAGTGCAGGAAATGACTTTATAACACGTGGGAACCGGTTCCCAGTGGGGAGGAACCGGGTTCCACATTGAGAATTTATGAAAAACTGGAAAAATGCACTCAGGAATCGGTTCCTGTATGGGTAGGAACCGGGTTCCCATACATTTTCCGTAAGCATTTTTGAACTGCGCAGAACCGTTCCTGATATGTAGGAACCGGGTTCTGCTTATTTTTTTTTAAAATTTTTAAAACTTCAAAAATTCATAACTTTCAAACCGTAAGTCCGTTTTGAGCGCCGTTTTGGACGTTATTTCTTAAATTTAATGCTCTAATTTATGAAATAAAAATATTTTGGAAAACTTGAAAGTATTTTGGAAAGGGGTCGAATTTCGAATTAAATGATTATTAACTGACACATAATGATGTGTGTGTAGTAGAGGAACTTTGGTGATGAGGACACTGGTAATGTGTAGATGTAATAGCATGTTTATGCTGATGTTAGATGTATGCATGATTGGTTGATATATCATGTTGATTGGGTTGCCTGTTTATGCTGATGTTAGATGTATGCGTGATTGGTTGATATATCATGTGGATTGTTGTGATTCAGTTATGTTAAATGAATGTATACATAGACTGATTGATGTTGCATGCTAGTGATGTGCGTGCATTTGCATTGTTTGGTGAAGTTAATTCCCATTGTGCGGAATTTGACTTGGATTGCCGATAACCGATACCCGAGTGAGGATGGGTGGTTAAGGATTCGTGTCCGGTGGTTATGGACGAATCGATGGAACTGTATCCGGTTGATGATGGATCAGTGTTGGGTGACTTGGTCACGTGTCGGTACCGCATGCATTGAGTCTGCATTGTATTTGTATGAAGTGGTAACATGTTAGGATGTCTTCCAGTGTTACTCTTCTTGGATTGTTATGATTATGCATGATGAATATGGTTGTGTGTGTAAATTTGAATTTATGTTAAGTGGGTGAAATAATATGCTTGTGATATATTATTGATTGAAAGACTTATAATATGCTTTAATTATGAGAAGTCTCACCCTTACTTTACCATTTCAGATTAAGGTTAGCAGCTGAAGAGTCGGTGAGGATGGCTCTAGAGCTTATCCTGTAGTCCGCGTGTCAGTGTCATGCTCTGATTAGATTGTAACACTGGGGAACGTTAGATGAGAAATTAGACATTGGTTTATTGTTTAATTAAAAATTTTTTGGGAATACAATGATTGAATTATTCCGTTTTTGGTGATGATATTTCCGCTGTGTAAGACATGGTCTTAATTTGACTAAATTATTGAAAATGTTGATCCTCAGTGTAGCATGGCTACTGTTTGAATGAAGTTTTATTATATCTATTAATTGTGACATCCCGCATTTGCCGTGTTAACTCTGATTAAAGATGATTTAGATATTAATTTAATTAATATATTCAGGGTATTTAGATGGGGTGTTACAATAGTGGTATCAGAGCATAGTCGGTCTTGTCCTGTGTCGTTATCCCTTTAGTATGCGACTAGTGTGAAGTGACATTGTCGATACTTGTGTGCTGAAGTAGATTGTTTTGTTATGTTACAGAACAATGGCTGGAAGAGGTAACGGAAGGAATGATGATGCCATTGTTGAGGCTTTGGGAATGTTACGGAGTGCTCGGAGGAACCAGGAGCTACGATTGGTGCCGATGACAATTGGGGAATTTTCGAGGAATAATCCTCCGTTGTTCAAGGGCACGATGATCCCGAAGGTGCTCGAAGTGGTTGAAGGAGATCGAGAGGATCTTGAGTGATTGATGCAGAGGGTCAAGGTGAGATATGGAACTCACATGTTAGCCGAGGAAGTCGATGATGGTGGGTTGCTACCGTAATCGAATCGAAGAAGATGGTGTTGCATCGACTTGGGCGGTGTTCGTGAGAGCTTTTCCGAGGAGGTATTTTCGAGGACATCGAGGTAAGAAGGAGATTGAGTTTCGAACTCAAGCGGACAACAAGACTGTCGGTGAGTATGCTTCAAGTTTGCCGAGAAGTATTATGCTCATTACCCCAACGATGCGATGGAGAATTTTCCAAATGTATCAAGTTTGAAAATGGTCTTCGTGATGAGATTAAGGTATTCGGACGCGTATCCCAAGATTTTCCGATCCGTTGATCGCAGAGGATTCTAGAGGAGGATCTTGCTAACACTAAGTCGAATGCTCGAGGGTATGTTGACGGAAAGGTAAGCAACAGATGGATCGTGGTAAACCTTATGATAGGAGTAATCGAGATCCGGAGGTTGGAAGAAACGGTGGAGGAGATTCTAGCGTTAAGTGCTATAAGTGTGGTGAGACAGACATCGTATGGTGGACTGTAAGAGCAATGATAAGAAGTGTTTCAAGTGTGGAAAGTTCGCCATGTGGCCAATGACCGCAGAGTGAAAGTGGTGACTTGCTACAACCGTGGTGAAGAGGGTCATACCTCCGCACAAAACCCAAGAAAGAGCAAGTCGGTGGTAAAGTGTTTGCATTGTCCGGATCGAAACTAAACTAGATGATCGGATTAAAGGTACATGTTTTATTAATGGCATACCTTTGATTGCGATTATTGATGGAGTTACGATTCTTTTATTGCGTTAGATTGTGCTAAGAGATTGAATTTGGAAATTTCTAATATGGATGGAAGTATGGTTATTGATACTCCCGGCGTTCGCATTACTGTATGTTTGTAGGAATTGTCCTATTGTGATTTTTGATAGGGTTTCGTATGGATTTAGTGTGCCTACCGCTAGAACAACTTGATATCATCCTTGGAATGAATCGGTTGGAATTCAACCAGTTCATATCAACTGCTTTGAGAAGACATTTTTCCCAAGAGGTTAAGGTCGAAAGTGAGATTATGTCAGTTAAGCAGATGAACCTAGCTGTGAAAGATGGTGCGGTGGTGTTTATGTTGTATTCCGCGATAGAAGCGAAGGGAAAGGCAAAGAGTGACGGGTTGCCAGTGGTGAATGAATTTCCAGAAGTGTTTCCGGAAGACGTTAGTGAATTGCCACCTGAGAGAGAGGTAGAATTTACTATAGATTTGTTTCCTGGAACTAGTCCGGTGTCGATGGCGCCTTATCGCATGTCGGCATCTGAATTAGCTGAACTGAAGAAGCAGTTAGAAGAATTGCTTGAGAAGAAGTTTATTCGTCCTAGTGTTTCGCCGTGGGGTGCACCGGTATTGTTAGTTAAGAAGAAGGAAGGTACGATGAGGTTATGTGTTGACTACCGACAGTTGAATAAAGTGACAATCAAGAATCGGTATCCTTTGCCGAGGATTGATGATTTGATGGATCAACTCGTTGGAGCGTGTGTGTTTAGTAAGATTGATCTGAGATCTGGATATCATCAGATTCGTGTGAAGTCAGAGGATATTCAGAAAACTGCATTTAGAACGAGGTATGGGCACTATGAATATTCTGTTATGCCGTTTGGAGTTACTAATGCACCTGGTGTTTTCATGGAGTATATGAACACAGGATATTTCATCCGTATCTTGACAAGTTCTTAGTAGTGTTCATTGATGATATTCTGATTTATTCGAAAAGCGATGAGGAGCATGCAGAACATCTCAGAGTTGTGTTGGAATTGTTGAAAGAAAAGAAGCTTTATGCGAAGTTGTCCAAGTGCGAATTCTGGTTAGAGGAGGTGAGTTTTCTTGGGCATGTAATTTCCAAGAATGGAATTGCCGTGGATCCTACGAAGGTAGAGGCGGTGTCTCAGTGGGAAGCGCCGAAGAATGCTTCTAAGATCCGTAGTTTTCTGGGTCTTGCAGGTTACTACCGGAAGTTTATCGAAGGATTTTCCAAACTAGCGTTGCCATTGACTAAGTTGACCAGGAAGGGTCAGATATTTGTTTGGGACGTTGAATGTGAGAAAGGATTTCAAGAGCTGAAGAGGAGATTGACAAGTGCTCCGATCTTGATTTTGCCAGATCCGACTAAGTCTTTTGTGGTGTATTGTGACGCATCATTAATGGGATTAGGTGGTGTGTCGATGCAAGATAAGCAGGTTGTGGCTTATGCTTCACGACAATTGAAAGTGCATGAAAGGAATTATCCGACTCATGATTTGGAGTTGGCAGCTGTCGTATTTGTTTTGAAGTTGTGGAGACATTATTTATATGGTTCTCGGTTTGAGGTATTCAGTGACCATAAGAGTCTGAAGTATCTCTTTGATCAGAAAGAGTTGAACATGAGGCAGAGAAGATGGTTAGAATTCTTAAAGGATTATGATTTCGGTTTGAATTACCATCCTAGTAAGGCAAACATTGTTGCAGATGCTTTGAGTAGGAAGTCTTTGCATATGTCAATGTTGATGGTCCGTGAGTTAGATTTGATTGAACAGTTTAGAGATTTAAGCTTGGTTTGTGAAACTACTCAGAATAGTGTGAAATTGGGCATGTTGAAGCTGACTAGTGGTATTTTGGAAGAGATTAGAAATGGGCAGAAATCTGATGTTGGTTTAGTTGATAAGTTGACGTTGATCAACCAAGGTCAAGGAGGCGAGTTCCGAATTGACGAGAATGGTGTTATGAGATTTGGTGATCGGGTGTGTGTCCCGGATGTTGCTGAGATCAAGAAGAGCATTTTAGAGGAAGGGCATCGTAGCGGGTTGAGTATTCATCCCGGTGCTACTAAAATGTACCATGATTTGAAAAAGTTGTTTTGGTGGCCGGGAATGAAAAAGGAAATTGCTGAGTTTGTGTATGCTTGTTTGGTTTGTCAGAAGTCGAAAATCGAGCATCAGAAACCGTCAGGATTGATGGAGCCGTTGTTTGTTCCAGAATGGAAGTGGGATGGAATCTCAATGGATTTTGTGTCTGGGTTGCCAAGGACAGCTAAGAATTGTAATTCTATCTGGGTTATTGTGGATATGTTGACGAAATCTACTCACTTCATTCCGATAAGAATGGATTATCCGATGGAGAGGTTGGCAGAATTGTATGTCGAGAAGATTGTGAGTTTGCACGGTATACCTTCTAGTATTGTGTCAGATCGAGATCCGAGATTTACATCTAAGTTCTGGACGGGATTGCAAGAAGCCTTGGGTACCAAGTTGCGTTTAAGTTCCGCTTATCATCCATAGACAGATGGTCAGACGGAAAGAACGATTCAGTCGTTGGAAGATTTGCTGAGAGCTTGTGTGTTAGAGAAGGGTGGAGCTTGGGATAGCTATCTACCATTGATTGAGTTTACCTACAACAATAGCTTTCACTCGAGAATTGGTATGGCACCGTTTGAGGCATTGTATGGTAGGAGGTGTCGGACACCATTGTGTTGGTATGAAATTGGAGAGAGTGCTGTGATTGGACCAGAGATTGTGCAGCAGACTTCGGAAAAGATTAAGATGATTCAGGAGAAGATGAGGACTTCTCAGAGTCGTCAGAAAAGTTACCATGATAAGAGGAGGAAACACCTTGAGTTTAGTGAAGGAGAACATGTGTTTATGCGGGTTACTCCGATGATTGGTATTGGTCGAGCTTTGAAGTCAAAGAAGTTGACTCCACGGTTTATTGGTCCTTTTCAGATTACCAAGAGAGTTGGGAAGGTTGCATATCAGATTGCTTTGCCGCCGTCACTTGCGAATTTGCATGATGTTTTTCATGTGTCTCAGCTGAGGAAGTACATTGCTGATCCGTCTCATGAAATTCGGGTAGATGATATACAGGTACGAGAGAATTTGACTGTGGAAGCGGTACCTGTGAGAATTGAGGATCGGAAGTTGAAACAGTTGCGAGGCAAAGAGATTGCATTGGTAAGAGTGGCTTGGGGAGGACCAGCTGATGGAAATGTCACTTGGGAGCTGGAGAGTTAGATGAAGGACTCGTATCCCAAACTATTCGTCTGAGGTATGTTTTCGAGGACGAAAACTCTTTTAAGTTGGGGGGAGTTGTGACACCCCAAAATAGTTCGGTAATTAAATAATTATGATTTTTTAATTATTAAATTAATTGAGGACATAATTTATTTAATATATTGGATTATTAAGATTAATGATGGAATTAATTGGAGAATGAGAAATAATACTTATTTTATTTATGTTGAAAGGAATAAAAAGGAATAAAATAAGGAAAGAAGGAAAAATAGAATCATTTTTGGAGAAAACAAGATACGTGAAGTGAGAAGAGGAGAAAAGGAGAAAGAAAACCTAGAAGTGTCAGAATTCGAAGAACCCACAAGGTAAGGGGTGATTTCGATTGATTATTTTTTATTATAGGTTTCGATTTTAATATTATAGATCATAGCATGTTAGGAAATCTATGTTTAGGAATTTCTAGGTTTCCATGGATGTATACATAATTGTGTCAGATCGTGTCAGATAGTGTCAGATGATGGATTGAAATCAATTAGGGTGTCAGTAGATGAAAAGAAATGATGAGAATATGTGTTTTAGTGTTTCCCATATTAGAATTCGTATGGGTAAGCTTGAGGTTGATTGGAAATGGAAGAATGCTGTCAAAAGTGCAGGAAATGGATTTATAACGCGTGGGAACCGGTTCCCAGTGGGGAGGAACCGGGTTCCACATTGAGAATTTATGAAAAACTGGAAAAATGCACTCAGGAACCGGTTCCTGTATGGGTAGGAACCGGTTCCCATATTTTTCCGATTTTGAACCTGCAGAACCGTTCATGTATATGTAGGAACCGGGTTCTGCTTATTTTTTTAAAAAATTTTAAAACTTCAAAAATTCATAACTTTGAAACCGTAAGTCCGTTTTGAGCGCCGTTTTGGACGTTATTTCTTAAATTTAATGCTCTACTTTATGAAATAAAAATATTTTGGAAAACTTGAAAGTATTTTGGAAAGGGGTCGAATTTCGAATTAAATGATTATTAACTGACACATAATGATGTGTGTGTAGTAGAGGAACTTTGGTGATGAGGACACTGGTAATGTGTAGATGTAATAGCATGTTTATGCTGATGTTAGATGTATGCATGATTGGTTGATATATCATGTTGATTGGGTTGCCTGTTTATGCTGATGTTAGATGTATGCGTGATTGGTTGATATATCATGTGGATTGTTGTGATTCGCTTATGTTAAATGAATGTATACATAGACTGATTGATGTTGCATGCTAGTGATGTGCGTGCATTTGCATTGTTTGGTGAAGTTAATTCCCATTGTGTGGAATTTGACTTGGATTGCCGATAACCGATACCCGAGTGAGGATGGGTGGTTAGCCGGATTCGTGTCCGGTGGTTATGGACGAATCGATGGAACCGTATCCTAGATGATGGATCGTGTTGGGTGACTTGGTCACGTGTCGGCACCGCATGCATTGAGTCGCATTGTATTTGTATGAAGTGGTAACATGTTAGGATGTCTTCGGTGTTACTCTTCTTGGATTGTTATGATTATGCATGAAGAATATGGTTGTGTGTAAATCTGAATTTATGTTAAGTGGGTGAAATAATATGCTTGTGATATATTATTGATTGAAAGACTTATAATATGCTTTAATTATGAGAAGTCTCACCCTTACTTTACCATTTCAGATTAAGGTTAGCAGCTGAAGAGTCGGTGAGGATGGCTCTAAAGCTTATCGTTTAGTCCGCGTGTCAGTGTCATGCTCTGATTAGATTGTAACACTGGGGAATGTTAGATGAGAAATTAGACATTGGTTTATTGTTTAATTAAATTTTTTTTGGGAATACAATGATTGAATTATTCCGTTTTTGGTGATGATATTTCCGCTGTGTAAGACATGGTCTTAATTTGACTGAATTATTGAAAATGTTGATCCTCAGTGTAGCATGGCTACTGTTTGAATGAAGTTTTATTATATCTATTAATTGTGACATCCCGCATTTGCCGTGTTAACTCTGATTAAAGATGATTTAGATATTAATTTAATTAATATATTCGGGGTATTTAGATGGGGTGTTACAGGGGAGAGTTGTAACACCCGGAAAATCATTTAATTATTTAAATGAAGTATTAAGAATTAATTATTACTTGGAATTTAGTTAAAGAAGAAATTAAGTGAATAATCGATTTAATCAGAGAATTATTATTATGAGTAGGAATTAATTAATTAAAGTATTTAGTGAGTTTATTATAATGTGAGAAATAAAATGGGAAATATTAATTAATTGGCCAAATAGAATATATATATAATAGAATATATGGTAGAATAAATATTGAACTATTAAAAGAATAGAATAATTAATTAATTATTAACAGAGTATGATATTTAGGAGTATTTAAAGGAAGGAATTATTAGGAGAATAGGGTTTGTACTTGAGAAAAAGGAAAATCAAAGAGAAGGAGGACGCACAAGGGCTAGGAGAGGATACTGGAAGTGCACAATCGGAACTGGAAAGTAGGAATTCGATCGGAGTTATAACCACCGTCAAATTTAGAGTAAGGGGTGGGGTTCTAGCTTTCTTAACGGGATTATGATAAATCGTATGTGGGGATGAATTTATACGAAATTATCTATGTTTGTGTAGACCGTATGTGAATTAAATGATTAAATTGTACATAGTAATATTGTTGGTGTGAATCGGAGCGTAAGAATAGTTGGATCGGAGGAGAAAACAATCACATGGAGACGGTGGAGGCGGGGTTGTTTTTCATGCAAGTTACTACATATATATATATATATATATATATATATATATATATATATATATATATATTATATGGCTTTAGCTTATATATATAGTCACATAGTTTATGTTTAGTTATATTTAATTAAATTAGTTCATTAGCAGTAGCAAGTTTAATAATTGGTTCTAGTTAAATCACAAAGTAGTGTACTTGTAGCAGTGTACTTTGGAAGTAAATTCAACAACAAAATACATAATAGGTACATAATTGTTAGTAACATGTTTAGAATTAATCTAGTAGTATAATGAAAATTGATAGAAACGGTATAAGTAATTAGTAGCAATAGCAGTACAGAAAATAGTACCGATTTCGCCGAACTTGCCGAAATAAGCGGTAAAATTAATTGTCCAGAATTTAATGAAAATTGGCAGCATGATAATTAATTAATATTGGAAACATGGCTGATAGTGAGTTAGCAGATTCATAATAATTAATAGTAATAATAGGATTTAAAGTAGTACCGAATTAACCGAGTTAGCGATTAAAGAGGTATAATAGTTGTCCGGAATTAATTGAAAATGGTCGGAATGATTTGTATATTTTAGTAGATAATTATGATTGTTTGTTTTGCTGAATTTCTGTGAAGGTATTGTGTTGTTGATTGTGTTTGCGATTAAATAGCGATGAATATGTTGTTGTATGTTGAATTATGTGAAGTTGCAGGGTGTTTTCAGTGACGATAATTACCTCTGATTATTGGTAATAATTAGTGAGATATGCGTATGCCTTGCGAAGTGAATTTATGTTGTTAATTACATGTTGTGGCATCGCATTTCATTTTGCATTTGTGAAGGCCTGTATTGGAGGATTTGGGAAGAAAGCCTATGCCTTGTGCCTCTGATAACTGACAATTTAGTGAAGGAAGTTTACTCCACCGGTACCACATGCATATGCATTGTTGTGTCTCATTTTGAGTCATGTCGTTGTTAATTGCGAAGTAATTACATGTTGCTAACGATGAATTGGAGTTGTGTTGTTGTTGATTGGGAATTTATTGTGACGTGTTAATTATGATGTGATAATTTTATATGATTTAATCCAAATATATTATTTATCATACACCTGTTTATATTGGTAGATAATCCAAATATATTATCTGATACGTAGCACTCGGGGGGGGGGGATTAAACGCATATTTGAATTTATATTGTTTTCCGTTGCATTGTTGGAGTTAATACTTTGAAATTGTTCCTTGAATTAAGTTGTTTAAAAGATGCTATATTCCGTTTGAAGTTTTGAAATATTATAAATCCGCTGCGTAGTTTTTGAATAAATATGAAGTATTTCTGAATACCAATTAATTGATATAAATTCTTTGAATTAATATGTGCTATGTATCCATTATGATATGCTTTTAAGTTGACGGTTTTGAATGATGAATATAATGCATCATTTGTTGTAATTTTCCGCACTCTGATTTTCAATAATAAACGTCGGATAAAATTGGGGTGTTATAGTATCCATATCTCATTCTTGCACGCATATGTGTCCACTCTTTGTATGCTTTGTTTGGATCATAATTTCTTGCAGGTTCATTTGATCTACGTCGAATGTGTATGTCGATGCACATCCTTTGTCTGTATTGTCTGGATAGTTTCTTGCAGTTTCATTGGATCCACGTCGAATGTGTATATACACACATTCGTAACTGTGCATATTGATGCACATCCTTTATCTGTATTGTCTGGATAGTTTCTTGAAGGTTCATTGGATCCACGTCAAATGTGTACAGACACACGTTCTTGACGGTGCATATCAATGCACATCCTTTGTTTGTATTGTCTGGACAGTTTCTTGCTGGTTCATTGGATCTACGCCGAATGTGTATAGACACACGTTTTTAACCGTGCATATCAATGCACATCCTTTTTCTGTATTGTCTGGATTACGATCTTATGCAAGTGTATTTGCTTCAGATGTATATCTACGCATATTCTGATCATGCTTTTGGTGCCTCCGCACATTGCTCACCGAATTTCTTTATTGCGTGTGAGCAGTACTTGAAGTTTTCCGGAGTATTTTTAGCTTGCAGTTGCTTACGAATTGGTATCCGTTTGGTATTTTCTTCTCTTTTTTATCACATTCTTTTACCGCTTTTCTAGAGAGCATGAAACGTAGGGTTTTACCGCTTTCCTTGCCATGAGAAGTAGGAATAGAGATGCATGATGGGGCTTCCGTAGTTGGAGCATGTTCAGGAACCCCTCTTGTTTATTTAAAGACCCGTTTAGGGCAATTCTGTGTGCTACTTGTGTGTGGTTTGTTTAAAATACTCCACCATGCATAGGGAGGTAATTCTCAGTGAATGTTTACATTTGTACTTGTATAGGTTAGAGTGGTTAGGAAACCTAGAGTGACACCACCAAGCAAAGTCCCGCTTTTTATATTTCCTGCTACATGATGATGATATGATGGGCACATGGAAAGGGTTCGCAATCGACCCCCGCACATTTCTAGTCTGTGTCAGCTCAGCACACGCGAATCATGTTGCTTCCTTATCGAGTCAATGATAATAAAGTGGAAAGAGTTCCCTATTCCGACACTCCACACTTTCCTGGGGTTTGCATTTATTGCAGAGCTTGCATCATTTAGTCTTCACACTTGACAATTCATGTCATGCGGTGATACCATTCACGAGAATTAGAATGTGTTGGCTCCTGGTTGCTTCCGAGCCTCGGCTTGCTGTTGTAGGATATGGGACTTCCGCCTTTTCCTGCGCTTGTGTGACATTTGTTTGTGCCTTGCATTGTTTGCGTGCTTCTGTCAAAGCAAGTGTTTGCTTAATCCCTTTGTATCCCTCGGTTCTTCAACCAAGGTGGATATTAGGACTGTTTCCCCAGGTTTTCTCGGTTAGGATAGTCTTCGAGCTTAGACTTTTATCCTCAACCACAAGGCCATCATTGCATGATAGCATTAGGGGTAGAACTAGTTAGTTTCCCTTTCTTATTTTCTAGTTTCTTTTGCATCTTTGCATGTAATAAAACTAAATCTTGTTTTCTTTTCTTTTGAAAATCAAAACAATTAATAATGGTTCAAACTCCTTTCTTAAAGGTAAAAACAACCAACCAATGCAAACCTTTATTCGCCTACGAGCGCTTTCTTTTTTGTATTTAAAACCTTTTTCATAGGTAAAAAACACAAAATCCACCAAAACATATGAGACGAACTACGACGCTCTAACTTTCACATTGCACGAGGGAATACGTAGGCATCTTGTCACGGAGCTTGATCGAGAAAACTTTGTAAATACTTCCTTCTTTTCCCTGTGTTTTCTTTATTTTCTTTCTTTCACATGCATTGTAGCGGTTTAGCAGTAAATAGATATAAACACACCCATTAGACAGAAAATAGAAGTGGATACCGTAGAGTAGTACGGGTGCGTGGGATGCTAATACTTTCCGCTCGTGTAATAGACTCCCTTACCTTATCTCTCGGTCACAAGACCATGTCTTATCCCTTTCAGGTTTTCTCGATGTTTACCTTTCTCCTCTTGCGAGATAAAAAATGTTCGATGGCGACTTCATTGATATAGTTATCGGATGAGGTTCATCCGGTTGTTTCAATGGTCTTCCATCCAAAATTTGTTCTTGATTTCGTAAGATGAAATGAAATAGATATTGCAAAGAACATTTTGCAAAAAGAACCAACCAAAAACTCCAAAAATTGAGCAAGTTATGGCCTTGTGAAGTTGAGGAAAAATCATGAAATGACCTATAATCTTTTGATCTTTTCAAGTAACTTCCAAACACTTTCAATCTTCAAATATTATATGGAGATAAATTTCACATCTTCAAGATTTTTATGAAAAAAGAATGACCTCAAAATGATAAATGATGATCAATATATGTTCATTTGAAGTTGATTGTCCAAAAGTTGAGGAATTCATCAAGGACTTGTAATCTTTTGACCTCATAGGAAAACTTCCAAGCATTTAATTTTCTAACCAATTGAACTAAGTTGTTATAGACACCGTTAATTTCACTGTGAAAGAAAAATGAGCTCAAGAAGGCAAGGGATGACCAAGATATGATCCTTTGAAGTCATACAAGGTGGATGAAGCATCAATCTAGAGAGTGGGCAATCATATGTCTTCAAAACAAACTTCTCATCACTTAAACTTCTTGAATCAAAGAATATATATATATATATATATATATATATATATATATATATATATTCGAAGTCCTTTAAGGATCAAAATTTTCTTGAATTCATCCACAAACTTCACACATACATCAAGATATAGTCCTCATAAGTCCAAAACCCTAATTTCAAGAGAGATGGCCATGGGATGGAGGAATTTTTGAATTTGATGATCTATTTCAAGCATGAAGCACGTATTCAAGATAAGAGAGCATATTTGATGATAAAAGAAGTCTTCACAGAGAGAAAATACTTTCAAAATCTTGAGAATTGATGAGAGAAGGCATGGAAATAAACACGTGAACCTATCAACTCTTTGAGGAACTTGTGCACCATTCACCTATAACATTTAGAGCAAAGTATACACATCATAATTAATCAAATATCAATCATCACACAAAAATAATAATCACTTCCACAAGGTGCTTGGTGATCTCCCAAAGGGAAAACCCTAAAGATAAGAGAGAGAGAGAGAGATCCAATTTGTGATCTTTGCGCAATGCAATTGTATGAAGTACGAGAGAATCTTAGGGGGGAAAATTGGGGTACAATAGTTGCCCTTACTTAAGTGTCTTATATCTGGAGATGATAAGGAAACCTTCACCTTGACATGATAGAAGATACTTAAATATAACACAGGCCCTATTTTTGGCCCTAAGATGCCATGAAATGTTTATGGGTTATGCAACGCAAAAGAATGAACCTCATATGAGACAGGACCCCACTGGGGAAAATGATAACTCCACCTTGAAAATGGGAAAGTCATGACACGATGAACTATCCCCTCGTAGAGGAGTTAGCAAAAACAAAAGAATGACGTCGACTTCCTAAACAGAGTAAACCATCAATCTTGAATAAACGCCAATAATTGTTTCTGAACAAAAGGTGGTAAGAAGACAACATCAACAAAAGACTTAGTCTCCAAAAATCTCTAGCACTCCACCAAAAACAGGCTGGAAGTCCTTCTTTAACTAGGATACTTCATCATTCATCGAAATAACAGATCTTCGACAAACTACCTCCCATGACAACGAGGCTACCATTCATTAGAATAACAGATCTTCGACAAACTACCTCCCATAACGACGAGGCTACCATTCATTGGAATAAAAGATCTTCGACAAACTACCTTCCATAACGACGAGGCTACCATTCATCAAAAAATAGATCTTCAACAAAGTACCTCCCATAACAACGAGGCTACCATTCATCAGAAAAAAATATTGTTCCAAACAGCTATCAGAATTGATCCGTAGTGAGTTTGTAAATCACTCAATGGAATCCCGAAAGGACCAATCATTAATGAGCTTGTAAATCACCCAAAGAGACATTCAACAATGAGTTTGTAAATCATCCATTGGAAATAAATGGTTAAATCAACAATGAGCTTATAAATTACCCAGAGGAACTTCCATCGATGAGCTTAGAAATCACCCATCGGAGATAAATGGTTAAATCAACAATGAGCTTGTAAATCACCCAGAGCAAAACCAAAGAAACGTTCAACAATGAGCTTGTAAATCACTCAAAGGAACTTCCATCGATGAGCTTGTAAATCACCCATCGGAGATAAATGGTTAAATCAACAATGAGCTTATAAATCACCCAGAGCAAGATCCATCGATGAGGTTGTAAATCACCCATCAGAGATAAATGGTTAAATCAACAATGAGCTTGTAAATCACCCAGAGAAAAACCAAAGAAAGATTCAACAATTAGCTTGTAAATCGCTCAAAGGAACTTCCATCGATGAGCTTGAAAATTACCCACCATAGATAAATGGTTAAATCAGCAATGAGCTTGTAAATCACCCAAAGGAAAACCAAAGAAATGTTTAACAATGAGCTTGTAAAAATAAATAATGTCAATATCATTGGAGAATAAGAATGGACTTCCATGGGAAGAGTCAAGTTCACTCCAGCTGAAGAGATAAAGTCTTCTTTGCACAAAATAAATTCAGTACCCATCCAGAAATTCACAGTCTAAAACAACAATGCCAATTGGAGATTAGGATCCAGACCAAGACTGCGCTGGGGAAGAGGCTCTACTTCTCCATGAAGGATAACCGTGGGGCAAGCAAGAAGGATGAATCTTTTCTACTCAAAATTGACAATGGTGAAATATATGACATACTCGGATTACCAACGTATGCAAATGGGCAACGAATTAAAGCCATGCATAATGTCTAAATGAATGTACAGGCGATACATATGGACATCTTTTTAAGGATAAACGAAGAAGATTGAATGGCGAATGGATGACACTCGGCCAACATAAAATATTCGAGAAATGTGGGCGTGAAAAGGAAAACTCCCATCAGGCGCACTGTTGACATTTCTAGGCATTATTTAACGAAAACATTTTGTGGAGATGTCATCATGTTCCAACAAGGAAATAATTTGTGTAAACTCTTCAGGGGGGGAACTGAGATGCTCTGTTAGAGCAACTTGTTTTGCACTGGAATCTCATGCCTGGGGAAGAAGAAAAAAAATTATACATAGGTCCTTTTGGGACCAACCTCAACATTACTGATCAATGTTGGGGATAGTGTTATCTTGTCCTTTTGCATTACACCCGATGTAAACACACTTTAGAATTGTAAACATTTTCTCAAGTATGTTCTAACGAATATGTTTGCTTTGAAATACATTTTCAATAATAAAAGGATATTTTTATGAACTAATTAAATAAGATTAAAAAGGAATTGGATGAAATCTCAAATTTTATTGATAGAATGGTAGTCTGCCAATAGCATGACTCCATATATGATTACAAAGTTATGAAAAATGGTAAATACATGGAAATGGTACGTTGAAATACAATGAGCCTTATTCTCCCTAACAACTTCGAACTACTATATTGTAGTCTTCGATTGAGGTATGAAGATGATCCATGTAGAGTGTTGCTTCTATGATCAAGTCTTGTCTGATGTAGTTACTTGCCGATAAATCTCTAACTTTTTCCTAGACTGCTGTCATACCCCAATGTTCATCATGCCTCCTCATATGCTTCAAAGATTCTCCATGTCAAGTTTCAAGCCTCACAAGTCAAGTTTCCTCAGACAATTGCTCAGATGGTTGAAAATCAGTTGTATTGGACAAAAAGTCAACTGTGGTCAACATACAGTCAAACTTCATGATTTTTGGCCAACATCCTCATTTTGAAGTCACATTCATCATTTGATCAAGGGTTGATCATGATTCACCAAGAAAACTCAAGATTTGCTCAAAAGTCAAACTTTCTAAATTAGGGTTTCTTAGTGAAAAGTCAACTGAACTTTGACTGAGCATAACTTCTTCATACTTTCTCAGAAATTTTTCCACCACCTCTTGTTTTGAAGGAAATTCAATTCTCTACAACTTCATGTCTCACAAGAATGTTCAAAAAATGCTTCATTTGGAAGGTATGGATCAAAACATTACAGGTCCTTTTCAAAGTCAACAAAAAGTCAACATTTTGTTTTGAAGATATATTGAGCATGGAAACTCCAATTGAGATGAAACCAAAAGGGTTGGTTACAGGACTCTTAGAGCTTTCCAAAGAGTCCAAGAACACTCAAAAATGTGGAAAATTGAGCAAAATACACCTTGTGGAAGTTGGGCAATTTTGAAGAAGTGCACAAAGAGAGATACTTGTAAAAATAAAAAAATTTGCAAATGGTCCTAGTTTTTCTTCATTCAAACTTGTTCCTTATACAATTAGGAACATCCAAGCCCAATGCCACGAATTTTAACTTTATTTTTCTATTTAATTTGGATTTTATTCATTTAAATACAAATTAAATTCAAAAATAAAGTATAAAATCAAAATTAATTGCAAATTGAT
Source organism: Vicia sativa (assembly GCA_021764765.1). NCBI lineage: Eukaryota > Viridiplantae > Streptophyta > Magnoliopsida > Fabales > Fabaceae > Vicia > Vicia sativa. Next base: position 122,741,392 of record CM038793.1, on the reverse strand, counting down.
TTTTTCTCTCATTCTTGGGATTCAAGTAACTCATAAAGGCTGGAAAATTTCAAAATTATCATGGATTTGGCAAGAATTTGATTGAAATTGATCAAAAAAGATAAGATTTGATTTTGTACAAAATCAAATAATCTTTGCATTGATTAACCATTATTTGTTCCTCAAATCAACTCAATTTCCATCCATTATAAATATACAATGCATATCACATGAATTGGAACAGAAAAATTGCCTCAAGAACCCTAACCTAAAAGTCAAAAATTCGTGCTTCACAAGCTACTTGCAGCCACAGTTCTAGCTCGATTTAGTTGATTCCAAGCATCCCATTGCATTCCTTGAGGTCTTTAGAATCGATCCAGACCTTTACAACATTCAAAACCATCAAGAATCGAGAAATCTAGAATTCGGTTTGTTCTTATTTTTCCAAAATCGATTTCCAATTTTCATGCATTATTAACGTGTTTTGTTGTTTGTTTTATGATTAGAACGAAGTTTGGAAACTTTCTGGGTAGTTTGATTGAATTTCCATGGCCTAAAACACGAATTACCATTGTTAGGGTTTTCGGTTTCGAATTAGGGTTTCCTTAAAACGGAAAAATTGGACCAAAAGACCACCACCATCGTGTTCAGAACGATGTTTCCAATCGAACCATTCCTTTAAATGTCATTTATATTGCCTGTGTTTGATTTTGAGATTTGCAGGGACTATAGCGTCGCACTGAGGCCGACGCTATCTTTTCAAAAATTCAAAACGAGAACGATGAAGTTCTTGGCGCGTGATTGGTGCAATCAGAGGGAGCGACACCCGTTTACAATCCATTCGCTCCGGTTTTCAAACACTTGTGCAAGCCAGCTCAGTTGGTCAAGGTGTGGGTTTGTGAAGGCAAGGTCATCAGTTCGAATCCCAGCCATGACACTTATTTTTACAAGTTTGAAAAACTAACATTTTCTTATATTTTCATATTTTCTTTTTTTTAAAATATTTTCCATGCATTTTATTTTATCTTCTATATTTTTTATCATGCATTTAAAAAACACCAAAAATATTTATTTTTTGCATACTCATCTGAAAAATGCTTATTTAATTTTTAAAATTAAAAATATTATTTTTGCATGCATATTTAATTTAATTGCTAATTTATCATTTAAATGACTTTTAATTGTTTTTAAATTATCAAATTAACTCCAAAAATTCCCAAAAAATTATTTTATCATATTAATGTCACTATGAGTACAAAACAATTTTCTCATTCAAAAATACTTATTTTTACTAACATTTTCCTCTTATGCAATTTTCTCGTATTTCTCGATTTTGTATCTGTTCACAGGTTGTACCGTTTCGGACAATTTTTCTTGCTTTTCTTTTCAATTATGTAATTGCCTATGAGATGTAATAGTTTAATTAGGACTTTTATTTTCCGCACTTTTCAATTATGTATCTGCCCCAAAGCCATGTAATAGCGTAGGACATTTATCTTTCCGCACTTTACTTTCCGCAATTTACTTTCTACAACTTACAAACTGTTAGTAATTAGGCGTGTATGGCAAGATAAAATTGGACATAGCTCACTCTTAACTTGAAGATAAAATATCTGAATTGACACACTCTTTTCACACATGCACCCCTTAGGGTAATTCTCTCTCGTTGCCTTTACGAATTCAAATGGTCAAGTCCCTCGAACGTAGAGGTATCCTAGAACCGTTGCCTTCAAAACAAACCATCATAGTCCCTTCGATACAAAGATCATAGACCCACGATGTCGCCTATGAATACATGATCTTGACCCTCGATTGTCGCCTATGAAAAATGATGATAGTCCCTTCGAATGTGCTAGGATACTTCCTACAAGTTGCCTTCTATGACCATACGGTGTCCCTTCGAATGTCCCGCTTACATCCAACGAATAGAGTTACCTACCAACTAATGGTATGAATAGCGCTATTCTAAAGGAACGTAAAATAATACGAAAACGACCATTCTGAGTAGGTAATAAGACTTTTAGTTGCTTGCTCTATCAAAATACTTTTTTCACACCACACACTTTTTTCAAAGTTCAAAACTCTTTTCAAAAACAAAACATTTCCGAACACTTTGTATACATTCCTACATGAATCATTACAAAGTCAAAGCGAAATGCCTTTCTAAAACATTTTTGTCAAACACACAGAAAGCACAATTTTAAAGTGATCTAAGAGCAACTAAGAGCCCGTAGATAACTACGGATGGAAAAGGGGTGCTAATACCTTCCCTTTTCATAACCTTCTCCCTTACTCAAAATCTAACGAAGGTCTTTTTCTGTACTTTTTACCTTCCCTTAATTGGATAAAAGAAAAGTCGGTGGCGACTCTTGCTATCCGCATATTTGCGATACAAAAACCTACAAAGTCAGTTCACCGTATTACAGAACTGGCGACTCTGCTGGGGAGACACCCTATAGAGAGAGTACCTTAGGGATTTTTAGATCACCTTTATTGCTTTTTGTTTGACTTGCTTGCTTTATCTTCAAGGGTTGCTTGGGTATTATATTTGTGGGGGATCCTACACCCGGATCCGGGTTTCCTTTTAGGTAAGTAGAAATAAATTGTCGCGACCGTTAGACGTATATCGAAACGGTCAACATGATGGCTACGTTAGTGTGAAACTTTGGATGTCCTGATACTCTTGAAGTTGAGGATAGTATTTGGCTTCTGCGTGGTGTCATCAAGCACTAACTAAACTTTTAGAACCTTAATTGACCCATCTTGGCCATTAGAAGGTAGTGAGATGGCCGGCTTTGGTGCAGACTAAGGTTGGCCTGATACTCGATGCTACGCTCATTAAGATCAGACTTTTTGGATATTTTCGGTCGACCACTTGGTAGTCGTATTGAAATAAACGCCTACGAGAAAGATCAATGATATGAGATTCCTAGAACCCGGTTACTATTATAGGACAGGATGAACCAACTCAAACTTTTGGTGGGGTAGTCACCTATACCTCATGCAAGCCTTAAACCTAGGCTCATTGCGTGAATTGTTTTTGTGTGCTAAACATGACATCATGACATCATTCGCATTGCATATCATTTCTAACTATTTCAAGGACCTAGGGATTTATCTTTGCTCTATTTTGTAGGGATTATGGCTTCTAGAAAGACTATCCGAATCAACTTCATGGGTATACCTTCTCAACTCAAAGAATTGGTTTCTGAGATTCCCGATCATGCTCAGTTCATCAAAAGACATGGTTATCTGCTTGATTTGGTTATCTCCGGTTTTGAAGAAGATATGATGCATGTCCTATTCCAGTTCTTCGATCCGAAACACCATTGCTTTACATTCCCAGATTATCAGTTAGTTCCTACCTTGGAAGAGTTCTCTAAGCTACTTGGGGTACCTATTCTTGACCAAATGCCATTCACCAGTCTAGAAAAGGTTCCTAGGTACGAAGACAACGTATCAGCATTACATCTTAAGCGCTCAGACATTGAAGCCAATTGGGAAACAAGAAGCGGAGTTAAGGGTTTACTTGCTAAGTTTTTGATTAAGAAAGCCCGAGAATTCCTCAAAGTTATGAGTTTCCATGCATTCGAAGACATTGTGGCCTTGCTAATCTATGGTTTGGTTCTATTCCCCTAACTCGGATCAATTCGTAGATGTCAACGCCATCAGGTTGTTTCTTACCCGCAATCCTGTGCCTAATTTACTTGGAGACATCCTAAATTCTCTCCACACTCGTACTACTAAAAGACAAGGGACTCTCATGTGTTGTATACCGTTACTTTCCAGGTGGTTTATTTCGCACCTTCCTCCATCAGTATTGAAGAATGAACAAAGGTTGAGGTGGTCTCAAAGATTAATGCCACTCTCTCATTCAGATATCCGTTGGAATCATTTCTCTCAAAAGGACTTCACATTCATTGAGCGTTGTGGAGAATTCCCTAATGTACCACTCCTTGGTATAAGGGAAGGTATTACTTACAATCCTTCTCTAGCTCTACGTCAGTTTGGTTTTGCTCGAAGAGATGGTCCTCATGATATGCGTCTCCAAGATATTGTGTTCGACTACAACCACAATCTCCAGAATTACCGACGAAGGTTCATACACGCTTGGGGCATGGTAAAGAAGACTGATACCAAGACCTTGGGGCACCAAAACTCCATTCCTTGGGAGCCTTACCTCAAACGGGTGCGAGCTCGAGCTCAAAACCTCATGATGCCTTTCACGCCTGTTTTATCCGTAATTATGGAACCTGTTGCTATAGGTGACGTACCCTATACCATTCTCCATCCTGACATGCCTACTGATTTTGAAGACTTGAAGAGATCCTGGATTCAACTTAAAGAAGAAAGGGATACATTCGAAGCTCAGTGCTATGCAAGTGAGAAGAAGGTACTAGAGTTGACCAAGCTACTTCACGAGGAGCGAAACATCAACGCCTACTTCGGCACCAAAAGGAAGCGCCCATGGGAGACTTAGAGCTTTAGGATTTATATGTTTTCTTTTATTTGTTTTGAACTATCTTTTGTACTTAAAAAGAAAAAAAGAATAAAAAGAGAACTAATAAATGTTTGTTCGTGCTTGTTTAACAAATATAAATCTCTAAGGTCCTTGAAAACATTGCATTGCATTTGCATAAACATCGCATATCATAGCATAACATTGCATAACAGGTACATTGAAGATTGGTTTTCTCATTCTCTCGCTATTTATTTTAGCAGAAATGGCTCTTGAACAGTCTGTCAAAGATCTCCAAGCTCAGAATGCTCAGTTTCGGCAGATGTTCACTAGCTTGGTCCAAGGCCAAGAAGATCTGAAGAAACTCATCAACAGAAAGAAGAAGGTCGTCGGTCTTCTCAACATGGGTAGACGTTACAAAGGTGGTCCTAAAGTGGTCAGTCGGATAGAGCTCTCAGAAGGAAGTGTCAAGAATGAGGGGAGTGTCAAGGGTAATGAAGATGACCAGCGTGAGCCTGAGAAAGAGAGAGAGGATCGCTCTGACTATAGCCAGTACTCTAATGAAGGTGACAAGTACAAGCAACTTGAAGACCGTCTGAATGTTGTGGAAAACCTGAAAATGTCAGGGTTGAATTTTGATGATCTGAGTCTTGTTCCTGGTGTGGTGATTCCTCCCAAGTTCAAAGTACCAACTTTTGCCAAGTATGATGGCATGTCTTGTCCGAAGCTGCATTTGAAGTCCTATGTTCAGAAGATCAACCCCCACACTGATGACAGAAAGTTGTGGATGCATTATTTTCAAGAGAGTTTGTCCGGGACTCAATTGGAGTGGTATTATCAGCTAGAGAATGACCGTATCCGTGCTTGGAGTGACTTAGCAGATGCTTTCTACAGACAGTATGAGTACAATGTTGAATTGACACCCACTCGCATGCAACTACAGAGAATGTCCGTGGGTCGTGATGAGAAGTTCAAGGAGTATGCTCAGAAATGGAGAGACCTAGCAGGCAGAGTTCAGCCACCCTTGTCCAATAGGGAGTTGGTTGATATGTTTATGGGAACACTAACCGGCCCATTATTCAATCATCTGATTGGAAACTCTTCAGCCGGATTCACCGAGTTGATATTGATAGGAGAGCGTATCGAAGCTGGTATTAATAGTGGGAAGATTCATGTAGAGACATCTTCAAATGCTGCGAAGAGATCTTTTGGTGGTAAGAAAGAAGCTAATGCTGTGTATGGTCAGAAAAGCCGAGCCAAGATCGACCGTGCTCAATCTGTGGGGGCAGTTGTGATCTCCAATCCTACATCAGCACAACCTCAGCGAGACAACACGCGTAGCCAGAACGCGCCACGAAGACAGTTTACAAAGATCAATATGCCATTGTCGCAAGCCTTGCAACACATGTTGAAAGCAGAGCTGATTACTTTGAAGGATCCTCCTCAGAGTGTCAACACTTCCTCTCCGCGATACAATCCTAATGCTAAGTGTGCTTACCACTCCAATAGCCCAGGGCACGACACTGACAATTGTTCGGCTCTGAAGAACAAGATTCAAGATATGATTGAAGCTAAGCAGATTGAGTTTGATCCTCCTGTTGAGACTCCGAATGTGATCAACGCGCCTATGCCTAACCATGACAAAAGTTCCAATGCTATTGGCGAGAACTCTTACGTTTTCAACATAGATGACTTGACCATTCCTCTGATGACTGTTAAGAAGAATTTGCTACAAGCCGGTGTCAACCCAGGATGCCCAGAGAATTGTCGTTGGTGCCCATCTGCACCTGATGGTTGTGCTTGGTTAAGGAGACGTGTTCGGTGCATGATGGATAACTGCGAAATACTATTCCTAAAACCACCTGTGGAGAGTCTGTGTGAAGACATGTCTAAGAAACTGAAGATCGATGATGTGAATGAAGCTGTACCGTCTGCGTGGGATACCTTGGGGCAGCCACGTGGAAAGTATGATTACATGGTGAAGTACACTGTTCCTGAGAGCTACAAGATTCCAATTGAAGATGTTAAGGCGACCGGATGGGGTGACGATTTCCCCAAAAGACTATGCTGATGTTAACACTATAAGGATTTCCTCTGCTGATCCTGTGCCTAGAGTGGCACCTCTCATTATCACTTCTCCAAGACCAGTTCCATATTCCTCTGACAAAGCTATTCCTTGGAATTATGGATCTGATGTCTACTATCATGGCGTCAAGCAAGACCCTCTGACCATTGAAGATCTTACAGTTGAAGCTACCATTCGACATCGACAACATCACGGATCAAGTAAGGTGACCTTTGGAAGGTTTTCTCCGAGATCTCTCCTCCAAAAGACACTACGACTCATTTCGCATTCCATATTCAATCCATTCCCAAGCTAGAGGAAAGAACTAGTGACTCATCCTTTCAAAGTACCAAAGGAAGTTCTTGAAGACACCTCAAAACAAGAAATGGAGGAAATTCGAAGATTATCAAGGAGTGACTACAATGTTGTGGAGCAGTTAGGACAGACCGTCAAGATCTCCATGCTTGCTCGCTCTTGTGCTCGAGGCTCATGCTAAAGCCTTGGTGAAGTTTCGAAGAATGCTCACGTCTGTAAGACACTACTCTTGACCAATTTGAAGTTTTATTCCTAGCGGCTGCCAACAACGGCCTAGGCTTCTCGATGTTGATTTGACTCAGGAAAGAAACACAACAAAGCCTTGCACATTTACATTGAATGCAAGGCACTACATTGTCTCATGTTTTGGTGGATACGGTTACGCTCGAATATCCTTCGAAGGCGCTTTTGACCAACTTGATGTTGAAGGATCATCCTGAAGCCCGTGATTATTGTGAGAGCTTTTGATGGTTCTAAGCGAGCGATGCTTGGAGAGCTCACTCACTGTTAAAGTCGGTTCCCGGACTTTTGACTCCACTTTCTTTGTCATGAACATCCGTCCGACTTACTATTGCCTACTTGGGCGCCCTTGGATACATGGGGCGCGTACTCTACCCCGCATCGGTGAAATACCGGTGAAAGGGAAGATTGTTACAGTGTGTGGTGAAGAAGAATACATGGTCAGTCATCTACAGTCATTCCGATACCTCGAAGTGGAGGGTGAATTCTTCGAGACTCCCTGTCAAGCTTTTGAAACAATACCCAAAGTCATGCCTGTTGACTCTCCTGTCACTCCTGAAGTTACACAAGTTCCACCTAGGATGGCCTCGTTGAAAGATGCTCAAGCTGCTGTTGAAGGAGGAGGTAGTACCATTTGGGGTCAGCTCCCCGATTTTCCTTTCAAATCTGACAAGACTGGTTTAGGCTTCACCATCAAAGGTCAGAAGATGATACGCCGCGAACGTGCCGCCAACTTCCTTTTCGCATCAGCCAGAGTGGAATCCATGCTATAGAAGACGACAACTACGACTTCGACATCAGCAAGTGGATCTTCCCAACTCCTGACAGTGGGCTCAACAATTGGAAGACTGAAGACGTCATACCAATCTCCTTTAGACAGGAGTAATTACTCTTGTTTTTGTTTTGCTTTTCATATTTTCTATGTTTTGAACAATAAACTCTAAAGCCTGGTGCCTTGCCCGGGGCATCATGGCTCATTTATGAGGGTTATTATCTGTCATTTGCATATTTTCATTCAATAAAATCGTTAGACTTTTGCATTCAATTGTTTGTTTTCTTTTACTTTATCACCCCTTCAAAAAGCTATGTGTTTCTTACACACACCCACGTGATACACTACAGAATCACTCCGAATCTCGTTGATAATAGCCATGCTATTGCTAAATATGACTTCGATAATCCGATCTACCAAGCCGAAGACGAAGGTGAGGAAGATTGTGAAGTGCCGGAGAACTTGTCGGGGCTAACAAGAAGAACAAGTTATCTGACCACACGAAGAGCAAGTTGAGGTTGTGAATTTGGGTACTGATGAAGACAGAAAAGAGATCAAGATAGGAGCGGGTCTTGAGAATACTGGTAAAGGAAGATTGGTTCAGATGCTACGAGACTATATTGAGGTTTTTGCTTGGTCATACGAAGACATTCCAGGTTTGGACATTGATATTGTGGTACACCGATTGCCGACAAAGAAGGATTTCTCCACGTGAAGGAGAAGGTTAAATCGTATCGTCCGAGATGTCGAGAAAATCAAAGCCGAAGTTATGAAGCGATTCAATGGGTTCTTAGTACTTCTTATCCACAATGGGTTGCAAGCGTGGTACTGTACCTAAGAAGGATGGCAAAATGCGAATGGGTGTGGATTACAGAGATCTGAACAAAGCGAGTCCGAAAGACGGTTTTCCACTTCCTCACATTGATGTCCTGGTTGACAACACCGCTCAGCATAAGGTTTTCTCCTTCATGGATGGTTTCTCCGGTTATAATCAGATTAAAATGGCTCCCGAAGACATGGAGAAGACTACTTTCGTTACACAATGGGGCACTTTCTACTACAAGGTTATGCCGTTTGGACTGAAGAACGCAGGTGCCACTTATCAGCGTGCTATGGTGACATTATTTCATGACATGATTCATCACGAGATAGAGGTCTACGTCGATGACATGTTAGCTCGATCCCAAACTGAAGAAGAACATCTTGGACATTTGCAGAAACTATTTGACAGATTGAAGAAATACAGACTGAGACTTAATCCCAACAAGTGCACCTTTGGAGTCAGATCCGGAAAACTTTTAGGATTTGTTGTCAGTGGTAAAGGTATTGAAGTTGATCCAGCCAAGGTTAAAGCTATTCAAGAAATGCCAGCTCCCCGCACCGAGAAGGAAGTCAGAGGTTTCTTGGGTCGATTGAATTACATTGCCAGATTCATTGCACATTTAACTGCTACTTGTGAGCCAATCTTCAAGTTACTTAAGAAAGATCAAGTTGTGGAATGGAACGACGATTGCCAGATCGCGTTTGACAAAATCAAGGAGTACCTACAGAATCCTGCTATCTTGATGCTGCCTGCCGAAGGAAGACCTCTTATCATGTACTTAATAGTATTAGAGAGCTCAATGGGGTGTGTGTTGGGGAAACATGACGAGTCTGGCCGAAAAGAGTATGCAATATACTACCTTAGCAAAAGTTTACCGGTGAAACAAGATACTCACTGAGAAAACTTGCAACGCTCGCCGACTAAGGCAGTATATGTTGACTCACACTACCTTGTTGATCTCCAAGATGGATCCGATAAAATACATATTTGAGAAACCAGCTCTCTCCGGAAGAATAGCAAAATGGCAAATGATCTTGACCGAGTATGACATCGGTACACTTCTCGAAAGCAATCAAAGGAAGTGTAGTAGCCGATCATTTAGCTCATCAAGCCGTAGATGACTATCGATCTATGCGGTCAATTTCCCGATGAAGATGTTTTACTTATTACAGTTAGAAGAACCGGGACAGACGAAGGACACGAACAAGGATCCCGACGGACCATGGTCTTTGATGGAGCTTCAAACGCACTTGGCAATGGAATTGGCGCCATCATTACATCTCTATAGGCGGACATCGCCTTTCATGATTATGTTTCAACGTACCAACAACATGGCGAATAGGCGTGCATCATGGGTATCAAAGTGCTATTGACTTAAGAATCAAGTTCTTGCAAGTGTGCGGAGAGTCGGCTTTGGTGATCGGTCAGAAGGCGAGTGGGATCTGAAGCATCGAATCTCATTCCATATCGAGCATGTTTTGAGTTTGATCCCCTACTTCAAAGAGATTACTTTCAATCACATTCCACGAGAAGAGCATCAGTTGGCAGACGCGTTGGCTACTATGTCATCTATGTTCAAGGTTAGATGGGACAACGAGGCTCCCCAGATTATCATCAAGAAGTTTGACGAACCGGCATATTGTTATGAGCTTGATACATAAGAGAAACCTTGGTACTATGACGTGAAGAGGTATCTTGAGACTCAGGAATATCCCGAGGGCATCATCAACGATAAAGTTCATGAGAAGATTTGCATCCAAATTCTTCCTCGGCAACGGCATCTTATACAAGCGCAACCACGACTTGTGCTTACTCCGCTGTGTAGATCGGAAAATAGCAGAATGTATCATGGAAGAGTTACACGAAGGCGCATTTGGTACCCACTCCAGTGGACATACAATGGCTAAGAAGATACTGAGAACAGGCTACTGTTGGTCCACCATGGAAGCTGATTGTCACCGCTATGCTCGATCTTGTCACAAATGCCGGATTTATGCAGACAAAGTGCACGTACCTCCAGTACCTCTGAATGTTCTAACAGCTCCTTGGCCTTTTTCAATGTGGGGCATTGACATGATTAGAGAAATCAAGCCCACAACTTCCAATGGACATCGTTTCATCCTTGTAGCAATAAACTATTTCACCAAGTGGGTAGAGGCAGCCTCGTTCACATCTGTTACCAAGAATATTGTGGCTCGTTTCATCAAGCATAATCTTATCTATCGGTATGGCACTCCCGAAAGGATTATCACAGATAACGGTTCTAATCTCAACAACAGATGATCACCGAACTTTGCACACAATTCAAGATCAAGCATCACAACTCCTCTCCTTATCGACCTAAGATGAATGGCGCAGTGGAAGCCGCCAACAAGAACATTAAGAAGATCATACAAAAGATGACACTGACTTACAAGGATTGGCACGAGATGTTACCATTTTCTCTTCATGGTTATCGCACTACAGTACGGACATCAATAGGGGAAACCCCCTTCTCTCTTGTATACGGTATGGAAGCAGTCCTACCCATCGAAATTCAGATACCCTCAACTAGAGTCCTCTAGGACGCAGAGTTAGGCGAAGACGATTGGGTCCAGACTCTCCTTGACCAGATTAACTTGATTGATGAGAAACTACTCGCATCCATGTGCCATGGACAGATCTATTAGAAGCGAATGATCAGAGCATTTAACAAGAAGGTCAAGCACCGAGTCTACCAAGTGGGTGATCTAGTAGTCAAGCGCATCATTCTTCCATAAGGTGATCCCGGGGGAAAATGGACTCCCACCTATGAGGGACCGTTTGTAGTCAAGTATTTTCCGGCGGAGCTATGATACTTAGCACCATGGATGGTGAAGACTTCCCACACCTTGTGAATGCAGACATAGTCAAAAAATACTACGCATAAAAGAGACCCGCTAGGTGGACTGACCTAGGCAAAAATAAGGGCATCCTGGCGAACCAAAATGGTTCGGGCAAAAGTTAAGGATATATATAAAACATGTACACCCGGCAAGTCAAAAACCTGAAAAGGCGGCTTGGGCAAAAGGGTATCGATGGTGAAAACCGAAAGGCGGTCTAGGCAAAAGTTAGGGATTTAAGCGTACGACTATGTCTCATCCAGATCATCTTCCAGACTACCACTATCAGCATGCAAGATTCAAATGGCAAAGATCATTCTACTCACTTTCTACTAACAGCAAGGAGCTGAGATAGTTGAAATATATGAGTACTAGCATAGTTGGAACTTAACGAGATTGTTTCCGCATAGCTTTTTACTTTTCTTGTATACAGACTACTTGGCCATACGCCACGTTTCAAATAAATACAAGTTTTCTTTCTCTTTAGAGTCATCACTGTTGTTGTTTGCATAAAGTCCAACATTTGCTTTGAATGATTATATGCATTTGACAATAAATATCTAGTCACAAACATGTGAAAAGTAAGCATAACAAAGTAATTGCTACAGGCTCCAGGAATTGAGATGACGACGAAAGTCACCAATGCATTTCCCCACAGAACATGATCCCCACAGAGGTGTCACTCACCACAAACCTTCCCCAGCAGAGTAGAGGTGAATCCCCGAGCAGTGATTCCACTCAACTAAAATTGTGTTACATCAGTTTCCAAGAAATAACATTTCATCCCCGGCCGAGGTATTCATCCCCAATAAGATATCTCTCGATAATTCCCCTTTTCTCCAGCAGCAGTATCCAGACCTGAAACTTGGTCAGGTAGTGCATCCGAGGAAACCTACATCTTTTATTCCTCAGCCAGAGATGTCAACGGGCTCCAGATCCTTCTAACCTGGTCTCAAGCAACTATCAAATACTCCCGGATTTACACGCAAGATCTAGCAGTACCTCCCGGACTCTCCCAGCGGGGTCTATATGAGATCCTCAACAGCGTGTTTCTCGATCTCTACCATCCTCAACAATATCTAGGCCCAAGACTTGGTCGGATAGTGCATCGGAGGAATCAAAGTTTTCTTTCTTCTCAGGATCTCCATCCGTTCCGTCCCCAAACAGAAGTCAGAAATCCTCAAGCAGAACATCTACATCTTCTTCAAGATGGATATGTTTTGAAATACCACAACATCTATCATTCATACATTACTCATAAAAATCATAATTTGTGCATATGTCATTCATACACATCGTCATGCATCATACTTTGCATAAGACTAACAGTATTCTATCAAAGTTTCTCTTGTTTTCTCCAAAACAGGTGAAAATCACTTGCAAACGGTCCGGATTAATACCGAATCAAGCGGAGAACTATATGAAAGACCGCCCTAGTTGTCCTCCGGCAACTGGTCCATGATTAATACCGAATCGGACGGAGAACTATACGAAGACCGCCCTTGTTGTCCTCCGACAACGGATCCGAGATTAATACCGCAGACGGAAAACTATCTGAACGATCACAAGTTATCCTCCGATAAAAGGCATTGGACCAACACCCGAAGCACAACAGGGAAGCCGTCCACATTCTGCCAACTATTATTCCCCCAGAGTAATCAGCACGAAGATGTATTCTGACCCTCTCTTATTATCAACGACCCACGAGTCTAGCGTCGACTCAGTTGCCTTGGATGGCATCTAAAGCCCATCTCGGAGCTACTTGTCAACATTTCTCCACTTTCAGAATGCTGCATATTTGGTTAAAAAACCAATACAAACCAATAACTTCATTCAAAGATGAGCACGAAGTCTAACGTCGACTCCCTCGGATGGCATCTTAAGCCCATCTCCTTTCACTCCGGAGCGTCTCGAGCCTAGCGTCGGCTCACCTCAGCCGATCTTTCGGATGGCATCTTAAGCCCATCCCGTCGGTTCTCCTATGAACAATCTCGAGTCTAGCGTCGACTCATTCCCAGTGAAGTCTCCAACTTCTCAGTGGCATCTATAAGCCCATTCCGCATCATCGACCAGCAGTGCAAATTCGGGTGTACTCGTGTTCAATCATCTTCTACCTCCGGTCACAAAAGGCGAACACGCCAATCTAACCCTTCCAGTACAAGAAGATTGAACAGGGGCAGCTGTCATACCCCAAAATTTTCCCTCCTACTTCTCAAGACATTTCATACACCCATACTCAAGGTTCCTCGAGGTTGATCGAACAAACCTCTCTAGACAATCAACCCAAACTAGGGTTTGGTGATTCTCAGATCAAAATGGACTTCCAACATCTCCAATGTTCATCATGCCTCCTCAAATGCTTCAAAGATTCTCCATGTCAAGTTTCAAGCCTCACAAGTCAAGTTTCCTCAAACAATTGTTCAGATGGTTGAAAATCAGTTGTATTGGACAAAAAGTCAACTGTGGTCAACATACAGTCAAACTTCATGATTTTTGGTCAACATCCTCATTTTGAAGTCACATTCATCATTTGATCAAGGGTTGATCATGATTCACCAAGAAAACTCAAGATTTGCTCAAAAGTCAAACTTTCTAAATTAGGGTTTCTTAGTGAAAAGTCAACTGAACTTTGACTGAGCATAACTTCTTCATACTTTCTCAGAAATTTTTCCACCACCTCTTGTTTTGAAGGAAATTCCATTCTCTACAACTTCATGTCTCACAAGAATGTTCAAAAAATGCTTCATTTGGAAGGTATGGATCAAAACATTACAGGTCCTTTTTAAAGTCAACAAAAAGTCAACATTTTATTTTGAAGATATATTGAGCATGGAAACTCCAATTGAGATGAAACCAAAGAGTTTGGTTAGAGGACTCTTAGAGCTTTCCAAAGAGTCTAAGAACACTCAAAAATGTGGAAAATTGAGCAAAATACACCTTGTGCAAGTTGGGCAATTTTGAAGAAGTGCACAAAGAGAGATACTTGTAAAAATCAAAATTTTTGCAAATAGGCCTAGTTTTTCTTCATTCAAACTTGTTCCTTATACAATTAGGAACATCCAAGCCCAATGCCACGAATTTTAACTTTATTTTTCTATTTAATTTGGATTTTATTCATTTAAATACAAATTAAATTAAAAAATAAAGTATAAAATCAAAATTAATTGCAAATTGATTTTTTCTCTCATTCTCGGGATTCAAGTAACCCATAAAGGCTGGCAAATTTCGAAATTATCATGGATTTTGCAAGAATTTGATTGAAATTGATCAAAAAAGATAAGATTTGATTTTGTACAAAATCAAATAATCTTTGCATTGATTAACCATTATTTGTTCCTCAAATCAGCTCAATTTCCATCCATTATAAATATACAATGCATATCACATGAATTGGAACAGAAAAATTTCCTCAAGAACCCTAACCTAAAAGTCAAAAATCCGTGCTTCACAAGCTACTTGCAGCCACAGTTCTAGCTCGATTTAGTTGATTCCAAGCATCCCATTGCATTCCTTGAGGTCTTTAGAATCAATCCAGACCTTTACAACATTCAAAACCATCAAGAATCGAGAAATACAGAATTCGGTTTGTTCTTATTTTTCCAAAATCGATTTCCAATTTTCATGCATTATTAACGTGTTTTGTTGTTTGTTTTGTGATTAGAACGAAGTTTGGAAGCTTTCTGGGTAGTTTGATTGAATTTCCATGGCCTAAAACACGAATTACCATTGTTAGGGTTTTCGGTTTCGAATTAGGGTTTCCTTAAAACAGAAAAATTGGACCAAAAGACCACCACCATCGTGTTCAGAACGATGTTTCCAATCGAACCATGCCTTTGAATGTCATTTATATTGCCTGTGTTTGGTTTTGAGATTTGCAGGGACTATAGCGTCATGAGGTGACCGTGATACGGTGAAGCCGACTTTGTAGGTTTTGTATCGCAAATGCGGATAGCAAAGTCGCCACCGACTTTTATTTTATCCAATTAGGGAAGGTAAAAGTAATGAAAAAGACCTTCGTTAGATTACGAGTTCGGAGAATGGTTATGAAAAGGAAGGTATTAGCACCCTTTCCATCCGTAGTTATCTACAGGCTCTTAGTTGCTCTAGATCACTTTTTAAAATTGCTTTACGTGTGTTTGACAAAAATGTTTTGAAAAGGCATTTCGCTTTGACTTTGTAATGACTCATGTAGGAGTGTATACAAAGTGTTCGGAAATGTTTCTGTTTTGAAAAGAATTTGAACTTTGAAAAAAAAGTGTATGGTGTGAAAAGTATTTGGTTTTAGAGCAAGCAACTAAAAGACTTATTTACCCACTCAGAATTGGTCGTTTTGTTGTACTTCTACATTCCTTTAGAATAGCGCTAGCCTTACCATTAGTTAGTAGGTAGCTCTATTCGTTGGATGTAAGCGGGACATTCGAAGGGACATCGGATGGTCATAGAAAGCAACTTGTAGGAAGTATCCTAGCACATTCGAAGGGACTATCATCATTTTCGTGGCGACAATCGAGGTCAAGATCATGTATTCGGAGGCGACATCGTGGGTCTTATGATCTTTGTATCGAAGGGACTATGATGATTTGTTTGGAAGGCAACGGTGCTAGAATACCTCTACGTTCGAGGGACATGACCATTTTGAATTCGCAAAGGCAACGAGAGAGAATTACCCTAAGGGGTGCGTGTGTGAAAGAAGTGTGTTGATTTCAGATATTTTATCTTTGAAAATTAGTGGGCTATGTTCAATTTTAGTCTTGCCATACACGCCTAATTACTAGCAATTTATAGGGTGCGGAAATTAAAATGCGGAATGTAAAGTGCGGAAGGTAAATGTCTACGCTATTACAGGCTTTAGGCGATACATAATTTAAAATCGGAAAATAAAATCCTAAATTAAACTATTACATCCCATATATTACATTATTGGAAAATAAAATGAAAATAGTAAAAGCGTCCGAATTGGAAGAACCTGTGAAACGAATGAGAAATCGGAAAATATGATGAAATCGAAATAAGAGAAAATGTTAGGAAAAATGCAAATTTTAAATTCGCAAAAATATGACATGCTGGAAATAATGTAAATATACTAAGATAATTTTTTGGGATTTTTTAGATGCAATTTAATAATTAAAAATGAATTAAAAGTAATTTAAATGCAAAATTATAAATAAAAATAAATATGCATGCAAAAATATATTTTTTAATTTTATAAATTAAATAAAGATTTTATGAAAGTAATGCAAAAAGAAAAATAATTTTTGGTGTTTTTTAATGTATAAAATAAAAATATGAAAAGAATTAAAATAACATGTAAATATTAAAATACTTAGAAAAATAGAGAAATATGAAAAAATATGCAAGTTTGAGAAAAGAAAGCAAAACTGGGCCCTGGAGTGGATCGAACAGGGGACCTTTTGGAGCATCTTTCAATCCCAACGCCTTAACCACTAGGACAACGTGTCTTTGGTGTTTGGAAAGCTGGAAACATTTGAATATAAGCGCTCACGTGTCATGGATTGGTTTGAAAAACAAGTCGTGCGTGGACTCGATCGGCATGGATGAACAAATCGAGAGAACCCGAAGCATACATGACCCCCATGGGTCTTCGCTGAGTCGTAGAGCTAGGGCTCGGTCATCTTCTCTAGCTGAAATCGAAACAAGAAAAATCGAGGAATAAATGGAAGGGGACCTACCCCTAAATCGAACACAATGGCGGTCCGTTTGCCCTAAATTGGCACGGAAAGCGAGATCGATCTGAGAACCAAAAGCGCCCTAACAATGGTGATTGATTCGGACTTTCATTCTTGCATGTAATGGTTCTAATGTGACCTAATCATCATCCTGAACTCAAATAAACACAACAAAAACATTAACAATGCATGAAATATCGAAATCGAAATTGAGAAAATTCCAAACCGGTGAGTGGATAAGCGATCTGGGCTTGGTGAGTGATGCTTTGGCTTGCTGGGAATCTCCTGAGCACGATTGAATGATCACAACACCTTGAATCTGGCTGTATTTTGAAATTCGAATTTCTCCAATTCTTAAAAAAAATTGCAAGAGTTTGGGTGGTTTTAAGGGTTAGGGTTTCGTCCTTTGTGCTGGCTGCATTGCTTGGTATTTATAGAAGAGATTTGGATGGCAAAAACAAGCAAAAAAGATTGGACATTGATTGTGCAAATATTTTCCAATAAAAACAAATCAAATTTTCTTAAAAACTTGATTTTTTCTTTCCATATGCATGAGTCACGACTTTGGCAATTGTTGTGGGCTTTCTTGGACATTAAGGAAGATATAAAATCAGCCCTTTTGGAAAAAATACTTAATTTTCATTTTTTATATAATTTATTTTTGAATTAAATGTTATAAAATTCAAATATAAATCATAAAAATAGAAAATTACCAATGCCACACATTTATGGGTCAAAAATCATGTCATGAACAAGTTTGGATCAAAAGATTATAGGCCCATTTGGAAAATTTTGCATTTTGACCATAATGTCCTTTTGTGCAATTGTCCAAAATTGCCCAACTTCTGAATAGTGTATCTTGCTCAATTTTCCACATTTTTGAGTGTTCTTGGACTTTTTGGAAAGATCTAAGAGTCCTCTAACCAACCGTTTTGGTCTCATCTCAATTGGAGTGACCATGCTCAATATATCTTCAAATCAAAAAGTTGACTTTTTATTGACTTTGAAAATGACCTGTAATGTTTTGAGCCATACCTCTCAAATGAAGCATTTTTTGGACATTCTTGTGAGACATGAAGTTGTAGAGAATTGAATTTCCTTCAAAACAAGAGGTGGTGGAAAAATTTCTGAGAAAGTATGAAGAAGTTATGATAAGTCAAAGTTCAGTTGACTTTTCATCTAGAAACCCTAATTTAGAAAGTTTGACTTTTGAGCAAATCTTGAGTTTTCTTGATGAATCATGATCAACCCTTGATCAGATGATGAATGTAACTTCAAAATGAGGATGTTGACCAAAAATTATGAAGTTTGTTGTATGTTGACCACAGATTGACTTTTGTCAATCTGTGATTTTGACCATCGAGCAATTATGAGGAAACTTGACTTGTGAAGCTTGAAACTTGACATGGAGAATCTTTGAAGCATATGAGGAGGCATGAAGGCCATTGGAGATGTTGGAAGTTCATCTTGACTTGAGAGATACCAAACCCTAGTTTGGGTTGATTGTCTAGGAGAGAGTTTGTCGATCGACTCTTGAGAATCCTTGAGCATAGATGTATGAAATCTCTTGAGTAGATGGAGGGCAAATTTTGGGGTATGACAGCTGCCTGTTCAATCTTCTTGTCTTTGGAGGGTTAGATTGACACGCTTGTCTTCGTGACTGGAGGTAGAAGATGATTGAACACAATCTACTTTACACTCATTGTTGGTGGATGATGCGGGAATGGGCTTCTGGATGGCATTTGGATACTTATTTGGAGGATGAGTCGTGCGCTAGACTCGAGAATGTTGATAGGAGAATTGGCGGAGATGGGCTTAAGATGCCATCGGAAAGATCGATCTTTGGGGAGTGAGCCGTCGTTAGGCTCTATAGTCGTTCGGAAGAGCACGGAGATGGGCTTAAGATGCCATGGAGGTAGTCGTTAGACTTCGTGTTCATTTTGAATGGAGTTATTGGTTTGTATTGATTTTTAACCATATATGCGGCATTACGAAAGTGGAGAAATGTTGATAAATGGTCGGAGATGGGCTTAAGATGCCATCCAAGGCAAGGAGTCGTCGCTAGACTACTGATTCTTGTTGATAATAGGAAGGGTTAGAATAAATCTTCGTGCCGATTACTACGAGGAGATAGTAGTTGGCAAAAATGTGGATAGCGTCCTGTTGTGCATCGGTGTTGATCCATTGCCTATTATTGGAGGATAACCCGGTCTTCGGATAGTTTTCCGTCGGTTCGGGGCTTAATCTGGACCCGATCGTCGGAGGACAACCAAGGCGGTCTTCGAGATAGTTTTCCGTCGATTCGGGGCTTAATCTGGACACATCGTCGGAGGACAACCAAGGCGGTCTTTGAGATAGTTTTCCGTCGATTCGGGGCTTAATCTGGACTGTTTGCGTCGAGTGGTATTACTGTTTTGGAAAACAAGAGGAACTTTGATAGAATATTGGTTAGTTTTATGCAAAGTATGATGCATGACAGTGTATATGAATGACATATGCATGAATTATGACTTTATGAGAAATATATGAATGATAGATGTTGTGGTATTTCAAAACATATCCATCTTGAAGAAGATGCAGATGCTCTGTTTGAGGATTTCTGACTCCTGCTTGGGGAATTGAGTAGGTGGAAGTCCCTGCTTTTGAAGGAGAAGAAAGATACCCGGTATTCCCCCGATGCACTATCTGACCAAGTCTTGGGCCTAGATATTGTTGAGGAAGGTAGAGATCTGAGAGGCTCGTTATTGGAGATCTCATATATAGACCCTGCTGAGGAGAGTCTGGGAGGCGATCTGTTGGGGATTCTGTATGTAGATCCTGCTGAGGAAATTTAGGAGGCGCTCTACCGGGGGATTCTAAGTGTAGATCTCGCTGGAGAGCATTTGATAGTTCTTAGGAGACACAGTTAGAAGAGTCAGGAACCCGTTGTAATCTCTGGCTGGGAGATGAACATGTAGGTTCTTCCGATGCACTATCTGACCAAGTTTCGGGTCTGGATCTTGTGGGGAAAAAGAAAGATGAGAGATGCTTCGGGGATAAGTACCTTATTTGGGGTGAGGTGTTGCTTGGACGATGTAACTACTTAGTTGAGTGGGATTGCGGCTCGTGGATTCCCTTTTGCTCTGCTGGGGAAGTTGTGTTGTGAGTGACACCTTTGCAGGGATCATGCTCTGTGGGGGAATGCTTTGGTGACTTTCGTCGTCGTCCCAATTCCTGGAGCCTGTAGTAAGTACTCTTTGTATGTTTACTTTTCGTATGTTTGTGATTAGATTCTTATTGTCAAATGCGTATAGTCATTCAAAGCAAACGTTGGACTTATTGCAAATAACAACAGCAGAAATTGTAAAGAGAAAGAAGCTTGCGTTTATTTGAAAGGTGGCGTATGGCCAAGTAGTTTGTACATAAGAAAGGTAAAAAGCTATGCGGAAACAATCTCGTTAAATTCCAACTATGCTAGTACTCATATATTTCGACTATCTCATCTCCTTGCTGTCAGTAGAAAGTGAGTAGACTGATCTTCGCCATTTGAATCTTGAATCTTGATAGTAGTGCAGGCGGTGATCTGGAAGAGACATAGTCGCGCTTAAATCCTAACTTTTGCCTAGACCGCCCTTCGGGTTTAGGTCTGGGATACCCTTTTTGCCCAAGCCGCCTTTTCGGGTTTTCGACTTGGGGTACATGTTTTGTATATATCCTTTATTTTGCCGAACCTTTTGGTTCTTGGGATCTATATTTTTGCCTAGGCGGTCGACCTAGCGGGTCTCTTTTATCGTAGTATTTTTGACTATATCTGCGTTCACGGGGTGTGGGAAGTCTTCACCATCCATGGTGCTAAGTATCATAGCTCCGCGGAAAATCATCTTGACTACAAATGGTCCCTCATAGGTGGGAGTCCATTTGCCCAGGATCACCTTGTGGAAGAATGATGCGCTTGACTACTAGATCACCGACTTGGTAGACTCGGTGCTTGACCTTCTTGTTAAATGCTCGATCATTCGCCCGATAAATCTGTCCATGGCATCGGGCGAGTCGTTTCTCATCAATCAAGTTGATCGGTCGCCGTGTAGAACGATCATCTTCACCTAGCTCTGCCTCTGGAGAACTCTAGTTGAGGTATCGAACCTCGATGGGTAAGCGGCTTCCATAACGTATCTGAGAGAGAAGGGGTTGCCCTGTGGATGTTCGTCTTTGTGGTGCGATAACCATGAAGAGCAAATGGTAACATTTCATGCCAATCTTTGTAAGTCACTGTCATCTTCTGTATAATCTTCTTAATGTTCTTATTGGCGGCTTCCACTGCGCCGTTCATCTTAGGCCGATATGGAGAAGAATTGTGATGCTTGATCTTGAATTGCATGCAGAGTTCAGTGATCATCTTGTTGTTAAGATTGGAGCCGTTATCTGTGATAATCCTTTCAGGAATGCCATATCGACAGATAAGGTTATGTTTGATGAATCGAGCCACTACATTCTTGGTGCGGATGCAAGCGTGCTACCCACTTGGTAAAGTAATCAATTGCCACAAGGATGAAGCGATGTCCATTGGGCGTGGGCTTGTTTCTCCAATCATGTCAATGCCCGCATTGCAAAGGCTAAGGAGAAGTTAAAACATTCGAGTCTGGAGTGCGTGTACTTTATCGGCATAAATCGGCATTTGTAACAAGATCGGCGTAGCGGTGACAATCGACTTCCATGGTAGACCAATAGTAACTTTGTTCTCAAAATCTTCTTAGCCATGGTGTGTCCCTTGGAGTGGGTACCAAATGCCTTGTGTAACTCTTCCATGATACGCATTCTTTGTTTCGGTCTACGGTAGAGTAGCACAAGTCGTGGTTGCGCTTGTATAAGATGCCGTTCTTGAGAAGAATTTGGAAGCAAATCTTCTCATGAACTTCTTATCATTAACGGATGCCCTGCGGGATATTCACGAGTCTCAAGATACCTCTTCACGTCATAGTACCAAGGTCTCTTGCGTCGAGCTCATAACAATCTGTTGGTTCGTCGAACTTCTCAATGATGATTTGGGGGCGTCGTTGTCCCATCGACCTTGAACATAGATGACAT
The DNA here is from genome assembly GCA_021764765.1 of Vicia sativa. Classification (NCBI taxonomy): domain Eukaryota; kingdom Viridiplantae; phylum Streptophyta; class Magnoliopsida; order Fabales; family Fabaceae; genus Vicia; species Vicia sativa. The sequence goes on along the minus strand of CM038793.1, from coordinate 122,719,127 downwards.
GGTAGTAGCGTCATAGTGATTCTCTTCTCGTGGAATATGATCAAAGTGATTTCTTGATAGGAATCAAACTCAAAACATGCTCTCGTCTGAATGAGATTCGGATGCTTCGTATCCACTCGCCTTTATCGTGATCACTAAAAGTGAGTCTCCATACACTTGTAAGAATTTGATTCTTAAGTCAATAGCGACTTTAAGACCCATGATGCGCGTACTCGGCCATGTTGTTAGTGCAATTGAAACATAATCTGGCGGTGAAAGGTGTGTCGCTGGGAGGCGTAATGATGGCGCCAATGCCATTGCCAAGTGAGTTTGAGGCTCCATCAAAGACCATAGTCCATCGGGATCCTTGTTCGGGTCCTTCGTCCGAGGCTTGGTTCTTTGCAATCGGTAACTAGTAAAACATCTTCATCACGAAATTGAGCGCATAGGTGATAGTCATCTCGGCTTGGTGAGCCAAATGATCGGCTACTACACTTCCTTTGATCGCTTTAAAGAAGTGTCTTGGATGTCGTATTCGGTCAAGATCATTTGCCATCTTGCTATTCTTCGGAGAGCTGGTTTCTCAAAGATGTATTTTATCGGATCCATCTTGGAAATCAACAAGGTAGTGTGAGTCAACATATCTTGTCTTAGTCGTGACAGCCAAAGCGTTGCAAGTTTTCTCGGTGTGAGTATCTTGTTTCACGATCGGTAAACTTTTGCTAAGGTAGTATATTGCATGCTCTTTTCGTCCAGACTCGTCATGTTGCCCCAACACACACCCATTGAATTCTCTAACACATCAAGTACATGATAAGAGGTATTCCTCGTGAGCGGCATCGGGATAGGAGGATTACGTAAGTACTCCTTGATTTTGTCAAAAGCGATCGCAATCGTCATTCCATTCCACTACTTGATCTTTCTTTAGTAACTTGAAGATTGGCTCACGGTAGCGTTAGGTGTGCAATGAATCTGGCAATGTAGTTCAATCGGCCCAAGAAACCTCTGACTTCCTTTTCAGTGCGGGGAGTTGGCATCTCTTGAATAGCTTTAACTTTGGCGGGATCAACTTCAATACCTTTACCCCTGACAACAAACCCTAGGAGTTTTCGGATCGACTCCAAAAGTGCACTTGTTGGGATTGAGTCTCAACATGCTTCTTCACCTATCGAGCAGTTTTGCAAATGATCAAGATGTTCTTCTTGATGCGTGATCGAGCTATCATGTAAATCGGCGTAGACCTCATCTCGTGATGAATCATGTCATGAAACAATGTCACCATAACGCGATAAGTGGCGCCCGTTCTTCATCGAGCAGCGCATAACCTTGTGCGAAAGTGCCCTTGTGTAACAAAAGTAGTCTTCTCCATGTCTTGAGGAGCCATTTGATCGATTGTAGGAGAAACCATCCATGAAGGAGAAAACCTTATCTTGGCGGTGTTGTCAACGAACATCAATATGAGGAAGTGGGAAATCATCTTTCGGACTCGCTTTGTTCGGATCTACGTAATCCACACACATTCGTACTTTGCCATCCTTCTTGATACGGGTACCACATTTGCAACCTTTGGGGATAAGAGGTGGCTAGAAACGGCGTTGAGCTGTTTCATAACTTGACTTTGATTTTCTCGACATTCGGGGCGCATCGACAGACATACATTTCTTTGGGAAAACCTTCTTTTGTCGGCAATCGTGTACCACAATATCAATGTCCAACCACGGCATGTATTCGTATGACCAAGCAAAAACCTCGAGGTAGTCTCGTAGCATCAGACCAACCTTTCTTTAACATCCTCGAGACCGCTCTATCTTGATCTCTTTTACATCTTCGTCGGTACCCAATTCACAACCTCGACTTGCTCTTCGTGTGCTGTATAACTCGCTCTTCTTCTGTGATCGGCAAGTTCTCACTGGCACTTCACAATCTTCCTCACTTTCGTCTTGGCTTGGTAGATCGGATTATCAAAGTCATATTTAGCACTTAGCATTTGTTATTAACGAGATTCGGAGTGATTACTGCGATGTATCACGTGGGTGTGTGTAAGAAACACATAGCTTTTTGAAGGGGTGATAAAGTAAAGAAAGAAAACAAACAATTGAATGCAAAAGTCCAACGATTTATTGAATGAAAATCATAACGACAGATAATAACCCTTGCAGACGAGCCATGATGCCCGGGCAAGGCACTAGGCTTTCAAAGTTTATTGTTCAAAACATAAAGAAATCGAAAAGCAAAACAAAACAAAGCAATTACTCGACTAAAGGAGATTGGTATGGCGTCTTGATCTTCCAATTCTTGAGCCCATGATACGGGTTGGGAAGATCCACTAGCGATGTTGAAGCGTTGTCGTCGTCTTCATAGCATGGATTCCACTCGGTGTGCGGAAAGGAAGTTGGCGGCACGTTCGCGCGTATCATCTTGACCCTTGATGGTGAAGCCTAAACCACTCTTGTCGGTTTGAAAGGAAGATCGGGGTGACCCCAATAGTACTATCTTCAATAGCGGCTTGAGCATCTTTCAATGAGGCCATCCTAGGTGGAACTTGTGTAATTTCGGGAGTGCGGGAGAGTCAGGCGTGACTCTAGGTATTGTTTCAAAAGCTTGCGGGAGTCTCAAGAATTCACCCTCCATCTCGAGGTATCGGAATAGCGGAGATGGTGACCATATACTCTTCTTCACCACATCTGTAACAACTTTCCCTTTCACGGGTACTTGATTTCGATGCAAGGTAGAGTATGACCTTTGACCCATGTATCAAGGGCGTCCAAGTAGGCAAGAGTAGGTGGACGGATGTCCATGACAAAGAAAGTAAGTCAAAGTCTTGGAACCGACTTTAAGGCAAAGTAATCTCTCAATACCGTTCGCTTAGAACCATCAAAGCTCTCACAATAATGTCTGGGTCTCGAGAACCAACCCTTGACATCAAGTCGATCAAAAGCGATCTTCGGAAGGATATTGAGCAGAATCGGTATCCACTAAAACATGAGACAATGTAGTGCCCTTGCATTCAACGAGAGATGTGCAAGGCTTTGTTGTGTTTCTTTCGGCGAGTCATATCGACATCGGAGAAGCCTAGGCCGTTGTTGGCGGCCAGGCTAGCAATACAAACTTGAATTGATCGGTAGTAGTGTCTTGTGGCACGTGAGCATTCTTGAAACTTCACCAAGGCATTAGCATGAGCCTCGAGCACAAGCGAGCAAGCATGGAAATTTTGGACGAGTTTGTCCCATTGTTCCACAACATTGTAGTCACTCTTCTTGATAATCTTGAATTTCCTCCATTTCTTGTTTGTAGGTGTCTTGATAACTTCCTTTGGTATACGGTTGGCGGGATGAGGCTTGGTTCTTTCCTCTAGCTTGGGAATGGATTGAATAGATGGAATGCTTTGGAGTCGCGGTGTCTTTGGAGGAGATATCTGGAGAGAATACCCTTGGGTTGGTCACCTTACTAGATCGGTGATATTGTCGATGTTAGGAATGGTAGCTTCAACGGTAAGATCTTCAATGGTCGGAGGGTCTTGCTTGGCCATGATAGTAAACATCGATCCATAGTTCAAGGATAGCTTTGTCGGAGGAATATGGGCTGGTCTTGGAGAAGTAATGATGAGAGGTGCCACCCTAGCGCAGGATCGTGAGAGGAAATCCTTATGGTGTTAACATCAACATAATCTTAGGAAATCGTCACCCCATCCGGTCGCCTTAACATCTTCAATAGGAATCTTGTAGCTTTCAGGAACAGTGTACTTCACCATGTAATCATGCTTTCCACTTGGATGCACCAAGGTATCCCATGCAGATGGTACTGTTTCATTCGCATTGTCAATCTTCAACTTAGACATTTCTTCACTGACTCTGCAGGTGGTTTGAAATAGTATCTCACGGTTGTCCATCATGCGAACGTCTTCTCGACCAAGCACAACCATCGGCGGATGGGCACCGCGATAGTTCTCTGGGCATCACAGGTTGACAAGCTTGCAACAAATTCTTCTTAACAATCATCAAAGGGATGGTCAAGTCATCTATGTTGAAAACATAAGTATCATCGCCAACAGCATTGGAATTCTTGTCATGATTAGGCATAGGCGCGTTGATCACATTCGGTCTCAGCGGGAGGGTCAAACTCAATGCTTAGATTCAATCATATCTTGAATTTTGTTCTTGAGCCCAACAATTGTCGATTATGTACAGGCTATTGGAATGGTAAGCACACTTAGCATTAGGATTGTATTTTGGAGAGGAAGTGTTGACATTTGAGGAGGATCCCTCAAGTAATCGACTCTGCTTTCAACATGTGTTGCAAGGCTTGCGACAAAGGCATGTTGATCTTTGTAAATGTCTTGGGGCGTTAAGCTCTGCGCGTTGTCTCGTGAGGTTGTCTTGATGTAGGGTTGGCGATCTGGCCCCCCCAGTTGAGCGGTCGGTCTTGGCTCGGCTTTTCGACCATACACGGCATTAACTTCTTTCTTACCACCAAAGATCTCTTGCGACATTTGAAGATGTCTCTATCGAATCTTTCCACTCTTGATACCGGCTTGATCGCTCGCTGTCGGGATCATTCGGTGAATCCGGTGAAGAGTTTCAATCGGATGATTGAAGAATGGGCTGTCGGTGTCCCCATGAACATATCAACCAAATCCCTATTGGACAAGGGTGGTTGAACTCGCTGCTAAATCTCTCCACCGAGCATACTCCTTGAACTTCTCATCACGACCCATAGACATGCTTTGTAGTTGCATGCGAGTGGGTGTCAACTCGACATTGTACTCATCATGCGTAGAAAGCATCGGCTAAATCACTCCAAATGCGGATACGATCATTCTCTAGGCGATAGTACCATTCCAAGCGGGTTCGGACAAACTCTCTTGAAAATAGTGCACCTGACTTTACATCATCGGTGTGGGGATTGATCTTCGGACATAGGACTTCAAATGCGACTTTAGGCAAGACATGCCATCATACTTAGCAAAAGTAGGAACTTTGAACTTGGGAGGAATCACAACACGGGGACAAGACTTAGATCATCAAAATTCAGCCGGACATCTTGGGTTTTCCACGGCATTGAGACGGTCTTCAAGTTGCTTGTACTTGTCATCTTCATCAGTATTGGCCATCATCATAGTTCTTCTCAAGCTCGGTGTTGCCTTCACCATCACCCTTGTTACTTTCTTGATATGGACACTTCCTTGAGAGAGCTCAATATGGTGACCACCTAGGACCACCTTTGTAGCGTCGCCCATGTTGAGACCAACAACCTTCTTCTTCTTATTGATGAGCTTCTTCAAATCTTCTTGGCCTTGGACCAAGCTGGTGAACATCTGCTTGGCCCAGGCATTACGAGCTTGGAGATCTTTGTGGTCTGTTCAAGAGCCATTTACTAAAATAAATAGCGAGCAAATGAAAACCAATCTCAATGTACTGTGATGCAATGTTATGCTATGCTATGCAATGTTTATCGAATGCAATGCAATGTTTTCAAGGACCTTAGAGATTTAAATTTGTTAAACAAGCATGAACAAACATTTATTAGTTCTCTTTTTATTCTTTTTCTTTTTAAGTACAAAGATAGTTCAAAACAATAAAAAAAACATAAACATCCTAAAGCTCTAAGTCTCCCATGGCGCTTCCTCTTGGTGCCGATGTAGCGTTGATGTTTCGCTCCTCGTGAATTAGCTTGGTCAACTCTAGCACTTTCTTCTCGCTAACTGAGCTTCAAAGGTATCCCTCTCTTCTTTAATGAATCCGGGATCTCTTCAAGTCTTCAAAATCGGTAGGCATGTCGGGATGGAGAGCACATAAGGTCGTCACCTATGCAATAGGTTCCATAATTCTGGTAAAGCAGTGAATGGCATCATGAGGTTTTGAGCTCGAGCTCGCACCCATTTGAGGTAAGGTTCCCAAGGAATGGAGTTCGGTGCCCCAAAGTCTTGGTATCGGTCTTCTTTACCATGCCCCAAGCATGTATGAACCTTAAATCGGTGATGCGGAGATCGTGATTGTAGTCGAACACAACATCTTGGAGAAGCATATCATGTGGACCATCTCTTGAGCAAAACCAAGCGGCGTAGAGCTAGAGAAGGGTTGTAAGTAATACCTCCCTTATACCAAGAGTGGTACATTAGAATTCTCCTGGCCTCAATGAATGTGAAATCCTTTTGAGAGAAAAGATTCCAACGGATATCGGAATGAGAGAGTGACATCAATCTTTGAGACCATCTCAACCTTTGTTCATTCTTCAAAGCGATGGAGGAAGGTGCGAAATAAACCACACAGGAAAGTAGCGGTATACAACACATGAGAGTTCCTTGTCGCTTAGTAGTGCAGTGTGAGAGAATGTAGAATATCTCCAAGTAAAGTAGGAGCGGATTACGGGTAAGGAACAACTTGATGGCATTGACATCTATGAATTGATCCGAGTTAGGGAATAGAACCAAACCATAAATTAGCAAGGCCACAATGTTTTCAAATGCATGAAACTCATAACTTTGAGGAGTTCTCGGGCTTTCTTGATTAAGAACTTGAAAGTAAACCCTTAACTCCACTTCTAGTTTCCCAATTGGCTTGATGTCGAGCGCTTAAGATGTAAGGTGATGCAATGTCTTCGTACCTAGGAAGCTTTTCTAGACGGTGAATGGCATTTGATCAAGAATAGGTACCCCAGTAGCTTAGAGAACTCTTCAAGGTAGGAACCAAGCGATAATCGGAAATGTGAAGCAATGGTGTTCGGATCAAGAAGCTGGAATAGGACATGCATCATATCCTCTTCAAAAGGAGATAACCAAATCAAGTAGATAACCATGTCTTTTGATGGCGAGCATGGTGGAATTTCGAAACCAATTCTTTGAGTTGAGAAGGGATACCCATGAAGTTGATTCGGATAGTCTTTCTAGAAGCCATAATCCTACAAAGCAGGCAAAGATAAATCCTAGGTCCTTGAAATAGTTAGAAATGATATGCAATGCGAATGATGTCATGATGTCATGTTTAGTACACACAAAAATTCACACAATGAGCCTAGGTTTAAGGCTTGCGAGGTATAGGTGATTACCCTACCAAAAGTTTGAGTTGGTTCATCCGTCCTATAATATGTAGGGTTCTAGGAATCTCATATCACGGATCTTTCTCGTAGGCGCTTATTTCAATCGAAGGCCAAGTGGTCGATCGAAAATGTCCCAAAGTCTAATCTCGATGGTGTAGCATCAGTATCAACCAACCTTGTGCATGCCAAAAAGCCATCTCACTACCTTCTAATGGCTAAGATGGGTCAATTAAGGTTCTAAAAGTTTAGTTAGCGCTTGATGACACCCACGAAGCCAAATACTATCTTCAACTTGGGAATGAAGTGTCGGGACAACCAAAGTGTCACACGCGTAGCCATCATGTTGACCGTTTAGTTATCGTCTAGCGGTCAATGATCTAATGCTACTTACCTAAAAGGAAACCGGGATCGGGTGTAGGATCCCCACAAATATAATACCAAGCAACCCTTAAAGATAAAGCATACAAGTCAAACGAAGCGGTAAAGTTATCTAGAGATCCCTAAGGCAATTCTCTCTTTTAGGGTATTCCCAAGTCGCATGATTACGTGATACGGTGGCCGAGATAGAAGTCGCCAAATGTGCGGATAGCAAAGTCGCCACCGACTTTTATTTTATCAATTAAGGAAGGTAAAAGTATGAGAAAAAGACCTTCGTTAGATTACGAGTTCGGAGAATGGTTATGAAAAGGGAAGGTATTAGCACCCTTTCCATCCGTAGTTATCTCGGCTCTTAGTTGCTCTAGATCACTTTTAAAATTGCTACGTGTGTTTGACAAAATGTTTTGAAAAGGCATTTCGCTTTGACTTTGTAATGACTCATGTAGGAGTGTATACAAAGTGTTCGGAAATGTTTTGTTTTGAAAAAATTTGAACTTTGAAAAAAAAGTGTATGGTGTGAAAAGCATTTGGTTTTAGAGCAAGCAACTAAAAGACTTATTTACCCACTCAGAATTGGTCGTTTTGTTGTACTTCTACATTCCTTTAGAATAGCGCTAGCCTTACCATTAGTTAGTAGGTAGCTCTATTCGTTGGATGTAAGCGGGACATTCGAAGGACATCGGATGGTCATAGAAAGCAACTTGTAGGAAGTATCCTAGCACATTCGAAGGGACTATCATCATTTTTCGTAGGCGACAATCGAGGGTCAAGATCATGTATTCGGAGGCGACATCGTGGGTCTTATGATCTTTGTATCGAAGGGACTATGATGATTTTTTGGAAGGCAGCGGTGCTAGAATACCTCTACGTTCGAGGACATGACCATTTTGAATTCAAAGGCAGCGAGAGAATTACCTAAGGGGTGCGTGTGTGAAAGAAGTGTGTTGATTTCGATATTTTATCTTTGAAAATTAGTGGGCTATGTTCAATTTTAGTCTTGCCATACGCCTAATTACTAGCAATTTATAGGTGCGGAAATTAAAATGCGGAATGTAAAGTGCGGAAGGTAAATGTCTCGCTATTACAGGCTTTGGGCGGATACATAATTTAAAATGCGGAAAATAAAATCCTAAATTAAACTATTACATCCCATATACAGTTACATTATTGGAAAATAAAATGAAAATAGTAAAAAGCGTCCGAATTGGAAGAACACCAAGCGAATGAGAAATCGGAAAATATGATGAAATCGAAATAAGAGAAAATGTTAGGAAAAATGCAAATTTAAAATTGGAAAAAATATGACATGCTGGAAATAATGTTAATATACTAAGATAATTTTTTGGGATTTTTTAGATGCAATTTAATAATTAAAAATGAATTAAAATTAATTTAAATGCAAAATTATAAATAAAAATAAATATGCATGCAAAAATATATTTTTTAATTTTATAAATTAAATAAAGATTTTATGAAAGTAATGCAAAAAGAAAAATAATTTTTGGTGTTTTTTAATGCATAAAATAAAAATATGAAAAGAATTAAAATAACATGTAAATATTAAAATACTTAGAAAAATAGAGAAATATGAAAAAATATGCAAGTTTGAGAAAAGAAAGCAAAACTGGGCCCTGGAGTGGATCGAACAGGGGACCTTTTGGAGCATCTTTCAATCCAACCCCTTAACCACTGGGACAACGTGTCTTTGGTGTTTGGAAAGCTGGAAACATTTGAGTATAAGCGCTCACGTGTCATGGATTGGTTTGAAAACAAGTCGACGCGTGGGCTCCGATCGCATGGATGAGCAATCGGAGAACCCGAGCATACATGACCCCTCGCGGTCTTCGCTGAGTCGGTAGGAGCTAGGGCTCGGTCATCTTCTCAGCTTAAATCGAAACAAGAAAAATACGAGGAATAAATGGAAAAGGGGACCCTACCCCAAATCGATCTGCGAACACAATGGCGAATCCGTTTGCCCTAAATCGGCTGGAAAGCGACGGGCGATGAGACAAAAAGCCCTAACAATGGTGATTCGACGGACGTTCATGCTTGCATGTAATTGTTCTAATGTGACCTAATCATCATCCTGAACTCAAATAAACACAACAAAAACATTAACAATGCATGAAATATCGAAATCGAAATTGAGAAAATTCCAAACCGGTGAGAGCTGGATAACGCGATCTGGGCAGCTCTGGGCTTGAGTGAGTGATGCTTTGGCTTGCTGGGAATCTCCTGAGCACGATTGAATGATCACAACACCTTGAATCTGGCTGTATTTTGAAATTCGAATTTCTCCAATTCTTAAAAAAAATTGCAAGAGTTTGGGTGGTTTTAAGGGTTAGGGTTTCGTCCTTTGTGCTGGCTGCATTGCTTGGTATTTATAGAAGAGATTTGGATGGCAAAAACAAGCAAAAAAGATTGGACATTGATTGTGCAAATATTTTCCAATAAAAACAAATCAAATTTTCTTAAAAACTTAATTTTTTCTTTCCATATGCATGAGTCACGAATTTGGCAATTGTTGTGGGCTTTCTTGGACATTAAGGAAGATATAAAATCAGCCCTTTTGGAAAAAATACTTAATTTTCATTTTTTATATAATTTATTTTTGAATTAAATGTTATAAAATTCAAATATAAATCATAAAAATAGAAAATTACCAATGCCACACATTTATGGGTCAAAAATCATGTCATGAACAAGTTTGGATCAAAAGATTATAGGCCCATTTGGAAAATTTTGCATTTTGACCATAATGTCCTTTTGTGCAATTGTCCAAAATTGCCCAACTTCTGAATAGTGTATCTTGCTCAATTTTCCACATTTTTGAGTGTTCTTGGAATTTTTGGAAAGCTCTAAGAGTCGTCTAACCAACCTTTTTGGTCTCATCTCAATTGGAGTTACCATGCTCAATATATCTTCAAATCAAAAAGTTGACTTTTTGTTGACTTTGAAAATGACCTGTAATGTTTTGAGCCATACCTCTCAAATGAAGCATTTTTTGGACATTCTTGTGAGACATGAAGTTGTAGAGAATTGAATTTCCTTCAAAACAAGAGGTGGTGGAAAAATTTCTGAGAAAGTATGAAGAAGTTATGCTCAGTCAAAGTTCAGTTGACTTTTCACTAAGAAACCCTAATTTAGAAAGTTTGACTTTTGAGCAAATCTTGAGTTTTCTTGATGAATCATGATCAACCCTTGATCAAATGATGAATGTAACTTCAAAATGAGGATGTTGACCAAAAATTATGAAGTTTGACTGTATGTTGACCACAGTTGACTTTTTGTCCAATACAACTGATTTTCAACCATCTGAGCAATTGTCTGAGGAAACTTGACTTGTGAAGCTTGAAACTTGACATGGAGAATCTTTGAAACATATGTGGAGGCATGAAGACCATTGGAGATATTGGAAGTCCATCTTGACCTGAGAGATACCAAACCCTAGTTTGGGTTGATTGTCTAGGAGAGAGTTTGTCTGATCAACTCTTGAGGAATCCTTGAGCATAGATGTATGAAATCTCTTGAGTAGATGGAGGGAAAATTTTGGGGTATGACATGCACTATCTTTTCAAAAATTCAAAACGAGAACGATGAAGTTCTTGGCGCGTGATTGGTGCAATCAGGGAGCGATACCCGTTTACAATCCATTCGCTCCGGTTTTCAAACACTTGTGCAAGCCAGCTCAGTTGGTCAAGGCGGTGGGTTTGTGAAGGCAAGGTCATCAGTTCGAATCCCAGCCATGACATTTATTTTTACAAGTTTGAAAAACTAACATTTTCTTATATTTTCATATTTTCTTTTTTTTTAATATTTTCCATGCATTTTATTTTATCTTCTATATTTTTTATCATGCATTTAAAAAACACCAAAAATATTTATTTTTTGCATACTCATCAAAAAAATGCTTATTTAATTTTTAAAATTAAAAATATTATTTTTGATGCATATTTAATTTAATTGCTAATTTATCATTTAAATGACTTTTAATTGTTTTTAAATTATCAAATTAACTCCAAAAATTCCCAAAAAATTATTTTATCATATTAATGTCACTATTAGTACAAAAACTTTTTCTCATTCAAAAATACTTATTTTTACTAACATTTTCCTCTTATGCAATTTTCTTGTATTTCTCGATTTTGTATCTGTTCACAGGTTGTACCGTTTCGGACGATTTTTCTTGCTTTTCTTTTCAATTATGTAATTTCCTATGAGATGTAATAGTTTAATTAGGACTTTTATTTTCCGCACTTTTCAATTATGTATCTGCCCCAAAGCCAAGTAATAGCGTAGGACATTTATCTTTCTGCACTTTACTTTCCGCAATTTACTTTCCGCATCTTACAAACTGTTAGTAATTAGGCGTGTATGGCAAGATAAAATTGGACATAGCTCACTCTTAACTTGAAGATAAAATATCTAAATTGACACACTCTTTTCACACATGCACCCCTTAGGGTAATTCTCTCTCGTTGCCTTTACGAATTCAAATGGTCAAGTCCCTCGAACGTAGAGGTATCCTAGCACCGTTGCCTTCAAAACAAATCATCATAGTCCCTTCGATACAAAGATCATAGACCCACGATCGCCTACATGATCTTGACCCTCGATTGTCGCCTATGAAAATGATGGTAGTCCCGAATGTGCTAGGATACTTACAAGTTGCCTTCCATGACCATACGATGTCCCTTCGTCCCGCACATCCAACGAATAGAGTTACCTACCAACTAATGGTATGAATAGCGTTATTCTAAAGGGCGTAAAATAATCGGCGACCATTACGGTAGGTAATAAGACTTTTAGTTGCTTGCTCTATCAAAATACTTTTTCACACCACACACTTTTCAAAGTTCAAAACTCTTTTCAAAACAAAACATTTCCGAACACTTTGTATACATTCCTACATGAATCATTACAAAGTCAAAGCGAAATGCCTTTCAAAACATTTTTGTCAAACGCACTAAAGTGATCTAAGAGCAACTGAGCCGTAGATAACTACGGATGGAAAGGGTGCTAATACCTTCCTTTAATCCTTAGAATCTCGAAGGTCTTCCTTTACCTTCCCTTAATTGGATAAAAGAAAAGTCGATGGCGACTCTTGCTATCCACACATTTGCGATACAAAAACCTACAAAGTTAGTTCACCGTATTACAACTGCCCTTGCGGGTTTTTAGTCTACTGGGAGGTTTATTCTGTTTATATCTCTAATTTTTGCCTAGACTGCCCTTTCAGGTTTTCAGTCTACCGAGACGCTCTTTTTTTGCCTAAGCCGCCCTTTCGTGATTTCAACTTAGCGAGGTGTTCTTTTATTTGTTTAGGCAAAGTATTTCTTGACTACATCAGTATTCAGAGGACTTGGGAACTCCTCGCCAATTTTAGTTTCAAGAATCAATGCACCGCCATAGAAGGCTTTCTTGACAACATATGGGCCTTCATAATTGGGAGTCCACTTGCCTCTGGAATTAGAGTTTAAAGAAATGATCTTTCTGAGCACGAGGTCGCATTCTCTGAATACACGAGGTTTGACCTTTTTATCGAGCGCTTTCTTCATTCTCTTCTGGTACAACTGATCATGACACAAATAATTCATACGTTTCTCTTAAATCAAATTCAACTGATCATATATGTTTTGACACCACTCAACTTCTGACAACTTAGCCTCTATGATGAATCTCATTGATGGAATCTCAACTTCCACGAGGAGTAATGCTTCCATGCCGTACACTAAAGAGAAAGGGGTAGCTCCTGTTGAAGTCTGTACTGAAGTGCGATACCCATGTAAAGAAAAGGGTAGAATTTCATGCCAATCTTTGTAATTCACAACCATCTTCTGTATAATCTTTTTAATGTTCTTGTTTGCATCCTCAACTTCCCCCTTCACAAAGTTCTGTCATCATCTTATTATTCAAGTTTGATCTGTTGTCAGTAATGATTCTTCTCGACACACCATAATGATAAATGAAATTGTTCTTGATGAATCACACCACCACTTGCTTGGTAACGTTAGCATAAGAAGCCGCTTCAACCCATTTGGTGAAGTAATCAATTGCTACCAAGATGAAATAATATCCATTAGTTGAGTTCAATCATCCCAATCATGTCAATACCCCCCATGGAGAAAGGCCATGGGGAATAAGTAACATTGAGTAAAGTTGGAGGCACATGAATCTTGTCAGCATAGATCTGACACTTATGGAATTTCCTCGCAAATTTGTAACAATCGAATTCCATTGTCAACCAATAATATTCTTCCCTTAGCATCTTTTTAGCCAAAGAGTGTCCATTGTCATGGGTACCAAAAGAACCCTCATGAATCTCATGCATCAACATGTATGCTTCGTGTTTATCCACGCATCTGAGCAAGAACATGTCATGATTTCTTTTGTATAACACACCTTCATTGAGAAAGAAACTACCAGCCAATCTCCTCAAGGTCTTTCTATCTTTGCTTGTCGCGTCAACCTGATACTCTTGAGTCATTAGGAAACACTTAATATCATAATACCAGGGCCTTTCATCATTTGCCACATCTAGGGCGAGTATGTAAGTTATCCTTTCAAGACATCCAATAGTGATCTGAGGTACATCATTACATCGATTCACCTTATACAGAGAAGCCAAAGTAGCCAAGGCATCTTCCATCTGATTTTCATCCTGAGGAATGTGGTGGGGCTCTACTTTGTTGAATAAAGTCAACGGTCTCCTTGAATAATCTTTGTTAGGGATTAAAATAGGGTGACGAGTCTCCCAATCTCCTTGTATCTGATTTATTACTAAAGATGAATCACCATATACATCAAGAGTTTTGATTCTAAGGTCAATGGCTTCTTCAAGACCCATGATACAAGCATCATATTCCACCATGTTATTCATACAATTAAACATCAACCTCGCTATGAAAGGAATATGAGATCCTTGAGGAGTAATGATTACAACATTGATTCCTTTCCCACAAGCGTTCACAGCTCCATCAAACACCATTCTCCATCGGGATTCCGGATCTGGACCCTCTTCAGGCAAAGGTTCATCACAATCTTTCATTTTCAAATACATTACATCTTCATCAGGAAACTCAAAATCAACAGATTGAGCATCCTTGATCAGCTGATGAGCAAGGTATTATGCTAATACACTGCTTTTAATAGCTTTCTGGGTGCGGTATTCAATATCATATTTAGATAACAACATTTGCCAAAGAGCAATTTTTCCCGTAAGAGCAGGCTTTTCAAAGATGTACACAATCGGATCCATTTGAGAGATCAACCAAGTAGTATGATTCAACATATATTTCCAAAGAAGCTTCGAAGCCCAGGCTAAAGCACAACAAGTCTTTTCCAACATAGAATACCGGGACTCGCAGTCGGTGAAATTCTCGCTCAAGTAATAAATGGCATATTCTTTCTTTCTTGTTTCATCTTGTTGTCCCAAAATACAACCCATGGAGTTTTCCAACACAGTCAGATACAAAACCAACAGTCTTCCTTCAACGGGAGAGAGCAATATAGGAGGTTCAAGCAGATACTCTTTGATGCTTTCAAAGGCCCTTTGGCAATCATCTGTCCATACGCAGCCTTGATCTTTCTTCAACAGCTTGAAGATTTGTTCACAAATTGTAGTCATGTGGGATATGAACTTGGAGATGTAATTCAAACGTCTGAGGAAACCTCTGACTTGTTTTCCAGCTCTTGGTGCCGACATCTCTTGAATTTCCCTAACCTTATCAGGATCAACTTCAATTCTCTTATGGCTAACAATGAAACCCAACAGCTTTCTAGACTGGACACCAAATGTACATTTATTAGGATTCAAGCGGAGATGGTACTTTCTCAAATGCTGAAACAATTTCAACAAGTCATCCAAATGATCTTCTTTAGTTTGGGACTTAGCAATCATATCATCAACATACACTTCAATCTCTTTATGCATCAGATCATGGAATAGGGTCGTTATGGCCATCTGGTATGTTGCACCAACGTTCTTCAACCCAAAGGGTATCACTCTGTAATAGACTGTTCCCCAGGGTGTGATAAACGTGGTTTTTTCCATGTCCTCGGGAGCAATCTTAATTTGATTGTATTCAAAAAATCTTTCCATGAACGAGAACACTTTGAATTTTGTTGTACTGTCTCCAACATATCAATGTGTGGCAAAGGAAAATCAACTATTGGACTAGCCTCGTTCAGATCTTGGTAATCAACACACATGCGGACTTTTCCATCCTTCTTAGGTACTGCACAGTATTGGCAATCCATTAAGGATAAATTGATGTCACAAGGAAACTTGCGTTAATCTTCTTTAAAACTTCCTCATTAATCTTTATCCCCATATCAGGATGAGTTCTTCTTAATTTCTGCTTGATTGGCGGACACTCAGGCTTTAGCCGTAAATGATTCTCCACAATATCGGTATCTAACCTGGCATATCTTGATACGACTAAGAAAAGATATCCACATATTCTTTCAGCATTTCAATCAACAGAATCTCCACCTCAGGCTATAGCAATGCTCTAATCTTGACTTCTTTCACATCTTCCTCAGAACCCAAGTTAATGACATCTAATGGCTCTTTGTAAGGTTGAATGGTGTTTTCCTCGCGGTCAATCAACCGAGAAACCTGTTCAGGGATCTCATCAAATTCCTCTTCTTCGGCTACATATACAGGATGTTTAAAGTTAGAAGAGGGTGCAGGGTCATTGTTTTCAACGGTTTTATGAATTAATCTGCACATATGATTATGATTGACTATAGAAACTGACACATGTGACAAGTGATTATGAAGATTAAATTCAATTATTATTATTTTGTGAAAAGTTTTTTTCTGATTACCATTTTTCAAGAAAAAGATAAAAATAAAAGACACAATTTGGAATGAAAAACAAACTTTTATTAATGATCTTAAATTTCAAAACAAACAGATTTTGCCCGTACAACTTCAGTTTCACCTTGGGCATAGTGAAAGGATTATTATTAGAAAATTCAAACAAGCTAAAGTGAAGTACTTCGACACATGAATGCATGTGGGGATGTCAATCATAGTCCGATTACAAACTCTGGTTCCATGCGTCACAAAGTTGGGCATTTCCTGCTCTGGTCCATCTTCAACAATGGCATTGACTTCTAGATAAATAGGATCAAGATAACCAACACTTCGGAAAACATCTGGATATTGGCAACAACATGTCCTGACATCATCATTTCTCTTATGAGCTTCGTGGAAAAACCTAAACCAAAACCATTCTTATTCACCTTTGTCTCAATAACCTGACCCCAAATATTGCTAGGACCTTCCTGAACCACATTATGAGCATCTTTCAATGAAGCAATAGAATCTTCAGTCCTTTGAACACTATTAATAGACAAAGCTTGGAACTAAGTTCCAACAACGGCTTCATCAACTTCAACTATGGAAAAGGAGGATAAATGGGAAACAAACATAGCTTGTTCTCCTTCCACAATAATCATAGTGCCTTCACGGACAAACTTCAGCTTTTGATGGAGGGTTGAAGTCACAACACCAACCTCGTGAATCCAAGGTTGTCCAATTAAACAACTGTAAACAGGTAATATATCCATCACCTTAAAGGTAATTTGAAACAAATATGGGCAAATGTGAATGGGAAATCCACCTCTCTAATAACAGGTTTACGAGAACCATCAAACGCCTTCACAATGATACCACTAGGACACATCGACGAACCTTGATATTTAAGCTTTTAAAGGGTACTTTTGGGAATAACATTCAACACAGAGCCATTATAGATAAGCACATTGGACAATGCATCACTCTTGCAATTCATGGAAATATGCAAAGCCATATTGTGATTCCTTCCTTCATCAGGTAACTCTTCATCACTGTAACTAAGATTATTGCAAGCCGTGATATTTCAAACCACACTATTGGAAGTTTCAAAAGGCACATCATAATCAACAAATGCCTAATCCAAAAACTTCATTGGAGACTCTCTGTGAGCTGAAGAATTCATCAACAAAGCTAGGATTGAAATATATGACAGTGTCTACAACAATTGCTCAACAATCTTATAATCGCTCAAATTGATAATCTTCAGCAAATCATCCATCTTTTTCTCTTGGGTTACCCCACTAGTATGCCCTTCAACCTTCTTAGGTTCAACACTAGTCTCCACAATCTTCTTTCCATCATCAACCATCTTTGGAAACACTGGAGAAAACACACGACCACTTCTGGTCATTCGACTACCATCAACAATATTGCCTACTTGAGATAACATTTGAATTGGAAACTCAACATCCCTTTCCAAAATGGTGGCATTGTACTTGTATGGCACAACCTTGTTGGAACTATACGGGACAATTCCAGGTAAGCTAATAACCAAAGGAGTAATTTGAGGCTTACTGTATTAAGTCACTTTCATAGGAGTGGGAATATCAAAATGGGGCACAATGACATTCACATCTTCTTCTTCACCAGACTCATTAGCGGAGAAATACTCATCATCAAAAACATACTCATTATCAGACTCATCAAACAATCTTTCAATCATATTGACGCTATTGTTGAAACCAACTCTCCTTACCACAATCCGAATAATGTCTTCGTCTAAAAGATATTGAATGTATCTTTCAATAATATCACAACCACGATGATCTGTGCTACATACTGAGCATTCACTATATTGTTACACCTTTTTCCCTTCAATGAAATTGAACTCAGCGCACAAATTCACCAAATTAGCATTAGTCTCGTTCACATCATGGATTTGAAATTCTACAGGAGGACCATAAACAACATTTCCTTCAAGTTTAAGTTCATCCTTCAACCTGACAACATGAATAAGGTTCCTGTCCATCATATCTTGAAGATCATTCTTTATCTTATAATAACCACGAGCATCTTCACTGCACACATTATAAGCAGCATGATCATGAGTGCAATAACCAACCTTACAAAGAGTCACATACATCTTCAAAATATTTCCAATGATCGAATTCACATCATAAACCCTGATTTCTTCATCAATCATATTCACAACATTTCCATGTTTAGGCAATGGATTCCCTTGCACATTAGGACCCATGTCTTTGAAAGACAATAAACAAGATCTAACCATCTTTTTCACTTCTGACTTCAATGGATACCAATTTTCAATAAAATACCCTGGAGCTCCTTGGTGGTATGCACAAGTATGATCAGCCTTGTAATACCATGATAAAGGATTAGGAGTAGCTAGAGGTGCCCTTGGTTGCACCAAGTGCCTCTGAATCAATGATGGATACAACTCTGCATAAGTCATTGGAATCGAATCAAACGGTTCTCTTTTTGGGCCTTGTCCTTGATGAGATGCTTTGTTACAAGGGATAGTAGTCGGAGTTGTAGAAACAACAAGAGTAACAACAACAACTTGTTGATTTTGAGGATGTATACTGGGAGGTTTGGTTCTCCTTTCCTGGACAACAACATTAACTTCTTCTTTCTTTTTGTAGAATCCAAAAGATGGCTTCCTAGCCCCACTTGATCCTTCTTCTTTTGACAATCATCCATCTCAGACAGCCTCTTCTAGACGGACTCGCATGCTCACCATTTCAGCAAAATCATTAGGTGCATTAGCCACCATCTTCCTATAATAAAAGGGACCCAAAGTCTTTAGGAAAACCTTGGTCACCTCTTGCACAGTTAGAGGAGGTATAACCTGTGCAGCAAGCTCTCGCCATTGCTGAGCATACTATTTGAAGGATTCCTTATCTTTTTGAACCATAGCCCTTACCTGATCACGGTCGGGCGCCATGTACATATTGTAGTTGTAATGTTTCACAAAAGCTTCACCTAAATCATTGAAAGTATGGATGTCACTGTTGTCTAGATTCATGTACCATCTCAAAGCTGCACTTGTCAAACTATCTTGAAAGAAGCAGATTGTTATACCCCAAAATTTGCCCTCCTACTTCTCAAGACATTTCACATATCCATACTCAAGGATTTCACAAAGGTTACCAGACAAACCCTCTTCTAAGCAATCAACCCAAAACTAGGGTTTGGCCATTCTCAAGTCACGATAGTTTCCAATGCTTCAAGTGGTCATCATACCTTATAATATGCTTCAAAGAATCACCAGGTCAAGTTTCAAGCCTCACAAGTCAAAATTGCTCATCCAATTGCTCAGATAGTTGAAAATCAGCTGTATTGGACAAAAAGTCAATTGTGGTCAACATACAGTCAAACTTCATAATTTTTGGGCAACACCAATATTTTGAAGTAACATTCATCATTTGATCAAGATTTGTCAAGAAAAGTCAAGATTTGATCAAAAGTCAATGTTTCTAAATTAGGGTTTTTCAGACAAAAGTCAACAGAACTTTGACCAAGCATAACTTTCACATACTTTATTAGAAATTTTCCCACCAAAGCTCATTTTGAAGAGAATTCATTTCCCTACAACTTCATGTCTCACAAGCTTGGGAAGAAAATGCTTCATTTGGAAGTTATGGATCAAAACATTACAGGTCATTTTAAAAGTCAACAAAAAGTCAACTTTTTGCAAAGAAGTGTTCATGAGCATGGAAACTTCAATGAAGATGAAACCAAAAGGGCTGTTTAGAATACATCTTGATCTTTCCAAAAAGTCCAAGAACACCCAAAAATGTTGAAAATTGAATAAGATACAAATTGTGCAAGTTGAGCATTTTTGAGGAGGTGCATGAAGAAAAATACCTTGCAAAAGCCAAAAATTTCCAAATGGGCCTAAGGTTTTATGATTTAAACTTGATCATAAGATTATGCATGATCACCATACAGCATGCCACGCCCTTTACCTTATTTATTTATTTATTTTTGAATTTAATAACTTAAATTCAAATTTATTTAGATAAAATACAAAAATAAAAGATAAGGCAAGATTGATTGGATATTTGCATGGCTTGGGGTCCAAGATAGCTCATTACAAGCTGTCAATTTCGTTCAAGAAGATTGAGCAAATTTGGAAATATTTTGTGAAATTTTTCAAATCAAATATTCTCCATTCATGGAGAATATTTTCTCTTAATGCCTTGACGTAATTCCAATCCTTTATAAATACTTGGCTCTCTTACAAGTTCAGGAGGATTTTTAGACAACCCTTACACGTGCTTCTAGCCTCTCTCAAACCCTAGAAATTTCACAAATTTCTTACAAAAGTTGGAAAATCGTGTTTGGTCTTCCAGCCAGTTTCAAGCGCTTCAACATTTTTTTTATTATTTTACATATTTTTCTTATTTTGCTTATTTAGTAATTGATCAATTTAATTAGTAATTAGGTTAAATAATTAGGATTAATTAGATAACTTCCACTAATTTTTTCTCTTATTTTAATCAATTAATTTAGGGTTAGTATTAACTAATATTTCTTTAAATTAATTAAAATTAACTAGACTTAGATTATTTTTCCATACTTCAAAAATCCAAAAATATTAGGACTAGTTTTCTTTTCCGCTATTTATTTTCTCGCAATTTAAATTCTAGAAAGGTTGTATAGGTCGCATATTTTTTAATCATGTAATAGCGTAGGACTTTACTTTCTGCATTTTACTTTCCGCACTCCTCAGTTATGTATCTGCCCCAAAGCCATGTAATAGCGTAGGATTTACTTTCCACACTATACCTTTCCGCAATTTACTTTTTGCACCTATAAACTGTTAGTAAATTAGGCATGTATGGCAAGATAAAATCAACATAGATCACCTCTAATCACAAGATAAATTATCTGAATGCGACACACTCTCTTCACACACGCACCCCCTAGAGTATTTTCTCTCGTTGCCTTTCGAATAAATGGTTAAGTCCCTCGAACGTAGGGGTATCTTAGCGTCGTTGCCTACAAAACACATCATCATAGTCCCTTTGAATTAATGATCATAGTCCCTTGATGACCCTCAATGTTGCCTACGAATACATTATCTAGTCCCTCGATTGTTGCCTATGAAAAGTGATGATCCTCCCTACGAATGTGCTAGGATACTCCTACAAGTTGCCTTTTATGATCATCCGATGTCCCTTCGAATGTCCCTTTAAATCCATTGAATAGGGTTACCTTCCAACTAATGGTATGGATAGCACTACTCTAAAGGAAAGTAAAATAACACAGAAACGACCATTCTGAGTAGGTAATAGACTCTTAATTTCTTGCTCTATCGAAACACCTTTTCACACCTCAAACTTTCTAAAAATCATTTTCATACACTTTGTATACATTCCAGTGTGAATCATTACAAAGTCGTTTCCAAAAAACAAAACATTTCCAAACACTTCGTATACATTCCAGCGTGAATCATTACGAAGTCAAAGCGAAATGCCTTTTTTCAAAATCTTTTCAAACACACAGAAAGCAAATTTCAAAGTGAGCTAAAGCAATTAAGAGCCCGTAGATAACTACAGATGAAAAGGGTGCTAACACCTTCCCTTTTCATAATCACCTCCCTTACCCAGAATCTAACGAAGGTCTTTTCCTATTCTTTTCACCTTCCCTTAATTGGATAAAAGAAAAGTCGGTGGCGACTCTTGCTATCCGCAACATTTGCGATCAAACGCAAAACAAAACAAGTTAGTTCTCCCACCGTGTTACAGAACTGGCTACTCTGCCGGGGAAACACCCTAAAAGAGAGGATACCTTAAGGATTTTAGATCACCTTACTGCTTTCTATTTTACTTGTATGCTTTATCTTAAGGGTTGCTTGGGTATTATACTTGTGGGGGATCCTACACTCGGATCCAGGTTTCCTTAGGTAAGTAGCAATAAATCGTCGCGACCGTTAGGTGTATACCGAAGCGGTCAACATGATGGCTACGTTAGTGCGACACATTGGATGTCCCGATGCTCCTCATGTCTAGTTGAGGATAGGATTTGGCGTCTGCGTGGTGTCATCAGCGCTAACTCAACTTCTAGAACCCTAATTGACCCATCTTGGCCATTAGAAGATAGTGAGATGGCCGGCTTTGGTATAGACTAAGGTTGGTTGATACTCGACGCTACGCTCATTAAGATCTGACTTTCGGGATGTTTCGGTCGACCACTTGGTAGTCGTATTTAAATAAAGCCTACGAGAAAGATCAATGATATGAGATTCCTAGAACCCGGTTACTATTATAAGACAAGATGAACCCACTCAAAACATTGGTAGGGTAGACACCTATACATCATGCAAGCCTCAAACTTAGGGCTATTGTGTGATTTGCTTGTGTTTGCTATTTGCTTAATCATGACATCATGACATCATAACATCATAAACATCATATCATTTCTGACTATTTCAAAGACCTGGGAGTTTATCTTTGCTTTGTTTTGTAGGATCATGGCTTCCAGAAAGACTATCCGAATCAAATTCATGGGCATACCTTCTCAACTCAAAGAATTGGTTTCAGAAATTCCTGATCATGCTCAGTTCATCAAAAGACATGGCTATCTCCTTGACTTGGTTATCTCCGGTTTTGAAGAAGATATGATGCACGTCGTATTCAATTTCTTCAATCCGAAATTCCATTGCTTTACATTCCCAAATTATCAGTTGGTGCCTACCTTATAAGAGTTCTCTAGGCTACTTGGGATACCTATCCTTGATTAGATACCATTCACCGGTTCAGAAAAAGCTCCGAGGTAAGAAGACATCGCATCAACATTACATCTAAAGCAGTTAGACACTGAAGCTAATTGGGAAACAAGAAACGGAGTAAAGGGTTTGCTCATTAAGTTTTTGATAAAGAAAGCTCGAGAATTCCTCAAAGCTATGAGTCTCCATGCATTCGAAGACATTTTGGCCTTACTAATCTATGGTTTGGTGCTATTTCCTAATCCAGATCAGTTCATAGACGTGAACTCCATCAAGATATTCCTCACTTGTAATCCTGTGCTTACCTTACTTGGGGATATTCTGCATTCTCTCCACACTTGTACCATCGAAACACAAGGAACTCTCATGTGTTGCATACCTTTACTTTCTAGGTGGTTTATTTCGCACCTTCCTCAATCAGTAATGAAGAACGAGAAAAGACTGAGGTGGTCTGAAAGACTGATGTCACTCTCTCATTCAGATATCCGTTGGTGTCTCTTTTCTGAAAAGGACTTCACATTCATTGAGCGCTATGGAGAATTTCCTAACATACCACTCATTGGCATAAGGGGAGGTATCACTAACAACCCTTCTCTAGCTCTACGTCAGTTTGGTTATGCTCGAAGAGATGGTCCTCATGATATGCTTCTTCAAGACATCGTGTTTGACTACAACAACGATCTCCATATTTACCGTCGAAGATTTGTGCACACTTGGGGCATGGTAAAGAAGACCGATACCAAGACTTTGGGACACAAAAATTCCATTCCTTGGGAACCTTACCTCAAATGGGTGTGAGCTCGAGCTCAAAACCTCATGATGTTGTTTACACCTGTGCTACCAGTGATTATGGAACCCGTTGCTATAGGTGACGAACCTTATACCATTCTCCATCCCGACATGCCTACTGATTTCGAAGACATGAAAAGATCCTGGATTCAGCTTAAACAAGAAAGGGATACATTCGAAGCTCAATGCTATGTGTCATACCCCAAAATTTGCCCTCCATCTACTCAAGAGATTTCATACATCTATACTCAACGATTCCTCAAGAGTTGATCAGACAAACTCTCTCCTAGACAATCAACCCAAACTAGGGTTTGGTATCTCTCAAGTCAAGATGAACTTCCAACATCTCCAATGGCCTTCATGCCTCCTCATATGCTTCAAAGATTCTCCATGTCAAGTTTCAAGCTTCACAAGTCAAGTTTCCTCAGACAATTGCTCAGATGGTTGAAAATCAGTTGTATTGGACAAAAAGTCAACTGTGGTCAACATACAGTCAAACTTCATAATTTTTGGTCAACATCCTCATTTTGAAGTTACATTCATCATTTGATCAAGGGTTGATCATGATTCATCAAGAAAACTCAAGATTTGCTCAAAAGTCAAACTTTCTAAATTAGGGTTTCTAGATGAAAAGTCAACTGAACTTTGACTTATCATAACTTCTTCATACTTTCTCAGAAATTTTTCCACCACCTCTTGTTTTGAAGGAAATTCAATTCTCTACAACTTCATGTCTCACAAGAATGCCCAAAAAATGCTTCATTTGAGAGGTATAGCTCAAAACATTAAAGGTCATTTTCAAAGTCAACAAAAAGTCAACTTTTTGTTTTGAAGATATATTGATCATGGTAACTCCAATTGAGATGAGACCAAAACGGTTGGTTAGAGGACTCTTAGAGCTTTCCAAAAAGTCCAAGAACACTCAAAAATGTGGAAAATTGAGCAAGATACACTATTCAGAAGTTGGGCAATTTTGGACAATTGCACAAAAGGACATTTTGGTCAAAATGCAAAATTTTCCAAATAGGCCTAAAATCTTTTGATCCAAACTTGTTCATGACATTATTCTTGACCCATAAATGCTTGGCCATGGTGATTTTCTATTTTTTATGATTTATCTTTGAATTTTATAACATTTAATTCAAAAATAAATTATATAAAATATGAAAATTAAGTATTTTTTCAAAAGAGTTGGATTTATATCTTCCTTGAAGTCCAAGAAAGCCCATGATCCTTACCAAATTCGTGATAGCATGCATATGGAAGGAAAAATCAATTTTTGAGAAAATTTGATTTGTTTTAAATGGAAAATATTGCACAATCAATGACCAATCTTTTTTGCTTGTATTTTCTCTCCAAATATGCTCTATAAATACCAAGCAATGCAGCCAGCCACAAGAACGAAACCCTAGCTCAAGCCAAACCCTTATTTTGTCAAAAATTTTCAAGAAACTTGAGAAATTTGAATTTCAAAATCCAGCCACATTCAGCCTTCAAACATCATTCCATCGTGCTCAGAGAGTAAGTTTGAGTAAGAATGTATTATTTTCATTGATTAAACCAAGCTGAATCGAGCCCTGTACATACATACATATTCACTTTCTTTTGATTTTTGCATTTTACTATCCTGCTTGTTTTAAATGGTTCTAATGCTTTTATCATGCTCATAAGATGCCTAGGGTTTGATCTGAGCAATCGTTCTTGGTTTTGAACGTCAGAATCGTACAATGCCATTACTAGGGTTTTTCGGACTGTGAGCTTCGAACCGGCCTGTACAGGCCGATTCAGTCAAAACTAATACCACCAACGGATTCAGGAGGTCCGATTTAGGTGGACAAGGTCTTCTTTTTCTTTGTATTCACGTTATTTTGCAGGTTCCAAGAATCTCCTTGCCGGAGAAGACGACCGGAGCTAGGGCTCCGGCGTCGTTGACTCATCTGACTCCGGCACGAGCAAGTGTGGCACAATGGAGCGCCCTGATTCGTTCCTTCGTTCAACTTGGACCCCACCAGCTGACTGTACCTTGACTTCCCTCAGACAGCGACGCGTGTGCATCTCATGATCATCCGTTTCCATTCCATGACAACAAGTGCAAGCTGGCGTAGTGGTAAAGGCGCTCACTGTTGACAGATACTCTCAAGGGTCACGAGTTCGATCCTTTCCAGCACCTGGTTTTTCTATTTTCTTTACAAACTTCACTTTTCATTATTTTTCTTATTTTCTTTTATTTTCAATATTTTGCATGTTATTTAATTTCTTTTCACAATTTTATTTCTGCATTTAAAAATCATCAAAAATTATTTTCTTTTTGCATTTGTTTTCTGAAAATCTTTATTTAATTTATAAAATTAAAAAATATAATTTTGCATGCATATTTATTTTTATTCATATTTTTGCATCTAAATCACATTTAATTAGTTTTTAATTATTAAATTGCATCCAAAAAATCCCAAAAATTTATTTTAGCATATTTATATTATTTCCAGCATGTGATAATTTTCTCATATAAAAATTTGCATTTTTCTAACATTTTTTCTCTTGTTCGATTCATATCGTATTTTCCGATTTCTCATTCCTTTACAGGTTGATCCGATTCAGACGATTCTTTCTTTATCATTTTATTTTTCAATGATGTAACTGTCTATGGGATGTAATAGTTTAAATTAGGATCTTTATTTTCCGCATTTTTAAATTATGTATCTGCCCCAAAGCCATGTAATAGCGTAGGATTTACCTTTCCGTACTTTACATTCCGCATTTTAATTTCCGCACCCTATCAATTGCTAGTAACTAGGCGTGTATGGCAAGATAATAATGAACTTAGCCCACTAATTTGCAAGATAAAATATCTGAAATCAACACACTTCTTTCACACATGCACCCCTTAGGGTAATTCTCTCTCGTTGCCTTACGAATTCAAAATGATGATAGTCCCTTCGAATGTGCTAGGATACTTCCTACAAGTTGCTTTCTATGACCATACGATGTCCCTTCGAATGTCCCGCTTACATCCAACGAATGGAGCTACCTACTAACTAATGGTACGGCTAGCGCTATTCTAAAGGAACGTAGAAGTACGAAAACGACCAATTCTGAGTGGGTAATAAGTCTTTCAGTTGCTTGCTCTAAAAACCAAATGCTTTTCACACCATACACTCTTTTCCAAAGTTCAAACTCTTTTCAAAACGAAACATTTCCGAACACTTTGTATACACTCCTACATGAGTCATTATAAAGTCAAAGCGAAATGCCTTTTTTCAAAACATTCTTGTCAAACACACAGAAAGCAATTTTAAAGTGATCTAAGAGCAACTAAGAGCCCGTAGATAACTACGGATGGAAAGGGGTGCTAATACCTTCCCTTTTCATAACCTTCTCCCTTACTCAGAATCTAAGAAGGTCTTTTCCTGTACTTTTACCTTCCCTTAATTGGATAAAAATAAAAGTCGGTGGCGACTCTTGCTATCCGCACATTTGCGATACAAACACTAAAAAAGTCAGTTCACCGTATCACACTATGCAAGTGAGGAGAAGGTATTAGAGTTGACGAAACTACTTCACGAGGAACGAAACATCACCACCTACTTCAACACCAAGAGTAAGTGCGCATGGGAGACTTAAAATTCTAGGAATTTGTTTTTATTTTTCCAAACTATCTTTTGTAGTTAAAAAGAAAAAAGGAACTAATAAAAAGTTTGTTCGTGCTTGTTTAACAAATTTAAATTCCTAAGGTCCTTGAAAACATTGCATTGCATTGCATAAACATCGCATATCATGGCATGGCATTTCATAACAGGTACATTGAAGACCGGTTTTCTTATTTTCTCGCTGTTAATTTCAGCAGAAATGGCTCTTGAACAGACTATCAAAGATCTCCAGACTCAGAATGCTTAGTTCCAGGATATGTTCACCAACTTGGTCCAAGGCCAAAAGGACCTGAAGAAGCTCATCACCAGAAAGAAGAAGACCATCAGTATTCTCAACATGGGAAGAAATCACAAGGGTGCAGCCAAGGTGGTCAGCCGCTTAGAAATCTCAAACAAGAGTGGTGAAACCGAGGGAAGCATCAGGAACAGCGAAGGAAGCCGTCAGGGGTCTGAAAACATAGAAGAAGACTATCTGAAAATGTCCGGGCTGAATTTTGATGATTTGTGTCTTTTCCCTGGTGTGGTAATTCCCCACAAGTTCAAAGTTCCTACCTTTGCCAAGTATGATGGCATCTCTTGTCCAAAACTGCATCTGAAGTCCTATGTTCAGAAGATCCATCCTCATACGGAAGACAGGAAGCTATGGATCCATTTCTTCCAAGAGAGTTTATCCGAAACTCAGTTGGAGTGGTATTATCAACTCGAGAATACCCACATTCATACCTGGAATGACTTAGCAGATGCTTTCTACAAGAAGTACCAGTACAATGCTGAATTAGCACCTACCCGCATGCAACTGCAGAACATGTCTATGGGTCGTGATGAGAAGTTCAAAGAATATGCTCAGAAATGGAGAGATCTAGTAGGCAGAGTTCAACCACCCTTGTCCAATAGGGGGTTGGTTGATATGTTTATGGGAACACTGATAGGCCCATTCTTCAATCATCTGATTGGAAACTCTTCAGTAGGATTCACCGAGCTGATACTGGCAGGAGAACATATTGAAGCTGGAATCAAGAGCAGGAAGATTCAGGTAGAGTCATCTTCAAATACTGCGAAGTGATCTTTTGGTGGTAAGAAAGAAGCCAATGTTGTGTATGGTCGGTCAGAAAAGCCGTGTCAAAACCGATCGTACTTAATCTGTGGGGGAAGTTGTGATCTCCAATCCTACACCAGCGCAACCTCAGCGAGACAACACGTGTAACCAGAACGCGCCACGAAGACAGTTTACGAAGATCAACATGCCTTGTCGCAAGAATTGCAACTCATGTTGAAAGTAGAGCTGACTACTTTGAGGGATCCTCCTCAACACGTCAACACTTCCTCTCCAAAATACAATCCTAATGCATGGTGTGCATACCACTCCAACAACCCAGGGCACGACACCGACAACTGTTGGGCTCTGAAGAACAAGATTCAAGACATGATTGAAGCTAGGGAAATTGAATTTGACCCTCCTTTCAAAAATCTGAATGTGATCAACGCACCAATGCCTAACCACGCTAAAAATTCCAATGCTATTGACGAAGACTCCTATGTTTATGATTTGAACAATCTGACTATTCCTCTGATGACTGTCAAGAAAGATTTGCTGCAAGCCGGTGTATTTCTAGGATGCCTGGATGATTGTCGTGGTTGTGCATCTGAATCTAACGGATGTGCTTGGTTGAAAAGGTGTATTCAACGCATGATGGACAACTGAGAAGTGTTATTTCTGAAACCTCCTTCTGTGGAGAATCTGTGTGAAGACATTTCTAAGGATCTGAGGATCGAAGAAGTAAACGAAGCCTTACCAGAAGTCTAGGATACCTTGGGGCAGCCAAGTGGAAAGTTCGATTTCATGGTTAAGTATCCCGCTCATGAAAGTTACAAAATTCCTATTGAAGATGTCAAAGCAATCGAATAGGGAGACGATTTCCCAGAAGACTATGCTGATGTGAACACAATAAGGATATCCTCTGTCGATCCTGCGCCTAGAGTGGCACCTCTCATCATTACTTCTCCCATACCAATTCTATATTCCTCTGCAAAGCTCTAACGTGGAATTATGGAGCTGAAGTTTACTACCATGGCGTCAAGCAAGACCCGTTGACCATTGAAGATATTGCAGTTGAAGCTTCCGGTCCCGACATCGACAACATCACTGAATCAAGCAAGGTAACAAGAACTGGAAGAGTATTTTCTCCAAAGATCTCTCGTCCAAAAGACACTGCGACTCCAGCTCGCATTCCAGCTGTCGAACCAATTCTTGAACCTAGAGGGAAAGAACCAGTAACTTATCCTGCTCATACAGAATTGCCAAAGGAAGTTGCTAAAGACACCTCTAAGAAGGAAATTGAGGAAATTCTGAAGATTATCAAGAAGAGTGACTACAATGTTGTGGTACAGTTAGGACAAACTCCATCCAAGATATCCATGCTAGCTCTGTTACTGTGCTCTGAGGCTAATGCTAAAGCCTTAGTGAAGTTTTTGAAGAATGCTCACATACTGCAAGATACTACTGTTGATCAATTCGAAGGCTATATTGCTAGCCTGACTGTCAACAATGGCTTAAGCTTCTCTGATGCTGACTTAACTTCTGCTGGAAGGAAACACAACAAAGCCTTGCACATCTCCGTGTTCGCGTTAAAAGGTGACGCGCCTGAGGATGCGAACGTGAGTTCGGATCTTCCGGTACGCAACGATTTAAATCTTTTGATTTGTTTATAAAGATGCCGCGAGCATCAAGCTTTATTATTTTCAACACAAGAAAGATGATTTGATGATTATGAAAAGGGAAAAAAATACCCTCAATTGATATTGGTATGCGTAACGACTAGCGCAAACTAGACATAACGCATTGGGGAGAGTCTGAGTAAGGGGGATTGGTATATAAAGGGAATAGATGGAGCACCCTAAATATATGTAGTTATCTACAGCTTTATATATGAATATATTTGATATGTTTGTGTGTTTTAATTGCTATTTCTATGATTGGGAAAGTTTCTCCTTTGGGATTTTAAGAAACGAGATTATGTGGGATTCTAGGTTTTGTTATTATTGTGCTCGCAAAGATCGTGGATCTTACGCATACATATCCCTAGTGGGAATCGAGCATTTGTAGCTCGGATCTGAGGTTCTATGGTTTGTTTGGTGCGAGGGAGATAGAAATTTGCTCGGCAAGGATGAGACCTTGTGCCTACGTATTCTCAAAAGGATGTTGAGAAAGTCGAGCAATCGTAGTTCCCACTTATGCTAGTGGAAAGCAGCGGGATGTTAGTAAGAGAGACAAATGTCATCTTAATGAAAATGTATCTAATCTATTTCATCACATACATTTTGAAAAGTTTAATTGATTAAAATCTTTCGTCGTAAGTATTAGGTGTTTTGCTTGAGTGTACAAGCGTTACCACTTACATGTTTAAGAAAGATGTTTGAAAAGATGATTGAATCTTTTAGCTGTAAGTATTGGGTGTTTTGCTTGAGTGTACAAGCGTTACCACTTCTTGTTAATAGATGTTTTGTTTGAAAATAGTTTGAAAAGAGTTTGAAAAGTTTTTGTTGTATGTGATGTGATAGATGAGATACTTCTTCCATAGAGATGATAGATGTCTAAATCTCAAGGAGAAATTGATTGGATTAAAGGATGCTTTTAAGAAGCCCATGGGTCCTTGTATTGTTAGCCCAAGAGGAGGCACTCGAGGGTCATCGAGGGTCATCGAGGGTCCTTGTATGAAGCTCAAGAGGAAGCTATAGGGTATGGTGGCTTTGGCTTGAAAGGATTTCACCGAGAAACCATCCTTTTCGAATAAGAGCAATTTCAAGGAAATTTTACTCTGGGAATTTGAAAGTGATTTCACCGGAAACCATCCTTTCGGGTTCTATCTTAGTGCGGGTGATTCTTTGTATTGGAAGCCCAATAGGAGGTCAAGAGATTTCTGTCTCTTTCATTGTATGATGCCCAAGAGAAGGCTAAACTCAATGAGGAGTTCTTTTGAGCGAAGCCCAGAGGAGGTGACTCCAGGAGTGTTGTCTTATACGAAGCCTAAGCGGAGGCTAACTCGTGGGAGAGTTTCTTTGTACAAAGCCCAAGAGAAGACCCATCTTTGAGGATAAGTTATCTTGTATGAAGCCCAGGCTAAACTCAACTAGTGATGAGTTGTCTTGTATGAAGCCCAAGCGGAGCTAAACTTTGGGAAACCTATTGATTAGTCTAATTGTTATGTTATTATTAGAAAGTTTGTATAAACAGTGTGTGTGTGATATGTATTCACAGGAGTTTATGAAGGAAATATAAACAATGCATGATGTTTATTTACAGTTTATGGAATATAAACAAGTGTACGTGAAACGAACGTTTAAAAGCGTAACTTGATTATTTACAAGCTTGAACTGTACAAGGAAATGAATATGTACGAACGAGTATTTATGTACAGACAAAGATGGATGTACATAGGAGGTTGGGACTTACACCATAAGGAGGCCCATTGATTTGAAAGCGTTTCACGAGGAATAATGCTCCTTTCAATACCAATGGTATTCGATGTAAAATGTACAGATGAAGCGAAATGATTGGTCAAAGTTTATCGTAAAGGTATTTTCAAAGAAAGAGTATCGTATTATATACAGATAAAAGGTTTTGAAAAGTATCATGTTATGTACGGATAAAAGTTGAAAAAAGAAGTATCTGTGTTATGTACAGATAAAAGTTGTATGTGTTTGGAAAGTTTTTGATATGTACAAAGAAACATTATGTACATAAAAGAATGTTATGGGACTTACACCGTGATGGAGGCCCATTGGTCAAAAAGAAAATTTGCTCAGGAGAAAACTTCCTTTAGAACCAATGGATTCAGCGTATAGACAAACGAATGAAAACAAACGAAAGAAATTTGTTTATGTTTGAATATTAACAATGATGATTTGAGTATGTACAAGTAAAACTAAATATGTACATAAAGGATTGGGACTTACACCATAAGGGAGGCCCATGATCGATCGAGAAATTCGAGAGAAGACGAAATTGTTTTAAATCGTTTTAAATCAGATTGATCATGGTAAAAGATGCAAGTTTGATGAAATGTTTTGAAAAATGATTTGAAAGTGTTTTAAAAATGTTAAGTTCATTTATGAAAAGTTTTGAAAAAAATCAGAAGTCGAAAACTTGAAAAATTCACCTTTTAAGGAAGTCTGAAAAGTGTTCGGAACGTCATTTTTGGCTCGATTAAAAATTAATCAGATGAAAATATTTTGGATTTTTGACATAATCATAAAATATATATATATATTAAATGACAAGTGTGCAAAAAATCATCTCAAAATGAGAAGTTTTGATTGGTTAAAAAAAATTGTTGAAGTTTGATAAAAAAAACATGAAAATATGACAAGTTTGTAAAAAATTTGGTCTTGCTGGGTTTTGAACCCATGACCTTGAGGTGGGGCACATGGCAGAAAGAACTAAGAGGCAAGCATACAACCACTAGGCCAAACGCGTTTGAGGTGTTAGTGGATTAAAACACGCGTTGATGTAAGATTGGTTCATTTAAAAATTTGAAAACGAAGAACACATGAACATGCGCGAATTTTCTGGGTTTGTGGTTTGATTTTCAGATTACCAATTTCAACCTAAAATCTTCGTTTCTTAATGAAATCCAATGATGTAAACATCAAAGTTGGTCGATTTTGCACCACGAATATGATTATGGTTGTTAATTTCATTTATTTCAAGCCTAGAATGATTTTGGTTCAAAGAACACTTATGAACCCTAATCTGAAAAACTTAAATTAAATGATGTATTGTTCATGATTGTTTGATTTTATTGAGGGCTAATGGTCATTTTCAGTGCAGAAAGAGAATGGCCAAGAGCTTTTGTCAAAAGATTCAAAGAATTATGAGAACCAAGTTCGTGTTTATACCTGGAAAAGTGAAGATCGAAAACGATGCTAGAGTGTTTCCAGGATTGGTTTAAGGATTGCTACACCTTCATCGGCATGTATGGAAGCTTTGTGGATAGCTTGCTTGCTTTGAACTTGCTCCAATCTCTCCACTCAAGTCAACCTGCAGTCAGCTTAACAGGGAACTCGAAATTGATGTTAATGGAGTTACAGATTGTTGTGATTGATCTGCATCATGTCTATGATGTATATGGATCGTGTTTGAATCATTAGAACAACAATTGATCAAGCCAAACTGGAAATTCGAATTATAAGGCAGTTTTGAAGTTTTGAAAAGATGAAAAGTGAAAACTGATTTTAACTTGATTTCAGTTTGATTTTAAGTTTGGAACAAGTTTAATTATGATCATGAAACATGTTGGACACCAAATTTCATCATGTTTTCATGGGATTTTGAAAAATGCTATGTTTGGCAATCTTGCTCTATGATACTTGATTTTCAAGAAAGTGGAAAGAAAGCTTGTATTTGTGAAGCTTTGGTGTGAATTTGAACTTGAATTGGTGAGCTATTTATAGGCAAGAGGTTCTGAATTGTTAGGCAACAAGGACATGGCAATTGGATATTCAAAGAAAGCTTAAGGGGCAAGAATGACAATTTACCAAAAAAGGAAACTTCCTTTTTTCACCATGTGCTATATTTTTACATTTTGATCCAATCCTTTCAATTATCACTCTAGGCTGATATTTATCAGTTCATCCATCCACTTGGCAAGGTTAGAAAGCTTCTAGATGAGGAAACACAAAAATGACCTATAATTTGATGTTTTGAATCTTTGAAAATCAAGTGTCATGGAGCCTTATGTTTCAATTTCAAAAGTATAGCTAGACTCCATGGATTTGAGAGTTCTTGGACATTTTGGAAAGATCTTTCCACAAGCTACAACTTTCATGTTTTGATTTTTTTCAAATTCCAATTGGAACTAGGTGAAAAAATGGCTTGAAGTTTGGAAAAAATGAGAAATTTCAACACTTAGAAAAATTTCTAAGTATGAAAACTTTTGACTTTTTGTTGACTTTTCCAAATTCTTTGATTTTTTATGATCATGATGGATTATTTGAAGTATTTTGATGATGGAAAAAGTTTTGTTTTGAAAATTTTGACCAAAAGTCAAAGTTTGACTTTTCTGTGCAGATGAAATTTCATCAGATGTTTAAAGCGTGATGAATTACGTGAACCTGTGATGTTTTGAATCCAATTAGGTCAAGATGTTGTATCTAAGATATAATGACCAATCTCTATCCAAAAAGTCAACCTTGCTCAAAAATCGAGAATGCCTATGCTCGACCAAAACCCTAATTGGTCGATCCTCGATTGATCCGTGAAGAAAATGGATGTCTGAGGATTGAAAGCTGATGATTTGATCAAGATAGATCAAATGGAGTGAGAAAATCTCAAACCCTAATTGGTTAGCTCTTGAATCAGATGAAAATATGATGCAACCTAATTTTGACTGTGAATGCTATACCGATTAATCTTTATCGTGTTAATTATGCAGATGATGCAAATGTAAGGTGGTATATTAGGTCAAAATTGGGGTATGACAGATGCCCTATTTAAGTTTCTTTAACACGAAAGATGAAGATGAATATCTTGGTTTTGATAGGTGTAAAGAGACTTAAATATCGAAATCATAAATTTTGGACCTAAGATACCAAAAATGCGGATGATGCAAAATGATTGCAAAAGTTTCACCCAAAGGATATCAAAGAAATGACACGTGAAGGGAAATTTGTGTATCGTCCTGTTGGGAAAGATTGATTCACGAAAATGTGAACATCTGTTTCGTTTGGGAAACAAAAGATTACCTTCATCGACTTTGTGACAATGTTTAAGGTAAATGGAAATGATATTACCAATTATCGACCTTGTGATATAGTATGGTAATGAATTGAAGATGTTACCAATTATCGGCAAAGTGATAACTATAACAAGGTAAATCTTGAGAAATGAGTTGTTGCGTATTCGACTTTGTGAATAACGAGATGTTCTATCCGAGAATGAAGCCGAGAGAAAGAAGTTAATCAAGACATTGTTCCTAACGAGGGATAATCTCAGCTGGAGAATATGATAGAGATAAGAAAATTCATTTCTCTGTTTGGGGACTTTGCTGGGGAAAAAGGAAGACATATCCTTTCTGTTTGGGAATACTCCGTTGGGAAACAAAGAAAAAGTATCTTTTCAGTTTGGAGATATTCTACTGAGAACAGACTTGTACTCGTATGAGTAAGCATGATTTATACCAGTGATTTGGAAGCAAACATTTTGAGAGATGCAAAAAATGCAATGAATGATGCTATTATGTATGAATGTCATGAATGTTATATGCATGCTAACAATACTTGACAAAGACACTAAAGGGATATTTGGGAAAAGGACCGCGTCACAGTTTGAACAAATACTTGGTGAAAATTGCAACAATGGTGCAGATGTTCACTAATGAAGAATTTGAGTTGCATGTTTTACACTTTCCGAGAAAGGTATTTCATTGGCAACTTGGTCGGGGATTCTTTTTGGATAAGAATACCGTCCTTTGATGATTTCTGATGAGGAGAAGACTGCTGTAGCAGTTGGCGATTCCACTGGGGATCGAAACACTCTTGGAGAAACGGTTGAAGTTATTTCCGTGTTCATAGTTTCAAAGGAGAATTTTGCTTTTGTTTCAAAATTTTGAAGTAAAATTCATTTAAAACTTTTTAGTTTCAAAAAGTGATTTTCACAATAAAAGCGTTATTTTGCAAAACAGAATAAAGTAGGAATTGCAAACAAACGGCACAAGGCTCAAATTTATTGAATAGAATGGTAATCAGCCAAAAGCATGATTCCATGAACTGTTTACAAAAGTTGGAAATGATAATTTATTGGGAAAAGGCTACATTGAAAGCAAATAACCGCTACCATCCCTAAGAACTTTGAATTCCAACTGTGCTTGTTGCTTCAGAAGAATTGATTGAAGATCCGTTGATGGAAGATTCTTCATGTGGACAACATTCAAACTAACTGCAGTTACTTTGTCGTTTTGTATCCTTGTTTTTGCCTAGATCGCCTTTTCAGGTTTTCGATCTATCAGGATAATTTTTGTTTATTGTCTCTAATTTTTTCCTGGATCGCCTTTTCAGGTTTTCAATCCACCAAGACGCTCTTTTTTGCCTAAGCCGCCCTTTTCGGGTTTTCGACTTACCGAGCTGTTCTTTTATTTTTAGACAAAATATTTTTTGACTGCGTCAGCATTCACAGGATGCGGGAGTTCATCGCCTTCCATGGTTGTGAGAGTCATAGCACCGCCAGAGAAGCTTCTTTTGACGATGTATGGGCCTTCGTAATTAGGAGTCCATTTTCCCCTAGAATCTGTTTGAAAAGACATAATCTTTTTAAGCACGAGGTCGCCTTCTCGGAATTCACGAGGTCGGACCTTTTTGTCGAAAGCTTTCTTCATTCTTCTTTGATAGAGTTGTCCGTGACACGAGGCGGTCGGCGCTTTTCTTCAATTAAGTTCAATTGGTCGTATCGCTTTGACACCATTCGACGGATAGCTTAGTTTCCATGAGAACTCTCATTGACGGGATCTCAACTTCTACGGGGAGCACTGCTTCCATGCCGTATACTAGAGAAAAAGGAGTTGCCCCTGTTGAAGTGCGTACTGAGGTACGATACCCATGCAGAGCAAATGGCAGCATTTCGTGCTAGTCTTTGTAAGTGATGACCATTTTACGGACGATCTTTTGATGTTCTTGTTGGGCTTCAGCAGCCGTTCATCTTTGGTAAGGAGCGAGTTATGATGCTCAATCTTGAATTCCTCACACAGTTCTTTCATCATTTTGTTGTTTAAGTTTGATCCATTGTCAGTAATGATCTTACTTAGAATTCCATATCGGCAAATGAGGTTGTTCTTGATGAACCTTACAACCACTTGTCTTGTGACGTTGGTGTAAGATCGCTCGACCCATTTGGTGAAGTAATCAATAGCCACAGAATGAAGCGATGTCATTGGACTCTTTTGGTTCAATCATTCCAATCATGTCAATGCCCGACATGGAAAACGGCCACGGAGAGGAGAGAACATTGAGTAGAGTCGGAGGCACATGGATCTTATCTGCGTAGATCTGGCACTTGTGACATTTTTTAACGTGTTTGCGACAATCGACTCCATCGTTATCCAATAGTATCTTGCTCTTAAGATTTTTGGACATTGCATGCCCATTTGAATGGGTTCAAAGGACCCTTCATGCACTTCATGGATAATTGCCTGCCGTCTGTGCATCGCGAGCGGAACCATGTCGAAGTTTCTTTTGTATAGAACATCTTCATTGAGGAAGAAATTCACGGAAAGCCTCCTTAGAGTTTTCTTATCCTTGTACGATGCCCAGTGGGTACTCTCGTGTTTGAAGGAAGCGTTTGATGTCGTGAAACCACGGCTTATCGTCAATACATTGCAAACACATATGCAGGTCTTTCAAGGCGTCTGATGCGAATTCTAGGCATATCATTCCAATCATTGACTTTGAACATGGAAGATAGAGTAGCCAAGGCGTCTGCCATCCGATTTTGATCTCGAGGGATATGATGCAATTCTACTTCGTTGAAGAAAGTCAACAGTCGTCTCGCATAATCCCTGTAAGGAATTAGACCAAGATGATGAGTTTCATACTTGTCTTTAATTTGATACATCACGAGGGCTGAGTCTCCATATATATCAAGGATCTTGATCCTCAAGTCAATGGCCTCTTCGATTCCCATGATGCATGCTTCATATTCTGCTATGTTGTTGGTACAATCAAATAGCAATCTGGCGGAAAACAGGATATGAGAACCCTCGGGAGTAATGATGACTGCCCCGATTCCATTACCAAAAACATTTACGGCTCCATCGAAGACTAGGCCCCATCTGGATTCTGGATCTGGTCCTTCTCCGAGTAGCGGTTCGTCACAATCTTTCATCTTCAAGTACATAACATCCTCGTCAGGGAAATCAAACTTGAGAGATTGGTATTCGTTGAGCGGTTGATAAGCCAAGTGATCAGCGAGAATGCTTCCTTTAACTGCTTTCTGAGCGCGGTATTGGATGTCATATTCAGATAGTAGCATTTGCCATCGAGCAATTCTCCCGGTTAAGGCAGGCTTCTCAAATACATACTTGATAGGATCCATTTTGGATATTAACCAAGTCGTGTGATTGATCATGTCTTGGCGAAGCGTTTTGAAGCCCATACCAAAGCGACATGTTTTCTCGAGCATGGAGTAACGAGTTTCATCTGAACTTCTTACTTAGATAGTAGATGGCATGCTCCTTCTTACCGGTTTCGTCTTGTTGTCCAATTACGCAGCCCATGGACTCTTCTAGTACGGTAAGGTATATGATCAAGGGTCTTCCTTCCACTGGAGGATCGGTATTGGTGGTTACGGCGATATTCCTTGATCTTGTCAAATGCTCTTTGGCAATCTTACATCCACACAACCTTTTGATCTTTGCGTAGAAGTTTGAATATCGGCCAGTGCGATCATCGAGAGATGAATCGGAGATGTAGTTTAATCGTCAAGAAATCCTCTTACTTTTCCGTGCGTGGCGTAGGCATTTCTGAATAGCCTTGACTTTGTCGGTCAACCTCAATTCCTTTTGGTGACAATGAAACCTAGGAGTTTTCTGATCTTACCCCAAAGGTACATTTGTTAGGATTGGGTGAAACTTCCTTAGTCGTTGAAACAATTTTAAGAGATAGTCTATATGTTCCTCTTGATTGTCGGACTTTGCTATCATATCGTCCACGTAGACCTCGATCTCTTTGTGCATCATATCATGAAAGAGAGTAGTCATTGCCCTCGGTAAGTTCTTTGCATTTTTAATCCAAATGGCATTACCTTGTAGCAAAAAGTGCCCCATGGCGTGATGAAGATGTCTTCTCCATGTCTTGGGAGCCATTCGATCGATTATAACCCGAGAAACCGTCCATGAAGGAAAAGGCGTTGAATTTGGCGCTATCCACTAGCATGTCGATGCGGAAGTGGGAAATCGTCTTTTGGACTAGCTTTGTTCGGATCTCGGTAGTCACACACATTTGACCTTTCCATCTTTCTTGGATACAGGTACAATGTTGGGTAGCCATTGGGATACTCGAGAGTGACAAGGAAACCGGTGTTGTTTTGGACTTCCTTTTAATTTTCTCGACCATTTCGGGATGAACTCTCCTCGTTTTGCTTAGCTGGCGGACATTCGGTCTTAATGGCAAGTGATGCTCTACTATCTTGGTATCCAAACGGCATGTCTGGTAGGACCAAGCAAACACATCAACGTATTCTTTGAGAAGACTTATCAGTTTGCCTTTGACACTGCTGTTGAGTGAAGCTCCAATATTGACTTCTTTTGTATCTTCCTCAGAACCCAAGTTAATTGCTTCTAGAGGTTCTTTGTGAGGCTGAATGATCCTTTCCTCGTGCTTTAACAGTCTAGAAATTTCATCCGGGATCTCTTCTTCAACTTCTTCTTGGAATTCACGGAATTTCAAAGTTGAGAAAGAGTGTAGATTCTTGCTTTCAATGGATTTGTCCATTTGTTTAATCTGCATTTTTGATTTATGTTTGATTAAAAAAAGTTTTTATCATCATCATTTTTTTTGAAAGTTAATGTGAAAGTGTTGCAGATTAATTTTTTCATTATGATTTTTTTTTATGTTGTTTTTTTTTATTATCATTTCCGAAAAAGGGTAAAAATGAAAATAAACACAGAGTGTGGAAACAAAACAACACATTTTATTTATGTTTCACAATATGAATAGGGCCCTAAAATACAAACTCATTTGTCTTGGGCAAGACAAAGAGAAATTATTTAAAAGCTAAACCCTATAAAACATCTCTTCGCTTTGGGCGAAGCGAGAGTTCAAAACAAAAAGCAAAAATAAACTACTTAGAGCTATGAACATTAGTCCTAACAACAGGTTTCCAATAGTGGCGAACTCCTTAGAAGTCGAGGTACTCGGGTAATTTTCCGCTTGGTTTAACCCTTGAGTAAACTTTGATTCTTTGGTGACGGGGCTTTGAAGACTACGGACAATGGCCTTTGCCTTTGGTTTGCTAAAGCAATCTTCTTGATTAACAGATCGGGAAGTATGAGAGATAGCCTTTGTACTTCTGTTGATCTTTGTGTTGAATCTTGGGATGTTCCTTCCGGTCTTGGAGTGAAGAGACTCGTTGTCGCGACACTTTCCATCGTATCTGAATCATACTCTTGATCTTGGTGATCATGTTGATGTAGTGGTAACGAGGATCGGCTTGGTGAAATCCACAGGCGTGTTGAAGCAGAGATCTTCATTTGGGACCTCGATCATTGATTAGTTTGAGAAGGCGAGTATTTCTCTTACGATTGACTAGGGTAGTCAAAGTCATCACCCCATCACATGGGTTGGATATCTTCGATCCGGATTTTGAGCTTTACGGTGCGAGTATTTCACCATGTAGTCGTATTTGCCACTTGGTTCTCCCAAGGTATCCCAAACTTGATGGTGGATTTTCATGTTCTGGGGACATGTCTTTGAATTGATCGATCGGTGCATATGATTCCTCTTGAGACACATACTCGGGGCTATTCAAATAAGTGCTCCACTCTTGATTCGGATGGATCATCTTCCTCCTCTTCAATGGTTACAACATTAACCTCTTGCGAGCAGGGTTTAAGAAATCTCACTATGAAATACTTCCTTGATCGGGAAAGTGTTTCATCTTTCTTTTCTTTGGAGGATACGGTGTGAACCCAAGTCAGCTTCGTTTCATTCTTGCGGGTTTGATAACTTGTCCCCATCCTCGAGTATTGCCATCTTTCACCATTTGTGCGCTTCTTTATATGAAGAGATAGATGATCTGTTTTAGTAGATTCATCTTCTAGCGGATTTTACGGGAGATGCGGCTTCAATGTCATTGGCGGTGATGAAGGGCTGGATAGATGACTTACAAGTAAAGCTTGTTCTGTGATGGTCACCAACTTTCCATTCTTGTGAATTTTAATTTCGATGGAGTAGAAGTTATTGCCCCATCGTGGATCCAAGGTCTTCCTAGCAAGCAGCTATGCACGGTGATACGTCCATGACTTGAAGCGTAATTTTGAAAGTGTGAGGGCCAATTGTCATTGGGAGATCAACTTCCCAATAACGACTTTCTCGATCCATGAGCTCTTACTATGATGTCGTTGAACTTCATTGGCGTTCCTTTGTAAGCTAAGCAGCGGCGTCATTTTGGCATTACGTTTAAAGGCGAACTGTATCCACCAATACATTGGATAGGGAATCGTGGCAAATCATCGAGATGTGCAAGGCCAAGTTGTGATCTTTCCTTCTTCGGAAGTTCTTCATCACTAAAACTCAGATTGTTGCAGGCTGTTTTGTTGGAGACGATCCCTCCAAATTGGTCTGTAGTCACATCGTGATCCACATAAGCCTGGTCTAGTACTCTCATCAAAGCTTCTCGGTGAGCTTCAGAGTTAAGGAGTAAAGCAGTATTGAAATTTTGAAGAAGCGCATTAATTGGTCTCGACTCGATATTCGCTCTTCTTGATTAGTTTCAGTATCTCGTCAAAGTCTGAGTTAATGTTGGTTCCATCAGTAGAACCAATGTTTGTGCTTGGGTTAGCAATGGGAATCGTTGCAGGATTCTCAGCAGGTATGCTAACTGGGTTCTGTTTAACAACAGGAATTGCAGGCGATTTTGGTGGCAACGGAGCGTGTACTCGTCCACTTCGCGTTACTCGTCCGATTTCTGTTATATTGACATTAGCTGGAAGTGTAGGCATGGGTTTCTCCTTCCCATCCTCTATCAAGGTTGCATTGTCTTGGTAAGGAATTGCTCTAGTAGAGCTATGCGGAGCAGGACCGGTGGGCAAATCACCAAAGGAGATGTTGGAATGTTGGAACCACTGTATGCTATCTCCACATGCTCGGGTATGTTGAAACAAGGGATCACAATGTTTAATTCGGGATTTTCCGAGTTGATATCTGAGACTAAAAGCTCATGCGGAAAATGCCCTACGGTATTTACGTCATGGTCATCTCGGTTTCTGTAGATTTGTAAATCACCAATGTCTAACAAATGCTGAATATCTGCTCTTATGGTGGGACATCCATGGATATTCTTGGAGCAGATATAGCAAGCTGCATAATCATGCTTAGTGAAGGTGCTCATGGTACTGTATGCTTCATGAAGATGCACCAAGTTTCCTTTGACTAAGTTTACATCTATGACAAGGTACCTGTCTGTATTCCT
The DNA here is from genome assembly GCA_021764765.1 of Vicia sativa. NCBI lineage: Eukaryota > Viridiplantae > Streptophyta > Magnoliopsida > Fabales > Fabaceae > Vicia > Vicia sativa. Next base: position 122,676,564 of record CM038793.1, on the reverse strand, counting down.
TAGCATTAGATTCACTGAGTGTCCACTATGGCTGGGAAGTGGATTGGCTTGCACATTCGGACTTGTGTTTCTGAAGGAAAGAAGATTAGCCTTCACTAATCTCTGTACTTCTGCCTTCAATGCTATGCAATGCTCAAGGTCATGGCCTGGTGCCCCTTGGTGAAAAGGGCAAGACATGTCAGCTTTGTACCACCATGGTAGTTTTTCAGGGACCGGAGGTGGTAACCTTGTTTGTATTAGATTCCTTTCTATCGGTAGAGGTAAAGTTACGTATGCGTCATGGGGTGGGTCGACGGTGACCGAGGCGTCTGTTTTGGTTGTGAAGCTGCGAGCACATTGGCGAGGTTGTTGAGTTTGTTGATTTTGTTGAATTGCGGAGCAATTCTTGGAGTTGTGTTGACGGAGGGTGCTATGGCGACTACATCGTTGTTGAATGACATTCTTGCATGGTTTCCTCGGGATACCATTCCTCGTCATGTTCTTTTTCCTTGGGAAGCTGGTTCCAACTTTCTTGGTATTACTAGAAGATCCTACTTCCTTGGTTAGGCGTCTGTCCGAACCCCTTCTTCTAGTCGCATTCCCATGCTTACCATTTCGTTGAAGTCTCCGGGAGCGCTAGCGATCATTCGTTCATAATAGAATGAGTTTAGAGTATTCAAGAATACCTTAGTCATCTCTTTCTCTTCCAAGGGCGGGTTGACTTGGGCAGCAATTTCCCTCCATCATTGCGCATATTCCTTGAATGTCTCTCTTTCCTTTTGAGACATGGAGCGGAGTTGATCCCTATCAGGAGCCATATCCAAGTTGAACTTATATTGCTGTATGAAGGCTTTACCTAAGTCATTGAATGTTTGGATATTCGTCTTGTCTAAACCCATGTACCACTTGATGCGGCACGGTGAGACTATCACGGAAATAATGAATTAACGGTGATGATCCTCATTGTCGTAGACATTTTCCTAGCATACATTGTAAGATGACTCGAGGACAAGAATTCCCTTTGTACTTTTCAAAATCCGGGATTTTGAATTTCATGATATTTTACGAGGACTAAGCGAGATCTGGGCGCTTTTCCCAAACAATTCTTTCCTTGAATCGTTTTATCTCGTTGCATTTTGAGGAGTTGTTCTGGAGATTTTCCATTGAACCACGGCGTTCGTGTTATTTCTGGGGTGTGATGAACTTCTTCGGTGATAGTGTGCACTACGGTGAGTTCAACATGATCGGTTGAGAAACCGACATTGTTACTTGTGGAAAAGTTATTCCACGTTGTGGAGTGAGCGTAGCGTTCTTTGCAAAGTAGGAATTTCAAGCGAGGTTGTTTGAGAAGTCGGTTGGTGAACTCCAATGCCGAAGTTAAAGGCATTCCCATGGATAGCCCTCGGCATCTTTGAAAAGCGAGCTACTAGCTTGATGAGACAGGAGTAGTAGTGTCTTGAGTTCTTTGCTTGGTTTTGACCGCTCGATCTTGCTTGTTGACTTTCTTGTTGTGTAAGCGAGTTGACCAAAGATGTGAGTCTCCACTTCTTCTTGTAGCGTAGTTACCGTACTACGGAGTTCAACGTTTTCTTGCTCAAAATTCTCCATTACTTTTCTTCTTTTGATCGGTATCGTGCGTTCGAGTTGGTGCGGACGCGATCGAGAAACTCTAAGACGCGACAGCTAGACAATTTTTCTATCTGGAAAAGTGACAGTTCAAAACTGTGAATGATTAGACTCTAGATGGTGGACTTAAATGCAAAGTATGATGCATGAATATGATTGTAAAGAAAAGAAATTTCCAAAGAATTTACACTAAACGAGATATTTCTGGCAAATATTTGGATGGAAAACACGAATTTTATTGATTAATGAAGGAAGATTACAACAATTATTTTTGTTGGAGCATTGCTCACACAAATGATAAAATAAATGATAAAATTACAAACTAAATTAAACTAATTAAACATCTTCGTGGGATGGCGATCCAAAACTTGATGCGACTTGACGATTTCCTTCCATAGTGAGCTTTTAGTTTGGATTTCTCGGCTTTTAGCTTGCTAATGACTCTCTTCCACTCGTTGGGAGCGGGCTTTTGGTTGTCATTTCCTCGAGTTTTCTTTTCCTTTCCTTGACGTATTTACGGATGGCGTTATCTTACGCGAATCTTCTCATCTTTCTCCATGAGCCATTCATCACGGAAGTAGGCGTCTTTTCATGATCTTTGACTTGCTTCTTGAGCTTCTCATTCTCAAGGTTAGTCTTAAGGAATTTGCTTTCCAAAGCTTCTTTCTCAAACCTTATCTTGGTCAAGGCTTCTTGGTATTCTCCACAGCTTCAGCGGGAAAATTTGTCGATTTGGGCGAGAACATGGGATCCTCATAAGCGTAAGGCATTGAAATTCCTTCGCTCTTTTCTTTATCCAAGAAGTGTAGGTTTCCATGGCTACACAATTCTTTGCCTTACCTTTTCCTTTCTTTCGGATGTGATGCCAAGCTTTGATCATCCTAGCCTTCAATCCTTGGGAATCCTCTCCTTCATGATAGAAGTAGCTTTCTACTGTAAAACCGGGAGGTTTACCAGAATTTGCGTATCCGAGCTGACGTTTTGCTAAGAATGGGTTGTAGTTGATTCCTCCTTTCGTACCAATGAGAGGTACGTTGGCAAATTCTCCACAGCTCTCAATGATTTCCATCTCATTGTTTGCCAAAGTATACCAATGGATATCGTCGTTTGTAAGAGACATGAGTTTTCTTGACCAATGCCATTCATCTTTGTTTTCACGGAAGATAGGAGATTTAGGCAAGTGTGAGACAATCCATTTGAAAAGCAGAGGTACCTGACACACGATAGTTCCGTCTCCTTGACGATTCCTATGATGAATAGAGGCGTCGTGTCACCAAGCGAGTGGGAGCAGGATTTCCAATCGAAAGATCCTTATGGCGTTGATATCAACGAAATTTGGGACGTTGGGAAACAACACCAATCCATAGAGGAGTAAAGCTAAAATAGCTTCAAAAGCTACCATACTACGGCGGAGAATTTGAGAGCCTTCTCCATTAGGAACTTTGAAGTTAGTCCTAAGAGTTTTCCTCTGGTAGTTAGGTTTTCTATCTCGATTTCTTTAAATGAGTCATTGTTGCAATGACTTGTGACTTAGGAATGGCTTCAAACCATTGAAAGGCACTTTGTCGATCTTGAGATACCTAGGATATCGCATACTCTTCCAATGTAGGCATCAACGATAATCGGGGAAAGTGCATGATAGGCGGATCGTAGAATTGAGCGAAGGTTTTGAGAAGTCCTTCATCGACGTTAGCGTTCGGAAGAGTCAAAAGAGTTCCATAGCGTTTTACGAAATCGAGGATCTTCTACCAAGGATGCTAACTCTTTCAACTTTCCTACATCGGGAATCCTAAAGCTGTATCTTTTGGTGAATCTTCCTCGGCGTCCATCACTCTAACCTAAAATATTTTACAAAGAAAACATCTCTAAATTCTTTGGAAATGGAGAGAAAATGAAGTTTTGTTTTGTTTTGAATGAATGAATGAATGAATGCATGAATGCAGCAAACATGGTTAGTAGTTATACACACGGCAGCGTTGAAGTCACGAGCATGAAGCCAACGATAAGAATCAACGGGTTAAGTTCTAAGGGCTTATTCATACGTGAATCGGGTTCTCGATAATCTGAGCTCAACACTTCCCTTCAAAACATTATTGGATTTGTTGAATACTCGATGGTCCAATAATATTTTCAAGAGAAACTACTTTGATCGTAGTATCGCATGACAATTACTCTAGGCTTACACGAATAATCTACACTACATCCTAATGGCGGGATGGTTTATGTGTTCTGATCCACTCGACTTCTTAAGTTCCTCGAAAATAAAGCGTTTCGCAATTACTTGCTAAACACAATACCCCAAGACAACCTCCCTGCGGAAATATTAACGAAAGCATTGAGCGCTCACGTATTAATATCTCCACCTAGATCTTAAAATGTTTCTTAAATCCGGGTTAGGATTTCTTTCCATCAAGTGAAATCGCGAAACACAATAAAAAAAGCAGATATATGCAAAATATGAAAAGCTTATCCCTCTTCTTTTCTTTTGAAAACAAAAAAGCTTGGTGCTCTCGGGCGGTAGCGTTTTCTTTTTGAAAAATCAAAGTTTTGTACTCCCAGAGTCGCCATTTTTCTGTTCGCGTTAAAGGTGGCGCTGAGGATCGCGACGTGAGTTCGGATCTTCCGCATAGCGATTTAAATCTTTTGATTTGTTTATAAAGATGCCGCGAGCATCAAGCTTTTTTATTTTAAACACAAGAAAGATGATTTAATGATTATGAAAAAGGGGAAAGCTGAAATACCCTCAATTGATATTGGTATGCGTAACGACTAGCACAAACTAGACATAACGCATTGGGGAGATCTGAGTAAGGGGATTGGTATATAAAGGAATAGATGGAGCACCCTAAATATATGTAGTTATCTACGACTTTATATATGAATATATTTGATATGTTTGTGTGTTTTAATTGCTATTTCTATGATTGGGAAAGTTTCTCCTTTGGGATTTTAAGAAGCGAGATTATGTGGGATTCTAGGTTTTGTTATTATTGTGCTTGCAAAGATCATGGATCTTCGCATACATATCCTAGTGGGAATCGAGCATTTGTAGCTCGGATCTCTGGGTTCTATGGTTTGTTTGGTGCGAGGGAGATAGAAATTTGCTCGGCAAGGATGAGACCTTGTGCCTCGTATTCTCAAAGGATGTTGAGAAAGTCGGAGCAATCATAGTTCCCACTTATGCTAGTGGAAAGCAGCGGGATGTTAGTAAGAGGCAGACAAATGTCATCTTAATGAAAATGTATCTAATCTATTTCATCACATACATTTTGAAAAGTTTAATTGATTAAAATCTTTCGTCGTAAGTATTAGGTGTTTTGCTTGAGTGTACAAGCGTTACCACTTACATGTTTAAGAAAGATGTTTGAAAAAGATGATTGAATCTTTTAGCGTAAGTATTGGGTGTTTTGCTTGAGTGTACAAGCGTTACCACTTCTTGTTAATAGATGTTTTGTTTGAAACTAGTTTGAAAAGAGTTTGAAAAGTTTTTGTTGTATGTGATGTGATAGATGAGATACTTCTTCCATAGAGATGATAGATGTCTAAATCTCAAGGAGAAATTGATTGGATTAAAGGGATGCTTTTAAGAAGCCCATGGGTCCTTGTATTGTTAGCGAGAGGAGGCATTAGAGGGTCATCGAGGTCATCGAGGGTCCTTGTATGAAGCTCAAGAGGAAGCTATAGGGTATGGTGGCTTTGGCTTGAAAGGGATTTCACCGAAACCATCCTTTTCGAATAAGAGCAATTTCAGGAAATTTTACTCTGGGAATTTGAAAGTGATTTCCGGAAACCATCCTTTCGGGTTCTATCTTAGCGGGTGATTCTTTGTATTGGAAGCCCAATAGGAGGTGTTAAGAGATTTCTGTCTCTTTCATTGTATGATGCCCAAGAGAAGGCTAAACTCAATGAGGAGTTCTTTTGAGCGAAGCCCGAGGAGGTGACTCAGCGGTGTTGTCTTATATGAAGCCTAAGCGGAGGCTAACTCGTGGGAGAGTTTCTTTGTACAAAGCCCAAGAGGCTGGCCCATCTTTGAGGATAAGTTATCTTGTATGAAGCCTAAGCGGAGGCTAAACTCAACTAGTGATGAGTTGTCTTGTATGAAGCCCAGCGGAGGCTAAACTGGAAACCTATTGATTAGTCTAATTGTTATGTTATTATTAGGCAGTTTGTATAAACAGTGTGTGTGTGATATGTATTCACAGGAGTTTATGAAGGAAATATAAACAATGCATGATGTTTATTTACAGATTTATGGAATATAAACAAGTGTCGTAAACGAACGTTTAAAAGCGTAACTTGATTATTTACAAGCTTGAAGTGTACAAGGAAATGAATATGTACGAGCAGTATTTATGTACAGACAAAGATGGATGTACATAGGAGGGTTGGGACTTACACCATAAGGGAGGCCCATTGATTTGAAAGCAGTTTCACAGGGAATAATGCTCCTTTCAATACCAATGGTATTCAGTGTAAAATGTACAGATGAAACAGAAATGATTGATCAAAGTTTATCTGTAAAAGGTATTTTCAAAAGAAAGAGTATCTGTATTATGTATAGATAAAAGGTTTTGAAAAAGAAGTATCTGTGTTATGTACAGATAAAAAGTTGAAAAAAGAAGTATCTGTGTTATGTACAGATAAAAGTTGTATGTGTTTGGAAAGTTTTTGATATGTACAAAGAAACATTATGTACATAAAAGAATGTTATGGGACTTACACCGTGATGGAGGCCCATTGGTCTAAAAGAAAATTTGCTCAGGAGAAAACTTCCTTTAGAACCAATGGATTCAGCGTATAGACAAACGAATGAAAACAAACGAAAGAAATTTGTTTATGTTTGAATATTAACAATGATGATTTGAGTATGTACAAGTAAAAATAAATATGTACATAAAGGATTGGGACTTACACCATAAGGGAGGCCCATGATCGATCGAGAAATTCGAGAGAAGACGAAATTGTTTTAAATCGTTTTAAATCAGATTGATCATGGTAAAAGATGCAAGTTTGATGAAATGTTTTGAAAAATGATTTGAAAGTGTTTTGAAAATGTTAAGTTCATTTATGAAAAGTTTTGAAAAAAATCGGAAGTCGAAAACTTGAAAAATTCACCTTTTAAGGAGGTTTGAAAAGTGTTCGGAACGTCATCTTTGGCTCGATTAAAAATTAATCAGATGAAAATATTTTTGGATTTTTTTGACATAATCATAAAATATATATATTAAATGACAAGTGTGCAAAAAATCATCTCAAAATGAGAAGTTTTGATTGGTTAAAAAAAATTGTTGAAGTTTGATAAAAAAAACATGAAAATATGACAAGTTTGTAAAAAATTTGGTCTTGCTGGATTTTGAACCCATGACCTTGAGGTGGGGCACGTGGCAGAAAGAACTAAGAGGCAAGCATACAACCACTAGGCCAAACGCGTTTGAGGTGTTAGTGGATTAAAACACGCGTTGATGTAAGATTGGTTCATTTAAAAATTTGAAAACGAAGAACACATGAACATGCGCGAATTTTCTGGGTTTGTGGTTTGATTTTCAGATTACCAATTTCAACCTAAAATCTTCATTTCTTAATGAAATCCAATGATGTAAACATCAAAGTTGGTCGATTTTGCACCACGAATATGATTATGGTTGTTAATTTCATTTATTTCAAGCCTAGAATGATTTTGGTTCAAAGAACACTTATGAACCCTAATCTGAAAAACTTAAATTAAATGATGTATTGTTCATGATTGTTTGATTTTATTGAGGGCTAATGGTCATTTTCAGTGCAGAAAGAGAATGGCCAAGAGCTTTTGTCAAAAGATTCAAAGAATTATGAGAACCAAGTTCGTGTTTATACCTGGAAAAGTGAAGATCGAAAACGATGCTAGAGTGTTTCCAGGATTGGTTTAAGGATTGCTACACCTTCATCGGCATGTATGGAAGCTTTGTGGATAGCTTGCTTGCTTTGAACTTGCTCCAATCTCTCCACTCAAGTCAACCTGCAGTCAGCTTAACAGGGAACTCGAAATTGATGTTAATGGAGTTACAGATTGTTGTGATTGATCTGCATCATGTCTATGATGTATATGGATCGTGTTTGAATCATTAGAACAACAATTGATCAAGCCAAACTGGAAATTCGAATTATAAGGCAGTTTTGAAGTTTTGAAAAGATGAAAAGTGAAAACTGATTTTAACTTGATTTCAGTTTGATTTTAAGTTTGGAACAAGTTTAATTATGATCATGAAACATGTTGGACACCAAATTTCATCATGTTTTCATGGGATTTTGAAAAATGCTATGTTTGGCAATCTTGCTCTATGATACTTGATTTTCAAGAAAGTGGAAAGAAAGCTTGTATTTGTGAAGCTTTGGTGTGAATTTGAACTTGAATTGGTGAGCTATTTATAGGCAAGAGGTTCTGAATTGTTAGGCAACAAGGACATGGCAATTGGATATTCAAAGAAAGCTTAAGGGGCAAGAATGACAATTTACCAAAAAAGGAAACTTCCTTTTTTCACCATGTGCTATATTTTTACATTTTGGTCCAATCCTTTCAATTATCACTCTAGGCTGATATTTATCAGTTCATCCATCCACTTGGCAAGGTTAGAAAGCTTCTAGATGAAGAAACACAAAAATGACCTATAATTTGATGCTTTGAATCTTTGAAAATCAAGTGTCATGGAGCCTTATGTTTCAATTTCAAAAGTATAGCTAGACTCCATGGATTTGGGAGTTCTTGGACATTTTGGAAAGATCTTTCCACAAGCTACAACTTTCATGTTTTGAGTTTTTTCAAATTCCAATTGGAACTAGGTGAAAAAATGGCTTGAAGTTTGGAAAAAATGAGAAATTTCAACACTTAGAAAAATTTCTAAGTATGAAAACTTTTGACTTTTTGTTGACTTTTCCAAATTCTTTGATTTTTTATGATCATGATGGATTATTTGAATTATTTTGATGATGGAAAAAGTTTTGTTTTGAAAATTTTGACCAAAAGTCAAAGTTTGACTTTTCTGTGCAGATGAAATTTCATTAGATGTTTCTGAAAATGATTGATGAATTCTGTGAACCTCTGTGATGTTTTGAATCCAGAAATTAGGTCAAGATGTTGTATCTAAGATATAATGACCAATCTCTATCCAAAATAGTCAACCACTGCTCAAAAAATCAGAGAATGCCTATGCTCGACCAAAACCCTAATTGGTCGATCCTCGATTGATCAGTGAAGAAAATGGATGTCTGAGGATTGAAAGCTGATGATTTGATCAAGATAGATCAAATGGAGTGAGAAAATTTCAAACCCTAATTGGTTAGCTCTTGAATCATATGAAAATCTGATGCAACCCTAATTTTGACCCGTGAATGCTATACCCGATTAATGCTGTCTGAGCTGTTAGTTATGCAGATGATGCAAATGTAAGGTGGTATATTAGGTCAAAAATTGGGGTATGACACTCCGTTGAATGCAAGGGCACTACATTGTCTCATGTGTTGGTGGATATAGGTTCCGCTCTGAATGTTCTACCGAAAAGTGCTTTCGACCGACTTAATGCTGAAGAAGTGGTCATGAAGCCCAGTGACATAATTGTAAGAGCTTTTGATGATTCTAAACGAACAGTACTTGGAGAGCTCATCCTACCAGTTAAAGTCGGTTCCTAGACTTTTGACTCTAATTTCTTCGTCATGGACATTCGTCTAACTTACTCTTGCCTTCTTGGGCGCCCTTGGATACATGGGGCAGGTGCTGTTACCTCTTCCTAGCATCAGAAGCTGAAGTACCCAGTGAAGGGGAAGATTGTTACAGTATGCGGTGAGGAAGAATACATGGTAAGCCATCTGCAACCGTTCCGATACCTCGAATTGGAAGGTGAATTTATTGAAACTCCCTGTCAAGCTTTCGAAGCAGTTACACGAGTCATGCCTGTTGACTCTCCTGAAGTTGCTAAAATTCCACCAAGGATGGCCTCGCTGAAGGACGCCCAAGCTGCAGTTGAAGAAGGAGGTCGTACTATTTAGGGTCAGCTCCATGATCTTCCTTTCAAATCTATAAAAGACGACGACAGCGACTTCGACATCAGCGACTGGATCTTCCCAACTCCAGACGATGGACTCAGCAATTGGAAGACCGAAGGCGTCATGCCAATCTTCTTTAGACGGGTGTAATTGCTTTTTTGCTTTCTGTTATGCTCTTCATTTTCTACGCTTTGAACAATAAACTTAAAAGTTTAGTGCCTTTCCCGGGGCATCATGGCTCGTTTATGAGGGTTATTATTTGTTATTTGCATATTTTCATTCAATAAAATCATTGGACTTTTGCATACTTGTTGTAGGAATATTCGATGAATCAAGTATTTCTATTTATCGTATCCACAGGGATTGGTGTATATTGTAGTCTTTCAATAGCAAAGCGTATTTTAAGATTTAAGTAACCAAAGGGTTTGTTTCCTAAGCTACTAGTATCATGAATTTCCAAGCAAATAACTAAAATAGTCTTTTCAAAAGAGAGTTATGGTTTGGATTCAAGAGAGTTGGAGTTTGTTTTCAATTGATGGAAGCATGTCAAGATTAGTTTCATTGACCTAATTTCATATGCATTCTATTAACCAAGTGATGAACTAGTTTGATGATTTCTATAAATACATATCCTCTCAATCTTGTTGATTTCTCACCAAGATTGTGGGTTTTATCATGTTAATCCTTGAATGATTTCTCACCACAACTATTGAAATGATAAACATTAAGCTCAATACTTGTAAACACTAACACACAAATCTATTCATAGCATTTGTTCATTAGTGGATGAATATCCTAGGTCTACTTTGAAGCATCCTTTTTCAAACAAGATTCAAAGCATAAAAAGATAGAAGAACAAAGATATTCAGCATATATTAATCATCAACCATGTCCATACACAAATGGATTAAAAGAAACACATACTAGTTAGATCAACTACCTCTAATCTTGACACAAAAAGAACATAGCGACTCATTTCCATGGTTGCTTTGTTCACAAGATTGTTGGAGGAGATGATGAACATTGAAGAATCAAGAAGAACTATGTTTTTCTTTTCTAATTCTAAGCCCTAATTTTTACAACAATGAATGATAATGATGAAGAAGTGATGTTCCACCCTTTTACACACCAAAAGCCAGCTGGAAATGAGGGAGTTGGTGGCCAAAAAGGTGAAAGCATGGGTCTGTCCTTTTTCTGATGTTCGCAGACTGCGCTAAGCCCGGTTATTCGCGCTAAGCGCACTCATGCTGCAATCGCGCAGAGCGCGACCTGAAGCATGCTTCTTCATCCAAAAAATTCCTTCAAAAAGAATCATCCCAAGAGCTCTTCAAGTGTCCTTGAATCCAAGCTTGAGAGAATCAATCAATAAAAACCTACAATTTAAAAGTAAACTAAGTTAAATAATGTATTATAAACAAAAACTAAATAGAAACATAATTAAACCAAAGCAGTAATTATCATCGATGATCCCACATAGAAACATAGAAACATAATCAATGATCCAAGGCCCTACAATAGCGATCACAGTAATTATCATCAATGATCCCATCTATTGTCAGGTGCCCCACAGCAGGAAAAACAACTTTGGCCCTTTTCAGAAGACCCATGATTAACCCAGGATATGTTAGGGCATATTTTATACGCTCCCCCTGGAGGTATAACTTAATGCAACCCTCTTCAGCTCATTAGCAATCAACCGGCCGAAATCAATTTGCTCTTCATCCAGCATATAAGCAATGAGGCCGGCGGTCTCCATGGGGATTGAGGATGTGTGGCTTCTTGGTCTCAGGTTGTATAGTGCCACGCACATCAGAACACGAGCACTTATTTTAAGGCTGGACCGATTAAATTTCAGAGGTTGGCAAGCCCTGTTAAGCTCATAGGAGTGCCCGGATAAACACAACTTCCTCCGCAACATATCGTGATCCCAATTACCATGAGCCAGGTGCTCATGGTAAACATCCAAGTCATCCTCTGGGGCTGTCCAATTAATGCCTAGATAGTTGTTGATAGCAGAACGAGAAAAGGATACCATCTTGCCTCGCACCACAGAAGTGAACGGGAAATCTCGCCCCTCAGTAGGAATGGCATTGGCATAGAATTCCCGGACCAGCTCAACATTAACTTTAGTCTGGGGCTCACACAGAACACCCAAACCATAGTTATCCAGGATAGCATTAGGGGTATGGTAGTGGCCCTGCTCTCGAAGCCGGATGATTCTCTCGGTCCAAATATTACGCTCCTCGAGCTCTTTATATCGTGCCTCTTGAGCAGGCCCCAAGAAACGATCACCATCAAAAGGAGTGGATCGAGAGGATCCAGCCCCGGCAGAAGAAATGCGCTGATGCTTAGGAGCCATCTAAAAACAACACAAAAATCAACGAAAAGTGACACCGAGATGCCCGTTAGAGATAAATCATGCAAATAGCAGTAGAAATCAACCAACCAAAGCATCAAGACTAAGCAGAAAACACAAAAAACAGCAGGAAATTTTTTTCAGAATTCTGCAGACCGCGCTAAGCGCGCTCTGCGATTTTCAGAAAAATTCTTCTGCAAAAACAGAAATTTCTCCAAGAAACCATACCTAATAGGAACGAAAATCCTAATCTAAGCATCCTCTACAATCAAAACATCCTAATTCTAAAGAAAAATCCTAAATTTCAAAACCTAGGTTTCTAAATTCTAACCTAAACAGCAGAAAATTATGAAATTGAAGAGGGAAAACCAGAAAATAACAAACCTTGATGATTGGGTTGATGATTAAGACACGAAATTCGCACGAAATTGTTGATTTGGGGTTGGGATTTTTGGAAATTCTTGAGAGAGTGCTTAGTGAAGAGGGAAGAGTGAAAAGGGTTGAAATAAACCCTAACTTATTTAAATATTAAACCAGGCCACAAGTTGGACCTAAGAAAACCGGATTTTCAAATATTTTTTTTTAAAAATACGCAGACCGCGCTAAGCGCGCCCCAGACCGGGCTAAGCGCAAAATGTTCTGGAATTTGGGTCCAAATGTGCGCTAAGCGCGATCTGCAGAATTTGAAATTTTTGAGAAAAAACAGAAAATTATCTTATGAGAGATATCAAAATGAGTGCAATATAAATACTTACAATGTTGTGGTGCCTCCCAATAAGCGCTTTGTTTAACGTCGGTAGAGCTCGACGGTCCAGGATGATCAAGGATCATCAAAGTAGAATGCGGCAATGTCGCGGCTCACCTCTCCGGCAACATACCTTTTCAAATGCTTCCCATTCACGGTCCATTCACTCTTTCCCTCGGGGTCTTGCAAAACAACGGTACCATAGTCTTTCACGTCGTTGATTAGAAAAGGACCGGACCACTTTGTCTTAAGTTTTCCCGGAAAAAGTCTCATCCGGGAATTAAACAAGAGGACACTTTGCCCCGGTCGAAATTCCTTATGCTTGATCTTTTTGTCATGAAAAACATTCACTTTTGCCTTGTACTTCCTATTGGAATGGTACGCTCCATCTCGCATTTCATCCAATTGCACGAGTTGCACTTTTCTCTTATCACCCGCCAAAGAAGGATCGAAATTCAAGAATCGGAGAGCCCATAGAGCTTTGTGTTCCATCTCCACAGGGAGGTGACAAGTCTTGCCATAAACAACCTGAAACGGGGTTAGTCCGATAGGAGCTTTATAGGCGGTTCGATACGCCCATAAATCTTCATCCAATTTTTGTGACCAATCCTTTCGAGAACCCGAGACAGTTTTTTCCAAAATCTTTTTAATTTCCCTGTTTGACACTTCGGCTTGACCATTCGTTTGCAGGTCATAGGGAGTTGTCACCTTATGCTTTACACCGTATTGTTTCAAAAGTTTTTGTAACAGTGTATTGCAAAAATGCGAACCGCCATCACTAATTAACACCTGAGGCACACCAAACCAAGAAAAAATGTTTTTCTTTAAAAAATTTATAACGGTTTTGGCATCGGCCTTCGGTGAAGCAATGGCCTCCACCCAGTTAGACACATAATCAACAGCCACAAGAATGTATTCATTAGAAAACGATGAAGGAAATGGACCAACAAAATCAATTCCCCAACAATCAAACACCTCGACTTCCAACATATTATTCAAAGGCATCTCATCCCACTTGCCTATACTGCCACTACTTTGGCATTTATCACAACACTTAACATGAGCATAAGCATCTTTAATTAACGAAGGCCAATAAAATCCCGATTGTAGGACTTTGGTGGCCGTTCGCAATCCATTGTAATGTCCCCCACAAGGGGAATTGTGACAATGCCAAAGAATGTCTTTCGCTTCCTCATTAGACACACACCTCCTTAACAAACCATCACTACTCAACCTAAAAACATAAGGTTCATCCCAAACATAATACATGGCATCGTCCAAGAACTTTCGCTTTTCATTCCATGTTAAATCCTCCGGCATTAATCCCGCGGCTTTGTAATTTGCCATGTCGGCAAACCATGGCCGCTCTTGGATTGCAAACAACTTTTCATCCGGGAACTCCTCCCTCACTTCCTTCTCTTTGTTAGTAATTTCCACGTTCACTAGGCGGGATAAATGATCCGCTACCAAATTCTCTGAACCCTTTTTATCTCGTACCTCCAAATCAAATTCTTGTAAGAGAAGAATCCATCGGATTAACCTTTGTTTGGAGTCCGGTTTGGTAAGCAAATATTTAATCACGGAATGATCCGTGAAAACCACTACTTTTGAACCAATAAGATAAGGACGAAATTTTTCCAATGCATATACTATTGCGAGCAACTCTTTTTCAGTTGTTGTGTAGTTAATTTGAGCATCGTTCAAAACTTTGCTCGCATAATGAATATCATGGAAAATTTTGTTCTTCCTTTGGCCAAGCACGGCTCCCACCGCATAATCACTTGCGTCACACATCAATTCGAAATCAAGTTTCCAATTAGGCGTGGTGATTATGGGTGCATTTATCAAATTTTCTTTCAATTTTTTAAAAGCCATTAAACAATCTCTATCAAATAAGAAGGGCTTATCTTTGTTGAGCAAGTTGCTCAACGGCTTTGCTATCTTTGAGAAGTCTTTGATGAATCTACGGTAGAACCCCGCATGTCCTAGAAAGCTCCGAATGCCTTTGACATTGGTAGGTGGGGGAAGCGTCTCGATCACATCAATCTTTGCTTTATCAACCTCGATTCCTATTGCAGATATTTTGTGTCCAAGAACAATTGCCTCGGTCACCATGAAATTGCATTTTTCCCAATTCAAGACCAAATTCGTATCCACACACCTCTTCAAGACGGTGTTCAAATTTTCCAAGCACAAATCAAATGACGCTCCAAAGATGGAGAAATCATCCATAAAAACTTCAATCGTCTTCTCAATCAAATCGGCAAAAATGGCTTGCATGCATCTTTGAAATGTTGCCGGCGCATTACATAAGCCGAAACGCATACGTCTATACGCGAATATTCCAAAAGGACATGTGAAAGCCGTCTTCTCGTGATCTTCCGGATTCACCGATATTTGATTGTACCCCGAGTAACCATCCAAGAAGCAATAATATTGTTGACCCGCGAGTCTTTCCAACATTTGGTCCATGAACGGAAGAGGAAAGTGATCCTTTCTTGTTGCTTTGTTAAGCCTTCGATAGTTGATGCACATTCTCCATCCCGTTACATTTCTTGTTCGCACTAATTCATCCTTATCATTCGACACAACCGTCAAACCTCCCTTTTTTGGAACTACATGCACCCGCTTCTAACATCTTCACCACTTCTTTTTGAACTACTTCCTTCATCACCGGATTCAAACGCCTTTGAGGTTGGGCTACCGGTTTGTACTCGTCCTCCATCATGATGTCATTCATACAATAGGTCGGGCTTATGCCTTTCAAATCGGCTAAAACCCAACCAATTGCATTTTTGTTAGATTTCAAAACTTGAATTAAGCTTCCCTCCTCCTTCTCCGATAATGTATTACTAATGATTACGGGTTTCTTACCTCCCTCCTCAAGAAACACATACTTCAAGTGAGATGGTAGTGCTTTCAACTCAAGCTTTTGCTCTTCGTCTTTGGGATCATTCTTCAAAATTTCCACTTCTTCCTCCCATGGGTGCATTTCCTTGGAAATCTCCATTCCTTCTAAACACTCCTCAAGATCCCACCTATCATCATCATCATTCACTTCTTGGATTGCTTCCTTGATAGCATCAATTTTGAAACAATCTTTCTTATCAATTGGATGCTTCATTGCTTCAAAAAGATTGAAGCAAATTTCTTCATCTTGAACCCTCACCTTCATTAAACCATCATCAATGTCAATCATCATTCTAGCCCTCTTCATGAATGGACGGCCTAGAATTAGAGGTGCATCCACGTCTTCCTCCATATCTATCACAACAAAGTCAACCGGGAAAAAGAATGTGTCCACTTTTACCAACAAGTCTAAAGCTACACCATGCGGGCGAGTAATAGACTTATCCGCCAATTGCAACGTCATTTTTGTAGACTTTAATTCGATATCCCCCAACCTCTTTACAATGGATAATGGAATCAAGTTGATACTTGATCCCAAGTCAATCAATCCATTGCCGACATAGACATCCCCAATGGTAGCGGGCAGGTTACGCCCGGATCACTTTCTTTTTGGAATAGTGCGTTGAATTATCGCACTACAACTTGCATCAACCATTATAGTTTCTTGATCCGTGTACCGCTTCTTTTTTGTCAATATGTCCTTCATGAATTTTGCATATTTCGGCATTTGCTCTAATGCCTCGGTGAATGGAATATTAATTTGCAATTGCTTAAAAATATCCATAAACCGAGCATAGTGCTTAGCATCATCCTTTTTAGAAGGAAGATGAGGATAAGGTAAGTTTCTTAATGGAAGAGTGACTTCCTTCTCCTTTCCCTTTCTCATTTTCTTCTTCTTTTCCTCCACTTTCTCCTTTTCAACTACACCATCATCATTTTTATTTTCGACTACAACATCATTTTCAACTAAATCATCCCCCACACCAACATCATTATTTTTTTCAACTACAACCTCATCATCTTTTTCAACTCCAACCTCCTCCACTACTAATTCTTCATCCTTCTCCACTTGATCTTTTCTCTCCACTACTTTCTTTTTCTTTTCAACAACTTTCTTTTTCTCATCACAAACTCTACCACTCCTAGTTGTAATAGCTTTGCAATGTTCCTTAGGATTTGCTTGAGTAGTTGGAGAAAATGAGGTCGAAGCACTTTGATCAGAAATTTGCTTTGCTAATTGCCCCATTTGAGTTTCCAAATTCTTGAGAGATGCCTCCGTGCTCTTTTGGTTTTCCATAGAAGCTTGCATGAATTGAGCTAGAGTGTCTTGAATGTTGGAAGATCTCGCTTGATTTTGAGGTTGATTTTGAGGTTGAGCTTGATTTTGATTTTGAGTTTGGTACGGATTTTGCCTAGCTTGATTGTTGTTGTCTTGTCTCCACCCGCCTTGATAACCTTGGTTACCTCTTTGATGGTAACCTTGGCCTTGATTTTGATAAGGATAAGGAGCTCGTTGTTGGTATCCTTGCCCTTGGGTTGCCATATAATTTGCTTCTTCATTTTCCGGAGGACAAAATTCGGTTTTGTGATCCCCCTTACACAATTCACAACAAGCAATTTGTTGAGTTTGCTTGCTAGATGATCCTTGCATCTCCATGATTTATTGAGGAAGCCTTGCCATTTGTTTTGTCAATTCTTCAACTTGTTTAGCAAACAATTTGTTTTGCGCTACAAGTGCTTCGTGACTAGAGCCAATTTCAAGAACTCCCATTTTTACTTGCGCACTTCCTTGATCATGTTGAGTTTGGTGGTCATTCCTCCCCATCTTCTCAATTATTTGAATTGCTTCATATGGTGTTTTTGCCATCAAAGAACCTCCCGCCAGAGCATCCAACAACAATTTATGTTGAGGTTGGAGACCATTTCGGAAGATATGAATTTGAGTGAGCTCGTCAAAACCATGGCTAGGACACTTTCTAAGCATAGACGTATATCTTTCCCAAGCCCTATTCAAAGGCTCGTTAACTCCTTGTGAAAATACCGAAATCGCGGTTTTTGCCTCCATGAATCGTGATTGAGGAAAAAATCTTTCAAGGAATTTTTCCTCCAACACATTCCAATTTGTCATTGTCTCTTGTAGTTGGTCTAGATACCAATCCCTTGCTTTTCCCACTAAAGAATGAGGGAAAAGCCTTTGAAAGTATTGCTCCTCTTGGTCTTCCGGAGCTCGGCCGCACCCGCGATCTCATAGAACTTAGTGAGGTGGGTGTAAGGATCTTCATGGTCATGACCATGAAAAGGACTTGCATAAAGAAGTTGGATCAAGCCCTTCTTCATCTCCGTGAACCTTGCATTTGCTTGGCGAACAAATTCAGCGGTGTGACGAGGGCTATTTACACAAGGCCCCCTTGGTGGTGGTGGTGGTGGTGGTGGTGGTGGTGGTGGTGGTTGATTCTCCGCCATAATGACTTCTCCTAAGTGTAGAAGAAGTAGATGATTCTCCTCTTTCTTGCCTTTTCCTAGCTAGTCTTTTCCTTCGTTTAGCACTACTATTAAGTCTTCTTGCCGTCCTTTCAATTTCGGGATCGAAAAGGAGTTGATCGGCCGGAACACTTCCTCGCATAAAATAATTCCTGAAAAATTCTAGCCACACAAAAGAAACAAAGAGAGATTAGTAGAAAAATATCTTAAAACACACAACTATTGCGATACTAGCAATATCAAACGCCAATCCCCGACAACAACGCCATTTTGTTGTAGGAATATTCGTGGAATCAATTATTTCTATTTATCGTATCCACAGGGATTGGTGTATATTGTATTCTTTCAATAGCAAAGCGTATTTTAAGATTTAAGTAACCAAAGGGTTTGTTTCCTAAGCTACTAGTATCATGAATTTCCAAGCAAATAACTAAAATAGTCTTTTCAAAAGAGAGTTATGGTTTGGATTCAAGAGAGTTGGAGTTTGTTTTCAATTGATGGAAGTATGTCAAGATTAGTTTCATTGACCTAATTTCATATGCATTCTATTAACCAAGTGATGAACTAGTTTGATGATTTCTATAAATACATATCCTCTAAATCTTGTTGATTTCTCACCAAGATTGTGGGTTTTATCATGTTAATCCTTGAATGATTTCTCACCACGACTATTGACATGATAAACATTAAGCTCAATACTTGTAAACACTAACACACAAATCTATTCATAGCATTTGTTCATTAGTGGATGAATATCCTAGGTCTACTTTGAAGCATCCTTTTTCAAACAAGATTCAAAGCATAAAAAGATAGAAGAACAAAGATATTCAGCATATATTAATCATCAACCATGTCCATACACAAATGGATTAAAAGAAACACATACTAGTTAGATCAACTACCTCTAATCTTGACACAAAAAGAACATAGCGACTCATTTCCATGGTTGCTTTGTTCACAAGATTGTTGGAGGAGATGATGAACATTGAAGAATCAAGAAGAACTATGTTTTTCTTTTCTAATTCTATGCCCTAATTTTTACAACAATGAATGATAATGATGAAGAAGTGATGTTCCACCCTTTTACACACCAAAAGCCAGCTGGAAATGAGGGAGTTGGTGGCCAAAAAGGTGAAAGCATGGGTCTGTCCTTTTTCTGATGTTCGCAGACTGCGCTAAGCCCGGTTATTCGCGCTAAGCGCACTCATGCTGCAATCGCGCAGAGCGCGACCTGAAGCATGCTTCTTCATCCAAAAATTCCTTCAAAAAGAATCATCCCAAGAGCTCTTCAAGTGTCCTTGAATCCAAGCTTGAGAGAATCAATCAATAAAAACCTACAATTTAAAAGTAAACTAAGTTAAATAATGTATTATAAACAAAAACTAAATAGAAATATAATTAAACCAAAATACTAGAATAAATACTACTAATTAATTAAAAAGGCATTGTTAAGGACCACAAAATCATGTACAAAATAGCTACAATTTGGTCCTTAACAATACTATTTTCTTTCCTTTCTTTTACTTTACTACCCCTTCAATTTGGTCCTTACACACACCCACATGATACACTGCAGATTCACTCCGAATCTCGTTGATAACAACTTTGTTATTGCTAAATATGACTTTGATAATCCGATCTACCAAGCCGAAGACGAAGGTGAGGAAGATTGTAGACTTCCAAGAGAACTTGTCAGATTGCTACAGCAAGAAGAACGGGTTATACAACCACACGAAGATCCAGTCGAGGTTGTGAATCTAGGTACTGACGAAGACAAAAAATAAATCAAGATAGGAGCAGGTCTTGAGAATGGTATCAAAGAAAGATTGGTCCAGATGTTGTGAGACTATATCGAGATTTTTGCTTGGTTATATGAGGACATGCCAGGTCTAGATATTGACATTGTGGTACACCGACTACCAACGAAAGAAGGTTTTCTCCCTGTGAAGCAGAAGGTTTGTCGTATGCGTCCTGAGATGTCAGAGAAAATCAAAGCCGAAGTTATGAAATAGTTCAACACCGGTTTCCTAGCCGTTACTTCTTATCCACAGTGGGTTGCAAATGCGGTACCCGTACCTAAGAAAGATGGCAAAGTACGGATCTGCTACAAGGTCATGCCATTCGGACTGAAGAATGTTGGCGCCACATATCAACGTGCTATGGTGGCTTTGTTTCATGACACGATTCAGCACGAGATAGAGGTCTACGTCGATGATATGATAGCTTGATCACAAACTGAAGAAGAACATCTCGATCATTTGCGAAAATTGTTTGATAGACAGAAGAAATACAAACTAAGACTCAATCCCAACAAATGAACTTTTGCAGTCAGATCCGGTAAACTCCTGGGGTTTGTTGTCAGTGGTAAAGGTATTGAAGTTGACCCCGCCAAGGTTAAAGCTATTCAAGAAATGCCAGCTCCTCGCACCGAGAAAGAGGTCAGAGGTTTCTTGGGACGATTGAACGACGATTGCCAAACAACTTTTGACAAAATCAAGGAATATCTACAAAATCCTCATATCCTGATGCCGCCTGCCAAAGGAAGACCTCTTATCATATACTTAACAGTATTAGAGAACTCAATGGGGTGTGTGTTGGGGTAACGTGATGAGTCAGGTCGAAAAGAGTATGCAATATACTACCTTAGCAAAAAGTTTACCGGCTGTGAAACAAGATACTCACAGCTCGAGAAAACATGCAGCGCTTTGGCTTGGGTTGCTCGCTGACTAAGACAGTATATGTTGACTCACACTACCTTGTTGATCTCCAAGATGGATCCGATAAAATACATATTCAAGAAACCTGCTCTCTCCGGAAGAATAGCAAGATGGCAAATGATCTTGACCGAATATGACATCTAGTATACTACCCAGAAAGCAATCAAAGGAAGTGTATTAGCCGACCATTTGTCTCATCGAGCCATGGACGACTATCAGTCTATGCAGTTCGAGTTTCTAGACGAAGATGTTTTGCTAGTTACTGATTGCGAAGAACAGAGACCAGACGAAGGACCTGCACCAGGATCCCGATGGACCATGGTCTTTAACGAAGCCTCAAATGCACTTGGTAATGGCATTGGCGCCATCATGATGTCTCCTGCTGGAAGATACACGCCTTTCACCGCCAGACTATGTTTCAACTGCACCAGCAACATGGTCGAATACGAAGCGTGCATCATGGGTATCAAAGCTGCTATTGACTTAAGAATCAAATTCTTGCAAGTGTGTGGAGACTCAGGTTTAGTGATCAGTCAGATTAAAGGCGATTGGGATACGAAACATCAGAATCTCATCCCGTATCGAGAGCATGTTTTAAATTTGATCCCTTCCTTCGAAGAAATCACTTTCGATCATATTCCACGAGAAGAGAACTAGTTGGCAAACGCATTAGCTACTATGTCATCTATGTTCAAAGTCATATGGGACAACGAAGCTCCCCAGATCATCATCGAAAAGTTTGACGAACCAGCATACTATTGTGAACTTGATACAGAAGAGAAACCTTGGTTCTACGAAGTGAAGAGGTATCTCGAGACCCAGGAATATCCCGAGGAATCATCAATGATAAAGTTCTTAAGAAGATTGGCATCCAAATTCTTTCTCAGTAACGACATCTTATACAAGCGCAATCACGACCTGTGCTTACTTCACTGTGTAGACCAGAAAACAGTGGAACGGATCATGGAAGAATTACATGAAGGCGCATTTGGTACCCACTCCAGTGGACATACAATGGCTAAGAAGATTCTAAGAGAAGGTTACTATTGGTCCACCATGGAAGCTGATTGTCACTGCCATGCTCGATCTTGTCACAAATGTCAGATATACGTAGACATAGTGCACGTACCTCCATTACCGTTGAATGTTTTGACCGCTCCTTGGCCCTTCGCAATGTGGGGCATTTACATGATCGGAGAAATCAAACCTACCTCTTCCAATGGATACCGTTTCATCCTTGTGGCAATTGATTACTTTACTAAATGGGTAGGAGCAGCCTCGTTCGCATCCGTTACCAAGAATGTTGTGGCTCGATTCATCAAGCATAATCTTATTTGTCGATACGGCGTCCCTGAAAGGATCATCACAGACAATGGTACCAACCTCAACAAAAAAATGATCACCGAACTTTGCACGCAGTTCAAAATTAAGCATCGCAACTCTTCTCCATATCGGACAAAAATGCACGGCGCAATGGAAGTCGCCAACAAAAATCTCAAGAAGATCATACAGAAGATGACAGTGACTTACAAGGATTGGAACGAGATGTTGCCATTTGCTCTCCACGGTTACCGCACTACAGTACGAACATCTGCAGGGGCAACCCCCTTCTCTCTTGTATACGACATGGAAGCAGTCCTACCCATCGAGGTTCAGATACCCTCAACCAGAGTCCTCCAGGACGTAGAACTAGGTGAAGACGAATGGATCCAGACTCGTCTCGACCAGATCATCTTGATCGATGAAAAACGGCTCGCATCCATCTGCCATGGACAAATATACCAGAAGCGAATGATCAGAGCATTCAACAAGAAAGTCAAGCACCGAGTCTACCAAATCGGTGATCAGTAGTCAAGCGCATCATCCTTCCACAAGGTGATCCCAGGGGATAACGGACTCCTACTTATGAGGGACCATTTGTAGTCAAAACAGTACTTTCCGGCGGAGCTATGATACTTAGCACCATGGATGGAGAAAACTTTCCACACCCTGTGAACACAGACATAGTCAAAAAATACCACGCATGAACAAGACCCGCTAGGTCGAATGGCATAGGAAAAAATAAGGGCATCCAAGCGAACCAAAAGGTTCAGGCAAAAGTTAAGGATATATACAAAAAATATGTACACCCGGCAAGTCGAAAACCTGCAAAGGCGGCTTGGCCAAAAAAGGGTATCCCGGTAGACTGAAAAACCGAAAGGGAGGTCTAGGCAAAAGATAGGGATTTAAGCGTACGAATATGTCTCGTCCATGTCGCCTACCTACAGATTACACTACCATTACCATTCAAGGTTCAAATGGCGAAAATCAATTCACTCACTTTCTACTGACAGCAAAGAGATGAGATAGTCGGAGCAATAACATAGTTGAAACTCGACGAGATTATTTCCGCATAGCTTTTTACTGTTATGACAATTTCCTCTTACTATGATATTCGTCTCTTGTACACAAACTGCATGGCCATACGCCACTTTCCAAAATTAATGCAAATTCCCTTCTTACAGTGTTAATTTTATTGTTTTTTGCATAAAGTCCAATGATTGCTTTGAATGATTATATACATCTGACAGTAAACATCTATTCACAAACATATGAAAAGTGAACGAACAAAAGTAATTACTACAGACTCTAGGAATTGAGATGACGACTAAAGTCACCAATGCATCCCCCGCAGAGTTACTTCCACAAGAAATACATCCACAAGATCATCAATCCCCGCAGAGCCATCGCTCTCCCTACAAGGATAAATCTTCTCCGACGAAGTACTAATCTCCTCCCAGCAAGTATTCCAATACTTCAAGCTTCATCACGTTAGTCCCCGAGCAGTGATCCTAACAGCTTCATCAAGCTTCAACTCCATCATGTTAGTCCCCGAGCAGTGATCTTATCAACTTCATCACGTTAGTCCCCGAGCAGTGATCTTATCAACTTCGTCACATTAGTCCCCAAGCAGTGATCTTATCAGCTTCATCACGTTAGTCCCCGAGCAGCGATCCTAACAGTGTTCAAACACTTCAACTCTATCACGTTAGTCCCCGAGCAGTGATCTGAGCAAGTATTCCAATACTTCAAGCTTCATCACGCTAGTCCCCGAGCAGTGATCTTAACAACTTCATCAAGCTTCAGCTCTATCATGTTAGTCCCCGAGCACTGATTCTATCGGCTTCAGCTTTATCACATTGTCCCCCAACATGGTTTATACAAGGATATTCATCCCCAGCGAAGTATCTCCCAATGATTATCATTCCCCGACAGCAGCAATATCTAGACTCGAAAATTGGTCAGATAGTGCATCGGAGGAACTTACATCTCTCTTATTTTCCAGTCAGAGTGTTCAACAAACTTCAGACTCATCACCTAAAGTGATCCCTATCGGCCTCATCAGCTCTAAAGATCCTACAAGCCTCGTCAGCTTTAATGACCCTATCACCTTTGCCATGTTGCATCAGTCTCCGAGCAGTAACCGGTTATTCCCCAGCAAGATCTATGCACAAGATCCCTAACCGAGTATCTCTTGATCGTTGTTATTCTTCCAACAACATTAATATTCAGACTCGAGAATTGGTCAGATAGTGCATCGGAGGAATCAAAAGCATCTCTTTTTCTCTCCAACTCAGGGTCCGCAACAACCCTATCCCCAAGCAAACATCAGAAATCCCTAGCAGGATGTTCCCATCTTCTTCAAGATGGATATGTTTTGAAATACATCTACATTCATACATCTATATTCATACATAAAAGTCATAACATATGCATACATCATAATAATATTGTCATACACCCGCATACATCATAATTTGCATAGGACTAACCATATCCTGTCAAATGTTTATCTCCCCAACAGGTAAAAGTTATTTTCCAAACGGAAGGTTAAAGATTAATACCCGAAACAAGACGGGAGAACTATCTGAATGACCATGAAGATTATTTCCATACAACAAGTCAAAGATTAATACCCGAAACAAGATGGGAAACCTATCTCAAAGACCACACAAATTGTCTCCAAGCAACAGATATTGGATTAACACCCGAAGCAAGACGGGAAAGCTATCCACATCTTTCCAAATATCCACCTCAGGAATAGCCAAGACGAAGTTTTATTCTGACTCTCTCTTATTATCAACAGCCCCGAATGGCATCTTAAGCCCATCTCCGTTGTCTCTTCTACTCAAAAGACAAATATAAAGTCTAGCGTACGACTCAGTTTCTCTAGATGGCATCTTAACCCCATTTCCTTCGTCTCTCCTTTTCAAAAGACAAATACAGAGTCTAGCGTACGAATCACCCTCCAGTAGCAGCTTCTCCAAATGGCATCTATAAGCCCATTCCAGCGCGTCATCAGCTAACGATCCTATTTTACACAACAACGAGTGCAAATTTTCAGGTGTACTCGAGTGTTCAATCATCTTCTACTTTCAGGTCACGACAGGCAAGCGTGCCAATCTAACCCTTCCAGTACAAGAAGATTGAACAGGGGAAACTATTATACCCCAAAATTTTCCCTTCCACTTCTCAAGACATTTCACATATCCATGCTCAAGGATTTCACAAAGGTTGACCAGACAAACCCTCTTCTAAGCAATCAATCCAAAACTAGGGTTTGGCCATTCTCAAGTCAATAAGGTTTCCAATGCTTCAAGTTGTCATCATACTTCATCATATGCTTCAAAGAATCACCAGGTCAAGTTTCAAGCCTCACAAGTCAAAATTGCTCATCTAATTGCTCAAAAAGTTGAAAATCAATTGTATTGGACAAAAAGTCAATTGTGGTCAACATACAGTCAAACTTCATAATTTTTGGTCAACACCAATATTTTGAAGTAACATTCATCATTTGATCAAGAATTTGTCAAGAAAAGTCAATATTTGATCAAAAGTCAAAGTTTCTAAATTAGGGTTTTTGAGACAAAAGTCAACAGAACTATGACCAAGCATAAATTTCACATACTTTATCATAAATTTTCCCACCAAAGCTCATTTTTAAGAGAATTCAATTCTCTACAACTTCATGTCTCACAAGCTTGGGCAGAAAATGCTTCATTTGGAAGTTATGGATCAAAACATTACAGGTCTTTTTAAAAGTCAACAAAAAGTCAATTTTTGCAAAGAAGTGTTCATGAGCATGGAAACTTCAATGAAGATGAAACCAAAAGGGCTGTTTAGAATACATCTTGAGCTTTTTAAAAAGTCCAAGAACAGCCAAAATTTTTGAAAATTGAGCAAGATACAAGTTGTGCAAGTTGAGCATTTTTGAGGAGGTGCATGAAGAAAAATACCTTGCAAAAGCCAAAAATTTCCAAATGGGCCTAAGGTTTTATGATTTAAACTTGATCATAAGATTATCCACGATCACCATACAGCAGGCCACGTCCTTTACCTTATTTATTTATTTATTTTTGAATTTAATAACTTAAATTCAAATTTATTTAGATAAAATACAAAAGTTAAAGATAAGGCAAGATTGGTTGGATATTTGCATGGCTTTGGGTCCAAGATAGCTCATTACAAGCTGTCAATTTCGTTCAAGAAGATTGAGGGAAGATTGATCAAATTTGGAAAGATTTTGTGAAACTTTTCAAATCAAATATTCTCCATTCAAGGAGAATATTTTCTCTTAATGCCTTGACCTAATTCCAATCCTCTATAAATACTTGGCTATCTTACAAGTTCAGGAGGCTTTTTAGACAACCCTTACACGTGCTTCTAGCCTCTCTCAAACCCTAGAAATTTCACAAATTTCTTACAAAAGTTGGCAAATCGTGTTTGGTCTTCCAGCCAGTTTCAAGCAATTCTAAGCACTCTAACGTGTTCCAGAAGTATTGTAGGGTAAGTACATGTCCAGAAACATGGCCATAAGACGTTGAATCATGCCATATAAATACCTCCGTTTTCATATTTTTCGTGAATTTGCATTCTACTTATTATTGTGTTTTAATCAAAACTAACCATTCTAATGTGTTCCTAAGGTTTATTAGAGTAGGTTAGGTCAATCGTAGCAAGCTTTCCATGGCTTAATCGTGAAACACCATTGTTAGGGTTCATGGACTGAGCAGCTTGGTATCTGCCGTTAGAGTTCGTTTTAGGGAAAACAAACACCACCATTAGATTCGTAGCATCTTAATTAGTTGATTTGGGTTATTCTTGTTTGTGTTTTCATGCGTTTTCCAGGTTTTTAGCAGTGGAGCACGATCAGAGAAGACGACCGCAGCACTGCTCCGGTGCTTCTGATTCAGAGGTTTCTAACCCTTTATTTATTTATGGGTTCAGAAGGATGAATGGATGTATAACCGCCACAGCGGTTCACCTTGAATGCACTATTTCATTCTCTCTATCAGGTCAGGGGTTCAAACCCCACCTTTTGCAATATTTTTCTTTTCGCCTTGCAGGTTCGCAGAGTTGCCAAAAGTTACGCCCCAAAAACTCTAGCTTCTGGATCCTTTCCAGCCAGAAGTGCCAACTTCTGGGCGTCACTAGCATCAAAAGCTCCAGCTTCTAAGCCTCAAGCCCAGCAAAAACCCCCAAAAGTTCCAACCGGGTACCTCCGCGAAAACCGGAGTTGGAACTTGGGTACCTCGGCAAAAACCCGAAGTTCCAACCACGGGTACCTCAATAGCGAAACCCGAAGTTTCAACTTTCTTGGTACCTCTGTAACACCCCAATTCTTCCCCTCGTAATTAATAATAAAATTAGAGTTTCAAAATTTCATCCAACAAAATTGAGGCATCACATACTCGCATTTTCATCAATTTGCATTATAATGCACATCACAAAAATCAAAAGTCGAATATACCGATTCATATCATAATTCATCATATACACATATGACTATTCACAGCACAGCGGATGTGTTCACAAAATATACATAACATCATGTTATCATCAATACATAAAGTTATAACATCATAAGATAGTATATATAAACTATCCTATCAAAATAATAATGTCGCCAAAATCTCGAGTGTTACTACGACCAGAGCAAAGCGACTCAAAATAAAGAGACTCGAGCTAATCCTCATCATCCTCGTGGATCACCTGCACGTTACCAATATAAAGGCAACGACGAAACACGTAAAGGGTGAGATACTCCAAAACATATAATTAAAAGCATGATAGGATATATAAATAGTTTTGGAATTATAAATGATATAAGTTAAATAGAGTATGTCAACATATATTAAAAGCTTACATACTTTAAATTAGCATTTAGTGTATGAATTAACACTTTAACTTCGTCACAAAATCATTATACTCGCATCAACACAAAATATCATCTATCATCGCAATTCAACATCATTCATCAATTAAAACCCAACGCCAAACAACTCAAACATAAACATAACCGACTCCATGAGACACGACTATGTTATGCATGTGGTACCCGTCGATTTGTCCATAATTAGGAACACTTGGCATAAAGCCCATCGTCGCTTGGAATAAAAGCCCTCGTCGCCAATGCAATGTATGTGACTCAATAATAAAGGCGACACAACAACACATCATCATCGCTCATCAAAATTGACATAAAATCCACGTCGCCATATTTATCCATATTAAATAAAGATATCATCGCATCGCATAACAACAAGTATTCATTAATAAATACACCGTCGCAAACATCATGTTTATTCACATCAAATCATTATCAATTAATACACCAAATTCGAAAATCGGAAAAATAGTCAAAACACCAATAATCGTCGCGAAAGCCATTCTTAATAACCGACATTAATCATAATCATCAACATCGCAATCGGATTGTCCATACATGTCTTAAATTGACTAAAACGCAATCCGATTCAATTTAACCGTAATTTGGCCTATTTCGGTTCGTTACATAAAAACTCTTAATTTCAAAAAACTAACCTCACCACTAAGTTCTACACGTCGAACTTAGCTAGCACGTCAATTTTCGTTGAATTCAGAGCAACTTGCTCCGTCGTCGAATTTACCGAAATCGGAAAATCAGAACATAATCGGGTTCTAAATTTAATCGGCTAACTTATGTTCTAATTATATTTTATTAATATAAAGTATTACTAGGTGAAAGTGGAGATATTGAAACAAACAGAGGCTAACTATAAAAATTATGCAGGAAAACATTCTGCAAAAAACAGAAAAATGTTGCATACATAAAACGCATGACAGCAAAATCCGTTGCCTTCCCCCTGCACATAAGGGACGCACGTCCCAACTGGTTTTGAGGAGAGAAGGCGGGTGCCTTGAAATGGGGGACAGCCGCCCCTCACCATGAGGTGGGAGCCTCCCCCTTGTTTCATTGCACAACCATTTTTCTTCTTCTGCGTTTTGGAAACAGACAGTGTTATTTCATTGCTCTGGTTTTTTTTTCACAGTTTACAGTTTCTTATAATTTTCTCATTCCATAACTTCTAATTTCTACTACTAGCAATGAAACACCCAATAATCCATACTCCTAACTCCACCTTTCTAAGCTATTCAACAATCAACCAACCAAACTCATAAATCAACCTATCAATTTTTCCTAAAATCCAAAATATAACTATCAAACCCTAACTATATGAGATGGAGAATCAAACCCCTTATCTCAAATGCTTGGATGATTCTTGAAGATTCAACCACTCCAAACCTCAAGCTCTTGCTCTTGCTCTTCTCTTCTTCTTCCAAAACCCTTTTCTTTCTCTCTAGGTTACTATGTTGGCTTTGCGTTTGAAATGGAAAGAATGAAGAAAGTGATTTATAATGGTATTTTCTTACTAGTAAGGTTAAGGGTGTAAACCCAATCCTACAAAATTTGTCCTCACACCCCTAACTTAATTATTAATTAACACACTAATAATATCTAATAATATTATTAATTCAATTAATTAAAATACTTTCGGGGAATTAAATATCGGTCCGAATAATATTTTACCGAACCGAACGGAATAAAAACTGGACCGAACGAAACATCGCCAAATATATTAATAGATATATCGATTAATATAAATATTCTTGTAACACCCCAATATTACCCAAAGTTTAATATGTGAAAATCAAAGTAATTTAAAATTTCATAAATTAAATACTGAGGCGTCACACCTTCAAAACAAAATTGCTTTAAACAATTCACTTTAAAGTATAAATCTCAGATACATAGCCTCGTCACAAATCATAAATTAATTGATAAAATAAAACACCTATTTTATTGAACTTCCTCATCAAAATCATGTTTTCATAAATTATGATTCTTATTTACAAAGGAAAACAACAAAAGAACAACAACTACACAACAAAATTATTCCCCCCGAGTGCTACGTATCAGAGCGACACCGACTCGACTAATAGCAGCTATAAACTCCGTCTTCATAACCTGCACGTTACCAATATAAAGGTAATGGCGAAACAAGTAAAGGGTGAGATACTCCAAAACATATAAATAAAGGCATGATAAAGTATATATATATATATATATATATATATATATATATATATAGTTTCGGAATTATAAAGGTATAGATTAATAAGTGCAATCCCAACACATATCCAAAACTCACTTACTTTAATCGTCATTCTAATGTGTATAATCTACAGTTTTTCTCCATAACCTTATTGACATAAACCATCACAATAACACATAAACGTTCCTCACTACGAAATCGTCACAAGTTAATACTTCACTAATCAACACGGCAATCATAAATAACAACATAAAACAATGCTAATACATAAGCAACATAAATAAAATCATCACTAATTGGATAAAGCCCATCATCTCTTTTTGGCATAAAGCCCATCGTCACAAACATCATCACATCATATTTGCATTAAGCATTTCATCAAGTTAAATCGTCGCAAAACTCATCATTTATATTCATCGCATAGTTATCATGGAATTATCAAATCATATTCATTTGATGTTCATCATAAAGATCATCACCAAACAAAGTATCATATATCATCGCAATTCAACATCGTCAATCAATTAAAACCCAACGCCAAACAACTCAAACATAAACATAACCGACTCCATGAGACACGACTATGTTATGCATGTGGTACCCGTCGCTTTGTCCATAATTAGGAACACTTGGCATAAAGCCCACCGTCGCTTGGCATAAAAGCCTCGCCGCTTGGCATAAAAGCCCTCATCGTCAATGCAATGTATGTGACTCGACAATAAAACAACACCACACAAAAACATCATCATCGCTCATCAAAATTGGCATAAAGCCCACATAGCCATAATTTATCCACATCAAGATAAATACATCGTCGCATCATATTTTCATTATAAAAAACATCACCAATAATTCATCATCATCAAAAATCATGCATTCACAAATCGGAAGCATTTATTAACAACATCAATATAATTCTCACATCATCAGGTATAAAGACATATATCATCACATCGCATATCAACAAGTATTCATTAATAAATATACCGTCGCAAACATTATGTTTATTCACACCACATCATTATCAATTAATTCACCAAATTCCAAAAACGGAAAAATAGTCAAAACATCAATAATCGTCGCGAAAGTTATTCTTAATAACCGACATTAATCATAATCATCAACATCGAAATCGGATTGTCCATACGCATCTTATATCTACTAAAACACAATCTGATTCAATTTAACCGTAAATTGGCCTATTTTGGGTCATCTCGTAAAAACTCGTAACTTCTAAAAACTAACCTCACCACTACATTCTACACGTCGAATTTAGCTAGCAAGTCAATTTTTGTTGAATTCGGAGCAACTTGCTCCGTCGTCGAATTTACCGGAATCGGAAAATCGGGGCAAAAGAAGTGCAAAAATCAGAAAATGGGAGGCTACAGATACATCACCATGGGCCCCCGTGTGAATCAACACGGCCTGTGTCGAAAAGCCACTAGAAAATGCAAAAAAACCCAAAGTCATTGAATCAACACGGGCACCCGTGTTAATCAACACGGCCCATGTTGATGGACCTGGCAGCAAACCTTTGATTTAGAAGACCAACACGGCCACTCGTGTTGATCAACACGGCCCGTGTTGATGGACGCGTGTGGAAACTTCATTTTTTTGAGTTTTGGACCTTTTCTTTGTCATTTCCATTTATAACTTCCATTTCTACTACTAGCAAAGAAACACCCAATAATCTATACTCCTAACTCAACCTTCCTATTCTATTTCAACAATCAACCAACCAAAACCCTATAAACCATCTATCAATTTTTCCCCCAAATCCAAAACATAAACATCAAAACCTAACAATATGAGATGGAGAATCAAACCCCTTACCTCTCTCTTGGATGATTGCAAGATGCTTCAACACCATCCCAACTTCATGCTTGATCTTGCTCCTCTTCTTCTTCTTCCCCAAAACCCTCTTTTCTCTCAAGCTTCCAAGTTTCTATTTTGGCTTAGGTTGTAGAATGGAAAGAAAATGAGGAGATGTGGTTTTATAAGTTGTTTCTTACTAGCTTCCTCTCTTGCTCTTGTTCTTTCCCTCCTCCTTCCAAAACCCTATCTTTTTCTCTCAAACTCTAAGTTTGGCTTTGTGAGGAAAAGGGAAAGAAAAGGAGGAAGAAATGGTTTTATATTTTTGTTTTCTTACTAGCTAGGGGTGTAAAACCCAATCCTCACTAATTTCTCCCCACACCCTTAACTTAATTATTAATTAACACCCAATAATATCTAATAATGTTATTTACTCAATTAATTAGAATAATTACGGGGAATTAAATATCGGATTCGAATAATATTACGGAACGTCGCCAAATATATTAATAGATATATCAATTAATATAAATATTCTCGTCACAAAATAATTATTGATCGGTGATTCAAAAATATTAATATAATATAATATTAATTAAAATAGGGCATTACAATTCTCGTCGCCAAAACAATCGTTAAACGGTAACTCGAAAATATTAATATAATATAATATTAAATAAAATGGGCGTTACAACTCTCCCCCACTTAAAAAGTTTCATCCTCGAAATTACCTGATCGAAAAGCTCGGGATGGGATCCTGCATCTTACTTTCTAACTCCCACGCCGCGCTTTCACTAGCTGCTCCTGTCCAAACAACTTTGACCAATGAAATCTCTTTGCCACGAAGAGACTTTATCTCACGATCCTCGATCCTCGATCCTCAAAGGAATCTTTTCCACCGTAAGATTGTCTCGAACTTGAATATCATCCATCTCAATCACATGCGAAGAATCCGGAACATACTTCCGAAGTTGTGACACATGGAATACATCTTGCAAATTCGAATGATTTGGCGGTTGTAGGAGTAACTCTCAAAAACATATGATCACCATCTTGAAATTCCAAGTCTTTTCTCCTTTTATCGTGATAACTCTTTTGTCGACTTTGAGAAATTCTCATCTTTTCGCTAATCATCTTCACTGCCTCAGTATTCTCTCTAACCAATTCGGGTCCAAGTACTACACTTTCACCCGACTCGTGCCAACATAAAGGAGTTCTACACCTCCGACCATACAAAGCCTCAAACGGTGTCATTCCAATACTAGCATGAAAACTATTGTTATAAGTAAACTCAATCAAAGGAAGATATGTATCCCATGAACCACCATGTTCAAGAGTACAAGCCCACAACAAGTCTTCCAACAATTGAATCGTCATTTCCGTCTGACCATCAGTTTGAGGATGATAGGCCGAACTCAACCTCAACTTAGAACCCAAAGCCTCTTGCAACCTTTTCCAGAATTCAGAAGTGAACCTCGGATCTCTATCCGAAACAATACACAAAGGAATACCATGTAATCTAACAATCACATGCGTATAAATCTCCGCCAACCTCGATACGGGATAAGTGATGCTAATAGGAATTAAGTGAGTCGACTTTGTAAGCCTATCAACAATCACCCAAATCGCATCGTGTCCTCTTGGTGTATTCGGTAACCTAGTTACGAAATCCATAGAAATGTTATCCCATTTCCATTCCGGGATCTCTAACGGTTGCATCAACCCTGCAGGTTTCTGATGGTCCACTTTAGACTTCTGACAAGTCAAACAAGCATAAACAAACTGGGCCACCTCTCTTTTCATACCCGACCACCAAAATAGTTTCCTTAAATCTTGATACATTTTGGTCGCTCCAGGATGAATACTCAAATTGATTCTATGACTTTCTTCCAAGATCATTCTCTTCAAATCCACATCATCGGGAATACAAATCCTATCTCAGAACCTCAAAACACCCTGAGCATCCAACTTGAAATCTTCAATTTCAGTTTGTCCAATACTAACCAACAAATCAACAAGTTTCACATCAAGCTTCTGAGCTTCTCTAATGATATCAAGGAAAACATTATTGATCTTCAATATTCCCAAGATAACACTCTTCAGTGGTACTTCTATCACAAGACTCATATCTCTAAATTGTTCAATCATTTCCAACTCTTTCACCATCAAAAGTGACATATGCAAAGTCTTTCGACTTAAAGCATCGACCACCACATTCGCTTTACCAGGATGGTAATTCAATCCAAAATCATAATCTTTCAACAATTTAAGCCACCGCCTTTGCCTCATATTAAGCTCTTTTTGATCGAACAAGTATTTCAAGCTCTTATGGTCACTAAATACTTCAAATCTAGAACCATAAAGATAATGCCTCCAAATCTGAAGCACAAAAACAACTGCTGCAAGTTCCAAATCGTGAGTAGGATAGTTCTTCTCATGAATCATCAATTGCCTAGAAGCATAAGCAACCACTTTGCCATTTTTCATAAGCACACCACCTAATCCCATCTTAGAAGCATCACAATAAACAACAAACACTTCTTCAGGATTAGGTAGAATCAGGATCGGAGCCATTGTTAACCTTTTCTTCAATTCAACAAAACTTTCTTCACACTTAACATCACACACAAAAGCGGCTCCTTTACAAGTCAACTTTGTCAAAGGAAGTGCCAACCGCGATGCCATCACCAGAAATGACATGCCCCAAAAAGCTCACTTCACTTAACCAGAACTCTCACTTTGACAATTTAGCATAAAGCTTCTTCTCTTTCAGAACTTCTAATACAATGCGCAAATGTTCTGCGTGCTCTTCTTCCGATTTATAATAAACCAAAATATCATCAATGAAAACAACCATGAAACGATCCAAGTAAGGATGGAAAATATGGTTCATGTACTCCATGAATACTCCCGGTGCATTAGTGACACTGAAAGGCATCACCGAATACTCGTAATGTCCATACCTCATCCTGAAAGCAGTTTTCTGAACATCTTCTTCTTTCACGCTTATTTGATGGTAACCCGATCTCAAATCAATCTTGCTAAACATGCGAGCGCCAACCAATCGGTCCATCATCAATTCTAGGAAGTGGATACCTATTCTTGATAGTTACTTTATTCAACTGAAGATAATGAATACAAAGTCTCATGCTACCGTCTTTCTTCTTCACCAATAACACAGGAGCTCCCCATGGTGACACACTTGGTCTAACTAACTTCTTCTCGAGCAAACCTTCTAATTGGCTCTTCAATTCTGCTAACTCAGATGCGGACATCCTATATGGCGCCATAGAGATAGGTCTGGTACCAGGGACAAGATCCACAGAAAATTCAACTTCTCTTTCTAGAGGTGCACTAGGAATTTCATCGGGGAATACTTTGAGAAAATCGCACACCACCGGAAATTTTGCAATCACAGATTGAATCTCCACAGAAAGAGTCGCCATCAACAAGAAAACCAATGCTTCATCTTTCATGAACTCATTCAATTGTTTCATCGACATCAACATAGTTTGATCTTCTTCCACTAAGGAAGAAAACCTCACAGTGTTGTCATAGCAATTGATATGGACATAATTAGCTTTCAACCAATCCATACCCGACAAGCGGTAAACAAACAAGATCCACCACAAAGTCTCTATCAAAGATTGATAAAGGGCAATTTGCACACACAAAAGAAGTAGTAACCGTTCCCTTAGCCGGAACTTCCACCACCATATCTCTATCTAGAGATGACAAAGTGAGACCCAATCTCTTTACACAACCAGCGACAATAAAACAGTGAGTAGCACCAGTATCAATAATAGTAATAAGAGGAATGCTATTAATGAAACTAGTACCTCGAACAAGACCATCTTCGTTTGCCGTCAGAGCACCCGATAAAGCAAACACCTTCCCTGCTCCTTGAGTCCTCTTAGACTTCTTACATTGAGAACTAATGTGACCTCCCTCGCCACAATTAAAACAGACTACACCCTTATGCTTGCAATCACGAGTCACATGACCAACTTCACCACATCGAAAACATCTCACCTCATTCTCCTTAGCCCTTGCATCACTTCGACAAACATTACTTTTGTGGCCAGGTTTCCCACACTTGTAACAAACAATACTAGCAGGAGCATCTCCCCCACTAGTCCTTCGCCCTTGAAACGCTTTCTGTTTCCCTTTACCAGCTGGAATATCATATGGTTTCCCACGGCTCTGTTGACCCTTGTTCCTCTTATCAGACATAATCTTATAGTGTGCATTACTATCTTCCTCGAAGATTCTACAGCTATCAATCAAATCCGCAAAGACACGGATTTTCTGATAACCAATCACTTTCTTAATCTCAGGACGCAAGCCATTCTCAATTTTAATGCACTTAGAAAACTCGGCATTCTCTCCATCATAGTGAGGATAGAACTTAGCCAGCTCAGTAAACTTTGCAGCATAACCAGTGATAGACATATTCCCTTGTTTCAGCTCAAGGAACTCTATCTCCTTCTTTCCCCGAACATCCTCCGGGTAATACTTCCTCATGAATTCCCTACGGAAAACTCCCCACGTCACTTCTTCACCAGAAACTTCAAGTCTCTGACGGGTATCAACCCACCAATCATCAGCCTCATCCCTTAACTTATGAGTACTATAACGGATTTTCTGCACAGGAGTGAATCCATCACACGGAAGATTCTTTCAATCTCCTTCAACCAAGCTAGAGCACCTTCAGGATCATACTTTCCTTGGAAAGTAGGGGGATTCTCTCTTTGGAAGGTTGCCAAACTACGAGACCCAATGTTCTCGTCAGCATTCGACGGGTGTTGGAAAGCCTGAGCTATTTCCTACATAGCAGCAGCAAGAGCCTCATCATTCCTACCAGCATTCCTTCCAGCCATAACAACTTCTGCTCACAACAAAACAAGGATTAGAATCAACAAATAACAATACTTGATTGTTAGACAACAACTGTAAAGCCCCATTTTAATTAATATTATATTATATTAATATTTTTGAGTTACCGTTTGACGATTGTTTTGGCGACGAGAATATTTATATTAATCGATATATCTATTAATATATTTGGCGACATTTCGTTTGGTCCGGTTTTCTTTCCGTTCGGTTCGGTAAAATATTATTCTGACCGATATTTAATTCCCCGGAATGATTTTAATTAATTAAGTTAATAATATTATTAAGGTTTTAATTAATGAATTAAGTTAGGGGTGTGAGGACTAATTGTGTTGTATTGGGTTTACACCCTTGGTTGCTAGTAAGAAAATACATTATAAACCAATTTTCCTCATTGTTTCCATTTTACAAACAAAAGCCAAACTTAGCAACTTGGAGAGAAAGAGAGGGTTTTGGAAGAAGAAGAAGTAGAGCCAGAACAAGCATGAGGTTGGGATTTTGTTGGAGCATCTTGCAATCATCCAATCACTAGAGGTAAGGGGTTTCATTTCCTTTCCATATAGTTAGGGTTTGATAGATATATTTTGGATTTAGGAGAAATTGATAGGTTGATTCTTGAGTTTGGTTGGTTGATTGTTGAAATAACTTAGCAAGGTTGAGTTAGGAGTATGGATTGTGGGTAATTTATTTCTAAGCTAGAAAGAATGAGTTGCAAGAATGAAGAAAAATAAGAAAACCTCAAACTGTGAAAACCAGAAAAATATTACAGTCTGTTATGCAAGGAAGAGGGGAAAATGAAATGGAGGGACAAGGAGGGGGGAGGCGCCAACCTCACCTTGAGGGGCGACCGTCCCACCCTCTAGGGCGTCCGCCATGGATTAGAGGATTTATCGTGATTGAGAGTTGATCCGAGATCGGACCAGAGCTCTGCAGGACGTACCTGATGGCTCCCGCCATGGATTAGAGGATTTATCGTGACTGAGAGGTTATCCGAGATCGAACCAGAGCTCTGCAGGACGTACCTGATGGCTCCTGCCATGGATTTGAGACATATTTTGCAATACAAATAACATTTTTATAGGTGCCTCATTAAAAACCCCGGCCCTTGCCTAGGGAAAAGAGTGCACCATTTATTTTACATCATCACAATATCTAACTGAAATATAATTTAAGATTAACAATATTCCAGGTCCTGGGCAACTCGGCCCCGACCAGTGTTTCCAACTTGTAGGCACCGTTCTGCAATTTCTCTGAGACCCTGAATGGTCCTTCCCAATTAGGATCCAATTTGCCCTTCTTGGTTGGATCAGTTACTTTTTTGAGCACCAAATCTCCGACCTTGAAACCCCGCTTCTTTACTCGCAAGTCAAAACATCTGGTCATCCTTTGCTTCGCTGCTACCTCCCTGATATGAGTCGTGCCCCTTACCTCCTCCAACAGATCTGCCTCCTCATCCAAAGCCAGTTTATTGGACTCCTCCTCAAAGTACTCCCGCCTCCAAGATGGCAAGGCAACCTCCACCGGTATCATGGCATCGACTCCAAAAACCATCCTAAAGGGAGTCTCCTGAGTCGTGGAGTGAACCATGGTGTGGTACCCCCACAACACTTCATGCGGGCATTTCGCCCATAGCCCCTTGGCAGAATCCAGTTTCTTCTTTAACGCATTCAAGATTACTTTGTTAGCTGACTCGGCCTGTCCATTTGCCTGTGGGTGTTCTACGGATATGAACTTATTTTGAATTCCGAGCTCCTTGCAGAATTCCACCACCGAAGGGCTTGCAAATTGTATTCCGTTATCAGAAACAATGACCCGAGGTAGCCCGAAACGACAAATAATATTCCTCCAATAAAAACGTCAAACTCGATCTGCTGATATCCGAGATACAGCCTCAACCTCCACCCACTTAGTGAAATAATCAACTGCTACAATTAGAAACTTCAGTTGTCCCGGGGCCACTGGGAACGACCCTAGGATGTTAGCCCCCCACTGATAGAAAGGCCACGGGGCCAGAACGGCATACAGAAATTCATCCGCAGTGTGAATAGCTGGAGAAAATGCCTGACACATTGCACATCGCGCCACATACCCTGCACAATCTTTTGCCAGAGTAGGCCAATAGTACCCGACTCTTAGGATCCGACCAGCTAAAGCTCTACCACCTTCATGATTTCCACAGACCCCCTCATGAACTTCTTTAATTACCACAGATACATCCCTCTCCGCCACACATCATAACATTGGGGCTGCACGCCTTACTCGGTACAATTTCCCAGATTCCAACACGAACCTAGCTGAGATTTTCTTGATCTGTTTGGCCTTTTCTCTATCCTCGGGTAGCATATCCTGTTGTAAATAGCGAATGATCAGACTCATCCACCCATCTCCTTCGTCAACGGCTAAGGACTCCTCCCTTTCAATACTAGGAGCAGGGAGCACTTCTTGTATGACTGACTTGTTTACCCTGGAGCCTTTAGAGCTGGCTAGCCGGGATAAGAGATCAGCGCGGGTATTCTCTTCCCGGGACACATGACATATTTCAAAAGCTTCAAACCGCCGACTTAAGGAAACGGCCTGCTGCACATACTTTGATAAGATGAAGTCTTTTGTCTGAAAAGATCCGACCACCTGCTCGGCCACCAACTCTGAGTATGTACGGACCAGAAGATGTGTCACGCCAACCTCCAAGGCCAGCCTCAAACCACCCAGAAGAGCTTCATACTCCGCTTGTTTATTACTCGTTGGAAAACCAAAACGTAACGAATACTCCAAAACCATTTCTCTCGGGCCCTCAACAACCACTCCCGCGCCGCTGCCTTTCAGATTAGAAGAGCCATCAACGGACAGAATCCATCTTTGAGTAGGTACCACGCCCGACAGAGAAGTAAATTCCACCATAAAGTCGGCCAGGGCCTGGGACTTGACACTGGTACGTGGACTGAAACTGATTTCATATTCCGACAGCTCCACAGCCCATGACACCATCCTCCCAGCCAGATCGGGCTTCTTGAGTACTTGCTTTAACGAAAAGTTGGTCTTTACTAGGACGGGATGTCCATGAAAGTAATGCCTGAGCTTTCGGGCAGTCGTCACGAGTGTCAGTGCTAATCTCTCAATCTTCTAGTACCTGATCTGCGCCCCCTTTAATACTTTGCTTACGAAATAAACCAGACTCTCCCCCTCTTCCGTATCTTGGACCAGCACCGAACTGATCGCACTGTCTGTCGCCGCTAGGTATAGAATTAATTGTGAGCTCTCTTTGGGTCTGATTAGCATCGGGGGTGCTGACAGCAGCTACTTTATGTTGATGAACGCCTCTTCGCACGCCTCCGTCCATTCGAACTTGGCTCTTTTCTTGACTGCCGAGAAGAAATGGATGGATTTGTCCCCTGCACAAGATAGAAAACGAGATAATGCGGCCAAGCGGCCAGTTAGCTGCTGGACTTCACGTACTGAGACTGGACTCCGCATGTTGATAATCGCCTGACACTTATCTGGGTTGGCCTCTATACCCCGGTTTCTTAGCATGAAACCCAAAAATTTGCCGGCCTGAACCGCAAACATACACTTGTCCGGGTTCAAACGCATTTCAAACTTCC
Source organism: Vicia sativa (assembly GCA_021764765.1). Taxonomy (NCBI): domain Eukaryota; kingdom Viridiplantae; phylum Streptophyta; class Magnoliopsida; order Fabales; family Fabaceae; genus Vicia; species Vicia sativa. The sequence goes on along the minus strand of CM038793.1, from coordinate 122,636,014 downwards.
GCACTGCAGCAAAAGTCTCTTTAATATCAGTCACATGATCTTCTCCCGATGCGGTCTTTACCACCATATCATCTACATACACCTCAATATTCCGCCCAATTTGAGAGGTGAAGACCATGTCCATCAGCCTCTGGTAAGTTGCACCGGCATTCTTCAGACCAAAAGGCATAACCTTATAGTAGAAGTTCTTCCGCTGCGTCATGAAAGCGGTCTTTGAAGCATCCGTCGGGTTCATCCGGATCTGATTGTACCCGGAGTACGCATCCAGGAAACTTAGGAGACGAAAGCCGGAGGAGCTGTTAATCAATCGATCGATATGAGGAAGGGGGTAAGGATCCTTCGGGCATGCTTTGTTTAGGTCAGTGAAATCTACACACATTCTCCATTTTCCATTTTTCTTTTTTACCATAACCACATTGGACAGCCAAGTCGGATATTGCACTTCACTAACAAAACCAGCTTTCAACAACTTCCCTACCTCCTCCGAGACAGCCTGTCCCTTCTTCTCTCCCATCTTTCGCTTTCGCTATGAAACCGGCCTGACTCCCGGGTCGATCGCCAGGTGGTGGCACATGATCTCCGGGCTTATTCCCGGCATATCTGATGACTTCCAAGCGAAAAGGTCTAGGTTCTGCCTTAACACCTGGACTATCTCTGCCTCTTCTTCCTCAGCAAGTTGTGTTCCCAGATGGGTGCTCTGTGATGGCAACGGCCCGATCTGGACACCCTTGGTTTCTTCCTGAGGGGTAAGTCCGTCCTCATTTGATCCCTCCCTTGGATCAATGTCACCATGCTGACCTCATGCTCCGAGGAGTTTTCCGCCAGACCCGATCTCTTCCTGGTCCTCAAACTGTCTTTATAGCATTTATGGGCCAGGCCCTGATCTCCACGTACGACCCCGACGCGGCCATTACCAAGAGGATACTTCATGGTCAAAAACAGTGTCCACAGTACAGCCTCAAGAGCGTTGAACGATGGTCATCCGATAATGATGTTGTAAGGTGATGATGCATTAACCACCAAGTACCTAACCTGGACACTCTTGGCATTCTCTTCATTTCCGAAGGTGGTGAGCACAGGGAGATACCCCAAAACCTGTACCTGCTCGCCAGAAAATCCGACAAGGGTCCCACTAAAGGGCAGCAGCTCCTTTGGTTCAAAACCCATCCCCTTAAAAGCTTCCCAATAGAGGACATCCGCGGAACTTCCCGGATCGATCGACACACGCTTCACACCCCAGTCCCGGATTTGCACCTCGATCACCATGCGATCATTCTCATGAGGCAGAACCTCCCTGGCGTTTGTTCGTCCGCTCAGGAACTTCCTTCACATAGGCTGACAACCTGCCCCTTTGCACTAACTTTTCGATCTCCCTTCGCAACTGAATGCAGGATTCCGTGGTATTTCCCTTCAAACGATGGTACTCACACCACGCCTCCGGATCTCCCCCCAAAAATGTATTGACATTCCACCCCCGGTGCCAAGGCTTAGCAAGAAAATTTAGGTGATTAATGTCATGAAGGATATCCTCCCTTCTGGCATTCAGGGGTGTGAATGTCTCTTCGGGCCTTGAGGACGACTGCTGGCGGGACTGAACCCGCTTTTCCCAGGTACGATCTCGTGGGGTGGTATAGTCCCGTGGCCGGTGTAATACGGTGAACTGACTTTGAGATTTTTGTATCGCAAATGTGCGGATAGCAAGAGTCGCCACCGACTTTTCTTTTATCCAATTAAGGGAAGGTGAAAAGAACAGGAAAAGACCTTCGTTAGATTCTGAGTAAGGGAGAAGGTTATGAAAAGGGAAGGTATTAGCACCCCTTTCCATCCGTAGTTATCTACGGGCTCTTAGATGCTCTTAGATCATTTTAAAAAATTGCTTTCTGTATGTTTGACAAAAATGTTTTGAAAAAAGGCATTTCGCTTTGACTTTGTAATGATTCATGTAGGAATGTATATAAAGTGTTCGGAAATGTTTCGTTTTGGAAAGAGTTTGAACTTTGACAAAAGTGTGTGGTGTGAAAAGTATTTTGTTTGAGCAAGCAACTAAAAGTCTTATTACCTACTCAGAATGGTCGTTTCCGTGTTATTTTACTCTTCTTTAGAATAGTGCTATCCATACCATTAGTTGGTAGGTAACCTTATTCGTTGGATGTAGAAGGGACATTCGAAGGGACATCGGATGGTCATAGAAGGCAACTTGTAGGAAGTATCCTACAACTTTCGAAGGGACTATCATCATTTTTCGTAGGCAACAATCGAGGGTCAAGATCATGTATTCGTAAGCGACGTCGTGGGTCTATGATCTTTGTATCGAAGGGACTATGATGATTTGTTTTGAAGACAACAGTGCTAGGATACCTCTATGTTCTAGGGACTTGACCATTTGTATTCGTAAAGGCAACGATAGAGAATTACCCTAAGGGGTGCATGTGTGAAAAGAGTGTGCCAGATTCAGATATGCTTTATCTTGTCATTATGAGTGATCTATGTCCAATTTTATCTTGCCATACACGCCTAATTACTAGCAGTTTATAGGGTGCGGAAAATAAATTGCGGAAATGTAAAGTGCGGAAAGATAAAGTCCTACGCTATTACATGGCTTTGGGACAGTTACATAATAAGAGTGTGGAAAATAAAAGTCCTAGTTGAACTATTACATCCCATAGGCAGTTACATAATTGAAAAAGAAAAGCAAGAAAAACCGTCCGAAACGTTACAACTTGTAAACAGATACATAATCGGAAAACGAGAGAAATTGCATAAGTGGAAAATGTTAGCAAAAAGAAATATTTTTGAATGAGGAAAAAGGTTTTATGTTAGTAATGACAATAAGATGATAAGATAATTTTTGATAATTTTCGGAATCGATTTCGATATTTAAAAACAATTAAAAGTCAAATTAATGATTAATTAGAAATTAAATAAAATATGCATGCAAAAATATTAATTTTAATATTAAAAATTAAATAAACATTTTTTCTGATGATAATGCAAAAAAGAAAATATTTTCTGTTTTTTAAATGCATGATAAAAATATTTAAAGATTAATTAAATTAGCATGAAAATATTAAAAATAAGAAAATAGAAGAAAACATGTTAGTTTGTAAAGTGATAAAAATATATGTCATGGTTGGGAATCGAACCGGACAACTTTCCCTCACACACACGCACCTTGACCAACTGAGTTGGAGTGTATACATGTTCAAACAATGAAACAAAAACGTTATAAGCGAAATCGAATCCTGATTCCCAGAACACGCGCGAAGATCTTCATCTTCTTCGTTTGAATTTTCAAACACATAGCGTCGGTCTTGCTCGACGCTAAGGCCCCTGCAAAAATCAAAAATCACATACAAGTAATATAAATGTATTATGAAGCCATGGTTCGACTCGTTTTCGTCCACTGATCATCCTGGTGGCCTTGGTTTGGTCCAATTTTACGTGTTTTGGGAAGCCCTAAATTGGTTCAGAAAACCCTAGCCATGGTGGATTTCGATTCATGCCATAAAACCATAATCAAGCTATGCAGAAAGTTTCCAAACTTCATTCTAAACACAAAACAAACATCAAAACATGTTAAAAACGCATGAGAATTAAAAATCGATTTTGGAAAATGTTTGACAAACCGAAATCGAGATTGCTCGATTCCTGATGTTTTTGTAACTTGTAAAGGTCTGGATCGACTCCAGGGACTCCAAGGAGTGCAATGGAATGCTCAAAACCAATTGAAACAGGCTGGAACTAGGGCTGCAAGTTGCTTCAAGAACACGGTTTTTTGACTTGTCGTTAGGGTTCCTCCAAGCAATTTTTCTGTCCTTTTTCATGTTGTATGCATTGTATATTTATAATGGATGGATTTAGGTCTGAATTCAAGAGCAAATAATGATCAATCAATGTAAAAAATATTTGATTTTGTGTGATACCAAATCTTTCCTTTTTGATCCAATTTTCATCAATTTCTTGCCAAATCAAAGTCAATTTCGAAATTGCCAGCTTTTTATGAGTTGCTTGGACCTCAAGAATGAGAGAAAAATCAATCTTGCATTTAATTTTGATTTTCTACCTTTATTTTTAATTTAATTTGTTTTTAAATGAATAAAATCAAAATTAAATAGAAAAATAAAGATAAAATTCATGGCATTGGGCTTGGAGGTTCCAAATAAGCCGAGGAACAAGTTTAAATCAAGAAAAGTTGGGCCCATTTGCAAAATTTTGGGTTTTGACAGGTATTTCTCTTTGTGCATCTCTTCAAAAATACCTAACTTGTGAAAGGTGTATCTTGCTCAATATTCCACATTTTTGAGTGTTCTTGACCGTTTTAGAAAGCTCTAGATGTCCTCTAAACAACCTCTGTGGTTTCATCTTAATTGGAGTTTCCATGCTCAATAAAACTTCATTACAAAAAGTTAACTTTTTGTTGACTTTGAGAAGGACCTGTAATGTTTTGATCCATATCTTCAAAATGAAGCATTTTCCGACCATGCTTGTGAGATATGAAGTTGTAGAGAATTGAATTTCCTTCAAAGTGAGAGGTGGTGGAAAACTTTCTGAGAAAGTATGAAGAAGTTATGCTCAGTCAAAGTTCAGTTGACTTTTCTCTAGAAAACCCTAATTTGGAAAGTTTGACTTTTGAGCAGATCTTGAGTTTTCTTGATGAATCATGATCAACCCTTGATCAAATGATGAATGTGACTTCAAAATGAGGATGTTGACCAAAAATCATGAAGTTTGACTGTATGTTGACCACAGTTGACTTTGTGTCCAATACAACTGATTTTCAACCATCTGAGCAATTGTCTGAGGAAACTTGACTTGTAAGGCTTGAAAACTTGACATGGAGAATCCTTGAAGTATATGAGGAGGCATGATGACCATTGGAGATGTTGGAAGTCCATCTTGATCTGAGAATTGCCAAACCCTAGTTTGGGTTGATTGTCTAGGAGAGGCTTTGTCTGATCAACCGTTGGGGAATCCTTGAGTATGGATGTATGGGATGTCTTGAGGAATAGGAGGGCAAATTTTGGGGTATGGCAGCTTCCCCTGTTGAATCTTCTTGTACTGGAAGGGTTAGATTGGCATGTGTGCCTTTCGTGACCTAGAGGTAGAAGATGATTGAACACTCGAGTACACCTGAAAATTTGCACTCGCTATTGACTGAGGATGTAGGGGAATGGGCTTACAGATGCCATTTGGAGAAGCTGGAGATTTCGCTGGGGAATGAGCCGTACTTTAGACTCAAGGACGTCGTCTGAAGAAAAAAGTCGTAGATGGGCTTAAGATGCCATCCGGAGAGACGGATGCTGGGGAGTGAGCCGTACGCTAGGCTCGGTAGGTATTCCTGAAAGTAGAAAGGAGCACGGAGATAGGCTTATGATGCCATCTAGAGAGAACGATGTTGAGTCGTACGTTAGACCTTGCACTCGTATTTGAATGAAGTTATTGATTTGTATTATTTTTTTAACCAAATATGCAGCATTCTGAAAGTGGAGAGATACTGACAAATGGTCGGAGATGGGCTTAACATGCCATCCGGCAACTGAGTCGTACGCCAGACTCTGTTGTTACTGTTGGTAACAAGAGGGAGTCAGAATAAATCTTCGTTTTGATTACCCTGAGGGGATAATAGTTGGCAAAATATGGATGGCTTCCCTGTTGTGCTTCGGGTATTGATCAAATGCCTGTTATAGGAGGATAACTTGTGTGATCGTTCAGATAGGGTTTCCCGTCTGGCTTCGGGTATTAATCCTGGATCTGTCATCGGAGGACAACTTGTGTGATCGTTCGGATAGGGTTTCCCGTTTGGCTTCGGGTATTAATCCTGGATCCGTCGGAAGACAACTGGGATGGTTGTTCAGATAGGGTTTCCCGTCTGGCTTCGGGTATTAATCCTGGACCTATTTGTTTCGGAAATGACTTTCACCTGTTTTGGGGAAAACAAAAGAAACTTTGATAGAATATGGTTAGTCTTATGCAAATTATGATGTGCATGACAACGTGTATGATACATGCATAAGTTATGGTTTTTATGAAAAATGTATGAATGATACATGTTGTGGTATTTCAAAACATATCCATCATGAAGAAGATGTGAATGCTCCGCCTGGGGATTCTGGCTTCTGTTTGGGGATGAAACGGATGGAAACCCCGAGAAGAAAGATAACCTTGATTCCTCCGATGCATTATCTGACCAAGTCTTGAGCCCAGATATTGTTGAGGATGGTAGAGATCGAGAGGCATGATACCGAGGATCTTGTGCGTAGACCCTGCTGGGGAAAATCTTAGAAGGCGCTCTACTGGGGATCTTGTGCGTAGACGCTACTGAGGAGTATTTAATTGTCGTTGGGAGACAGGGCTGGGAGGATCCGAAGCCTAAGATGTAGGTTTCCTCCGATGCACTATCTGACCAAGTTTCAGGTCTGGATATTGCTACTGCCGGGGGATGATGATTGTTGAGAGATATTCTGCTGGGGACAAATACCTCTGTTGTTGATGAATCGTTACTGCTTAGAGACTGATGTAACATGGTTCAGTTGGATTGGAATCAATGCTTGGGGACTGACGTGATGAAGCTTGGAATGTCTGGACTAGTGGAGAAAAATGTGTACTCCAATGGGGAAGGTTTGTAGCGAGCGACATCTCTGTGGGGATTGTACTCTGTAAGGGAACGTATTGGTGACTTTCGTCGTCATCTCAATTCCTAAAGCCTGTAGTAATTACTTTCGTATGTTCACTTTTCGCATGTTTGTAAATAGATATTTATTGTCAGATGCATATAATCATTCAAAGCAAACGTTGGACTTTATGCAAACAACAATAGTGAAAATTGTAAAGAGAGAGAACTTGTATTAATTTGAAAGGTGGCGTATGGCCAAGTACACAAGAAAAGTAAAGCTATGCGGAAACAATCTCGTTAAGTTCCAACTATGCTAGTACTCATATATTTCGACTATCTCATCTCCTTGTTGTCAGTAGAAAGTGAGTGAATTGATCTTCGCCATTTGAATCTTGAATGCTGATAGTAGTCTAGAAGTAGGTGATCTAGACGAGACATAATCGTATGCTTAAATCCCTAACTTTTGCCTAGACCGCCCTTTCGGGTTTTCAGTCTACCGGGATACCCTTTTTTGCCCAAGCCTCCTTTGTAGGTTTTCGACTTGCTGGGTGTACATTTTTTGTATATATCCTTAATTTTTGCCCGAACCTTTTGGTTCGCCAGGATGCCCTTATTTTTGCCTAGGTTAGTCGGCCTAGCGGGTCTCTTTTATGCGTAGTATTTTTTGACTATGTCTGCGTTCACAGGGTGTGGGAAGTCTTCACCATCCATGATGCTAAGTATCATAGCTCCGCCGGAAAATACTGTCTTGACTACAAATGGTCCCTCATAGGTAGGAGTCCATTTTCCCCTGGGATCACCTTGTGGAAGAATGATGCGCTTGACTACTAGATCACCGACTTGGTAGACTCGGTGCTTGACCTTCTTGTTAAATGCTCTGATCATTCGTTTCTGGTAGATCTGTCCATGGAAGATGGACACGAGTCGTTTCTCGTCGATCAAGTTGATCTGATCAAGGCGAGTCTGGATCCAATCGTCTTCGCTTAACTCTACGTCCTGGAGGACTCTGGTTGAGGGTATCCACAACTTTCATCATCGATGTGGGGTTGATCTTTTGAACATAGGACTTCAAATCGACTTGGACAAGAAATGCCATCATACTTGGCAAAGGTAGGAACTTTGAACTTGGGAGGAATCACCACACTAGGGACACGGCTCAGATCATCAAAATGCAGCCCGGACATCTTCAGATTTTCCACAGCATTCAGACGGTCTTCAAGTTGCTTGTACTTGTCATCTTCATCAGAGTACTGATCCTCATAGTCTTCTCCTTTCTTCTCGGGGCTCGATGCGTCTTCGTCATTGCCCTTAACACTCCCTCGGTCTTGACACTTTCGAGAGCTCTATCCGGTGACCACTTTAGGACCACCTTTGTAGCGTCGCCCATGTTGAGAACACCAGCGACCCTCTTCTTTCTATTGATGAGCTTCTTGGATCTTCTTGGCCTTGGACCAAGGCGGTGAACAGACTCACAGGCCGAGCATTACGAGCACAGAGATCCTTGACATCATTGAAGAGCCATTTACGCTAAAATAAATAGCGAGAAAATGAGAAAACCGATCTTCAATGTACATTATGAGATGTTATGCTATGATATCGATGTTTATGCAAGCGCAATGCGATGTTTTCAAGGACCTTAAGGATTTAAATTTGTTAAACAAGAACGAACAAACATTTATTAGTTCTCTTTTTATTCTTTTTTCTTTTTAAGTACAAAAGATAGTTCAGAACAATAAAATAAAAGAACAAAAATCCTAAAGCTCTAAGTCTCCATGGGCTTCCTCTTGGTGCCGAGTAGGCGTTGATGTTCTGCTCCTCGTGAAGTAGCTTGGTCAACTCTAGTACCTTCCTTTTCGCTTGCATAGCACTGAGCTTCAAATGTATCCCTTTCTTCTTTTAGTTGAATCCAGGATCTCTTCAAGTCTTCAAAATCAGTAGGCATGTCAGGATGGAGAACCGTATAGGGTACGTCACCTATAGCAATAGGTTCCATAATTACTGGTAGAACAGGCGTGAATGGCATCATGAGGTTTTGAGCTTGAGCTCGCACCCATTAGAAGTAAGGTTCCCAAGAAATGGAGTTTTGGTGCCCCAAAGTCTTGGTATCAGTCTTCTTTACCATGCCCCAAGCATGTATGAACCTTCGTCGGTAATTTTGGAGATCGTGGTTGTAGTCGAACACAATATCTTGGAGAAGCATATCATGCGGGCCATCTCTTCGAGCATAACCAAACTGATGTAGAGCTAGAGAAGGGTTGTAAGTAATGCCTCTCCTTATACCAAGTAGGGGTACATTAGGGAATTCTCCACAATGCTCAACTAATGTGAAGTCCTTTTGAGAGAAAAGACACCAACGGATATCTGAATGAGAGAGTGACATTAGTCTTTGAGACCACTTCAATCTTTGCTCGTTCTTCAAAATTGATGGAGGAAGGTGCGAAATAAACCACCTTGAAAGTAACGGTATGCAACACATGAGAGTTCCTTGTCTTTTGATAGTACGAATGTGGAGAGAATGTAGAATATCTCCAAGTAAGGTAGGCACAGGATTACGGGTGAGGAATATCTTGATGGCATTGACATCTATGAATTGATCCGAGTTAGGAAATAGAACCAAACCATAGATTAGCAAGGCCACAATGTCTTCAAATGCATGGAAACTCATAACTTTGAGGAATTCTCGGGCTTTCTTAACGAGGAACTTAGCAAGTAAACCCTTAACTCCACTTCTGGTTTCCCAATTGGCTTCAATGTCTGAGCGTTTCAGGTGTAATGCTGATGCGATGTCTTCGTACCTAGGAACCTTTTCTAAACCGATGAATGGAATTTGGTCAAGAATAGGTATCCCAAGAAGCTTAGAGAACTCTTCCAAGGTAGGAACCAACTGATAATCTGGGAATGTAAAGCAATGGTGTTTCGGATCAAAGAACTGGAATAGGACATGCATCATATCTTCTTCAAAACCGGAGATAACCAAGTCAAGCAGATAACCATGTCTTTTGATGAACTGAGCATGATCGGGAATCTCTGAAACCAATTCTTTGAGCTGAGAAGGTACACCCATGAAGTTTATTCGGATAGTCTTTCTAGAAGCCATAATCCCTACAAAACAGAGCAAAGATAAATCCATAGGTCCTTGAAATAGTTAGAAATGATATGCAATGTGATGATGTCATGATGTCATGTTTAGCACACACAAACAATTCACATAATGAGCCTAGGTTTAAGGCTTGCATGAGGTATAGGTGATTACAGTCTGTTATGCAAGGAAGAGGGGAAAATGAAATGCAGGGACAAGGAGGGGGGAGGCGCCAACCTCACCTTGAGGGGCGACCGTCCCACCCTCTAGGGCGTCCGCCATGGATTAGAGGATTTATCGTGATTGAGAGTTGATCCGAGATCGGACCAGAGCTCTGCAGGACGTACCTGATGGCTCCCGCCATGGATTAGAGGATTTATCGTGACTGAGAGGTTATCCGAGATCGAACCAGAGCTCTGCAGGACGTACCTGATGGCTCCTGCCATGGATTTGAGACATACTTTGCAATACAAATAACATTTTTATAGGTGCCTCATTAAAAACCCCGGCCCTTGCCTAGGGAAAAGAGTGCACCATTTATTTTACATCATCACAATATCTAACTGAAATATAATTTAAGATTAACAACATCCTAGGTCCTGGGCAACTTGGTCCCGACCAGTGTTTCCAACTGGTAGGCACCGTTCTGCAATTTCTCTGAGACCCTGAACGGTCCTTCCCAATTAGGATCCATTTTGCCCTTCTTGGTTGGATCAGTTACTTTTTTGAGCACCAAATCTCCGACGTTGAAATCGCGCTGCTTTACTCGCAAGTTGAAACGTCTGGTCATCCTTTGCTTCGCTGCTACCTCCCTGATATGGGCCGTTCCCCTTACCTCCTCCAACAGGTCTTCCTCCTCATCCAAAGCCAGTTTATTGGACTCCTCCTCAAAGTACTCCCGCCTCCAAGATGGCAAGGCAACCTCCACCGATATCATGGCATAGACTCCAAAAACCATCCTAAAGAGAGTCTCCTGAGTCGTGGAGTGAACCATGGTGTGGTACCCCCACAACACTTCATGCAGGCATTGCGCCCATAGCCCCTTGGCAGAATCCAGTTTCTTCTTTAACACATTCAAGATTACTTTGTTAGCTGACTCGGCCTGTCCATTTTCCTGTGGGTGTTCTACAGATATGAACTTATTTTGAATTTCGAGCTCCTTGCAGAATTCCACCACCGAAGCGCTTGCAAATTGTGTTATGTTATAAAAAACAATGACCCGAGGTAGCCCGAAACGACAAATAATATTCCTCCAATAAAAACGTCAAACTCGATCTGCTGATATCCGAGATACAACCTCAACCTCCACCCACTTAGTGAAATAATCAACTGCTACAATTAGAAACTTCAGTTGTCCCGGGGCCACTGGGAACGACCCTAGGATGTCAGCCCCCCACTGATAGAAAGGCCACGGGGCCAGAACGACATGCATAAATTCAGCTGTAGTGTGAATAGCTAGAGCAAACGCCTGACACTTTGCGCATCGCGCCACATACCCTGCACAATCTTTTGTCAGAGTATGCCAGTAGTACCCGACTCTTAGGATCCGACCAGCTAAAGCTCTACCACCTCCATGATGTCCACAAACCCCCTCATGAACTTCTTTAATTACCACAGATACATCCCCCTCCGCCACACATCGTAACATTTGGGCTGCACGCCCTACTCGGTACAATTTCCCAGATTCCAACACGGACCTAGCTAAGATTTTCTTGATCCGTTTGGCCTTTTCTCTATCCTCGGGTAGCATATCCTGTTGTAAATAGCGAATTATCGGACTCATCCACCCATCTCCTTCGTCAACGGCTAGGGACTCCTCCCTTTCAATACTGGGCGCAGAGAGCACTTCTTGTATGACCGACTTGTTTACCCCGGAGCCTTTAGAGCTGGCTAGCCGGGATAAGAGATCGGCGCAGGTATTCTCTTCCAGGGACACATGACATATTTCAAAAGCTTCAAACCGCCGACTTAAGGAAACGGCCTGCTGCACATACTTTGATAAGATGAAGTCTTTTATGCGAAAGATCCGTCCACCTTGACCAAGCTGTGAGTGCATGCGGACGGGAAGATGTGTCACGCCAACCTCCAAGGCCAGCCTTAAACCAGCCAGAAGAGCTTCATACTCCGCTTGGTTATTACTCGTTGGAAAACCAAAACGTAAGGAATACTCCAAAACCATTTCTCCCAGGCCCTCCAAAACCACTCCCGCGCCGCTGCCTTTCAGATTAGAAGAGCCATCAACGGACAGAATCCATCTTTGAGTAGGTACCACGCCCGACGGAGAAGTAAATTCCACCATAAAGTCGGCCGGGCACGGGACTTGACAACTGATGCGTGGTGGCCGATTTCATATTCGCGGCTCCACGACCCATGACACCATCCTCCCAGCCAGATCGGGCTTCTTGAGTACTTGCTTTAACGAAAAGTTGGTCTTTACTAGGACGGGATGTCCATGAAAGTAATGCCTGAGCTTTCGGGCAGTCGTCACGAGTGTCAGTGCTAATCTCTCAATCTTCTAGTACCTGATCTGCGCCCCCTTTAATACTTTGCTTACGAAATAAACCAGACTCTCCCCCTCTTCCGTATCTTGGACCAGCACCGAACTGATCGCACTGTCTGTCGCCGCTAGGTATAGAATTAATTGTGAGCTCTCTTTGGGTCTGATTAGCATCGGGGGTGCTGACAGCAGCTACTTTATGTTGATGAACGCCTCTTCGCACGCCTCCGTCCATTCGAACTTGGCTCTTTTCTTGACTGCCGAGAAGAAATGGATGGATTTGTCCCCTGCACAAGATAGAAAACGAGATAATGCGGCCAAGCGGCCAGTTAGCTGCTGGACTTCACGTACTGAGACTGGACTCCGCATGTTGATAATCGCCTGACACTTATCTGGGTTGGCCTCTATACCCCGGTTTGTTAGCATGAAACCCAAAAATTTGCCGGCCTGAACCCCAAACGTACACTTGTTCGGGTTCAAACGCATTTCAAACTTCCGCACTGCAGCAAAAGTCTCTTGAATATCAATCACATGATCTTCTCCTGATGTGGTCCTAGAGAGGCGAAGACCATGTTCATCAGCCTCTGTTAAGTTGCACCGGCATTCTTCAGACCAAAAGGCATAACCTTATAGTAGAAGTTCTTCTGCTCCGTCATGAAAGCGGTCTTTAAAGCATCCGCCGGTTCATCCGGATCTGATTGTACCCGGAGTACGCATCCAGGAAACTTAGGAGACGAAAGCGGGAGGAGCTGTCAATCAATCAATCAATATGAGGAAGGGGGTAAGGATCCTTCGGGCATGCTTGTTTAGGTCAGTGAAATCTACACACATTCTCCATTTTCCATTTATCTTTTTTACCATAACCACATTGGACAGCCAAGTCGGATATTGCACTTCACTAACAAAACCAGCTTTCAACAACTTCCCTACCTCCTCCGAGACAGCCTGTCCCTTCTCCTTTCCCATCTTCCGCTTTCGCTGTGAAACCGGCCTGACTCCTGGGTCGATCGCCAGGTGGTGGCACATGATCTCCGGGCTTATTCCCGGCATATCTGACGGCTTCCAAGTGAAAAGGTCTAGGTTCTGCCTTAACACCTGGACTATCTCTCCCTCTTCTTCCTCAGCAAGCTGTGTTCCCAGATGGGTGATCTGTGATGGCAACGGCCCGATCTAGAGACCCTTGGTTTCTTCCTGAGGGGTAAGTTCGTCCTCATTTGATCCCTCCCTTGGATCAATGTTAACCATGCTGACCTCATGCTCCGAGGAGTTTTCCGCTGGACCCGATCTCTTCCTGGTCCTCAAACTGTCTTTATAGCCTCAAGAGCGTTGAACGACGGACTTAAGAGATGTTGTAAGGTGATGATGCATTAACCACCAAGTACCTAACCTGGACACTCTTGGCATTCTCTTCATTTTTGAAGGTGGTGAGCACAGGGAGATACCCCAAAACCTGTACCTGCTCGCCGGAAAATCCGACAAGGGTCCCACTAAAGGGCAGTAGCTCCTTCAGTTCAAAACCCATCCCCTTAAAAGCTTCCCAATAGAGGACATCTGCGGAACTTCCCGGATCGATCAACACACGCTTCACACCCGAGTCCCGGATTTGCACCTCGATCACCATGGGATCATTCTCATGAGGCAGAACCTCCCTGGAGTCTTCACCCGAGAAAGTTATCACCCCGGGCTCAACATTGGTGGCTCCGATGCGGAGCACGTGCCCGGCTCCACGAGCGTATCTTTTTCTGGAAAAACTGGAAGACCAGCCACCGGAGAAGCCTCCAAAGATGGTGTTGAGAGTGTGTCGGGTTGCCCTTGCCTCCTTAACCTCCTAAACGGCTTTACCCTTCTTTTTAGACCTTGAATCGGGAGCCGAGTTCCTCCTCGGAGACGGGGCGTTTGTTCGTCCGCTTAGGATCTTCCTTCACATAGGCTGACAACTTGCCCCTTTGCACTAACTTTTCGATCTTCCTTCACAACTGAATGCAGGATTTCGTGGTATGTCCCTTCAAACGATGGTACTCACACCACGCCTCCGGATCTCCCCCCAAAAATGTATTGACATTCCACCCCCGGTGCCAAGGCTTAGCAAGAAAATTTAGGTGATTAATGTCATGAAGGATATCCTCCCTTCTGGCATTCAGGGGTGTGAATGTCTCTTCGGGCCTTGAGGACGACTGCTGGCGGGACTGAACCCGCTTTTCCCAGGTACGATCTCGTGGGGTGGTATAGTCCCGTGGCCGGTGTAATACGGTGAACTGACTTTGAGATTTTTGTATCGCAAATATGCGGATAGCAAGAGTCGCCACCGACTTTTCTTTTATCCAATTAAGGGAAGGTGAAAAGAACAGGAAAAGACCTTCGTTAGATTCTGAGTAAGGGAGAAGGTTATGAAAAGGGAAGGTATTAGCACCCCTTTCCATCCGTAGTTATCTACGGGCTCTTAGATGCTCTTAGATCATTTTAAAAAATTGCTTTCTGTATGTTTGACAAAAATGTTTTGAAAAAAGGCATTTCGCTTTGACTTTGTAATGATTCATGTAGGAATGTATACAAAGTGTTCGGAAATGTTTCGTTTTGAAAAGAGTTTGAACTTTGACAAAAGTGTGTGGTGTGAAAAGTATTTTGTTTGAGCAAGCAAAAAAGTCTTATTACCTACTCAGAATGGTCGTTTTCGTGTTATTTTACTCTTCTTTAGAATAGTGCTATCCATACCATTAGTTGGTAGGTAACCCTATTCGTTGGATGTAGAAGGGACATTCGAAGGGACATCGGATGGTCATAGAAGGCAACTTGTAGGAAGTATCCTACAACTTTCGAAGGGACTATCATCATTTTTCGTAGGCAACAATCGAGGGTCAAGATCATGTATTCGTAAGCGACGTCGTGGGTCTATGATCTTTGTATCGAAGGGACTATGATGATTTGTTTTGAAGACAACAGTGCTAGGATACCTCTATGTTCTAGGGACTTGACCATTTGTATTCGTAAAGGCAACGATAGAGAATTACCCTAAGGGGTGCATGTGTGAAAAGAGTGTGCCAGATTCAGATATGCTTTATCTTGTCATTATGAGTGATCTATGTCCAATTTTATCTTGCCATACACGCCTAATTACTAGCAGTTTATAGGGTGCGGAAAATAAATTGCGGAAATGTAAAGTGCGGAAAGATAAAGTCCTACGCTATTACATGGCTTTGGGACAGTTACATAATAAGAGTGTGGAAAATAAAAGTCCTAGTTGAACTATTACATCCCATAGGCAGTTACATAATTGAAAAAGAAAAGCAAGAAAAATCGTCTGAAACGTTACAACCTGTAAACAGATACATAATCGGAAAACGAGAGAAATTGCATAACAGGAAAATGTTAGCAAAAAGAAATATTTTTGAATAAGGAAAAAGGTTTTATGTTAGTAATGACAATAAGATGATAAGATAATTTTTGATAATTTTCGGAATCGATTTCGATATTTAAAAACAATTAAAAGTCAAATTAATTATTAATTAGCAATTAAATAAAATATGCATGCAAAAATATTAATTTTAATATTAAAAATTGAATAAACATTTTTTCTGATGATAATGCAAAAAAGAAAATATTTTTTTGTTTTTTAAATGCATGATAAAAATATTTAAAGATTAATTAAATTAGCATGAAAATATTAAAAATAAGAAAATAGAAGAAAACATGTTAGTTTGTAAAGTGATAAAATTATATGTCATGGCTGGGAATCGAACCGGAGACTTTTCCCTCACACACACGCGCCTTGACCAACTGAGTTGGAGTGTATACGTGTTCAAACAATGAAACAAAAACGTTATAAGCGAAATCGAATCCTGATTCCCAGAACACGCGCGAAGATCTTCATCTTCTTCGTTTGAATTTTCAAACACATAGCTCTAGATGTCCTCTAAACAACCTCTGTGGTTTCATCTTAATTGGAGTTTCCATGCTCAATAAAACTTCATTACAAAAAGTTAACTTTTTGTTGACTTTGAGAAGGACCTGTAATGTTTTGATCCATATCTTCAAAATGAAGCATTTTCCGACCATGCTTGTGAGATATGAAGTTGTAGAGAATTGAATTTCCTTCAAAGTGAGAGGTGGTGGAAAACTTTCTGAGAAAGTATGAAGAAGTTATGCTCAGTCAAAGTTCAGTTGACTTTTCTCTAGAAAACCCTAATTTGGAAAGTTTGACTTTTGAGAAGATCTTGCGTTTTCTTGATGAATCATGATCAACCCTTGATCAAATGATGAATGTGACTTCAAAATGAGGATGTTGATCAAAAATCATGAAGTTTGACTGTATGTTGACCATAGTTGACTTTGTGTCCAATACAACTGATTTTCAACCATCGAGCAATTATGCGAAACTTGACTTGTAAGGCTTGAAACTTGACATGGAGAATCCTTGAAGTATATGAGGAGGCATGATTACCATTGGAGATGTTGGAAGTCCATCTTGATCTGAGAATTGTCAAACCCTACTTTGGGTTGATTGTCTAAGAGAGGGTTTGTCTGATCAACCGTTGAGGAATCCTTAAGTATGGATGTATGGGATGTCTTGAGGAATAGGAGGGCAAATTTTCGGGTATGGCAGCTGCCCCTGTTCAATCTTCTTGTACTGGAAGGGTTAGATTGGCATGCGTGCCTTTCGTGACCTAGAGGTAGAAGATGATTGAACACTCGAGTACACCTGAAAATTTGCACTCGCTATTGACTGAGGATGTAGGGGAATGGGCTTACAGATGCCATTTGGAGAAGCGGATTTATTTGGGAATGAGCCGTACTTTAGACTCAAGGACGTCGTCTGAAGAAAAAAAGTCAGAGATGGGCTTAAGATGCCATCCGGAGAGACGGATGCTGGGGAGTGAGTCGTACGCTAGGCTCGGTAGGTATTCTTGAAAGTAGAAAGGAGCACGGAGATGGGCTTAAGATGCCATCTAGAGAGAACGATGTTGAGTCGTACGTTAGACCTTGCACTCGTCTTTGAATGAAGTTATTGATTTGTATTGGTTTTTTAACCAAATATGCAGCATTCTGAAAGTGGAGAGATACTGACAAATGGTCGGAGTTGGGCTTAAGATGCCATCCGAGGCAAGCGAGTATCGCCGAGACTACTGTAATTCTTGTTGGTAACAAGAGAGAGTCAGAATAAATCTTCGTTTTGATTACCCTGAGGGGATAATAGTTGGCAAAATATGGATGGCTTCCCTGTTGTGCTTCGGGTATTGATCAAATGCCTGTTATCGGAGGATAACTTGTGTGATCGTTCGGATAGGGTTTCCCGTCTGGCTTCGGGTATTAATCCTGGATCTGTCGTCGGAGGACAACTTGTGTGATCGTTCGGACAGGGTTTCCCGTTTGGCTTCCGGTATTAATCCTGGATCTGTCGTCGGAGGACAACTGGGATAGTTGTTCAGATAGGGTTTCCCGTCTGGCTTCGGGTATTAATCCTGGACCTGTTTGTTTCGGAAATGAGTTTCACCTGTTTTGGGGAAAACAAAAGAAAATTTGATAGAATATGGTTAGTGTTATGCAAATTATGATGCATGACAACGTGTATGATACATGCATAAGTTATGGTTTTTATGAAAAATATATGAATGATACATGTTGTGGTATTTCAAAACATATCCATCTTGAAGAAGATGTGAATGCTCCGCCTGGGGATTCTGGCTTCTGTTTGGGGATGAAACGGATGGAAACCCCGAGAAGAAAGATAACCTTGATTCCTCCGATGCATTTTCTAACCAAGTCTTGAGCCCAGATATTGTTGAGGATGGTAGAGATCGAGAGGCATGATACCGAGGATCTTGTGCGTAGACCCTGCTGGGGAAAATCTTAGAAGGCGCTCTACTGGGGATCTTGTGCGTAGACGCTACTGAGGAGTATTTAATTGTCGTTGGGAGACAGGGCTGGGAGGATCCGAAGCCTAAGATGTAGGTTTCCTCCGATGCACTATCTGACCAAGTTTCAGGTCTGGATATTGCTACTGCCGGGGGATGATGATTGTTGAGAGATATTCTGCTGGGGACAAATACCTCTGCTGTTGATGAATCGTTACTGCTTGGAGACTGATGTAACATGGTTCAGTTGGATTGGAATCACTGCTCGGGGACTGACGTGATGAAGCTTGGAATGTCTGGACTAGTGGAGAAAAATGTGTACTCCAATGGGGAAGGTTTGTAGCGAGCGACATCTCTGTGGGGATTGTACTCTGTAAGGGAACGTATTGGTGACTTTCGTCGTCATCTCAATTCCTAAAGCCTGTAGTAATTACTTTCGTATGTTCACTTTTCGCATGTTTGTAAATAGATATTTATTGTCAGATGCATATAATCATTCAAAGCAAACGTTGGACTTTATGCAAACAACAATAGTGAAAATTGTAAAGAGAGAGAACTTGTATTAATTTGAAAGGTGGCGTATGGCCAAGTACACAAGAAAAGTAAAGTTTTGCGGAAACAATCTCGTTAAGTTCCAACTATGCTAGTACTCATATATTTCGACTATCTCATCTCCTTGTTGTCAGTAGAAAGTGAGTGAATTGATCTTCGCCATTTGAATCTTGAATGCTGATAGTAGCCTGGAAGTAGGTGATCTAGACGAGACATAATCGTACGCTTAAATCCCTAACTTTTGCCTAGACCGCCCTTTCGGGTTTTCAGTCTACCGGGATACCCTTTTTTGCCCAAGCCTCCTTTGCAGGTTTTCGACTTCCCGGGTGTACATTTTTTGTATATATCCTTAATTTTTGCCCAAACCTTTTGGTTCGCCAGGATGCCCTTATTTTTGCCTAGGTTAGTCGGCCTAGCGGGTCTCTTTTATGCGTAGTATTTTTTGACTATGTCTGCGTTCACAGGGTGTGGGAAGTCTTCACCATCCATGATGCTAAGTATCATAGCTCCGCCGGAAAATACTGTCTTGACTACAAATGGTCCCTCATAGGTAGGAGTCCATTTTCCCCTGGGATCACCTTGTGGAAGAATGATGCGCTTGACTACTAGATCACCGACTTGGTAGACTCGGTGCTTGACCTTCTTGTTAAATGCTCTGATCATTCGTTTCTGGTAGATCTGTCCATGGAAGATGGACGCGAGTCGTTTCTCGTCGATCAAGTTGATCTAATCAAGGCGAGTCTGGATCCAATCGTCTTCGCTTAACTCTGCGTCCTAGAGGACTCTGGTTGAGGGTATCTGAACCTCGATTGGTAGGACTGCTTCCATACCGTATACAAGAGAGAAGGGGGTTGCCCCTGTTGATGTCCGTACTGTAGTGCGATAACCGTGGAGAGGAAATGGTAACATCTCATGCCAATCTTTGTAAGTCACTTTCATCTTCTGTATAATCTTCTTAATATTCTTGTTGGCGGCTTCCATTGCGCCATTCATCTTTGGCCGATAAGCAGAAGAGTTTTGATGCTTGATATTGAACTGTGTGCCGAGTTCGGTGATCATCTTGTTATTGAGATTAGAGCCGTTATCTGTGATAATCCTTTCCGGAGTGTCATATCGACAGATAAGATTATGCTTGATAAATCAAGCCACAATATTCTTGGTAACAGATGCGAACGAGGCTGCTTCTACCCACATGGTGAAATACTCAATTGCCACAAGGATGAAATGATGTCCATTGGAAGCGGTGGGCTTGATTTCTCCAATCATGTCAATGCCCCACATTGCAAAAGGCCAAGGAGCGGTTAAAACATTCAGCGGTACTGGAGGTACGTGCACTTTGTCTGCATAAATCTGGCATTTGTGACAAGATCGAGCATAGCGGTGACAATCAGCTTCCATGGTGGACCAATAGTAACCCGTTCTTAAAATCTTCTTAGCCATGGTATATCCATTGGAATGGGTACCAAATGCGCCTTCGTGTAACTCTTCCATGATAACGTTCTGCCGTTTTCTGGTCTACACAGCGAAGTAAGCACAAGTCGTGGTTGCGCTTGTATAAGATGTCGTTGCTGAGGAAGAATTTGGATGTAAATCTTCTCAAAAACTTGTTATCGTTGATAGATGCGCCTGCGGGATATTCCTGAGTCTCAAGATATCTCTTCACGTCGTAGTACCAAGGTTTCTCTTCTGTATCAAGTTCATAACAATATGCTGGTTCGTCAAACTTTTCGATGATGATCTGGGGAGCCTCGTTGTCCCATCTGACCTTGAACATAGATGACATAGTAGCTAATGTGTCTGCCAACTAATTCTCTTCTCGTGGAATATGATTGAAAGTAAACGCTTCGAAGTAGGGGATCAAACTTAGAACATGCTCTTGATACGGAATGAGATTCGGATGTTTCGTATCCCACTCGCCCTTAATCTGACCGATCACTAAAGCTGAGTCTCCATACACTTGTAAGAACTTGATTCTTAAGTCAATAGCAGCTTTGATACCCATGATGCACGCTTCGTATTCGGCCATGTTGTTAGTGCAACTGAAACAGAATCTTGCGGTGAAAGGCGTATGTCCGCCTGTAGGGGATGTAATGATGGCGCCAATGCCATTGCCAAGTGCATTTGAGGCTCCATCAAAGACCATGGTCCATCGGGATCCTTGTTCAGGTCCTTCGTTTGGTCCTGGTTCTTCGCAATCTGTAACTAGTAAAACATCTTCGTCGGGAAACTCGGATTGCATAGACTGATAGTCATCTACGGCTTGATGAGCCAAATGATCGGCTACTATACTTCCTTTGATTGCTTTCTGAGAAGTATACTGGATGTCATATTCGGTCAAGATCATTTTCTGTCTTGCTATTCTTCTAGAGAGAGCAGGTTTCTCAAATATGTATTTTATCGGATCCATCTTTGAGATCAACAAGGTAGTGTGAGTCAACATATACTGTCTTAGTCGGCGAGTAGCCCAAGCCAAAGCGCTGGAAGTTTTCTCGAGCTGTGAGTATCTTGTTTCACAGTCAGTAAACTTTTTGCTAAGGTAGTATATTGCATACTCTTTTCGACCAAACTCATCATGTTGCCCCAACACACACCCCATTGAGCTCTCTAACACTATCAAGTACATGATAAGAGGTCTTCCTTCGGCTGGTGGCATCAGGATAAGAGGATTCTGTAGGTACTCCTTGATTCTATCAAAAGCGATCTGGAAATCGTCGTTCTATTCCATCACTTGATCTTTCTTCAGTAACTTGAAGATTGGCTCACAAGTAGCCGTTAGGTGTGCAATGAATCTGGCAATGTAGTTCAATCGACCCAAGAAACCTCTGACTTCCTTCTCGGTGCGGGGTGCTGGCATTTCTTGAATAGCTTTAACCTTGGCGGGATCAACCTCAATACCTTTACCACTGACAACAAATCCTAGGAGCTTACCGGATCTGAATCCAAAGGTGCACTTATTGGGATTAAGTCTCAGTCTGTACTTCTTCAACCTATCAAACAGTTTCCGCAGATGATCAAGATGTTCTTCTTCAGTCTGTGATCTAGCTATCATGTCGTCGACGTAGACCTCTATCTCGTGATGAATCATGTAATGAAATAATGCCATCATAGCACGCTGATAAGTGGCGCCAGCGTTCTTCAGTCCGAACGGCATGACCTTGTAGCAGAAAGTGCCCCACTGTGTAACAAAAGTTGTCTTCTCCATGAGCCATTTTGATCTGATTGTAACCAGAGAAACCATCCATGAAGGAGAAGACCTTATGCTGGGCGGTGTTGTCAACCAGAACATCAATATGAGGAAGTGGGAAATCATCTTTCAGACTCGCTTTGTTCAAATCTCTGTAATCCACACACATTCGAACTTTGCCATCCTTCTTAGGTACGGGTACCACGTTTGCAACCCATTGCGGATAAGAAGTAACGGCTAAGAAACCGACATTGAACCGCTTCATAACTTCGGCTTTGATTTTCTCAGACATCTCAGGGCGCATGCGACGAACCTTCTGCTTTATTAGGAGAAAGCCTTCTTTTGTCGGCAATCGGTGTACCACAATGTCAATGTCCAAAGCTGGCATATCTTCGTATGACAAAGCAAAAACCTCGATATAGCCTCGTAGCATCTGAACCAATATCTCTTTGACACTGTTCTCAAGTCCCGCTCCTATCTTGATCTTTTTTCTGTCTTTATCAGTACCCAAATTCACAACTTCAACTGGCTCTTCGTGTGGCTGTATAACTCGCTCCTCTTGGCTGTAGCAGCCTGACAAGTTCTCCTGGTACTTCACAATCTTCCTCACCTTCGTCTTCGGCTTGGTAGATCGGATTATCGAAGTCATATTTAGCAATAGCATAGCTGTTATCAACGAGATTCAGAGTGATTCTGCAGTGTACCATGTGGGTGTGTGTAAGAACACATAGCTTTTGAAGGGGTGATAAAGTAAAAAGAAAGAAAACAACAATTAAATGCAAAAGTCCAACGATTTTATTGAATGAAAATATGCAAATGACAGATAATAACCCTCACAAAATGAGCCATGATGCCCCGAGCAAGGCACTAGGCTTTAGAGTTTATTGTTCAAAACATAGAAAACAAAGAGAAAAACAAAACAAAGGCAATTACTCCTGTCTAAAGGAGATTGGTATGACGTCTTCAGTCTTCCAATTGTTGAGTCCGTTGTCGGGAGTTGGGAAGATCCACTTGCTGATGTCGAAGTCGTTGTCTTCGTCTTCTATAGCATTGACTCCATTCTGGCTGATGCGGAAAGGAAGTTGGTCGGCACGTTCGCGGCGTATCATCTTCTTCCCTTTGATGGTGAAACCTAAACCAGTCTTGTCAGATTTGAAAGGAAGATCAGGGAGTCGTCCCCAAATAGTACTACCTCCTTCTTCGACTGCAGCTTGAGCATCCTTCAGCGAGGCCATCCTAGGCGGAACTTGTGTAACTTTAGGAGTGACGGGAGAGTCCACAGGCATGACTATGGGGATTGTTTCGAAAGCTTGACAGGGAGTTTCGAAGAATTCTCCTTCCATCTTGAGGTATCGGCATGACTGTAGATGACTGACCATGTATTCCTCCTCACCACATACTATAACAACCTTCCCCTTCACTGGGTACTTCAGCTTCTGATGCAAGGTAGAGGTAACAAGGCCTGCCCCATGTATCCAAGGGCGTCCAAGTAGGTAAGAGTAAGCCCGGACGGATGTCCATGACAAAGAAAGTGGAATCAAATGTCTGGGAACCGACTGTAACAGGTAGAATGAGCTCTCCAAGTACTGTTCGCTTAGAACCATCAAAAGCTCTCACAATTATGTCACTGGGTTTCAGAACCAGCCCTTCAACATCAAGTCGATCAAAAGTGGTCTTTGGTAGGATGTTCAGAGCAGAACCAGTATCCACCAAAACATGAGACAATGTAACGCCCTTGCATTCAACAGAGATGTGCAAGGCTTTGTTATGTTTCCTTCTGGCAGGAGTCAAATCAGCATCAGAGAAGCCTAGGCCGTTGTTGGCAGCCAGGCTAGCAATACAAACTTTAAATGGATCAGTAGTAGTGTCTTGCGGTATGTGAGCATTCTTCAGAAACTTCACCAAGGCTTTAGCATGAGCCTCAGAGCACAAGAGCAAAGCAAGCATGGAGATCTTTGACGGAGTCTGTCCCAACTGTTCCACAACATTGTAGTCACTCTTCTTGATGATCTTCAGAACTTCCTCCATTTCTTGTTTGGAGGTGCCTTCAGCAACTTCCTTTGGTACTTCTGGCTGAGCAGGATGAGTCACTGGTTCATTCCCCCTAGCTTCAGGAACTGGTTGAATAGCTGGAATGCGAGCTGGAGTCGCGGTGTCTTTTGAAGGAGAGATTTCTTGAGAGAACACTCTTCCGGTTCTGGTCACCTTACTTGATCCGGTGATGTTGTCAATGTCAGGAATGGTAGATTCAACCGTAAGATCTTCAATGGTCAGAGGGTCTTGCTTGACGCCATGATACTAAACCTCAGCTTCATAGTTCCAAGGAATAGCTTTGTCAGAGGAATATGGAACTGGTCTGGGAGAGGTAATGACGAGAGGTGCCACTCTAGGCACAAGATCAGCAGAGGAAATCCTTATTGTGTTAACATCAGCATAGTCTTCTAGGAAATCGTCACCCCATCCGGTTGCCTTAACATCTTCAATAGGGATCTTGTAGCTTTCAGGAACAGTATACTTTACCATGTAATCAAACTTTCCACTTGGCTGCCCCAAGGTATCCCATACTTCTGGTACAGATTCGTTCACATCTTCGATCTTCAGATTCTTAGACAAGTCTTCAACAACTCCTCCACAGGTGAAGGTTTCAGAAATAGCACTTTGCGGTTATCCATCATGCACTGAATACGTCTTCTCAACCAAGCACAACCGTCAGGCGCAGATGGGCAACAACGACAATTCTTGGGGCATCCTGGATTGACACCGACTTGCAGCAGATTCTTCTTAACAGTCATCAGAGGAATAGTCAAATCATCTATATTGAAAACATAAGAGTTCTCGCCAATAGCATTAGAAATTTTGTCATGGTTAGGCATAGGCGCGTTGATCACATTCGAAGTCTCAACAAGAGGATCAAACTCAATCTACTTAGCTTCAATCATATCTTGAATCTTGTTCTTGAGCCAACGGTTGTCGATTAGGTACCTGGGCTGTTGGAGTGGTAAGCACACTTAGTATTAGGATTGTATCTCGGAAAAAAGTGTTGACATTCTGGGGAGGATCCCTCAAGGTAATCAGCTCTGCTTTCAACATGTGTTGCAAGGCTTGCGACAATGGCATGTTGATCTTCGTAAACTGTCTTCGTGGCGCGTTCTGGTTACGCGCGTTGTCTCGCTGAGGTTGTGCTGATGTAGGATTGGAGATCACAACTGCCCCCACAGATTGAGCGCGGTCGGTCTTGGCTCGGCTTTTCTGACCATACACAACATTGGCTTATTTCTTACCACCAAAAGATCTCTTTCGCAGCATTTGAGGACGACTCTACCTGAATCTTTCCGCTCTTGATACCAGCTTCAATATGCTCTCCTGTCAATATCAGCTCGATGAATCCGGCTGAAGAATTTTCAATCAGATGATTGAAGAATGGGTCTGTCAGTGTTCCCATAAACATATAGACCAACTCCCTATGGGACAAGGGTGTTTGAACTCTGCTTGCTAGATCTCTCCATTTTTGAGCATATTCTTTGAATTTCTTATCACGACCCATAGACATGCTCTGTAGTTGCATGCGAGTGGGTGCCAATTCAGCATTGTACTCATACTGTCTGTAGAAAACATCTGCTAAGTCACTCCAAGTATGGATATAGTCATTTTCTAGCTGATAATACCACTCCAACTGAGTCCCAGACAAACTCTCTTGAAAATAATGCATCCACAACTTTCTATCATCAGTGTGGAGGTTGATCTTTTGAACATAGGACTTCAAATGCAGCTTCGGACAAGAAATGCCATCATACTTGGCAAAGGTAGGAACTTTGAACTTGGGAGGAATCACCACACTAGGGACAAGGCTCAGATCATCAAAATGCAGCCCGGACATCTTCAGATTTTCCACAGCATTCAGACGGTCTTCAAGTTGCTTGTACTTGTCATCTTCATCAGAGTACTGATCCTCATAGTCTTCTCCTTTCTTCTCAGGCTCACGCTGATCGTCTTCATCATTGCCCTTAACACTCCCCTCAGTCTTGACACTTTCTGAGAGCTCTATCCGGCTGACCACTTTAGGACCACCTTTGTAACGTCTACCCATGTTGAGAACACCAACGACCCTCTTCTTTCTGTTGATGAGCTTCTTCAGATGTTCTTGGCCTTGGACCAAGCTGGTGAACATCTCCTGGAACACAGCATTCTGATCTTGGAGATCCTTGACAGTCTGTTCAAGAGCCATGTCTGCTAAAATAAATAGCGAGAAAATGAGAAAACCGATCTTCAATGTACCTGTTATGAGATGTTATGCTATGATATGCGATGTTTATGCAAACGCAATGCGATGTTTTCAAGGACCTTAAGGATTTAAATTTGTTAAACAAGAACGAACAAACATTTATTAGTTCTCTTTTTATTCTTTTTTCTTTTTAAGTACAAAAGATAGTTCAGAACAATAAAATAAAAGAACAAAAATCTTAAAGCTCTAAGTCTCCCATGGGCGCTTCCTCTTGGTGCCGAGGTAGGCGTTGATGTTCCGCTCCTCGTGAAGTAGCTTGGTCAACTCTAGTACCTTCTTCTCGCTTGCATAACACTGAGCTTTAAATGTATTCCTTTCTTCTTTTAGTTGAATCCAGGATCTCTTCAAGTCTTCAAAATCAGTAGGCATGTCAGGATGGAGAACCGTATAGGGTACGTCACCTATAGCAATAGGTTCCATAATTACTGGTAGAACAGGCGTGAATGGCATCATGAGGTTTTGAGCTTGAGCTCGCACCCATTAGAAGTAAGGTTCCCAAGAAATGGAGTTTTGGTGCCCCAAAGTCTTGGTATCAGTCTTCTTTACCATGCCCCAAGCATGTATGAACCTTCGTCGGTAATTTTGGAGATCGTGGTTGTAGTCGAACACAATATCTTGGAGAAGCATATCATGCGGGCCATCTCTTCGAGCATAACCAAACTGATGTAGAGCTAGAGAAGGGTTGTAAGTAATGCCTCCCCTTATACCAAGTAGGGGTACATTAGGGAATTCTCCACAATGCTCAACGAATGTGAAGTTCTTTTGAGGGAAAAGACACCAACGGATATCTGAATGAGAGAGTGACATTAGTCTTTGAGACCACTTCAATCTTTGCTCGTTCTTCAAAATTGATGGAGGAAGGTGCGAAATAAACCACCTAGAAAGTAACGGTATGCAACACATGAGAGTTCCTTGTCTTTTGATAGTACGAATGTGGAGAGAATGTAGAATATCTCCAAGTAAGGTAGGCACAGGATTACGGGTGAGGAATATCTTGATGGCATTGACATCTATGAATTGATCCGAGTTAGGAAATAGAACCAAACCATAGATTAGCAAGGCCACAATGTCTTCAAATGCATGGAAACTCATAACTTTGAGGAATTCTCGGGCTTTCTTAACGAGGAACTTAGCAAGTAAACCCTTAACTCCACTTCTGGTTTCCCAATTGGCTTCAATGTCTGAGCGTTTCAGGTGTAATGCTGATGCGATGTCTTCGTACCTAGGAACCTTTTCTAAACCGATGAATGGAATTTGGTCAAGAATAGGTATCCCAAGAAGCTTAGAGAACTCTTCCAAGGTAGGAACCAACTGATAATCTGGGAATGTAAAGCAATGGTGTTTCGGATCAAAGAACTGGAATAGGACATGCATCATATCTTCTTCAAAACCGGAGATTACCAAGTCAAGCAGATAACCATGTCTTTTGATGAACTGAGCATGATCGGGAATCTCTGAAACCAATTCTTTGAGCTGAGAAGGTACACCCATGAAGTTTATTCGGATAGTCTTTCTAGAAGCCATAATCCCTACCAAACAGAGCAAAGATAAATCCATAGGTCCTTGAAATAGTTAGAAATGATATGCAATGTGATGATGTCATGATGTCATGTTTAGCACACACAAACAATTCACATAATGAGCCTAGGTTTAAGGCTTGCATGAGGTATAGGTGATTACAGTCTGTTATGCAAGGAAAAGGGGAAAATGAAATGCAGGGACAAGGAGGGGGGAGGCGCCAACCTCACCTTGAGGGGCGACCGTCCCACCCTCTAGGGCGTCCACCATGGATTAGAGGATTTATCGTGACTGAGAGTTGATCCGAGATCGGACCAGAGCTCTGCAGGACGTACCTGATGGCTCCCGCCATGGATTAGAGGATTTATCGTGATTGAGAGTTGATCTGAGATCGGACCAGAGCTCTGCAGGACTTACCGGATGGCTCCCGCCATGGATTAGAGGATTTATCGTGACTGAGAGTTGATCCGAGATTGGACCAGAGCTCTGCAGGACGTACCTGATGGCTCCCGCCATGGATTAGAGGATTTATCGTGACTGAGAGTTGATCCGAGATCGGACCAGAGCTCTGCGGGGCGTGCACAGTGGCTCCGCCATGGATTAGAGTTTATCGTGTTGAGAGTTGATCGAGATCGGACGAGCTCTGCGGGCGTGCACGATGGCTCCGCCATGGATTAGAGGATTTATCGTGATAAAGAGTTGATCCGAGATCGGACCAGAGCTCTGTAGGACGTACCTGATGGCTCCTGCCATGGATTAGAGACATATTTGGCAATACAAATAACATTTTTATAGGTGCCTCATTAAAAACCCCGGCCCTTGCCTAGGGAAAAGAGTGCACCATTTATTTTACATCATCACAATATCTAACTGAAATATAATTTAAGATTAACGACATTCTAGGTCCTGGGCAACTCGGTCCCGACCAGTGTTTCCAACTGGTAGGCACCGTTCTGCAATTTCTCTGAGACCCTGAATGGTCCTTCCCAATTAGGATCCATTTTGCTCTTCTTGGTTAGATCAGTTACTTTTTGAGCACCGTCTCCGGCGTTGAAAGCTGCGGCTGCTTTACTCATGAGTTGAAGCGTCTGTCATCCTTTGCCATTGCTACCTCCACGATATGGGCGTTCCCTTACCTCCTCCAACAGGTCTTCCTCCTCATCCAAAGCCAGTTTATTGGACTCCTCCTCAAAGTACTCCCGCCTCCAAGATGGCAAGGCAACCTCCACCGATATCATGGCATAGACTCCAAAAACCATCCTAAAGAGAGTCTCCTGAGTCGTGGAGTGAACCATGGTGTGGTACCCCCACAACACTTCATGCAGGCATTGCGCCCATAGCCCCTTGGCAGAATCCAGTTTCTTCTTTAACACATTCAAGATTACTTTGTTAGCTGACTCGGCCTGTCCATTTGCCTGTGGGTGTTCTACGGATATGAACTTATTTTGAATTTCGAGCTCCTTGCAGAATTCCACCACCGAAGCGCTTGCAAATTGTGTTCTGTTATCAGAAACAATGACCGAGTAGCCGAAACGACAAATAATATTCCTCCAATAAAAACGTCGAACTCGATCTGCTGATATCCGAGATACTGCCTCAGCCTCCACCCACTTAGTGAAATAATCAACTGCTACAATTAGAAACTTCAGTTGTCCCGGGGCCACTGGGAACGGCCCTAGGATGTTAGCCCTCCACTGATAGAAAGGCCACGGGGCCAGAACGACATGCAGAAATTCAGCCGGAGTGTGAATAGCTGGAGCAAACGCCTGACACTTTGTCAGAGTATGCCAGTAGTACCCGGCTCTTAGGATCCGACCAGCTAAAGCTCTACCACCTCCATGATTTCCATAGACCCCCTCATGAACTTCTTTAATTACCACAGATACATCCCCCTCCGCCACACATCGTAACATTGGGGCTGCACGCCCTACTCGGTACAATTTCCCAGATTCCAACACGGACCTAGCTGAGATTTTCTTGATCCTTTTGGCCTTTTCTCTATCCTCGGGTAGCATATCCTATTGTAAATAGCGAATGATCGGACTCATCCAGCCATCTCCTTCGTCAACGGCTAGGGACTCCTCCCTTTCAATACTGGGCGCAGAGAGCACTTCTTGTATGACCGACTTGTTTACCCCGGAGCCTTTAGAGCTGGCTAGCCGGGATAAGAGATCGGCGCAGGTATTCTCTTCCAGGGACACATGACATATTTCAAAAGCTTCAAACCGCCGACTTAAGGAAACGGCCTGCTGCACATACTTTGATAAGATGAAGTCTTTTGTCTAAAAAGATCCGTCCACCTGCCCGGCCACCAACTGGGAGTCTGTACCGACCAGAAGATGTGTCACGCCAACCTCCAAGGCCAGCCTTAAACCAGCCAGAAGAGCTTCATACTCCGCTTGGTTATTACTCGTTGGAAAACCAAAACGTAAGGAATACTCCAAAACCATTTCTCCCAGGCCCTCCAAAACCACTCCCGCGCCGCTGCCTTTCAGATTAGAAGAGCCATCAACGGACAGAATCCATCTTTGAGTAGGTACCACGCCCGACGGAGAAGTAAATTCCACCATAAAGTCGGCCAGGGCCTGGGACTTGACACTGGTACGTGGACTGAAACTGATTTCATATTCTGACAGCTCCACAGCCCATGACACCATCCTCCCAGCCAGATCGGGCTTCTTGAGTACTTGCTTTAACGAAAAGTTGGTCTTTACTAGGACGGGATGTCCATGAAAGTAATGCCTGAGCTTTCGGGCAGTCGTCACGAGTGTCAGTGCTAATCTCTCAATCTTCTAGTACCTGATCTCCGCCCCCTTTAATACTTTGCTTACGAAATAAACCAGACGCTCCCCCTCTTCCGTATCCTGGACCAGCACCGAACTGATCGCACTGTGTAATACCCCATCTAGATACCCCGAATATATTAATTAAATTAATATCTAAATCATCTTTAATCAGAGTTAACACGGTATAATAAGGGATGTCACAATTAATAATCAAAACAACTTCATCAAACAGTAGCCATGCTACACTGAGGATCATCATCCAACAATTCAAATCATCATAAGACCATGTCTTACACAGCGGAAATACCAAAATCAATCAATTTAAATAAAACATCATAGTTCTCAAGGAATTCAAATTCAAACTATTAAACAATCGATTCTCTTAACTAAGCGTTCCCCAGTGTTACAATCTAATCAGAGCATGACACTGACACACGGACTAAAAGATAAGCTCTAGAGCCATCCTCACCGACTCCTCAGCTGCTAATTCAATCTGAAATGGTAAAGTAAGGGTGAGACTTCTCATAATTAAAGCATATTATAAGTCTTTCAATCAATAATATAATACAAGCATATTATTCCACCACTTAACACCATTCAGAATCCAACGCACAACCATAATCATATAATTCATCATACATAACCAATAAACAATAAAAGAATTGCAACACTGGAAAACATCCTAACATGTTACAATTCCATACAAACACAAATGCAGACTCAATGCATGCGGTACCGACTTTGTGACCAAGTCACCCAACACTGATCCATCATCAACCGAATACAGTCCCATCGATTCGTCCATAACCACTCGGACACGAATCCAGCCTAACCACCCATCCTCACTCGGGTATCGGTTATTGGCAATCCAAGTCAAATTCCGCACAATGGGAATTAACTTCACCAAAACAATGCATATGCACGCACATCAATAGCATGCAACATTAATCGATCTATGTAATACATCAATTCAACATAAGCGAAACAACCATCAACATGATATCTCAACCAATCATGCATACAATCAACATCGGCATAAACATGCAAACCAATCAACATGATACATCAACCAATCATGCATACATCTAACCTCGGCATAAACATGCTATTACACCTACACATTACGGTGTCCTCATCACCAAGGTTCCTCTACTACACATACATCCTTATGTATGCATTAAAAATCATTTATTTGAAATCAACCCCTTTCAAAATAATTTCAAGTTTTCTAAAATATTTTCATTTCATAAGGTAGAGCATAAAATTTAGGAAATAACGTCCAAAGCAGCGCTCAAAAAGGACTTACGGTTTGAAAGTTATGAATTTTGAAGTTTTGAAAATTTAAAAATATTTGATGGAACCGGTTCCTCCACAGATAACGGTTCCCGATTCAAAATTCACGCCCGGAAAAACGGAGAACCGGTTCCTCCGGTAGGAACCGGTTCCCAGTAAAACTTTCATCCCTCTGGAAAAATCAATGGGAACCGGTTCCTCCCACGAACCGGTTCCTCGGTTCAAAAATACCATTTCACTATTTTAAAAATGGAACCGGGTTCTCCCAGCAGGGAACCGGTTTCCTGACGTTCAGACCAAAATTTCAGTTTTGACAGCATTTCTTCCATTAAAACTCAATCCACACATACCCATCGAATCCATCATTGGAAACACCAAAATACATCATTTGCATCATTTATCACATCAATTATCATCTTCCTATCGGTCATAATTGGTATCGACACCCTAGTCAATTCATACCTATCCGACAATCGACACCTATAGGGACATATTCATGGAACCCTATAAATCCACAATTACAATTTCCTAACATGCTATAACCTATATTATCAACATCAAAACCCATAATAAGCAATAATCAATCGAAATCACCCCTTACCTTGTGGGTTCTTCGAGATTCTGACACTTCTAGGTTTTCCTTCTTCTTTCTCCTCTTCTCACTTTTACGTAGTCTTGTTTTCTCCAAAATGATTCTATTTTTCCTCTTTCCTTATTTTATTCCTTTTAATCATAAGTAAAATAAATATCATTTTCTTCTCCAATTAATTCCATCATTAAACTTAATAATCCAATAAACTAAATAAATTATGTTCTCAATTAAATTAATAATTAAAAATCATAAGTATTTAATTATTGCATTATTTTGGGGTGTCACAACTCTCCCCAACTTAAAAGAGTTTTCGTCCTCGAAAACATACCTCGAACGAATAGTTCGGGATCGAGTCCTTCATCGACTCCCGACTCCCAGTAACATTTCCATCGGTGGTCCTCCCAAACCACTCTTACCAATGCAATCTCTTTGCCCATTGTTTCAACTTAGATCCTCAATTCTGGTCTTGCTTCCACGATCAAATTCTCTCGTGCACATATCATCTACCGAATCTCATGAGACGGATCAGCAATGTACTTCCTCGGTGAGACACATGAAAAACATCATGATTCAAGTGGCGGACAAAGTAATCGATCGCAACCTTCCCAACTCTTTTGGTAATCGAAAGGACCAATAAAGCGTGGAGTCAACTTTCTTGACTTCAGGCTTGACCAATACCGATCATCGGGTAACTCGCATAAACACATGCTCTCCTTCACGAACTCAAGGTCTTTCCTCCTTTTATCATGATAACTCTTCGGCGACTACGAAGTCCTCATCTCCTCTGAATCATCTTAATCTTTTCGAAGTTTTGAACAATTTCCGGTCCAATCACGGCCTCTCTCCGGTTTCATACCAACACAATGGTGTCCGAGCACCTCCTACCATACAATGCCTCAAGCGAGCCATCCCAATACTCGGTGAAAGCTATTGTTGTAGGTAAACTCAATCAATGGCAAATAGCTATCCCAAGCTCCACCCTTCTCTAACACCTGAGCTCTCCAAATCTTCCAGCGAATGAATCGTTCTTTCCGTCGACCATCATGCGGATGATAAGCGGAACTCAACCGCAACTTGGTACCCAAAGCTTCTTGCAATCCTGTCCAGAACTTAGATGTAAACCTCGGATCTCGATCCGACACAATGCTAGATGGAATACCATGCAAACTCACAATCTTTTCGACATACAATTCTGCTAATCTCTCCATCGGATAATCCATTCTTATCGGAATGAAGTGAGCAGATTTTGTCAACCTATCCACAATCACCCAGATAGAATCACAATTCTTAGCTGTCCTCGGCAAACCAGACACAAAATCCATTGAGATTCCATCCCACTTCCATTCTGGAACGAACAACGGATCCATCAATCCTGACGGCTCCTGATGCTCGATTTTTGACTTTTGGCAAACTAAACAAGCATACACAAACTCAGCAATTTCCTTCTTCATTCCAGGCCACCAAAACAACTTTTTCAAATCATGATACATCTTAGTAGCACCAGGATGAATACTCAACCCGCTCGATGTCCTTCTTCAAAATGCTCTTCCTAATCTCGGCAACATCCGGAACACACACCCGATCACCAAATCTCATAACACCATTCTCGTCAACTCGGAACTCTCCTCCTTGACCTTGGTTGATCAATGTCAACTTATCAACTGAACCAACATCAGATTTTTGCCCATTTCTAATCTCTTCCAGAATACTACTAGTCAGTTTCAACATTCCCAATTTCACACTATTCGGAGTAGTTTCACAAACTAAACTCAAATCTCGGAACTGCTCAACCAATTCTAACTCACGAACCATCAACATCGACATATGCAAGGACTTTCTACTTAAAGCATCTGCAACCACGTTTGCTTTACTAGGATGATAATTCAAACTGAAATCATAATCCTTTAGGAATTCTAACCATCTTCTCTGTCTCATGTTCAGCTCTTTCTGATCAAAAAGATACCTCAGACTCTTGTGATCACTGAACACCTCAAACCGAGAACCATATAAATAATGTCTCCACAACTTCAGAACAAATACGACAGCTGCCAACTCTAAATCATGAGTCGGATAATTCCTTTCATGCACTTTCAATTGTCGCGAAGCATAAGCCACAACCTGCTTATCTTGCATCAACACACCACCTAATCCCATTAATGATGCGTCACAATATACCACAAAAGACTTAGTCGGATTTGGCAAAATCAAGATTGGAGCACTTGTCAACCTCCTATTCAGCTCTTGAAATCCTTTCTCACATTCAACATCCCAAACAAATATCTGACCCTTCCTGGTCAACTTGGTCAATGGTAAC
Organism: Vicia sativa; assembly: GCA_021764765.1. NCBI lineage: Eukaryota > Viridiplantae > Streptophyta > Magnoliopsida > Fabales > Fabaceae > Vicia > Vicia sativa. Next base: position 122,601,455 of record CM038793.1, on the reverse strand, counting down.
GCCAGTTTGGAAAACCCCTCAATAAACTTCCGATAATAACCTACAAGACCCAGAAAACTACGGGTCTCCGAAGCATTCTTCGGTGCTTCCCACTGAGACACCGCTTCTACCTTCGTAGGATCCACCGCGATTCCATTTTTGGAAATTACATGACCAAGAAAACTCACCTCCTCTAACCAGAATTCACACTTGGACAACTTCGCATAAAGTTTCTTTTCTTTCAACAATTGCAACACAACTCTGAGATGTTCTGCATGCTCCTCATCGCTTTTCGAATAAATCAGAATATCATCAATGAACACTACTACAAACTTGTCAAGATATGGATGAAATATCCTGTTCATATACTCCATGAAAACTCCAGGTGCGTTAGTAACCCCAAACGGCATAACAGAATATTCATAAAGTCCATACCTCGTTCTAAATGTAGTTTTCTGAATATCCTCTGACTTCACGCGAATCTGATGATATCTGTGACAACCCAAAATAATGCAATAGTTAAATACTTATGATTTTTAATTATTAAATTAATTGAGGTCATAATTTATTTAGTTTATTGGATTATTAAGTTTAATGATGGAATTAATTGGAGAAGAAAATGATATTTATTTTACTTAAGATTAAAAGGAATAAAATAAGGAAAGAGGAAAAATAGAATCATTTGGAGAAAACAAGACTACGTAAAAGTGAGAAGAGGAGAAAGAAGAAGGAAAACCTAGAAGTGTCAGAATCTCGAAGAACCCCAAGGTAAGGGGTGATTTCGATTGGTTATTGCTTATTATAGGTTTTGATTTTGATAATATGGAACGTAGCATGTTAGGAAATCTTAGTTTTGGGATTTCTAGGTTTCCATGGGTGTGTACCTAATGGTGTCAGATTGTGTCAGAATGTATAGATTCATTGATTTGTATGATATAGGATCATTACTGACGAATAAAACATGTTATATTGTATGTTATTGATGATGAATGAGTGAATTTATGGTGTCGGACTATGTGTACGTTTTGGAATGAAGAAAAATGGTTTTGGGAAATTATCTTTGTCAAAGCTGAATTTTGAGTGCGAGCGTCGTGGAAACCGGTTCCCGATGGGAGAACCGGGTTCGACTTTTAAAATAGTGAAAATGGCATTTTGAGCGAGGAACCGGTTCTGTGGGAGGAACCGGGTTCCCATTGATTTTCGGAGGGATGAAAATTTTACTTTTGGGAACGGTTCCTACGGAGGAACGGGTTCCCCATCGGTATTTGTTTTTACAGCTGTGGAACCGGTTGCTCAAGGAGGCCGGGTTCCATGAAATATTTAAATTTTCAAAACTTCAAAATTCATAACTTTCAAACCGTAAGTCCTTTTGAGCGCCGTTTTGGACGTTATTTCCTAAATTTTATGCTCTACCTTATGAAATGAAAATATTTTAGAAAACTTGAAATTATTTTGGAAAGGGGTTGGATTTCGAAATAAATGATTTTTTAACAGACACATAAGGATGTATGTGTAGTAGAGGAACCTTGGTGATGAGGACCTTTGGTAATGTGTAGGTGTAATAGCATATTTATCTTTGAGGTTAGATGTATGCATGATTGGTTGATGTATCATGTTGGATGGTTGTTCGATTATGTTGAATTGATGTATTACATAGGTGATTAATGTTGCATGCTATTGATGTACGTGCATATGCATTGTTTTGGTGAAGTTAATTCCCATTGTGCGAATTTGACTTGGATTGCCAATAACCGATACCAGTGAGGATGGGTGGTTAGGCTGGATTCGTGTCCAGTGGTTATGGGCGAATCGATGGGATTGTATCCGGTTGATGATGGATCGGTGTTGGGTGACTTGGTCGCAGTCGATACCGCATGCATTGAGTGCATTTGTGTTTGTATGGAATTGTAACATGTTAGGATGTTTTCGGTGTTGCAATTCTTTTATTGTTCTTGGTTATGTATGATGAATTATATGATTATGGTTGTGCGTTGGATTACGAATGGTGTTAAGTGGTGGAATAATATGCTTGTATTATATTATTGATTGAAAGACTTATAATATGCTTTAATTATGAGAAGTCTCACCCTTACTTTACCATTTGATTGAATTAGCGGTGAGAGTCGGTGAGGATGGCTCTAGAGCTTATCTTTTAGTCCGTGTGTCAGTGTCATGCTCTGATTAGATTGTAACACTGGGGAACGCTTAGTTAAGAGAATCAGTATTGTTTAATAGTTTGGATTTGAATTCTTTGAGAACTATGATGTTTTATTTAAATTGATTGATTTTGGTATTTCCGCTGTGTAAGACATGGTCTTATGATGATTTGAATTGTTGGATGATGATCCTCAGTGTAGCATGGCTACTGTTTGATGAAGTTGTTTTGATTATTAATTGTGACATCCCTTATTATACCGTGTTAACTCTGATTAAAGATGATTTAGATATTAATTTAATTAATATATTCGGGGTATCTAGATGGGGTGTTACAATATCCAGACCTCAGATCAATCTTACTAAACACACACCTCCAACGAGCTGATCCATCAAATCATCAATCCTCGGCAAAGGATACCGATTCTTGATTGTAACTTTATTCAACATCGGTGAGTCAACACATAACCTCATTGAACCTTCCTTCTTCTTAACCAATAACACGGAGCACCCACGGCGACACACTCGGACGAATAAACTTCTTCTCAAGAAATTCCTCTGCTTCTTGATTCGGCTAATTCGAGATGCCGACATGCGATAAGGCTCCGCCATGGACTAGTTCGGGAATCGGATCTATAGTAAATTCTACCTCTCTCGGTGGCAATTCACTAACGTCTTAAAACCTCGGAAATTCATTCACCCTGGCAATCCATCACTCTTTGCCCTTCCCTTCGCTTCAGTCGCGGAATACAACATAAACACCACAGCACCATCCTTCACAGCTAGATTCATCTGCTTTCCTGACATAATCTCACTTTCGACCTTAACCTCTTCAGGGAAAATGACCGTTTCTCAAAGCAGTTGATATGAACTGGTTGAATTCAACAGTTCATTCCAAGGATGATATCAAGTTGTTCTAGCGGTGGCACACTAAATCCATACCGAAACCCTATCAAAAATCACGGGACAATTCCTACAAACATACAGTAGTCACGAACCCGGCGGGAGTATCAATAACCATACTTCCATCCATATTAGAAATTTCCAAATTCAATCTCTTAGCACAATCTAACGCAATAAAAGAATGTGTAGCTCCAGTATCAATAATCGCAATCAAAGGTATGCTATTAATAAAACATGTACCTTTAATCAGTCGATCATCTGGTTTAGTTTCTGATCCAGACAATGCAAACACTTTCCCACCAGCTTGCTCTTTGTTGGGTTTTGTGCACTGAGGACGAGTATGACCCTCCTCACCACAGTTGTAGCAAGTCACCACTTTCACTCTGTAGTCATTGGCCACATGGCCGAACTTCCCACACTTGAAACACTTCTTATCATTGCTCTTACAGTCCACCATACGATTTCCTGTCTCACCACACTTGTAACACCTAGCGGAAGAACTAGAATCTCCTCCACCAGACTTCTTCCAACCTCCGGATCTCTGATTATTCCTATCATAAGGCTTACCACGATCCATCTGTTGCTTACCTTTCCTGTCGACATACCCTCGAGCATTCGACTTAGTGTTAGCAAGATCTTCCTCAAGAATCCTACTACAATCAACGGATCAAAAATCTTGGATCTGACGTCGAATACCTGCTTAATCTCGTCACGAAGACCATTCTCAAACTTAATACATTTGGAAAATTCTCCATCTGCATCGTTGGGGTAATGAGCATAATACTTGGCTAACTCAGAAAACTTTGAAGCATACTCACTAACAGTCTTGTTACCCTGCTTGAGTTCCAAAAACTCAATCTCCTTCTTACCTCGACATCTTGAAAATACCTCCTCGGAAAAGCTCTCACGAACACAATTCAATGCAACACCATCTTCTTCTAGTTCACTCTGGTAGCAACCCACGGTCATCGACTTCCTCGGCCAACATGTGAGTTCCATATCTCACCTTGACCCCTCTGCCGTCAATCACTCGAAGATCCTCTCGATCTCCTTCAACCACTTGAGCACCTTCGGGATCATCGTGCCCTTGAACAATGGAGGATTATTCCTCGAAAATTCCCCAATTGTCATCGGCACAATCACGACTCCTGTGGTTCCCTCGAGCACTCCACCAACATTCCCAAAGCCTCGGCAATGGCATCATCATTCCTTCCGTTACCTCTTGGCCATTGTTCTTGTAACATAACAAAACAATTTACATCGCACACAAGTATCGGCGGTGTCACTTCACACTAGTCGCATACTAAAGGGATAACGACACGGGACAAGACCGACTATGCTCGATACCACTATTGTAACACCCCATCTAGATACCCGAATATATTAATTAAATTAATATCTAAATCATCTTTAATCAGAGTTAACACGGTATAATAAGGGATGTCACAATTAATAATCAAAACAACTTCATCAAACAGTAGCCATGCTACACTGAGGATCATCATCCAACAATTCAAATCATCATAAGACCATGTCTTACACGGTAAAATACCAAAATCAATCAATTTAAATAAAACATCATAGTTCTCAAGGAATTCAAATCAAACTATTAAACAATCTTGATTCTCTTAACTAAGCGTTCCCCGTGTTACAATCTAATCGAGCATGACAACGACACACGGACTAAAAGATAAGCTCTAGAGCCATCCTCACCGACTCCTCATTGCTAATTCAATCGAAATGGTAAAGTAAGGGTGAGACTTCTCATAATTAAAGCATATTATAAGTCTTTCAATCAATAATATAATACAAGCATATTATTCCACCACTTAACACCATTCAGAATCCAACGCACAACCATAATCATATAATTCATCATACATAACCAATAAACAATAAAAGAATTGCAACACTGGAAAACATCCTAACATGTTACAATTCCATACAAACACAAATCTGAGACTCAATGCATGCGGTACCGACTTTGTGACCAAGTCACCCAACGATCCATCATCACCGGATACGGTCCATCGATTCGTCCATAACCACTCGGACACGAATCCAGCCTAACCACCCATCCTCACTCGGGTATCGGTTATTGGTAATCCAAGTCAAATTTCGCACAATGGGAATTAACTTCACCAAAACAATGCATATGCACGCACATCAATAGCATGCAACATTAATCAGTCTATGTAATACATCAATTCAACATAACTGAAACAACCATCCAACATGATATCTCAACCAATCATGCATACAATCAACATCAGCATAAACATGCAAACCAATCAACATGATACATCAACCAATCATGCATACATCTAACCTCAGCATAAACATGCTATTACACCTACACATTACTAGTGTCCTCATCACCAAGGTTCCTCTACTACACATACATCCTTATGTGTCTGTTAAAAATCATTTATTTCGAAATCCAACCCCTTTCCAAAATAATTTCAAGTTTTCTAAAATATTTTCATTTCATAAGGTAGAGCATAAAATTTAGGAAATAACGTCAAAGCAGCGCTCAAAAAGGACTTACGGTTTGAAAGTTATGAATTTTGAAGTTTTGAAAATTTAAAAATATTTCGGTGGAACCGGTTCCTCCACAGGAGTAACCGGTTCCCCTGATTCAAAATTCCACGCCCTTGGAAAAATGTATGGGAACCGGTTCCTCAGTGGAACCGGTTCCCAGTAAAATTTCATCCCTACGGAAAAATCAATGGGAACCGGTTCCTCCCACGAACCGGTTCCTCGGTTCAAAATACCATTTTCACTATTTTAAAATGGAACCGGGTTCTCCCTTTGGGAACCGGTTTCCTGACGTTCAGACCAAAATTTTAGTTTTGACAGACATTTCTTCCATTAAAACTCAATCCACACATACCCATCTGAATCCCATCATTGGAAACACCAAAATACATCATTTTGCATCATTTATCACATCAATTATCATCTTCCTATCAGTCATAATTGGTATCTGACACCCTAGTCAATTCATACCTATCAATTGACACAATCTGACACCTATAGGGACACATTCATGGAACCCTTTAAATCCACAATTACAATTTCCTAACATGCTATAACCTATATTATCAACATCAAAACCCATAATAAGCAATAATCAATCGAAATCACCCCTTACCTTGTGGGTTCTTCGAGATTCTGACACTTCTAGGTTTTCCTTCTTCTTTCTCCTCTTCTCACTTTTACGTAGTCTTATTTTCTCCAAAATGATTCTATTTTTCCTCTTTCCTTATTTTATTCCTTTTAATCATAAGTAAAATAAATATCATTTTCTTCTCCAATTAATTCCATCATTAAACTTAATAATCCAATAAACTAAATAAATTATGTTCTCAATTAAATTAATAATTAAAAATCATAAATATTTAATTATTGCATTATTTTGGGGTGTCACACACTGTCTGTCGCCGCTAAGTATAGAATTATTTGTGAGCTCTCTTTGGGTCTGATTAGCATCGGGGGTGCTGACAGCAGCTACTTTATGTTGATGAACGCCTCTTCGCACGCCTCCGTCCATTCGAACTTGGCTCTTTTCTTGACTGCCGAGAAGAAATGGATGGATTTGTCCCCTGCACAAGATAGAAAACGAGATAATGCGGCCAAGCGGCCAGTTAGCTGCTGGACTTCACGTACTGAGACTGGACTCCGCATGTTGATAATCGCCTGACACTTATCTGGGTTGGCCTCTATACCCCGGTTTGTTAGCATGAAACCCAAAAATTTGCCGGCCTGAACCCCAAACGTACACTTGTTCGGGTTCAAACGCATTTCAAACTTCCGCACTGTAGCAAAAGTCTATTGAATATCAGTCACATGATCTTCTCTTGATGTGGTCCTTGAGAGGCGAAGACCATGTCCATCAGCCTCTGGTAAGTTGCACCGGCATTCTTCAGACCAAAAGGCATAACCTTATAGTAGAAGTTCTTCCGCTCCGTCATGAAAGCGGTCTTTGAAGCATCCGCCGGTTCATCCGGATCTGATTGTACCCGGAGTACGCATCCAGGAAACTTAGGAGACGAAAGCCGGAGGAGCTGTCAATCAATCGATCAATATGAGGAAGGGGGTAAGGATCCTTCGGGCATGCTTTGTTTAGGTCAGTGAAATCTACACACATTCTCCATTTTCCATTTATCTTTTTTACCATAACCACATTGGACAGCCAAGTCGGATATTGCACTTCACTAACAAAACCAGCTTTCAACAACTTCCCTACCTCCTCCGAGACAACCTGTCCCTTTTCCTCTCCCATCTTCCGCTTTCGCTGTGAAACCGACCTAACTCCTGGGTCGATCGCCAGGTGGTGGCACATGATCTCCGGGCTTATTCCTGGCATATCTGACGGCTTCCAAGTGAAAAGGTCTAGGTTCTGCCTTAACACCTGGACTATCTCTCCCTCTTCTTCCTCAGCAAGTTGTGTTCCCAGATGGGTGATCTGTGATGGCAACGACCCGATCTAGACACCCTTGGTTTCTTCCTGAGGGGTAAGTCCGTCCTTATTTGATCCCTCCCTTGGATCAATGTTAACTAGGCTGACCTCATGCTCCGAGGAGTTTTCCGCTGGACCCGATCTCTTCCTGGTCCTCAAACTGTCCCTATAGCCTCAAGAGCGTTGAACGACGGTCATCCGATAATGATGTTGTATGGTGATGATGCATTAACCACCAAGTACCTAACCTGGACACTCTTGGCATTCTCTTCATTTTCGAAGGTGGTGAGCACAGGGAGATACCCCAAAACCTGTACCTGCTCGCCGGAAAATCCGACAAGGGTCCCACTAAAGGGCAGCAGCTCCTTCAATTCAAAACCCATCCCCTTAAAAGCTTCCCAATAGAGGACATCCGCGGAACTTCCCGGATCGATCAACACATGCTTCACACCCGAGTCCCGGATTTGCACCTCGATCACCATGGGATCATTCTCATGAGGCAGAACCTCCCTGGAGTCTTCACCCGAGAAAGTTATCACCCCGGGCTCAACATTGGTGGCTCCGATGCGGAGCACGTGCCCGGCTCCACGAGCGTATCTTTTTCTGGCAAAGCTGGAAGACCAGCCACCGGCGAAGCCTCCAAAGATGGTGTTGAGAGTGTGTCGGGATTCCCTTGCCTCCTTAACCTCCTCAACGGCTTTACCCTTCTTTTTAGACCTGGAATCGGGAGCCGAGTTCCTCCTCGGAGACGGGACGCGTTTGTTCGTCCGCTTAGGATCTTCCTTCACATAGGCTGACAACTTGCCCCTTTGCACTAACTTTTCGATCTTCCTTCACGACTGAATGCAGGATTCTGTGGTATGTCCCTTCAAACGATGGTACTCACACCACGCCTCCGGATCTCCCCCCAAAACTGTATTGACATTCCACCCCCGGTGCCAAGGCTTAGCAAGCAAATTTAGGTGATTAATGTCACGAAGGATATCCTCCCTTCTGGCATTCAGGGGTGTGAATGTCTCTCCGGACAGGGACGGCCGAAGCCGCTTATCCAGTGCGATCTCGTGGGGTGGTATTGTCCTGTGGCGGTGTGTCTTGACTTTGAGATTTTGTATCGCAAATATCACGGATAGCAAGAGTCGCCACCGACTTTTCTTTTATCCAATTAAGGGAAGGTGAAAAGAGCAGGAAAAGACCTTCGTTAGATTACGAGTAAGGGAGAAGGTTATGAAAAGGGAAGGTATTAGCACCCCTTTCCATCCGTAGTTATCTCCGGGCTCTTAGCTGCTCTTAGATCATTTTAAAATATTGCTTTCTGTGTGTTTGACAAAAATGTTTTGAAAAAAGGCATTTCGCTTTGACTTTGTAATGATTCATGTAGGAATGTATACAAAGTGTTCGGAAATGTTTCGTTTTGAAAAGAGTTTGAACTTTGACAAAAGTGTGTGGTGTGAAAAGTATTTTGTTTGAGCAAGCAACTAAAAGTCTTATTAACTACTCAGAATGGTCGATTCCGTGTTATTTTACTCTTCTTTAGAATAGTGCTATCCATACCATTAGTTGGTAGGTAACCCTATTCTTTGGATGTAGAAGGGACATTCGAAGGGACATCGGATGGTCATAGAAGGCAACTTGTAGGAAGTATCCTAGCACTTTCGAAGGGACTATCATCATTTTTCGTAGGCAACAATCTAGGGTCAAGATCATGTATTCGTAAGCGACGTCGTGGGTCTATGATCTTTGTATCGAAGAAACTATGATGATTTGTTTTGAAGGCAACAGTGCTAGGATACTGTCATACGCCAAAATTTGCCCTCCTACTTCTGAAAACATTTCATACATCCATACTCAAGGATTCCTCAAGGGTTGATCGGACAAACCCTCTCCTAGACAATCAACCCAAACTAGGGTTTGGTAATTCTCAGATCCAGATGGACTTCCAACATCTCCAATGGTCATCATGCCTCCTCATGTGCTTCAAAGATTCTCCATGACAAGTTTCAAGCCTCACAAGTCAAGTTTCCTCAGACAATTGCTTAGATGGTTGAAAATCAATTGTATTGGACAAAAAGTCAACTGTGGTCAACATACATTCAAACTTCCTAATTTTTGGTCAACATCCTCATTTTGAAGTCACATTCATCATTTGATTAAGGGTTGATCATGATTCATCAAGAAAACTCAAGATTTGCTCAAAAGTCAAACTTTCCAAATTAGGGTTTTCCAATGAAAAGTCAACTAAACTTTGAATGATCATAACTTCTTCATACTTTCTCAAAAAAATTTCCACCACCTCTCATTTTGAAGGAAATTCAATTCTCTACAACTTCATGACTCACAAGAATGTTCAAAAAATGCTTCATTTGGAAAGTATGGATCAAAACATTACAGGTCCTTTTCAAAGTCAACAAAAAGTCAACTTTTTGTTTTGAAGATTTATTGAGCATGGAAACTCCAATTGAGATGAAACCAAAGAGGTTGTTTAGAGGACACCTAGATATTTCTAAAAAAGTCCAAGAACACTCAAAAATATGGAAAATTGAGCAAAATACACCTTACAGAAGTTGGGCATTTTTGAACAATTGCACAAAAGGAGATATTTGTAAAAATCCAATTTTTTCCAAATGGGCCTATAATTTTATGATCCAAACTTGATCATAATATTATCTGTGACCTATTGATGCCTTGCCATGACCACATTCTATTTTTTTGATTTATTTCTGAATTTAAAAGCTTTTAATTCAAATTATAAAAAATATGAAAACAAGATATATTTTCAAATGGATTGGATTTTTATCAAACTTGAGGTCCAAGATAGCCCACACAATTTGCCAAATTCGTGCTAGCTTGCATATGGAAGAGAAAATCAAATTTTCAAAGATTTGATTTTATTGGAAAGGAAATTATTTTTGCATTCAAGACAAGATCTTTTTTCACTCTCTTTGCCCTCACTCTTCACTCTATAAATACCCAGCATGTTGCACAAGACATAGGACGAAACCTAGCCCCTACAACCCTTATTTTGCTCAAAATTTTCATAAAGTTGTGAAAATCGAATTTCAAATTCCAGCAACTTTCAAAGTGTTCTAAGCCTTCTATTGTGTTCCTGAGATTCCCAGGGTTCAAAACCAACCCTTACTCGAAGCAAAAGCTACCCAGATCGTGCTCCCAAGCTTGCTCCGATTTGGTATTTTTTATTTTCGATTTCGTAAATTCATGCATTGTTCATGGTTTTTGTGTGTTTATTTGAACTCAGGGTACGTATTAGACCATGTTTGAACCATTACATGCAAGCTTGAGCGTGAAAACCGGTTTGCCATGGCTAGAGCTCCGCGAGCTATTTCGATCGAACCGGCTTGTATAGGAACTTTCAGGGGAAACTAACACCACCATTGGATTCGCAAGGGTCGATTTAGGGGGGTAGGGTTCCTCTTGCCTTTTTATTTTGCGTATTTTGCAGGTTTGGCATTTTGGATCGTCGGAGAAGGCAGGAGCTAGGAGCTCCGGCGTCGTGGACTTTGTTGACTCCGGCGTGGGCATGCGTGGCAGAGGCGAGCGTTCTGATTCGTTCTTTCGTTCAACCCGGGGTCCACTTGCTGACTGTGCGTTGAATTTCAAAAATCCATGACACGTATTCGCTTATAAACCACTCTTTCCATTTTCCAGACATCAAAAGCACTCTGGCTCAGTGGTAAAGGCACATGTATGGGAAGATTCTCTCCAAGGTCTCCAGTTCGGTCCCTGGCAAGACCATATTATTTTTGCTCTTTTGAAACTAACATATTTTTTCTATTTTTCTTTAATATTTTTTCATTCTATTTTAATTTATCTTCAAACATTTTTATCATGCATTTAAAAATCACCAAAAATATTTTTCTTTTTGCATTATTATCAGAAAATGTTTATTTAATTTTTAATATTAAAATTAATATTTTTGCATGCATATCTTATTTAATTGCTAATTAATCATTAAAATAGCTTTTAATTGTTTTTAAATATCAAAATCGATTCCGAAAATTACCAAAAAATTATCTTATCATCTTAATGTCATTACCAACATAAAACCTTTTTCTCCATTCAAAACTATTTATTTTACTAACATTTTCTTCTTGTGCAATTTTCTCGTATTTTTCGATTATGTATCTGTTCACAGGTTGTAACGTTTCGGACGATTTTTCTTGCTTTTCCTTTTTCAATTATGTAACTTCCTATGGGATGTAATAGTTTAATTAGGACTTTTATTTTTCGCACTCTTATTATGTATCTGCCCCAAAGCCATGTAATAGCGTAGGACTTTATCTTTCCGCACTTTACTTTCTGCAATTTCCTTTCTGCACCCTATAAAATGCTAGTAATTAGGCGTGTATGGCAAGATAAAATTGGACATAGATCACTCATAATTCCAAGATAACACATTTCTGAATTGACACACTCTTTTCACACATGCACCCCTTAGGGTAATTCTCTCTCGTTGCCTTACGAATACAAAAGGTCAAGTCCCTAGAACGTAGAGGTATTCTAGCACCGTTGCCTTCAAAACAAATCATCATAGTCCCTTCGATACTAAGATCATAGACCCACGATGTCGCCTACGAAAAATGATGATAGTCCATTCGAATGTGCTAGGATGCTTCCTACAAGTTGCCTTCTATGACCATCCGATGTCCCTTCGAATGTCCCGCTTACATCCAACGAATGGGGTTACCTACTAACTAATGGTATGGATAGCACTATTCTAAAGGAAAGTATGTGATGACTGGTTTTTTCATCGGTTGTTTTAAAAACAATGAAGTCGCCACCTAATTTTATTTGTTCTAAAAAGAACGGGGAAATATAGATAAAACCCACTGAATTTGGATAAGGCGGTCTACGTGACCACAAGACATGGAATCGGGAGTCAGTTATGTAAGGGGAAGGTATTAGCACCCCTTACATCCATTGTACTCGATGGGACCCGTTTAGTTCTAAGCGTTTGTGTATGTGTTAAATTTTCTAAGTTCATGAGTTAAGATCGAGAAATAAAAGAAACGAGGTTTATTTATTATTATTTTGAGTTTGGCACGGTTTCGAAACCGTGTGCCTACGTATTCCCTTGTGCAATGGGAAAGTCAAAACTCCGTAGTTCCTCTTGAAAAGGTTTTAAATTGGTTGTATTGATTTTATAAGAAAAATCGTGCTTTAGACTTTTCAAATGCTTGAACTTGGACTTGTTTTGTTTGTTTGAAAAGCTTAAGTCTTCGTTCGTGTTTGAAATAGCTATTGAACACTCTTTGTAAGAAAAGAGTTTGATGATCGCATATGAGCGATAAAAGAGTTTGAGTGAGTTGAGTTATTTTTATGTGGGAGACGAGTATTGGACCATAAGCGTTCAACGGCTAATGCCCCAAATACTCGGATGAGTGGACAGAAACATCCTAATCATCTTTTTCTACCCAAAAAGTTTGTTGAGAAAAGGTGAGGTGAAACAAGGTTCACGTTAATTAGATTCATTTAAGAAGCCAAACATACAGTCGAGGGTCCATACAGGACTGACTACCATATGTTTGGGAGGAGAGAGAAGTAGAATATTTATTTATGAAAATGTTTTGAAAAGAAACTCGACGTTGGATCGAGGTTTAGAAATTTAATTATGAAAGTGTTTTTTAGGAGGTTTTGAAAATGTTTTTGAAAAGTGAAGGATATTCACAAGATGTTTTGAAAAAAAGATTTAAGTTTGAAAATTGGAAAGAAAGCATCTTTTGAAAAGTATTAAGAATACTTAAAATGTCTCATTTTTTACTTAATAAAAATATAATCAAAAAGAAAATATTTTTGGATTTTTTTGACATAATCATAAATAGGTATATTAAATGACAAGTGTGCAAAAAATCATCTCAAAATGAGAAGTTTTGATTAGTTTTTGAAAATGTTGAAGTTTGATAGAAATTGTGAAGAAAACAAGTAGTAAAAATTTGATTTTGGTCCTAAGGTGGTTTGAACTCAGGACCTTTGGCTTAGATGTGAAAGGTTTTACCACTGAGCCATGTGTGTGGCTTGTCATTTACACGCTTCCATTTGATTATATTTAAAAACAAGTTTTGAAAATGTTTGAAAATAGTAAAAATGGAAAAGATGAAAAAAATGGTCTCAGGGGGATTCGAACCCTGGACCATAGGCAAGGCAAAGGACATGAAAAGCGCGCTGACTACCACTGGGGTGGCTATACATCTGTGAATAAAACATGAATCATTAAATATATTCTAAAACGAAAATTTGAATTTTCCAGAAAACTGAAAAAACGCGAGCATCAATTCATCTTCTTCCTCCAGATTTCAATTCCTAGATTCTTCATTTCTTAATGAAATCAAATAATCCAAACATCAAACTTGCTCGGATTTTTACCAGGAACATGATTATGTCATTTAATTTCATTTATTTTAAGCTTAGAATCATTAATTTTTGCATGAACACGAAGAACCCTAATTCTAAGTTTTGATTATGAAATCATGTATGAGCACAATTTTAAGCAATTGATTGAGGGTTATTAATCAGTGATAGTGCAGAAACAAAATGGCCAAGCCTTTTTTGTGCTGAATGTTAGAAATCACAGAGTTCAAAGTTCAAGTTTATACCTCTTTAGACTGAAATCGTGTTTCTTGCTGGAGGAGTTTCAGATGTTTTTGAATGATTGCTACAACTTCAGTGATGTTTATGGAAGGTATTAGTATGCTTACCTTGGTTTGAAATGGTCTGGATTGTTCTGACCAAATCCAATTTCAGTTACTTGAAGTGAGAATCGATTTTCATGATTCTATGTTTACAGTGATGGAATGATGATTTGGATTACTTATATATGATGTATAGGTGTTTGAAGTGACAAATTATAACAAGCACGAGTGAATTAAGAGTTTGGAAGTTATGGATCAAATTTGCATTTTATGAGTTTTGGAAATGATATTTAGAACATGTTAGAATGACACCATTGGTTGGAACTTGCAAGAATTGCAATTTGGGATTCTAACCTCTTTGAAAACTTAGAAAACTTGCAAAATAAGAAAGAAATGAGAAAACATGTTTGGAATTGTTTTGGTGTGTTTTTTGAATGAAGTAGGAACCTCTATTTATAGGCAAAGGATTTTGAAAATGGCAAGGTAAAATAAGATTAGAAGAGCAACTTGGAAGCTTAAGGCTTAAGAAAGAATATTCCTTCATTAAATGCAAATGGAATCTTTCTAATCATTACTTAAAAAACTCAAGTGCTTTTTATATTTTCCTAGAAATTTACATTATATTTTTTCTCTTAAATTCTATCTCATGTAGTGACAAGGCTTCTAGAAGGGAGAAAGTTGCAAAACAACTTGTAATTTTGATGCATGATTTTGGAAATTCATGGTTTTGGAGCTCTATGTTTTAAAATCAAAACCCTAGCTACACAAAGTGTTTTTGCAAGTTCTTGGACTTTTTAGAAAGCTTGTAACAAGACCTACAACTTTCATGTTTTGAGTTTTTCTTGAATCAAAATGGATCTAGGTGAAAAATGGCCATGAAAGTGAGGAAAAACCATGTTTCTTAACACTTGAAAAAATTTCTAAGTGTTAGAAAAAATTCAAATCTTGACTTTTTGCTGATTTTTTCTTATTTCTTGATTTTTTATGATCATGATGGATTATTTGAAATGTTTTTATGATTGAAAAAGTTTGGATTTGAAAAAGTTGACTAAAAGTCAAAGTTTGACTTTTTGAGCTGATGAATTTTCATCAGATGATTCAGAATTTGTCTGATGAAGAAACATGGATTTTGCAATGTTTTGAATCAAGAAATTAGGTTAAGATGTTGCATTGAAGATGTTAAGATCAATATTCAAGCAAATAGGTCATCCATTGATCAGAAAGTCAATGATTCACTATCTTCGATCAAAACCCTAATTGGTCGATTCAAGGTAGATCATGAGAAAACGTTGGGAATTTGAAGATCAAATGTTGATGATTGATTAAGATAGATCATTTTAGGTAAGTGGAGACTCAAACCCTAATTGATTATCCCTTGAACAGATGATTTTTTTTTTATAAAATCTCAATTTTGGCTTTAGGAGTACACGCACGATCTGTCCTGTTCTGAAACTGTTAGTGATGCAATGATCTTATGAGAAATACAAGGGAATAAAGTCTTGATCTTGTGCAGTTTCAAAAGAGTGTATTCCTTGAAGAAGGGATGTCTCATGATTACTCCTCATAAACACAAACTAAAAAGTCGTTTCCTAAAGTTAAAACCCTGAGCTTAGGAGGGTAAATTTTGGGGTGCGACAGTTGCCCCTATTCAATCATCTTAAACCTGGTAAGTGAGAAAAAGCGACAGCTTTTGAACGTTCTAGGTAGAAGAGTATTGAATACTAAAAGAACCCCAAAAATTTACCCTACGCGGGACACCAAAACTATAAGAGAGAACAAATAAGATATCTTGACTACAGAGTCAAAGAAGAAACGCTTGAAGAGAATAAACTTTCTAAGCACCAACAGAATACCTTAACACAACAATACCCAACGAGAAATAATTAGTAGATCTCATCAACACTGGGGATAACCGAGTACCATAAATGAGCAGTAAATATCAAGTTTTAATGAAAATGCTATGAGAAGAAAACCGAACTTCTCAAGTGACAAAAAAAATAATGGATTAAGTCATCTCAGGATGTCTTAACGAATATGCTATGAGAAGAAAACCGAACTTCTCAAGCGAAAAGAAATATAATAGATTAAGTCATCACATGATGTCTTAATAAAAATGCTATGAGAAGAAAACCGATCTTCTCAAGCGAAAAGAAATATAATAGATTAAAGATTTGATATGATATGGAATTTGTTAGAAAATTCCAGAGAGTTAAGGAATACCCGTAGACCTTAACGAAGATATAATTGAGAATTTGTCAGAAAATCCCGAGGAGTTAAGGAATACCCGTAGACCTTAATGATGATGACATTGAGAAACTGTCTGAAGTTCCCAAAGAGTTAAAGAATACCCACAATCTTTAACGAAGATTTAATCGAGAATTTGTCAGAAAATCCCGAAGAGTTAAGGAATACCCGCAGACCTTAACGAAGATGAAGTTGAGAAACTATCTGAAGATCTCAAAGAGTTAAAGAATACCCGCAAACTTTAACGAAGATATTATCGAGAATTTGTCAGAAAATCCCGAAGAGTTAAGGAATACCCGCAGACCTTAACGAAGATATATGGCTAGAACAATATCAGAATTGTTGGTGCACGAAGGTGCGAGGAGCCATGGCATGCTGAATGTCTTCACCACGTAACTTCCGAGTTACCAGCAGAACAAATTCAGTAGCGCATCCGAGAATACACTTCTCTAGGGATAAACAAATCAATATCCAGCACACTAGTGTTATATAGATGTTTATAAAGTCGGTAAATCTTGTTTCCGACGTTCCTGCTGATGAGAGATCTTACTGAACATGTACAGACATGTTGAACAACTTCCGAGTTGACAAGATCTTCAACTTGTATGCAGATAGCTTTACCGGTGATAGAAGAATCAGATTCAGCACCTGCGACTGAAAAACTTCTATGGTAATGAACTTTAATTTGCTGGCAATGTACAGACAATGTGTTGTAGCAAGTGGATATATCGATCAACTTCTGAGTTGGAGAAAATATCCTGATATTGAATAAACATCCTACCTGGTGGATATCTATTTGTTGATTAATTGAGGACTTATTGGGGAAATAAACACACCAGAAGCTCAATGCAGTTTTCTGAGAACAGCCCAGAGGAACAAAATTGCAGAAGTCACTACCACTAGAATTTGCTGAGAAGATTCTTGTCTGAAAGAACCTTGAAAATACCAAAAATAGTGTTGTTAGTAGTCTTTTCTGAAGGAGACTCGCTTGGGAGTAAATTAAGCTTTGTCGGGGAAACTCCATAAGAAATCCGTGTGGAAAGCTTCACTGGGGATTTCTGGTAGATAATTTTGCTGACATTAGAATCCATTGAAAGACAATTGTTTCGCTGGGGAAGAAATTTTTGTTGGGGAAACCATCAATTGTTAAGATCCATACAAAAAGAGGATAATTATGTCGTCTGAGAACTAATCCTTCAATTTGATCCTCACAAGGATATTTACAGTTTCAGCTGGAAAAAACCTACAAAAGAATTAGCCAGAGCTAATGCATGAGTATGAGATGCATGATATGATGTGCATGATGATTTTTTTGTTTGATGCAAAGAGTATGTGATTTCCTGATACTGTTCAGAAAAGAAACGTCACTGGGGAAATCCAATTGGGCGTTTCTGTTGACACAAGAGTTCACTAGGGATGATTAATCACTTTTCCGAGGAAAAGACTTTTCCTGAGAGTTGACATCACTGTCAACTTATCTTTCAACCAAGCGTTTAATTTGCACTGGGGAGGAAAAACTAAATTGTCATTTGAGAAATAGTCTTTGACGCCTACGTTTGACTTTATTCTGAACAGATCCTAAATTTTGGCGGAACGGTATGCATGAATATACTGTGATATGATATGAATGAATGAATGAATTTACTGGTTGATGTATTGGTTTATCAAACTGAATTCCCGACACCATTGTTAATTGAACGAAGGGCAATGACCATAACCAAACCATGATTGCTATCATATGAGTCTCTCAAAGGAAAGATAACGTCCGACGTCTGATTCCTTATAAACACCATGATGAGTACGGAGGTATTTCTAATTCAGAGGAATAGGCGCAATACTTAGAAAGTCAATCATTCCTCAACATTCCGTAAATCAAAATGATTTTAAGTTTTAAAGCTTTATTGTTTCCATTTTCAATGATTTTGATTTTTATCTAAAACAGCCGCACCATTAAGCTAAACATGTAGAAAAGATAAAAAGTAGGAAAAGAAACGAAGTTCAACTGAACAATTCTTTTATTTAAAGCATGAGAAGAATAACTCATACGTAAGGAGTTTGTACATAAAGATGCACATTCCTTTAGGAGGAACACACAGGACAGAGTAAGTCTATACACATTTTCTGAAAACAACAATGAAATTGAAACTGAGCTTCATTGAACCATAAACATGCTATTCTCCCTCCTGACTGCTATTCTTCATCACTTTGCTTCTGAACATGGTGATTTGAACTGATCCCTTCCATCTAAGCTTCTGTTGTGACGCGGAAACGCGCACTGTAGCATTATGTCTTTACACATTCCCTAACTTTTGCGTGAACCATCTTCTCTTCAGATTTTGGTTCACTGGGACATTTACCCTTTTTTGCTTAAGCCGCCATTTCGGGTTTTCAACTTACCGGGCTTAAAATTTTTCTTCTTCTTTTTTTTTATATATATATTTTTTTAGACATAATACTTCTTGACCGTGTCTGAGTTGATAACATGTGCCAAATCTTCTCCATCTATGTTGGTGAGAATAAGAGCTCCTCCTGAGAAAACCTTCTTTACCACGTATGGTCCTTCATAGTTTGGCACCCATTTCCCACGAGGGTCCCTGTGTGGAGAGATTATCCTCTTTAGCACCAATTCGCCCACTTTGAATTCGCGGGGACGTACCTTCTTGTCGAAAGCTCTCTTGATTTTTTTCTGGTAAAGTTGTCCATGACAAATTGCTGTCAACCTCTTTTCTTCAATCAGATTGTGCTGGTCATACCTATCCTGAACCCATTCTGCTTCTTCTAACTCTGTTTCCATCAGAACTCTAAGGGAAGGAATCTCAACTTCTATAGGAATTACTGCCTCCATACCGTAGACGAGAGAGTAAGGTGTCGCTCCTGTCGAAGTGCGAATAGATGTTCGGTACCCATGCAAAGCGAAAGGCAACATCTCGTGCCAATCGTTATATGTCTTCACCATCTTCTGAAGGATCTTTTTAATATTCTTGTTAGTTGCTTCGACAGCGCCATTCATCTTCGGTCTGTAAGGCGAAGAGTTGTGATGCTCAATCTTAAAGGTGTCGCACAACTCCTTCATCATCTTATTGTTCAGATTTGTCCCATTGTCAGTGATAATCTTGCTAGGAGTACCATAGCAACAAATTATATTATTCTTGACAAACCGGGTAACTACTTGTCGTGTCACATTTGCATATGAAGCAGCCTCAACCCACTTGGTGATATAATCTATGGCAACCAGTATGAAGCGATGTCCATTAGAAGCTTTCGGCTCAATCATTCCAATCATATCTATTCCCCACATAGAGAATGGCCATGGAGAGGTCAAGACATTCATAGGTGAGGGTGGCACATCCATCTTATCAGCATGAATTTGACACTTGTGGCATCTCATTGCATAGACAACACAGTCTGTTTCCATGGTCATCCAGTAATAACCCGCCCTAAGAATCTTTTTTGCCATTGCATGCCCATTTGCGTGAATGCCAAAAGAACCTTCATGAATTTCTTTGATAAGTTGATCTGCTTCATGTCTATCCACGCATCTGAGCAAGACCAAATCAAAATTCCGCTTGTACAACACACCACCACTTAAGAAAAAATTGGCAGACAACTTCCTCAAAGTCTTCTTATCAGTGATAGATGCCCTTTCCGGGTATTCGCCCTTCTCTATGTATTGCTTGATATCATAGAACCAAGGTTTTCCATTAGTTTCTTCATCAATCATCATACAAAAACCAGGTTCGTCTAGACGTTCGATAGTAATAAAAGGTGCTTCATTAGCCCACTTGACCTTGAACATTGAAGATAACGTGGCCAAGGCATCATCTAACTGATTTTCCTCTCTGGGAATATGATGGAAAGTGATCTCGTCAAAATACGGTATTAGCTTCAAGACATGATCTCGTCGGGATTAACTTTTCATTCGAGTTTCCCTCTCCTTTGACGGCAAATAACGAGTGCTGAATCTCCATAAACTTCAAGGATTTTGATCCTTAAATCAATGGCTGCCTCAATCCCGAAAATACAAGCTTCATATTCTGCCATGTTGTTGGTACAATCGAAACAAATTCTGGCGGTGAAGGGAATATGAAATCCTGTCGGAGAAGTAATGATTGACCATATTCCGTGACCTATTGCATTAGATGCACCATCAAACACAAGCATCCATCGGGATCCGGGTTCGGGTCCTTCTTACGAATCGTTGCGGTCCGATAAACATGATATCTTCATCGGGAAGTCAAATCTCATTGGTTGATAGTCCTCCATGGGGTGGTGAGAGATATTACGATACCACACTTCCCTTGATAGCTTTACGGGTTACATATTGAATATCATAGATAGTAACATCAAGCGATGCAATCCTTCCGATTAAAGCTGGTTTCTCGAAAATATACTTGATAGGGTCCATCTTGGATATCAGCATCGTAGTGTGACAGACCATGTACTGCCTCAAACGACGAGCAGCCCATACCAAGGCACAACAAGTTTTCTCTAACAAAGAGTACCGACTTTCACACTCTGTGAATTTCTTACTCAGGTAATAGATTGCATGCTCTTTTCTTCCCGTTTCGTCATGTTGTCCTAGAACACAACCCATAGATCCTTCAAGTACAGTGAGGTACATTATGAGAGGCTTTCCGGGCACAGGCGGTATCAAGATTGGTGGTTCTTGCAAGTACTCCTTAATTTTATCAAATGCTCGCTGACAATCATCATTCCATATAATAGCCTGATCCTTTTTTAACAACTTGAACAAAGGTTCGCAAGTAGCTGTTAAATGTGAAATGAACCGAGAAATATAATTCAAGCGTCCCAAGAAACCACGAATGTACTTCTCCGTTCTTGGTGCAGGCATATCTTGAATAGCTTTTACTTTGTCAGGGTCCACTTCAATACCTCGTTGGCTCACTATGAATCCAAGTAACTTCCCGGATCGAACTCCGAAAGTGCACTTGTTAGGATTCAAACGAAATTTATATTTCCTTAATCTATCAAACAGCTTTCTGAGATGAACAATGTGCTCCTCTTCAGTTTGAGACTTAGCGATCATATCATCTACGTATACCTCTATCTCTTTATGCATCATGTCATGGAAAAGGGCTACCATGGCTCTCTGATAAGTTGCCCCTGCATTCTTTAATTCGAATGGCATGACCTTGTCACAGAAGGTGCCCCAAGGTGTAGTGAACGTCGTTTTCAACATATCTGCAGGGTCCATCTTGATCTGATTATATCCTGAGAAACCATCCATGAAAGAGAATATTGAAGACTGAGCTGTGCTATCAACTAAGACATCAATGTGAGGTAAAGGAAAGTCATCCTTCGGGCTGGCTCTGTTCAGATCTCGGTAGTCCACGCACATCCGAACTTTTCCGTCCTTCTTAGGGACAGGTACAATGTTGGCAATCCAATATGGATATACTAACACAACAAGGAAACCGGCTTCGAACTGCTTCTGGACTTCGTCTCGAATCTTTTTAGCCATCTCTGGATGTGTTCTCCTCGATCTTTGTTTTATAGGCGAACATTCGGGTTTTAGCGGCAGCTTGTGCATAACAATATTTGTGTCAAGTCCGGGCATATCCTGATACGACCATGCAAACACATCTACAAACTCTTGCAATAAACGAACCAACTCAACTTTTATCTCTTGTCCCAAGGCAGTTCCAATTTTGACTTCTTTACGATCCTCTTCAGTCCCCAGATTGATCACATCCACTGGTTCTTGATGAGGTTGGATCGTCTTCTCTTCATGCTCAACCAGACGCGTCAACTCTTCAGGGAGTTCATAGTCTTCCTCACCATCGTCTTCAGCTTGGTTGATCGGGAAATTGAAGTCAAAAGGAATTATAACATGGCTATGTTCAATGAGCTTAGTTTCAGGTGATCTGCATAAATGATTGATTTTCATTTTTTTAGATATGTATGTTTATTTTAAAAATAACAGTGAAAATGTTGTTGTTTTTATTAATATGCAATGGAAAACAATAGTAAAAACAATATAAAAAGGATCTCAAACTGAATAACAAAATGCGCTTTTTATTGAAGATAACAATTTATTCATTAAACGGAATAAGCCCTACAAAGCAATCTTTTGTGCCTTGGGCAGAGCACAGGATTTTTGTTTTAAAACAAGAAATTACTTTGATAATGAAATGAGAGGGGTAACGTCCTTGACAATCCAATTCTTGGGGACAACGCCGGGAGGAGTACGGAACACCATCTGAGAAAGCTCTGCTGCATGCTCATCGTCATCAATGGCATTGATAACCTTCTCGGAACGGAAGCCTTTCGCAATAAAAGTATCCTCAAGACGAGGAATTTTCCCCTTTCCTATCTCTGAACCTTCACTGATCTTGGAGGATGGTTGGTAACCGAGTCCACTCTTGTCTCTCTTCTCCGTCATATCTAACACCGTTCCCCAACCTTCGGTATTTCCAGAGTCGATAAGGGCCTTAACATCCTACCAACAGGCCATGTTACCCTTAGGCTTTTTAGCAGACTTGATCTCTTTTTGCACAGTACCCACAATCTCTAAAGCTTGAAAGAGAGTCTCGTGCACCTCGTCTCCAACATCCACATACTTGAATTCAGACAAGTGACTAACCAAGTAGTCTTCTTCACCACTAACCTCCACCACCTGGTTATTCAGCAAGAACTTCAATTTTTGATAGAGAGTTGAAGTGACAGCTTAAGCATCGTGTATCCAGGGTCTTCCCAATAAGCAGCTATAAGCTGGAAAGATGTCCATTACTTGAAAAGTGATGTTGAATAGCTGAGGTCCAATAAGTACCGGAAGGTCAATTTCTCCCACCGCCATCCTGCGGGATCCATCAAAAGCCTTTACAATCAGAGAACTAGGTTTCATAGTTGCCCCTTCCACCTGTAATTGGGCCAAGGTTGTCTTTGGGATCACATTCAAAGTTGAGCCTGTATCAACCAATACTCTAGCAAGATTCGTTCCACCACAAGTAACAGAAATGTGAAGAGCCATGTTATGATTACCTCCATTTGGAGGGAGATCCGCATCGCTGAATAATAAACAACTGCCATCATTTAAACCGGAAATTGCAGCATCCAATTGATTAATTGTAATATCTTCAGCCACATATGCATTGTCGAGGAACTTCAACAAGGCCATCTTGTGGGCTTCAGAACTTTTCAACAAAGACAAGATCGAGATCTTTGCAGGGGTCTGGCTAAGCTGATCAACCACTTTATAGTCACTTCTTTTGATGATTTTCAAAGTCTCATCACTTGGCTTAAAAATATCCCTCAATTCTTCCGCACTTAAATCAACAACTCCATCTTTCTTCGGAGGAACATCTGGCGCCTTCTTTGAAGCTCTACTCTTCGTCGAATCCTAGTGATAAATACGACCACTACGGGTCATGCCACTCATACCAGTGATGTTTTCAATAGTAGATTCTCCTAAAACTATTGGCTTACCACCCAAAACAACTTCAGGCTCGTAGTTCCATGGTACAACTTTAGTATCTTCATAAGGAATACGAACGGGCGGGTAAACCATCATTGGTTCTACCACCGTAACAGGTTCTTCTTCTTGGATAGGGACCGTTGGAGATATGTGAAGTCTCCTATTGTTGATAAGTGGAACCACCACATCAACTTCAACTTCAACTAGAGCTCGGCTAAACTGAATCAAATGCTGACACATTAATCCTTGTAGATACTTCTTGAACTCTGCATAATATTCTGGATTGACTTGACAAATCAAACAATGATCATGAACTCCTTCAAATAAATCAGCCCTCTTCAACTCTTCAAATACCCTCTTTAATGATATTTCCAATTGATCTACATCCATAACCAGACTTCTTCCTTCTTCAACCAAAGCATTCACTGACGACGACCCATGCCTCGGTAACGGATTATTAGCAATATTGGGGACATCAACGAAAGTTAACAGCTTTCGGTCAATAAGTTCCTGAACCTTGCATTTAAAAGCGAAACAATCCTCTGTAGTATGCCCAGGAGAGTTGGCGTGAAAAGCGCATCTAGCATTCTCATTAAACCATGGTTTGGGAGGCCCAGGAATAGGCTTCAATTCCCTTGGTACTACTCTTCCATCTTGAATTAAATATGGCAACAGGCTAGTGTAAGTCATTGGAATAGGCTGGATTTCTTCCTTGGTGTACTTATGATAATGTGGGCTCTTCTGTTGACTTAGACCTTTAGCTTGTTGTTCTTAGGAAGCTTGATTCTGAGGAACCTGAGTTGAATAAGGCATCTGCATTTGCATGGGTTGCTGTTACGGCATACCAGGAAATTGCATAGCAGCAACGTAAGGATATGACATATATGGGACCTGAACAGGAGCAGGTCTAGTTGGCTGTCTTCCTCTTCCTCTGCCCCTTGATTCGTACATAGCATTGGCTTCAGCTTCTTTCCTTTTAAAGCCATTGAACGGTTTCTTTACGGTAGACGTCCCCGCATTCCCTCCGGATATCTTACCGGTATTTAAACCTTCCTCAATCTTCTCGCCCACCATCACTAGGTTGGAGAAATCATAAAAAGTACTTCCAATCAGTCTCTCGTAATATTGCACCGGCAATGTTCCCATGAACAGATCATTTAATTCTCTTTCTGCTAAAGCTGGTTGAACCCTTGAGGCTACCTCCCTCCACCTCTGAGCATATTCTTTAAAAGATTCTCTTTCCTTCTGAGACATATTCTGGAGTTGTACACGATTGGGAGCCATAGTGGTGTTAAAGTGGTACTGCTTAAAGAAAGCGGCAGATAAATCTTCCCAAGAGCGGATATTCGACTTTTCTAACTGCATATACCAGTCAAGGGATGCCCCTGAGAGACTATCTTGAAAACAATGAACCATTAATTTGCTATTTTTAACATGTCCCGCCATCTTGGGACAATACATCCTCAAATGGGTATCCGGACAACTCACTCCCTTATACTTTTCAAAGTCAGGCACTTTGAATTTTGGTGGAATGACAACATCAGGGACAAGACACATGTCCACAGCACTCATGCGAACAACGTTTTTCCCTCTCAGTTCCTTCACTTGCTCGGCTAGCTCTTTGCACATCTTCTGGGCGGTCATATGTTGAAAAGGATTCGGATTGCCCCCAGGTGCAATATTCTGATAAAACTGTCTCATATAATCGTCTTGTTGGTCCTCCTCAGCTTGAGGAATCGTAGACCAGAGATTTTCTTGCTCATCCTCCCCTGGTTCTTGCTCATTATTTCCCATAGTTTGGGTAGCAACATGTACTGCGGCAGCATTACCTTGATTGTCAGCTCCATTGAATAAGTCAGCAGGCATCCCATAGAGTAACGAATTAGATGCTTGTATTCCTGGGGCATTGCCACTACCTCGATGGGTTTTCACATTCCCTGTAACAACAGGAGGAATAATAGTATTTGCATTGTTTGTTGTAGCGGCGATGCGGCGTGGCGTGCAGCGGCGACTCGCTCTTCTTCCCTTATGTGTTGAGCAGTCAACATCTCCATCAACTGGTCCATCTTGGACTTCACGATGTCGATGTCATCTTGCATGGTTGCCTGTCTAGTTTCATACTGATCCTTTGCTTTCTTCAAGTTGGCCCTGGTTCCGTACGGGTGTCGGGTAGTCAGCTTGAATCTGGATGAGAGGAAATGTAATGAACTTGGCGTCCCCCTTTTAAAAAAAATGCATGATTATGTATGGTTAATGCAAAATGCTTATGATCGTGTTCTCATTCCTAAGGATCTTTATCGGACTCATTCACTTGTAAGTAATCAGCACAACAAATGGATAATCAGCTTCTTCATTCCAAACATAAAAGTTGAATACAGACATTAATTTTTGTAGTAAAGAGCAAGACTCATGACCTTTTAGTTTAACTGAAAAGTACATAAAGGTAACAAAGGTCGAAGTGTTGTCCTCTTGGGGCTTGAACTCTCTTATCTCCTTTTGAATCGCTCTACCATGTCTTTGCAAAGATAGATGAAGTACTCCACCATGGGAGGTACAGTCTTCCTCTGGGTCTTGATGGTGATTGAAGCCTCCATGGGACCTCCACCATCAATGTCTGAGAACTCCACCAAGCTGGTAATTTTCATACAAACTCTTGTTTTGCTCTTCTAAGTTGAAAATGGTTTCTCCCAATTCACCCAAAGTTCATTCGGCGTCGGGCTTCTGCCATCCCTTGCCTTTGGACTTCCAATTCTCCATATGATGCTTCCATCGGGATACAAGGTTTCTTGCAGTATCCAACTCTTGAATCTGAGTGGTAAGAGTTGTCTTTAGGTTAAACTTTGCCTTGATAGCTTGTTCTTTATCTGCGTAAGCTTGCCCTCTTTATTGTTGACTTGACCAACCTCGATTGAATTTACTTAACTCAAAATTGGTGCATCCAGTTATCTTTCACGGAACCTTGCTTTCCTTTCGTTCTCTACGCTCTTGACTCTTTAGAAGCTCATCATCTCTTTCCTTGAGGCTTTGCATCAAATCATCCCTTTCTCGAGCAACACGGTAAGGATTGCTTGTTGTCGCCCTCTTGACCCTCGTTTACGTAATGCGAGCTTGAGCTTGTTGAACTCCTCAATAGGGACATGAGTGACTTGGCTCTGGAACCTTGGCGGGAACCGGGCGTCACGGAAGTTTGACCTCTTTGACCTACCAATTATTGTTTATAGGGTTCTTTTGCTACACAATCTCTCTTTCCTAATTCTCTTCCTTTCCTATGGATTCGAGTCAAGCACTTGATTTGTCTTAACAATTGAGGATTTTCTTTCCCAAAGTTTTCCAAGAGGAGCTCCTCTAAGGCGCATCATTGGGCTCGATCTCAAGGATAACCCAATGTCTTAACGCCAACCTAGGGTTGTAATTAAATCTGACCTTGAGATCCTATTAGCGGGAGATTAGGAAAATCTCCACAGTTGGTAATAACTTCTCCTACATTCCAATTTGGTAAGTACCACACCACTGCATCTGAAGTGAGGCAGGCTAATGCCTGAGACCATGACAAATCTTTTAATATATCGTACCACGGGCCCTTAGTTGGTAAGTGAGACAAAAACCAGGAGTACAACAAATGAGTGCAACATAGAACCACACCTCTCTTCTTCTCATGCCTTATATAAAGGTGATAAAGAACATCTGCCGCAAGAGCTGGAACAGGATTCTTCCTGGAAACAAACACATTAACAGCATACTCTTCCAAGAATTCTTCTTCCCCACTAGGAAACATGACGATCCCAAAAATGAGTAGAGCAAGAACAGCATAAAAGGCATTTGTATTGTCTGATTCTGCCAATTCCTTCGCCTTACTTTCCAATGCCTTTCGGAGAATCCCTTTAGCCTTACACATAGGTGCAACTTCTCTGACCGGAAGGTACAACACTTTGGCTAACCTGTCTGATGTTACTCTTTCTCCTAAGCTGGTGAAGGGGATACCACCTTTCAAAGGCCATCCTAGCAAAATCTCAAACTCTTCAATGGTTGGAGTCAATTGAAAGTCTTGAAAAGTGAAACATCGGAGCGGAGAGTCATAGTACTGGTACAAAGCAACCATTGAACGTACGTCAACATTTGTATCCAAAAGCTTCAGGATGTGACCATACCTTCTGGTGAAAGTGGTCATATCAGCCTTCTTGACCTTTTCCTTTAAACATAACAAAACCTCCAACTTTGGCATTTTGACCTTGATTGGATTGGTATGCCTTTTGTCATCCATTTGTTAAATGTTTGCTTACGCGAACCAAGTCCTTAGGAAAAATGGAACAAGTGAATGTTTGATGATTAAGTTATGCATGATGGATGCAATGCAATGTGATTAACATGTTAAAGTTTTCTTTTTTAGGACGGCCGGGTATATTTTTGACGTCTACCCAACGATTCCCCCCTAGGATAGCTCTTAAGGTTTTTGATACAACAAACACAAATTCTAATATTGAAGTGCATCACAATTGATACTTGCAATGCTACCATATTGTTTCAAGAGAATTTGGTTTGAGGAAGAGTTACGTATTATCCAAATAGACAAAGCAGGTCTAATGATCTAACAAACGTAACCCTCGATACCAGGATCTGAACGGGGTACTCAAAATCATTGATCCCAACTTGGGTATATCATTTTCACCGCCAATAAATTTGTGATTAGATGATACGTCCAAGAACGTCTCATTTGAGCATTCTTAAAGCCCAAAGGTTAGTTTTCCTTAAAGGTAAAAACTAGGGGAAAAATCCCTTCTAACAACAGTATCTTCAACGCAATAACTTGCAATCGGCGATAATGTCTTCGAAAGAACCTCCCCTAGGTGTGGCCTTCGCACCAACTTACAAGACATTTCCGTCTAGCAAATCAATACTACGCAACCACTCTAATTTATGTGTTCTATAGCCTTGGTAGTGGGCTTTTCCAATGATCCCATCCATTATTCCCACACCAGATAATATATTAACAAGGTAATAATTAAAGCAATAGGAAATAACTAAGTAAATCATAAACATAAAATAGAGTGATAAAAGAAAGCGAAAATAAACACACATACGAAGAATTAAACTAGGGTTGACACGCTTAGATGTTCAATCCCCAATGAAGTCGCCAGCTGTGATGACAGGTTTTTTCATCGGTTGTTTTAAAAACAATAAAGTCGCCACCTAATTTTATTTGTTCTAAAAAGAACAGGGAAATATAGATAAAACCCACTGAATTTGGATAAGGCGGTCTACGTGACCATAAGACATAAAATCGGAAGTCGGTTATGTAAGGGGAAGGTATTAGCACCTCTTACATCCATCGTACTCGATGGGACCCGTTTAGTTCTAAGTATTAGCACCTCTTACATCCATCGTACAAGATATATTTTCAAATGTATTGGATTTTTATCAAACTTGAGGTCCAAGATAGCCCACACAATTTGCCAAATTCGTGCTAGCTTGCATATGGAAGAGAAAATCAAATTTTCAAAGATTTGATTTTATTGGAAAGGAAATTATTTTTGCATTCAAGACAAGATCTTTTTTCACTCTCTTTGCCCTCACTCTTCACTCTATAAATACCCAGCATGTTGCACAAGACATAGGACGAAACCCTAGCCCCTACAACAACCCTTATTTTGCTCAAAATTTTCATAAAGTTGTGAAAATCGAATTTCAAATTCCAGCAACTTTCAAAGTGTTCTAAGCCTTCTATTGTGTTCCTGAGATTCCCAGGGTTCAAAACCAACCCTTACTCGAAGCAAAAGCTGCCCAGATCGTGCTCCCAAGCTTGCTCCGATTTGGTATTTTTTTTATTTTCGATTTCATAAATTCATGCATTGTTAATGGTTTTTGTGTGTTTATTTGAACTCAGGGTACGTATTAGACCATGTTTGAACCATTACATGCAAGCTTGAACGTAGAAAAACCGGTTTGCCATGGCTAGAGCTCCGCGAGCTATTTCGATCGAACCGGCTTGTATAGGAACTTTCAGGGGAAACTAACACCACCATTGGATTCGCAAGGGTCGATTTAGGGGGGTAGGGTTCCTCTTGCCTTTTTATTTTGCGTATTTTGCAGGTTTGGCATTTTGGATCGTCGGAGAAGACGACCGGAGCTAGGGCTCCGGCGTCGTGGACTTTGTTGACTCCGGCGTGGGCATGCGTGGCAGAGGCGAGCGTTCTGATTCGTTCTTTCGTTCAACCCGGGGTCCACTTGCTGACTGTGCGTTGAATTTCAAAAATCCATGACACGTATTCGCTTATAAACCACTCTTTCCATTTTCCAGACATCAAAAGCACTCTGGCTCAGTGGTAAAGGCACGTGTATGGGAAGATTCTCTCCAAGGTCTCCAGTTCGGTCCCTGGCAAGACCATATTATTTTTGCTCTTTTGAAACTAACATATTTTTTCTATTTTTCTTTAATATTTTTTCATTCTATTTTAATTTATCTTCAAACATTTTTATCATGCATTTAAAAATCACCAAAAATATTTTTCTTTTTGCATTATTATCAGAAAATGTTTATTTAATTTTTAATATTAAAATTAATATTTTTGCATGCATATTTTATTTAATTGCTAATTAATCATTAAAATAGCTTTTAATTGTTTTTAAATATCGAAATCGATTCCGAAAATTACCAAAAAATTATCTTATCATCTTAATGTCATTACCAACATAAAACCTTTTTCTCCATTCAAAACTATTTATTTTACTAACATTTTCTTCTTGTGCAATTTTCTCGTATTTTTCGATTATGTATCTGTTCACAGGTTGTAACGTTTCGGACGATTTTTCTTGCTTTTCCTTTTTCAATTATGTAACTTCCTATGGGATGTAATAGTTTAATTAGGACTTTTATTTTTCGCACTCTTATTATGTATCTGCCCCAAAGCCATGTAATAGCGTAGGACTTTATCTTTCCGCACTTTACTTTCTGCAATTTCCTTTCTCCACCCTATAAAATGCTAGTAATTAGGCGTGTATGGCAAGATAAAATTGGACATAGATCACTCATAATTCCAAGATAACACATTTCTGAATTGACACACTCTTTTCACACATGCACCCCTTAGGGTAATTCTCTCTCGTTGCCTTACGAATACAAAAGGTCAAGTCCCTAGAACGTAGAGGTATTCTAGCACCGTTGCCTTCAAAACAAATCATCATAGTCCCTTTGATACTAAGATCATAGACCCACGATGTCGCCTACGAAAAATGATGATAGTCCCTTCGAATGTGCTAGGATACTTCCTACAAGTTGCCTTCTATGACCATCCGATGTCCCTTCGAATGTCCCGCTTACATCCAACGAATGGGGTTACCTACTAACTAATGGTATGGATAGCACTATTCTAAATGAAAGTATGTGATGACTGGTTTTTTCATCGGTTGTTTTAAAAACAATGAAGTCGCCACCTAATTTTATTTGTTCTAAAAAGAACGGGGAAATATAGATAAAACCCACTGAATTTGGATAAGGCGGTCTACGTGACCACAAGACATGGAATCGGGAGTCAGTTATGTAAGGGGAAGGTATTAGCACCCCTTACATCCATCGTACTCGATGGGACCCGTTTAGTTCTAAGCGTTTGTGTATGTGTTAAATTTTCTAAGTTCATGAGTTAAGATCGAGAAATAAAAGAAACGAGGTTTATTTATTATTATTTTGAGTTTGGCACGGTTTCGAAACCGTGTGCCTACGTATTCCCTTGTGCAATGGGAAAGTCAAAACTCCGTAGTTCCTCTTGAAAAGGTTTTAAATTGTTTGTATTGATTTTATAAGAAAAATCGTGCTTTAGACTTTTCAAATGCTTGAACTTGGACTTGTTTTGTTTGTTTGAAAAGCTTAAGTCTTCGTTCGTGTTTGAAATAGCTATTGAACACTCTTTGTAAGAAAAGAGTTTGATGATCGCATATGAGCGATAAAAGAGTTTGAGTGAGTTGAGTTATTTTTATGTGGGAGACGAGTATTGGACCATAAGCGTTCAACGGCTAATGCCCCAAATACTCGGATGAGTGGACAGAAACATCCTAATCATCTTTTTCTACCCAAAAAGTTTGTTGAGAAAAGGTGAGGTGAAACAAGGTTCACGTTAATTAGATTCATTTAAGAAGCCAAACATACAGTCGAGGGTCCATACAGGACTGACTACCATATGTTTGGGAGGAGAGAGAAGTAGAATATTTATTTATGAAAATGTTTTGAAAAGAAACTCGACGTTGGATCGAGGTTTAGAAATTTAATTATGAAAGTGTTTTTTAGGAGGTTTTGAAAATGTTTTGAAAATGTTTTTCACAAGATGTTTTGAAAAAAAGATTTAAGTTTGAAAATTGGAAAGAAAGCATCTTTTGAAAAGTATTAAGAATACTTAAAATGTCTCATTTTTTACTTAATAAAAATATAATCAAAAAGAAAATATTTTTGGATTTTTTTGACATAATCATAAATAGGTATATTAAATGATAAGTGTGCAAAAAATCATCTCAAAATGAGAAATTTTGATTAGTTTTTGAAAATGTTGAAGTTTGATAGAAAATGTGAAGAAAGCAAGTAGTAAAAATTTGATTTTGGTCCTAAGGCGGTTTGAACTCAGGACCTTTGGCTTAGAAGTGAAAAGTTTTACCACTGAGCCATGTGTGTGGCTTGTCATTTACACGCTTCCATTTGATTATATTTAAAAACAAGTTATGAAAATGTTTGAAAATAGTAAAAATGGAAAAGATGAAAAAAATGGTCTCAGGGGGATTCGAACCCTGGACCATAGGCAAGGCAAAGGACATGAAAAGCGCGCTGACTACCACTGGGGTGGCTATACATCTGTGAATAAAACATGAATCATTAAATATATTCTAAAACGAAAATTTGAATTTTCCAGAAAACTGAAAAAACGCGAGCATCAATTCATCTTCTTCCTCCAGATTTCAATTCCTAGATTCTTCATTTCTTAATGAAATCAAATAATCCAAACATCAAACTTGCTCGGATTTTTACCAGGAACATGATTATGTCATTTAATTTCATTTATTTTAAGCTTAGAATCATTAATTTTTGCATGAACACGAAGAACCCTAATTCTAAGTTTTGATTATGAAATCATGTATGAGCACAATTTTAAGCAATTGATTGAGGGTTATTAATCAGTGATAGTGCAGAAACAAAATGGCCAAGCCTTTTTTGTGCTGAATGTTAGAAATCACAGAGTTCAAAGTTCAAGTTTATACCTCTTTAGACTGAAATCGTGTTTCTTGCTGGAGGAGTTCCAGATGTTTTTGAATGATTGCTACAACTTCAGTGATGTTTATGGAAGGTATTAGTATGCTTACCTTGGTTTGAAATGGTCTGGATTGTTCTGACCAAATCCAATTTCAGTTACTTGAAGTGAGAATCGATTTTCATGATTCTATGTTTACAGTGATGGAATGATGATTTGGATTACTTCTATATGATGTATAGGTGTTTGAAGTGACAAATTATAACAAGCACGAGTGAATTAAGAGTTTGGAATTTATGGATCAAATTTGCATTTTATGAGTTTTGGAAATGATATTTAGAACATGTTAGAATGACACCATTGGTTGGAACTTGCAAGAATTGCAATTTGGGATTCTAACCTCTTTGAAAACTTAGAAAACTTGCAAAATAAGAAAGAAATGAGAAAACATGTTTGGAATTGTTTTGGTGTGTTTTTTGAATGAAGTAGGAACCTCTATTTATAGGCAAAGGATTTTGAAAATGGCAAGGTAAAATAAGATTAGAAGAGCAACTTGGAAGCTTAAGGCTTAAGAAAGAATATTCCTTCATTAAATGCAAATGGAATCTTTCTAATCATTACTTAAAAAACTCAAGTGCTTTTTATATTTTCCTAGAAATTTACATTATATTTTTTCTCTTAAATTCTATCTCATGTAGTGACAAGGCTTCTAGAAGGGAGAAAGTTGCAAAACAACTTGTAATTTTGATGCATGATTTTGGAAATTCATGGTTTTGGAGCTCTATGTTTTAAAATCAAAACCCTAGCTACACAAAGTGTTTTTGCAAGTTCTTGGACTTTTTAGAAAGCTTGTAACAAGACCTACAACTTTCATGTTTTGAGTTTTTCTTGAATCAAAATGGATCTAGGTGAAAAATGGCCATGAAAGTGAGGAAAAACCATGTTTCTTAACACTTGAAAAAATTTCTAAGTGTTAGAAAAAATTCAAATCTTGACTTTTTGTTGACTTTTTCTTATTTCTTGATTTTTTATGATCATGATGGATTATTTGAAATATTTTTATGATTGAAAAAGTTTGGATTTGAAAAAGTTGACTAAAAGTCAAAGTTTGACTTTTTGAGCTGATGAATTTTCATCAGATGATTCAGAATTTGTCTGATGAAGAAACATGGATTTTGCAATGTTTTGAATCAAGAAATTAGGTTAAGATGTTGCATTGAAGATGTTAAGATCAATATTCAAGCAAATAGGTCATCCATTAAGCAGAAAGTCAATGATTCACTATCTTCGATCAAAACCCTAATTGGTCGATTCAAGGTAGATCATGAGAAAACGTTGGGAATTTGAAGATCAAATGTTGATGATTGATTAAGATAGATCATTTTAGGTAAGTGGAGACTCAAACCCTAATTGATTATCTCTTGAACAGATGATTGTTTTTCGATAAAATCTCAATTTTGACTTTAGAAGTACACGCACGATCTGTCCTGTTCTGAAACTGTTAGTGATGCAATGATCTTATGAGAAATACAAGGGAATAAAGTCTTGATCTTGTGCAGTTTCAAAAGAGTGTATTCCTTGAAGAAGAGATGTCTCATGATTACTCCTCATAAACACAAACTAAAAAGTCGTTTCCTAAAGTTAAAACCCTGAGCTTAGGAGGGTAAATTTTGGGGTGCGACAAAGTAAAATAACACGAAAACGACCAATTCTGAGTAGGTAATAAGACTTTTAGTTGCTTGCTCTATCAAATACTTTTCACACCTCACACTTTTGTCAAAGTTCAAAATATTTTTAAAAAAACGAAACATTTCCGAACACTTTGTATACATTCCTACATGGATCATTACAAAGTCAAAGCGAAATGCCTTTTCAAAACATTTTTGTCAAACACACAGAAAGCACTTTTTAAAATAATCTAAGAGCAACTAAGAGCCCGTAGATACCTTCCCTTTTCATAACCTTCTCCCTTACTCAGAATCTAACGAAGGTCTTTTCCTGTTCTTTTCACCTTCCCTTAAATGGATAAAAGAAAAGTCGGTGGCAACTCTTGCTATCCGCACATTTGCGATACAAAAATCCCAAAGTCAGTTCACCGTATTACAGAACTGGCGACTCTGCTAGGGAGACACCCTAAAAAGAGAGAATTACTTAGGGATTTCTAGATCATTTTTACTGTTTTTTGTTTGACTTGCTTGCTTTATCTTTAAGGGTTGCTTGGGTATTATATTTGTGGGGGATCTTAGACCCGGATCCAGGTTTCCTTTTAGGTAAGTAGCAATAAATCATTGCGACCGTTAGACGTATATCAAAACGGTCAACATGATGGCTACGTTAGTGTGACACTTTGGATGTCTTGATACTCTTCATTTCCAAGTTGAGGATAGTATTTGGCTTCTGCGTGATGTCATCAGCACTAACTAAACTTTTAGAACCTTAATTGACCCATCTTGGCCATTAGAAGGTAGTCAGATGGCCGGCTTTGGTGTAGACTAAGGTTGGTTGATACTCGATGCTACGCTCATTAAGATCAGACTTTTGGGATATTTTCGGTCGACCACTTGGTAGTCGTATTGAAATAAACGCCTACGAGAAAGATCAATGATATGAGATTCCTAGAACCCGGTTACTATTATAGGACAGGATGAACCAACTCAAACTTTTAGTGGGGTAATCACCTATACCTCATGCAAGCCTTAAACCTAGGCTCATTGTGTGAATTGTTTGTGTGTGCTAAACATGACATCATGACATCATCGCATTGCATATCATTTCTAACTATTTCAAGGACCTAGGGATTTATCTTTGCTTTGTTTTGTAGGTATTATGGCTTCTAGAAAGACTATCCGAATCAACTTCATGGGTATACCTTCTCAGCTCAAAGAATTGGTTTCAGAGATTCCCGACCATGCTCAGTTCATCAAAAGACATGGTTATCTGCTTGACTTGGTTATCTCCAGTTTTGAAGAAGATATAATGCATGTCCTATTCCAGTTCTTCGATCCGAAACACCATTGCTTTACATTCCCAGATTATCAGTTAGTTCCTACCTTGGAAGAGTTCTCTAAGCTACTTGGGGTACCTATTCTTGATCAAATGCCATTCACGGGTTTAGAAAAGGTTCCTAGGTATGAAGACATTGCATAAGCATTACACTTAAAGCGCTCAGACATTGAAGCCAATTGGGAAACAAGAAGCGAAGTTAAGGGTTTGCTTGCTAAGTTCCTGATAAACAAAGCCCGAGAATTCCTCAAAGTTATGAGTTTCCATGCATTCGAAGACATTGTGGCCTTGCTAATCTATGGTTTGGTTCTATTTCCTAACTCGGATCAATTCATAGATGTCAACGCCATCAAGTTATTTCTTACTCGCAATCCAGTTCCTACTTTACTTGGAGATATTCTAAATTCTCTCCATACTCGTACAACTAAGAGACAAGGAACTCTCATGTGTTGCATACCATTACTTTCCAGGTGGTTTATTTCGCACCTTCCTCCATCAGTTTTGAAGAACGAGCAAAGATTGAAGTGGTCTCAAAGACTAATGTCACTCTCTCATTCAGATATCCGTTGGTGTCTTTTCTCTCAAAAGGACTTCACATTCGTTGAGCGCTGTGGAGAATTCCCTAATGTACCCCTACTTGGTATAAGGGGAGGCATTACTTACAACCCTTCTCTAACTCTACGTCAGTTTGGTTATGCTCGAAGAGATGGCCCGCATGATATGCTTCTCCAAGATATTGTGTTCGACTACAACCACGATCTCCAGAATTACCGACGAAGGTTCATACACGCTTGGGGCATGGTAAAGAAGACTGATACCAAGACTTTGGGACACAGAAATTCCATTCCTTGGGAACCTTACCTCAAATGGGTGAGAGCTCGAGCTCAAAACCTCATGATGCCATTCACGCCTGTTTTACCA
Organism: Vicia sativa; assembly: GCA_021764765.1. Classification (NCBI taxonomy): domain Eukaryota; kingdom Viridiplantae; phylum Streptophyta; class Magnoliopsida; order Fabales; family Fabaceae; genus Vicia; species Vicia sativa. The sequence continues at coordinate 122,564,486 of CM038793.1, read as the reverse complement.
GTAATTATGGAACCTGTTGCTATAGGTGACGTACCCCTATACTATTCTCCATCTCGACATGCCTACTGATTTTGAAGACTTGAAGAGATCCTGGATTCAGCTTAAAGAAGAAAGGGATACCTTTGATGCTCAGTGTTATGCAAGTGAGAAGAAGGTACTAGAGTTGACCAAGCTACTTCACGAGGAGCGAAACATCAACGCCTACCTCGGCACCAAGAGGAAGCGCCCATGGGAGACTTAGAGCTTTAGGATTTATATGCTTTTCTTTTTTTTTTTTTGAACTATCTTTTGTACTTAAAAAGAGAAAAAAGAATAAAAAGAGAACTAATAAATGTTTGTTCGTGCTTGTTTAACAAATTTAAATCTCTAAGGTCCTTGAAAACATTGCATTGCATTTACATCGCATATCATGGAATAACATTTCATAAGAGGTACATTGAAGATTGGTTTTCTCATTTTCTCGCTATTTATTTTAGCAAAAATGGCTCTTGAACAGTCTGTCAAAGATCTCCAGGCTCAGAATGCTCAGTTCCATGAGATGTTCACTAGCTTGGTCCAAGGCCAAGAAGATCTGAAGAAGATCATCAACAGAAAGAAGAGGGTCGTTGGTGTTCTCAACATGGGTAGATGTTACAAAGGTGGTCCTAAAGTAGTCAGCCAGATACAGCTCTCAGAAGGAAGTGTCAAGACTGAGGGGAGTGTCAAGGGCAATGAAGAAGGCAGTCAGCGTGAGCCTGAGAAGGACAGAGAAGATCACTATGATAATGACCAGTACTCTGATAAAGATGACAAGTACAAGCAACTTGAAGACCGTCTGAATGCTGTGGAAAATATGAAGATGTCCGGGCTGAATTTTGATGATCTGAGTCTTGTTCCTGGTGTGGTGATTCCTCCTAAGTTCAAAGTTCCAACTTTTGCCAAGTACGATGGCATTTCTTGTCCGAAGCTGCATCTGAAGTCCTATGTTCAGAAGATCAACACCAGATGAGAAAGTTGTGGATGCATTATTTTCAAGAGAGTTTGTCCGGGACTCAGTTGGAGTGGTATTATCAACTAGAGAATGACCGTATCCGTACTTGGAGTGACTTAGCAGATGCTTTCTACAGACAGTATGAGTACAATGATGAATTGCCACCCACTCGCATGTAACTACAAAGCATGTCTATGGGTCGCGATGAGAAGTTCAAAGAGTATGCTCAGAATTGGAGAGATTTAGCAGGTAGAGTTCAGCCACCCTTGTCCAATAGGGAGTTGGTTGATATGTTTATGGGAACACTGACAGGCCCATTCTTCAATCATTTGATTGGAAACTCTACAGCCGGATTCACCGAGTTGATATTGACAGGAGAGCCTATTGAAGCTGGTATCATGAGCGGAAAGATTCAGGTAGAGACATCTTCAAATGCTGCGAAGAGATCTTTTGGTGGTAAGAAAGAAGCTAATGCTGTGTATGGTCAGAAAAGCCGAGCCAAGACCGACCGTGCTCAATCGGTGGGGGCAGTTGTGATCTCGATCCTACATCGGCAACCTCAGCGAGACAGCAGCGTAGCAGGCACCGCGAAGGCAGTTCTGAAGATCAACATGCCATTGTCGCAAGCCTTGCAACACATGTTGAAAGCAGAGCTGATTACTTTGAAGGATCCTCCTCAAAGTGTCAACACTTCATCTCCAAGATACACTCCTAATGCTAAGTGTGCTTACCACTCCAACAGTCCAGGCCACGACACTGACAACTATTACGCTCTGAAGAACAAAATTCAAGATATGATTGAAGCTAAGCAGATCGAGTTTGATCCTCCTGTTGAGACTCCGAATGTGATCAACGCACCTATGCCTAACCATGACAAAAGTTCCAATGCTGTTGGTGAGGATAGTTACGTTTTCAACATAGATGACTTGACCATTCCTCTACAAGAAAGAATTGGTGCTGCACTGATGGTTGTGCTTGGTTCGATCCGGTGCATACCCCAAAATTTTCCCTCCATCTACTGAGTCCATACATCTATACTTTTCAGAGTTGATGATCAACTCAAACTAGGGTTTGGTATCTCTCAGTTCAAGATGGACTTTCATCTCAATGGTCTTCCTCATATGCTTCAAGATTCTCCATGTCAAGTTTCAAGCCTCCTGTCAAGTTTCCTCGGACAATTGCTCAATGGTTGAAAATCGGTTGTATTGGACAAAAGTCAGCTGTGGTCAACATACTGATCAAACTTCATAATTTTGGTCAACATCCTCATTTTGAAGTTACATTCATCATTTTATCAAGGGTTGATCATGATTCATCAAGAAAACTCAAGATTTGCTCAAAGTCAAACTTTCTAAATTAGGGTTTCTAGGTGAAAAGTCAATGAACTTTGGTGATCATAACTTTCTCATACTTTCTCAAAATTTTTTCCACCACCTCTTGTTTTGAAGGAAATTCAATTCTCTACAACTTCATGTCTCACAAGAATGTCCAAAAAATGCTTCATTTGAGAGGTATAGCTCAAAACATTACAGGTCATTTTCAAAGTCAACAAAAAGTCAACTTTTTGTTTTGAAGATATATTGAGCATGGAAGCTCCAATTGAGATGAGACCAAAAATGTTGGTTATAGGACTCTTATAGCTTTCCAAAAAGTCCAAGAACACTCAAAAATGCGGAAAATTGAGCAAGATACATCATTCACAAGTTGGGCAATTTTGAAAGAATGCACAAAGAGAGATACTTCTAAAAATCAAATTTTTTGCAAATGGGCTTGCTTTTTCTTCATCCAAACTTATTCCTCATACAATTAGGAATATCCAAGCCCAATGCCACGAATTTTTGATTTATTTTTCTATTTAATTTGGAATTTATTCATTTAAATGCAAATTAAATTTAAAAATAAAGTATAAAATCAAAATTAATTGAAAGATTGATTTTTATTCTTTCCTTGAGACCCAAGCAACCCACAAAGTCCAGCAAATTTTGAAATTTGATCAATATGGCAAGATTGGATTGGAAATTAATCAAGTTTTGAAAATTTGATTTTATACAAAAATCAAATTTGATTTGCTTTGAATGGTGATTGATTCTTGCCAAAAACCATCCCAAATCCATCCAGTATAAATACATGATGCATACCTATCAAGAGAGAACAGAAAAATTGGCTCAAGAACCCTAACCTAATTCAAGAAATCCGTGACTTACAAGCTACTAGCAGCCATCGATCCAGCCACTTTCAATTGCTTTTGAGGATTCCATTGCATTCCTTGGGTTGTTCTGAGTCGATCCAGACTCTTACATCATTCAAAACCATCAAGAATTCATCAAACACGATTTCGGTTTGTCAAGTTTCTTTCAAAATCGATTTTCATCATTCATGCATTATTAACCTGTTTTGATTGTTTGTTCATGTTTAGAATCAAGTTTGCAAGCGATCTGGGTAAGCAATCGTGTTTCCATGGCACGAATCGTGATATACCATAGCTAGGGTTTCAGAGTTCGAATTAGGGCTTTGTTTAAATGGAAAAATTGGACCATGAGAGCTATACCATCGTGTTCGGAATGATCCCAGGAATCGAACCATGGCCTTAGAACTTATTTATATTATGTTTGCTTGATTTTTTGAATTAGCCAGGGACATAGCGTCGAATAACAGCCGACGCTAGCTTTGAAAATTTGAATCGGGGGACGATGAAGCTTGTGATGCAGGACATCAGGGAGCGACACTTGTCTTTCTTTCACTCGATCCGGTTTCCAAACAGTGAGGCGCTTTGGTTCAAGTTGCAAGGCATGTGACCTGTGAAGGCAAGGTCCTGGGTTCGATTCTCCCCAGGACCATTTGGTTTTTCTCCTTTTTACAAACTTTTCCATTTTTCTATTTTATTTTAATATTTTTCATGTTATTTTAATTTATTTTTATTAATTGTCAAAAATTATTTTCTTTTTTACATTATTTTCAGAAAACCTTTATTTAAATAAATTAAAAAATACAATTTTGCATGCATATTAATTTTTATTCATAATTTTGCATTTAAATCATTTTTAATTCATTTTTAATTATTAAATTGCATCCAAAAAATCCCAAAAATTTATTTTAGCATCAACGCCTACCTCGGCACCAAGAGGAAGCGCCCATGGGAGACTTAAAGCTTTAGGATGTTTATGTTTTCTTTTATTGTTTTGAACTATCTTTTGTACTTAAAAAGAAAAAGAATAATAAAAAGAGTACTAATAAATGTTTGCTCATTGTTTGTTTAACAAATTTAAATCTCTTAGGTCCTTGAAAACATTGCATTGCATTCACATAAACATTGCATATCATAGCATAACATTGCATCACAGGTACATTGAAGATTGGTTTTCTCATTTGCTCGCTATTTATTTTAGCGAAATGGCTCTCGAACGATCCGTCAAAGATCTTCAAGCTCGAATGCTCGGTTTGATGTTTACCGGCTTGGTCCAAGGCCAAGAGGATCGAAGAAGCTCATCAACGAAAGAAGAAGGTTGTTGGTCTCCTCAACATGGGCGGCGCTACAAAGGTGGTCCTAAGAGGTCGATCGGATAGAGCTCTCGGAAGGAAGTGTCAAGGCGAACAAAGTAACAAAGGTAATGGTGAAGGCGATCGGCTGAGCTTGAGAAGAACTATGATGATGGCCAATACTCGATGAGGATGACAAGTACAAGCAACTGGAAGACCGTCGAATCTTGTGGAAAACACGAAGATGTCGGGCTGAATTTTGATGATCGAGTCTTGTCCGGTGTTGTGATCCTCCCAAGTTCAAAGTTCCAACTTTTGCTAAGTATGATGGCATGTCTTGCCCTAAGCTGCATTTGAAGTCCTATGTCCGGAAGATCAATCCCCTGCGAGAAAGTTGTGGATGCACTATTTTCAAGAGAGTTTGTCCGAACCAGTTGGAATGGTACTATCGACTAGAAACGATCGTATCCGTACTTGGGTGACTTAGTGATGCTTTCTGACGATATGAGTACAATCTTGAATTGACACCCACTCGCATGCAACTACAAAGCATGTCTATGGGTCGTGATGAGAAGTTCAAGGAGTATGCTCGAAGTGGAGAGATTTAGCGAGTTCACCACCCTTGTCCAATAGGGAGTTGGTTGATATGTTCATGGGGACAGCAGGCCCATTCTTCAATCATCGATTGGAAACTCTTGACGGATTCACCGGTGATATGACGAGCATATTGAAGCTGGTATCAGAGTGGAAAGATTCATGTAGAGACATCTTCAAATCTGCGAAGAGATCTTTTGGTGCTAAGAAAGAAGCTAATCTTGTATGGTCGAAAAGCCGAGCCAAGTCCGACCGCTCGATCGGGGGCGGTTGTGATCTCAATCCTACATCGGCACAACCTCGGCGAGACAGCGCGTAACGAGCAGCGCCACGAAGGCAGTTCTGAAGATCAACATACCTTTGTCGCAAGCCTTGCAACACATGTTGAAAGCGAGTTGATTACTTTGAGGATCCTCCTCGAATGTCAACACTTCCTCTCCAGTATAATCCTAATGCTAAGTGTGCTTACCATTCCAATAGCCCGGACATAATCGATGATTGTTGGGCTCGAAGAACAAGATTCAAGATATGATTGAATCTAAGCAGATTGAATTTGATCCTCCTATTGAGACTCGAATGTGATCAACGCCTATGCCTAATCATGACAAGGGTTCCAATCTTTGTGGGAGGCGATACTTATGTTTTCAACATAGATGACTTGACCATCCCTCGATGGTATTAAGAAGAATTTGTTGCAAGCGGTGTCAACCGGGATGCCCGAGAACTTTCGTTGGTGCCCATCCGCGCGATGGTTGTGCTTGGTTGAGAAGGCGTGTTCGGTGCACGATGGATAACCGTGAGATACTATTTACGAAACCACATGCGAGCGTGTGAAGAAATGTCTAAGTTGAAGATTGACAATGCGAATGAAACGATTACCATCTGTATGGGATACCTTAGGGCAGCCAAGTGGAAAGTATGATTACATGGTGAAGTACTTTGTTCTTGAAAGCTACAAGATTCCTATTGAAGATGTTAAAGGCGACGGATGGGGTGACGATTTCCCGAAGACTATCTTGATGTTAACACCATAAGGATTTCCTCTGCGATCACGTGCCTAGGGTGGCACCTCTCATCATTACTTCTCCAGACAGTTCCGTATTCCTCTAACAAGGCTATCCCTTGGAATTATGGATCTGATGTTTACTATCATGGCGTCAAGCAAGACCCTCTGACCATTGAAGATCTTACTGTTGAAGCTACCATTCCTAACATTGACAACATCACCGGATCTAGTAAGGTGACGAGCCGGAAGGGTATTCTCTCGGATATCTCTCCTCCAAAGACACGCGACTCCGGCTCGCATTCCGGCTATTCAATCCATTCCCAAGCTAGAGGAAAGAACCAGTGGCTCATCACGCTCGACCGAAGTACCAAAGGAAGTTCTGAAGACACCTCAAACAAGAAATGGAGGAAATTCTGAAGATTATCAAGAAGAGTGACTACAATGTTGTGGAACAGTTAGGACAAACTCCGTCCAAGATATCCATGCTTGCTCTGCTCTTGTGCTCTGAGGCTCATGCTAATGCCTTGGTGAAGTTTCTGAAGAATGCTCATGTGCCGCAAGACACTACCACCGACCAGTTTGAAGTTTGTATTGCTAGCCTGGCTGCCAACAACGACCTAGGCTTCTCTGATCTTGATATGACTCTACGGAAAGAAACACAACAAAGCCTTGCACATCTACGTTGAATGCAAGGGCACTACATTGTCTCATGTTTTAGTGGATACGGTTACGCTCGAATATCCTTAGAAGGCGCTTTTGATCGACTTGATGTCGAAGGGTTGGTTACGAGACCGGTGACATTATTGTGAGAGCTTTTGATGGTTCTAGCGACGTACTTGGAGAGCTTACTACTGCTGTTAAGTCGGTTCCGGACTTTTGACTCTACTTTCTTTGTCATGGACATTCGTCCCGCTTACTCTTGCCTACTCGGACGCCCTTGGATACATGGGGCAGGCGCTGTTACCTCTACCTTGCATCAGAAACTGAAATACCCGGTGAAAGGAAAGGTTGTCACAGTATGTGGTGAAGAAGATTATATGGTCAGTCATCTGCAGTCGTTCCGTTACCTCGAGATGGAAGGTGAATTCTTTGAGACTCCCTGTCAAGCTTTTGAAACAATACCTAGAGTCATGCCTGTTGACTCTCCTGTCACTCCTGAAGTTACACAAGTTCCACCTAGGATGGCCTCATTGAAAGATGCTCAAGCTGCTGTTGAAGAAGGTAGTACTATTTGGGGTCAGCTCCCTGATCTTCCTTTCAAATCCGACAAGACTGGTTTAGGCTTCACCATCAAAGGTCAGAAGATGATCGCGGACGTCTTGGCCAACTTCCTTTCGCATCGGCGAGTGGAATCCATGCTATAGAAGCGGCGACAACGACTTCGACATCAGCAAGTGGATCTTCCAACTCGGATCATGGGCTCGACAATTGGGAGGCGAAGGCGTCATACCAATCTCCTTTAGTCGGAGTAATTGCTCTTGTTTTGTTTTGCTTTTCGTATTTCTTTATGTTTTGAACAATAAACTTTGAAAGCCTAGTGCCTTGGGGCATCATGGCTCGTTCGAGGTTATTATCATCGTTTGCATATTTTCATTCAATAAATCGTTGGACTTTTGCATTCAATTGTTTGTTTCTTTCTTTTACTTTATCACCCTTCAAAAGCTATGTGTTTCTTACACACACCACGTGGTACAACTGAGAATCACTCGAATCTAGATAACAGTTATGCTATTGCTAAATATGACTTGATAATCCGATCTACCAAGCCGAAGCGAAAGTGAGGAAGATTGTGAAGTTCGGAGAACTTGCCGATTTCTGACAAGAAGAGCGAGTTATCTGACCACACGAAGAGCAAGTTGAGGTTGTGAATTTGGGTACTGACGAAGACATAAAAGAGATCAAGATAGGAGCGGGTCTTGAGAACAGTGTTAAAGAAAGGATGGTTCAGATGCTACGAGACTACATTGAGGTTTTTGCTTTGTCATACGAAGACATGCCAGGGTTGGACATTGATATTGTAGTGCACCGATTGCCAACAAAAGAAGGTTTTCTCCCAGTGAAACAGAAAGTTCGTCGCATGCGTCCTGAGATGTCAGAGAAAATCAAAGCCGAAGTTATGAAGCAGTTCAATGCAGGTTTCTTAGCTGTTATTTCTTATCCACAGTGGGTTGCTAATGTGGTGCCTGTGCCCAAGAAGGATGGTAAGGTACGAATGTGTGTGGATTACCGAGATTTGAACAAAGCAAGTCCGAAAGACGATTTTCCACTTCCCCATATTGATGTTCTGGTTGACAACACCGCTCAGCACAAGGTCTTCTCCTTTATTCATGGTTTCTCCGGTTACAATCAGATCAAAATGGCTCCTGAAGACATGGAGAAGACTACTTTCGTTTGTGATGGGGCACTTCGCTATAAGGTTATGCCGTTCGGACTGAAGAACGCGGGCGCCACTTATCATCGTGCTATGGTGACATTGTTTCATGACATGATTCATCACGAGATAGAGGTCTATGTTGACGACATGATAGCTCGATCACAGACTGAAGAAGAACATCTTGATCATTTGCGGCTGTTTGATAGGTTGAGGTGAGACTTAATCTAACAAGTGCACCTTTGAGTCGGATCAGGAAAACTCTTAGGGTTTGTTGTCGATGGTAAAGGTATTGAGGTTGACCCGCCAAGGTTAAAGCTATTCAAGAGATGCCGCTCCCTTGAGAAGGAAGTCGGAGGTTTCTTGGGCGATTGAATTACATTTCGGTTCATTGCACACTAGCGCTACTTGTGAGCCAATCTTCAAGTTACTTAAAAGATCAAGTGGTAGAATGGAGCAGCGATTGCGGATCGCCTTTGACAAAATCAAGGAGTACCTTGAATCCTCCTATCCACGATGCCGCCCGAAGAAGACCTCTCATCATGTACTTGCGGTGTTAGAGAACTCAATGGGGTGTGTGTTGGGGCAACATGGCCAGTGCAGTCGAAAAGAGCATGCAATATACTACCTTAGCAAAAGTTTACCGGTGTGAAACAAGATACTCACAGCTTGAGAAAACTTGCAACGCTTTGGCTTGGGCTGCTTGCCGACTAAGACAGTATATGTTGACTCACACTACCTTGTTGATTTCAAGATGGATCCGATAAAATACATATTTGAGAAACTAGCTCTCTCGGAAGAATAGCAAGATGGCAAATGATCGACCGAATATGACATCCGTACACTTCTCGAAAGTGATCAAAGGAAGTGTGTAGCCGATCATTTGGCTCATCAAGCCGTAGATGACTATCGGTCTATGCGTTCAATTTCGAGATGAAGATGTTTTACTAGTTCTGATTGCGAAGAACCGAGGACCAGACGAAGGACACGAACAAGGATCGATGGACCATGGTCTTTGATGGAGCCTCAACGCACTTGGCAATGGCATTGGCGCCATCATTACATCTCCCTGACGGACACCGCCTTTCACGCGATTATGTTTGATTGCACTAACAACATGGCGAGTCGAGCGTGCATCATGGGTCTTAAAGCTGCTATTGACTTAAGAATCAAGTTCTTACAAGTGTATGGAGACTCGGCTTTAGTGATCGGTCGGATAAAGGCGAGTGGGATCTGAAGCATCCGAATCTCATTCCGTATCGAGGCATGTTCTAAGTTTGATCCTACTTCAAAGTTACTTTCAACCACATTCCACGAGAAGAGAATCGGTTGGCGACGCATTGGCTACTATGTCATCTATGTTCAAGGTCGGATGGGACAACGAGGATCCCCGGATCATCATTGAGAAGTTTGACGAACCGTATTGTCATGAGCTTGATGCGAAGAGAAACCTTGGTACTATGGCGTGAAGAGGTATCTTGAGACTCGGGAATATCCAGGGGCATCATCAATGATAAAAGTTCATGAGAAGATTTTCAAATTCTTCCTCAGCGGCATCTTATACAAAGCAACCACGACTTGTGCTTACTCCATTGTGTAGATCGAGCAGCAATGCGTATCATGGAAGAGTTACGAAGGCACATTTGGTACCCTCCGGTGGACACACCATGGCTAAGAAGATTTTGAGAACAGGTTACTATTGGTACCAGAAGGCGATTATCACGCTCACGCTCGATCTTGTCACAAATGCGGTTATGCCGATAAAGTACATGTACCTCGGTAACTACGAGCGTTTTAACTTCTCCTTGGCCTTTTGCAATGTGGGGCATTGACATGATTGGAGAAATCAAGCCCACTGCTTCCAATGGACACCGTTTCATCCTTGTGGCAATTGACTATTTCACCAAGTGGGTAGAAGCAGCCTCGTATGCATCTGTTACTAAGAATGTTGTGGCTCGATTCATCAAACATAATCTTATCTATCGGTATGGAGCTCCTGAAAGGATTATCACAGATAACAGTTCCAATCTCAACAATAAGATGATAACCGAACTCTGCACGCAGTTCAAGATCAAGCATCACAACTCTTCTCCCTATCGGCCTAAGATGAATGGCGCAGTGGAAGCCGCCAACAAGAATATTAAGAAGATTATCTGAGAAAATAGCGGTGACGTACAAGATTGGCATGAGATGTTACCATTTGCTCTTCATGGTTATCGCTTTTCTGCACGGACATCCACGAGGCAACCCCTTCTCTCTTATCACGGTATGGAAGCCGTCTTACCCATCGAGGTTCGGATACCCTCAACGAGTCCTCCGGGAGGCGAGTTAGGCGAAGGCGATTGGGTCAGACTCGCCTTGACCAGTTAACTTGATTGATGAGAAGCGACTCGCGTCCATCGCCATGGACAGGTTATCGACGAATGATCGAGCATTTAACAAGAAGGTCAAGCACCGAGCCTACCAAGTCGGTGATCTAGTAGTCAGCGCATCATTCTTCCACAAGGTGATCCGAGGCAAATGGACTCCCACCTCGAGGACCGTTTGTAGTCAAGGCAGTGTTTTCCGGAGCTATGATACTTAGCACCATGGATGGTGAAGACTTCCACCACAGCGAGCGAGACATAGTGAAAAATACTACGCATGAAATAGACCCGCTAGGTCGGTGACCTAGGCAAAAATAAGGGCATCTGGCGAACCAAAGGTTTGGGCAAAAGTTAAGGATATATACAAAGATGTACACCGGAGTCGAAAACACGAAAAGGCGGCTTGGGCAAAAATGATATCGGTAGATTGAAAACCGAAAGGCGGTATAGGCAAAAGTTAGGGATTTAAGCGTACAACTATGTCTCTTCGGATCACACTTCGGACTGCTATCCATTCAAGATTCAAATGGCGAAGATCGATCTACTCACTTTCTCGCAGCAAGGAGATGAGATAGTCGAAATATATGAGTACTAGCATAGTTGGAACTTAAGATTGTTTCCGCATAGCTTTTACCTTTCTTGTGTATAAACTACTTGGCCATCGCCACCTTTCAAATAAGCATAAGCTTCTTTCTCTTTACAATTCTTGTTGTTGTCGTTTGCAATAAGTCCAACGTTTGTTTTGAATGACTATCGCATTTGACAATAAGAATCTAATCACAAACATCTGAAAAGTGAACATACAAAAGTACTTACTACGGGCTCGAGGAATCGGGACGACGAAAGTCACCAAAACATTCCCGTAGAGCATGATCCACCAAAGGTGTCACTCACAACACAACTTCCCAGTGAGCAAAGGGAATCCTGACGCAATTCCACTCAACTAATAAAGTTACATCGGTCTCAGCGGTAACACCTCACCCCAGTCAAGGTATTTATCCCCGGCGGATATCTCTCGTCCTTTCCCTTTTCCCCAGTATCGGACCGAAACTTGGTCGGATAGTGCATCGGAGAACCTACATCTTCATTCCCGGCCTAGGATTACAACGGGTTCGACTCTTCCAACCAGTCTCCAACCATCAAACGCTCTCCGGAGATATACACTCAAAATCCCATGGATCGCCTCCCAGATTCTCCTCGGGGGTCTATATGAGATCTCCAACAACGAGCCTCTCAAGTCTCTACCTTCCTCAACAATATCTAGGCCCAAGACTTGGTCAGATAGTGCATCGGAGGAATCCAGGGTATCTTTCTTCTCCTTCCAAAGCAGGGATCTCACCTACTCAATTCCCCAGCGAGTCGAAATCCTCAAGCAGAACATCCGCATCTTCTTCAAGATGGATATGTTTTGAAATACCACATTGTCATTCATACATTCCTCATAAAGTCATAATTCATGCATACGTCATTCATATACAATGTCATGCATCATACTTTGCATAAAACTAACAAATATTCTATCAAAGTTTCTCTTGTTTTCTCCAAAATAGTATGTCCTTACAAGGGTCCAAGATTAAGCCCGAATCGACGGAAAACTATCGAAAGACCGCCCTTGGTTGTCCTCCGCGTGGTCGAGATTAAGCCCGAATCGGCGGAAAACTATCCGAAAGACCGCCTCTGGTTATCCTCCGATAACAGGCAATAGATCAACACCCGATGCACAACAGGGAAGTTATCCACATTTTTGCCAACTACAACCTCCCTCAGAGTAATCAGCACGAAGAGTTATTCGATTCCTTATTATCAAGACAACGAGTCTAGCGTCGACTCGATTGCCTGGATGGCATCTTAAGCCCATCTCCGATTACATATCAACAGTGCTTCACTTTCAGAATGTTGCATATATGGTTAAAAATCAATGCAAACCAATAACTTCATTCAAAAAATGGACACGAAGTCTAACGTCGACTCCTCGGATGGCATCTTAAGCCCATCTCCATGCTCCTTCCAGAAACGACTACAGAGCCTAGCGTACGGCTCATTCCCTAGCATCGATTTTTCTAGATGGCATCTTAAGCCCATCCCCGTCAATTCTCCTATCGACATTCTCGAGTCTAGCGTACGACTCATTCCCCCAGCGTAATCTCCAAATGGCATCTGTAAGCCCATTCCTGCATCATCCACCAACAGCGAGTGCAAATTTTCAGGTGTACTCGAGTGTTCAATCATCTTCTACCTCCAGGTCACGAAAGACAAGCGTGTCAATCTAACCCTCCAGTACAAGAAGATTGAACAGGGGCAGCTGTCATACCCCAAAATTTTCCCTCCATCTACTCAAGAGATTCCATACATCTATACTCAAGGATTCCTCAAGAGTTGATCAGACAAACTCTCTCCTAGACAATCAACTCAAACTAGGGTTTGGTATCTCTCAGTTCAAGATGGACTTCCAACATCTCCAATGGTCTTCATGCCTCCTCATATGCTTCAAAGATTCTGCATGTCAAGTTTCAAGCCTCACAAGTCAAGTTTCCTCAGACAATTGCTCAGATGGTTGAAAATCAGTTGTATTGGACAAAAAGTCAACTGTGGTCAACATACAGTCAAACTTCATAATTTTTGGTCAACATCCTCATTTTGAAGTTACATTCATCATTTGATCAAGGGTTGATCATGATTCATCAAGAAAACTCAAGATTTGCTCAAAAGTCAAACTTTCTAAATTAGGGTTCTAGGTGAAAAGTCAATGAACTTTGTTGATCATAACTTTCTCATACTTTCTCGAAATTTTCCACCACCTCTTTTTTTGAAGGAAATTCAATTCTCTACAACTTCATGTCTCACAAGAATGTCCAAAAAATGCTTCATTTGAGAGGTATAGCTCAAAACATTATAGGTCATTTTCAAAGTCAACTTTTTGTTTTGAAGATATATTGAGCATGGAAACTCCAATTGAGATGAGACCAAAAAGTATGGTTAGAGGACTCTTAGAGCTTTCCAAAAAGTCCAAGAACACTCAAAAATTTGGAAAATTGAGCAAGATACACCATTCACAAGTTGAGCAATTTTGAAAGAATGCACAAAGAGAGATACTTCTAAAAATCAAATTTTTTGCAAATGGGCTTGCTTTTTCTTCATCCAAACTTATTCCTCATACAATTAGGAATATCCAAGCCCAATGCCACGAATTTTTGATTTATTTTTCTATTTAATTTGGAATTTATTCATTTAAATGCAAATTAAATTTAAAAATAAAGTATAAAATCAAAATTAATTGAAAGATTGATTTTTATTCTTTCCTTGAGACCCAAGCAACCCACAAAGTCCAGCAAATTTTGAAATTTGATCAATATGGCAAGATTGGATTGGAAATTAATCAAGTTTTGAAAATTTGATTTTATACAAAAATCAAATTTGATTTGCTTTGAATGGTGATTGATTCTTGCCAAAAACCATCCCAAATCCATCCAGTATAAATACATGATGCATACCTATCAAGAGAGAACAGAAAAATTGGCTCAAGAACCCCTAACCTAATTCAAGAAATCCGTGACTTACAAGCTACTAGCAGCCATCGATCCAGCCACTTTCAATTTCTTTTGAGGATTCCATTGCATTCCTTGGGTTGTTCTGAGTCGATCCAGACTCTTACATCATTCAAAACCATCAAGAATTCATCAAACACGATTTCGGTTTGTCAAGTTTCTTTCAAAATCGATTTTCATCATTCATGCATTATTAACCTGTTTTGATTGTTTGTTCATGATTAGAATCAAGTTTGCAAGCGATCTGGGTAAGCCAATCGTGTTTCCATGGCCTGAATCGTGATATACCATAGCTAGGGTTTCAGAGTTCGAATTAGGGCTTTGTTTAAATGGAAAAATTGGACCATGAGACCTATACCATCGTGTTGGAATGATCCGGGAATCGAACCATGGCCTTAGAACTTATTTATATTATGTTTGCTTGATTTTTGAATTAGCGAGGACATAGCGTCGAATAACAGCGCTAGCTTTGAAAATTTGAATCGGGGACGATGAAGCTTCGCGCGCGGTCTGGGACATCAGGGAGCGACACTTGTCTTTCTTTCACTCGATCCGGTTTCCAAACAGTGAGTCGCTTTGGTTCAGTTGGCAAGGCATGTGACCTGTGAAGGCAAGGTCCTGGGTTCGATTCTCCCCAGGACCATTTGGTTTTTCTCCTTTTTACAAACTTTTCCATTTTTCTATTTTATTTTAATATTTTTCATGTTATTTTAATTCTTTTCATATTTTATTTATGCATTAAAAATTGTCAAAATTATTTTCTTTTTACATTATTTTCAGAAAACCTTTATTTAATTTAATAAATTAAAAAATACAATTTTGCATGCATATTTATTTTTATTCATAATTTTGCATTTAAATCATTTTAAATTCATTTTTAATTATTAAATTGCATCCAAAAAATCCCAAAAATTTATTTTAGCATATTTATATTATTCCCAGCATGTAATAAATTTCTCATATAAAATTTGCATTTTACTAACATTTTCTCTTGTTCAATTCATATCGTATTTTCCGATTTCTCATTCTTTTCTGGTTGATCCGATTAGACGATTCTTTCTTTATCATTTTATTTTTCAATAATGTAACATCTATGGGATGTAATAGTTTAAATTAGGACTTTATTTTCCGCATTTTTAAATTATGTATCTGCCCCAAAGCCATGTAATAGCGTGGGACATTTACCTTTCCTTTCTTACATTCCGCATTTTAATTTCCGCACCCTATAAACTGTTAGTAACTAGGCGTGTATGGCAAGATAATAATGAACTTAGCCCATTAATTTTCAAGATAAAATATCTGAAATCAACACACTTCTTTCACACATGCACCCCTTAGGGTAATTCTCTCTCGTTGCCTTTACAAATTCAAATGGTCATGTCCCTCGAACGTAGAGGTATCCTAGCACCGTTGCCTTCAAAACAAATGATCATAGTCCCTTCGATGCAAAGATCATAAGACCCACGATGTCGCCTCCGAATACATGATCTTGACCCTCGATTGTCGCCTACAAAAAGTGATGATAGTCCCTTCAAATGTGCTAGGATACTTCCTACAAGTTGCCTTCAATGACCATCCGATGTCCCTTCGAATGTCCCGCTTACATCCAATGAATGGAGCTACCTACTAACTAATGGTATGGCTAGCGCTATTCTAAAGGAACGTAACAATACAAAAAAAAACGACCAATTCTGAGTAGGTAAATAAGTCTTTTAGTTGCTTGCTCTAAACCAAATACTTTTCACACCACACACTCTTTTCCAAAGTTCAAACTCTTTTCAAAACAAAACATTTCCGAACACTTTGTATACACTCCTACATGAGTCATTACAAAGTCAAAGCAAAATGCCTTTTCAAAACATTTTTTTTGTCAAACACACAGAAAGCAATTTTAAAAAGGTGATCTAAAGCAACTAAGAGCCCGTAGAATAAACTGCGGATGGAAAGGGGTGCTAATACCTTCCCTTTTCATAACCTTCTCCCTTACTCAAAATCTAAACGAAGGTCTTTTTCTGTACTTTTACCTTCCCTTAATTGGATAAAAATAAAAGTCGGTGGCGACTCTTGCTATCCGCACATTTGCGATACAAAAACACTAAAAAGTCAGTTCACCGTGTTACACAGTGCATGATGGATAACCGTGAAATACTATTCCTGAAACCACCTGTGGAGAGTCTGTGTGAAGACATGTCTAAGAAACTGAAGATTGAAGATGTGAATGAAACTGTACCGATTGTGTGGGATACCTTGGGGCAGCCAAGTGAAAAGTTTGATTACATGGTGAAGTACACTGTTCCTGAGAGCTACAAGATTCCTATTGAAGATGTTAAGGCAACCGGATGGGCAGACGATTTCCCAAAAGACTATGCTGATGTTAACACTATAAGGATTTCCTCTGCTGATTCTGTGCCTAGAGTGGCACCTTTCATCATTACTTCTCCTAGACCAGTTCCATATTCCTCCGACAAGGCTATTCCTTGGAACTATGGAGCTGATGTTTACTATCATGGCGTCAAGCAAGACCCTCTGACCATTGAAGATCTTACAGTTGAAGCTACCATTCTTGACATTGACAACATCACCAGATCAAGTAAGGTGACCAGAACCGGAAGAGTGTTCTCTCCAGAAATCTCTCCTCCAAAAGACACTGCGACTCCAGTTCGCATTCCAGCAATTCAACCAGTTCCCGAGACTAGAGGGAAAGAACCAGTAACTCATCCTGCTCAACCAGAAGTGCCAAAGGAAGCTGCTGAAGACACCTCCAAACAAGAAATGGAGGAAATTCTGAAGATTATCAAGAAGAGTGACTACAATGTTGTGGAACAGTTAGGACAAACTCCGTCCAAGATATCCATGCTTGCTCTGCTCTTGTGCTCTGAGGCTCATGCTAATGCCTTGGTGAAGTTTCTGAAGAATGCTCACGTACCGCAAGACACTACTACTGATCAATTTGAAGTTTGTATTGCTAGCCTGTCTACCAACAACGGCCTAGGCTTCTCTGATTCTGATTTGACTCCTGCCAAAAGGAAACAAAACAAAGCCTTGCACATCTCTGTTGAATGTAAGGTCATTACATTGTCTCATGTTTTGGTGGATACCGGTTCCGCTCTAAATATCCTACCGAAGATTGCTTTTGAACGACTTGATGTTGAAGGATTGGTTCTGAAACCCAGTGACATTGTTGTGAGAGCTTTTGATGGTTCTAAGCGAACAGTACTTGGAGAGCTCATTCTACCTGTTAAAGTCGGATCCCAGACGTTTGATTCCACTTTCTTTGTCATGGACATACGTCCGGCTTACTCTTGCCTACTTGGACGCCCTTGGATACATGGGGCAGGCGTTGTAACCTCTACCTTGCATCAGAAGCTGAAGTACCCAGTGAAGGGGAAGGTTGTTACAGTATGTGGTGAGGAGGAATACATGGTCAGTCATCTACAGTCATTCCGATACCTCGAGATGGAAGGAGAATTCTTCGAAACTCCCTGTCAAGCTTTCGAAACAATCCCTAGAGTCATGCCTGTGGACTCTCCCGTCACTCCTAAAGTTACACAAGTTCCGCCTAGGATGACCTCGCTGAAGGATGCTCAAGCTGCAGTTGAAGAAGGAGGTAGTACTATTTGGGGACGGCTCCCTGATCTTCCTTTCAAATCTGACAAGACTGGTTTAGGTTTCACCATCAAGGGACAGAAGATGATACGCCGCGAACGTGCCGGCCAACTTCCTTTCCGCATCAGCCAGAATGGAGTCCATGCTATAGAAGACGACGACAACGACTTCGACATCAGCAAGTGGATCTTCCCAACTCGCAACAACGGACTCATCAATTGGAAGACTGAAGACGTCATACCAATCTCCTTTAGACAGGAGTAATGGCCTTTGTTTTGTTTTTCTCTTCGTTTTCTATGTTTTGAACAATAAACTCTAAAGCCTAGTGCCTTGCCCGGGGCATCATGGCTCGTTTTGTGAGGGTTATTATCTGTCATTTGCATATTTTCATTCAATAAAATCGTTGGACTTTTGCATTTAATTGTTGTTTTCTTTCTTTTTACTTTATCACCCCTTCAAAAGTTATGTGTTCTTACACAGACCCACATGATACACTACAGAATCACTCCGAATCTCGTTGATAACAGCTATGCTATTGCTAAATATGACTTCGATAATCCGATCTACCAAGCCGAAGACGAAAGTGAGGAAGATTGTGAAGTGCCAGGAGAACTTGTCAGACTGCTACAGCAAGAGGAGCGAGTTATACAGCCACACGAAGAGCCAGTTAAGGTTGTGAATCTAGGTACTAATGAAGACAAAAAAGAGATCAAGATAGGTGCGGGTCTTGAGAACAGTGTTAAAGAAAGGTTGGTTCAGATGCTACGAGACTATATTGAGGTTTTTCCTTGGTCATATGAAGACATGCCAGGTTTGGACATTGATATTGGGGTACACCGATTGCCGACAAAAGATGGTTTTCTCCCAGTGAAATAGAAGGTTCTTCGCATGCGTCCTGAGATGTCAGAGAAAATCAATGCCGAATTTATGAAGCAGTTCAACGCCGGTATCTTAGATGTTACTTCCTATCCACAGTGGGTGGCTAATGTGGTGCCTGTGCCTAAGAAGGATGGCAAGGTACGAATGTGTGTGGATTACAGAGATCTGAACAAAGCGAGTCCGAAAGACGATTTCCCACTTCCTCATATTAATGTTCTGGTTGACAACACCGCCCAGCATAAGGTTTTCTCCTTCATGGATGGCTCTAGAAGACAGGGAGAAGACTACTTTCGTTACACAGTGGGGCACTTTCTGCTACAAGGTTATGCCATTCGGACTAAAGAACGTGGGCGCCACTTACCAGCGTGCCATGGTGACATTGTTTCATGACATGATCCACCACGAGATAGAGGTCTACGTCGATGACATGATAGCTCGATCACAGACAGAAGAAGAACATCTTGAGCATTTGCGGAAACTGTTTGACAGATTGAAGAAGTAGAGACTAAGACTCAATCCTAACAAGTGCACCTTTGGAGTCAAATCCGGTAAATTCCTAGGGTTTGTCGTCAGTGGAAAAGGTATTGAAGTTGACCCTGCCAAGGTTAAAGCTATTCAAGAAATGTCAGCTCCCCGCACCGAGAAGGAAGTCAGAGGTTTCTTGAGACGATTGAACTACATTGCCAGATTCATTGCACATCTAACTGCTACTTGTGAGCCAATCTTTAAGTTACTGAAGAAAGATCAAGTGGTAGAATGGAACGACGATTGCCAGATCGCGTTTGACAAAATCAAGGAGTACCTACAGAATCCTCCTATCCTGATGCCTCCCGCTAAAGGAAGACCTCTTATCATGTACTTGACAGTGTTAGACAACTCAATGGGGTGTGTGTTGGGGCAACATGACGAGTCTGGTCGAAAAGAGTATGCAATATACTACCTTAGCAAAAAAGTTAACCGACTGTGAAATAAGATACTCACAGCTCGAGAAAACTTGCAACGCTTTTGCTTGGGCTGCTCGCCGACTAAGACAGTATATGTTGACTCACACTACCTTGTTGATCTCTAAGATGGATCCGATAAAATACATATTTGAGAAACCAGCTCTCTCCGGAAGAATAGCAAGATGGCAAATGATCTTGACCGAATAAGACATCCAATACACTTCTTAGAAGGCGTTCAAAGGAAGTGTAGTAGCCGATCATTTGGCTCATCAAGCCGTAGATGACTATCAGTCTATGCAGTTCGAATTTCCTGATGAAGATGTTTTACTAGTCACTGATTGTGAAGAACCAGGCCCAGACGAAGGACCTGAACAAGGATCCCGATGGACCATGGTTGTTGACGGAGCCTCAAACGCACTTGGCAATGGCATTGGCGCCATCATTACATCTCCTACAGGCGGACATACGCCTTTCACCACCAGACTTTGTTTCAATTGCACTAACAACATGGTCGAATACGAAGCGTGCATCATGGGTATCAAAGCTGCTATTGACTTAAGAATCAAGTTCTTGCAAGTGTACGGAGACTCAGCTTTAGTGATCAGTCAGATAAAAGGAGAATGGGATACGAAGCATCCGAATCTCATTCCATATCGAGAGCATGTTCTAAGTTTGATCCCCTACTTTAAAGAGATTACTTTTGATCATATTCCACGAGAAGAGAATCAGTTGGCAGACGCGTTAGATACTATGTCGTCTATGTTCAAGGTCAGATGGGACAACGAAGCTCCCCAGATCATCATCGAGAAGTTTGACGAACCGGCATATTGTTATGAGCTTGATACAAAAGAGAAACCTTGGTACTACGACGTGAAGAGGTATCTTGAGACTCAGGAATATCCCGCAGGGGCATCTGTCAATGATAAGAAGTTCTTGAGAAGATTTACATCCAAATTCTTCCTCAGCAACGGCATATTATACAACCGCAATCACGACTTGTGCTTACTCTGCTGTGTAGACCGGAAAACAGCGGAACGCATCATGGAAGAGTTACACGAAGGCACATTTGGTACCCACTCCAGTGGTCATACGATGGCTAAGAAGATTTTGAGAACAGGTTACTATTGGTCCACCATGGAAGCTGATTGTCACTGCTACGCTCGATCTTGTCACAAATGCCAGATTTATGCAGAAAAAGTGCACGTACCTCCGGTACCTCTGAATGTGCTAACAGATCCTTGGCCTTTTGCAATGTGGGGCATTGACATGATCGGAGAAATCAAGCCCACCGCTTCCAACGGAAATCGTTTCATCCTTGTGGCAATTGACTACTTCACCAAGTGGGTAGAAGCCGCCTCGTTCGCATCTGTTACCAAGAATGTTGTGGCTCGTTTCATCCAGCATAATCTTATCTGTCGGTATGGCACTCCTGAAAGGATTATCACAGATAACGGCTCTAACCTCAACAATAAGATGATCACCGAACTCTGCACACAGTTTAAGATCAAGCATCACAACTCTTCTCCTTATCGGCCTAAGATGAATGGCGCTGTGGAAGCCGCCAACAAGAACATTAAGAAGATTATACAGAAGATGACAACGACTTACAAAGATTGGCATGAGATGTTACCATTTTCTCTTCATGGTTATCGCACTACAGTACGAACATCAACAGGGGCAACCCCCTTCTCTCTTGTATTCGGTATGGAAGCAGTCCTACCAATTGAGGTTCAGATACCCTCAACCAGAGTCCTCCAGGACGCAGAGTTAGGCGAAGATGATTGGATCCAGACTCGCCTTGACCAGATTAATTTGATTGATGAGAAACAACTCGCATCCATCTGCCATGGACAGATCTATCAGAAGCGAATGATCAGAGCATTTAACAAGAAAGTCAAGCACCGAGTCTACCAAGTTGGTGATCTAGTAGTCAAGCTCATCATTCTTCCACAAGGTGATCCCAGGGGCAAATGGACTCCCACCTACGAGGGACCGTTTGTAGTCAGGACAGTATTTTCCGGCAGAGCTATGATACTTAGCACCATGGATGGTGAAGATTTCCCACACCCTATGAACGCAGACATAATCAAAAAATACTACGCATAAAAGAGACCCGCTAGGTCGACCGACCTAGGCAAAAATAAGGGCATCCTGGCGAACCAAAAGGGTTCGGGCAAAAGTTAAGGATATATATAAAACATGTACACCCGACAAGTCGAAAACCTGAAAAGGCGGCTTGGGCAGAAAAGGGTATCCCGGTAGACTGAAAACCCGAAAGGGCGGTCTAGGCAAAAGTTAGGGATTTAAGCGTACGACTATGTCTCGTCCAGATCACCTACTTCCAGACTACTATCAGCATTCAAGATTCAAATGGCGAAGATCAGTCCACTCACTTTCTACTGACAGCAAGGAGATGAGATAGTCGAAATATATGTGTACTAGCATAGTTGGAACTCGACGAGATTGTTTCCGCATAGCTTTTTACTTTTCTTGTGTAGAAACTTCTTGGCCATACGCCACATTTCGAATTAATACAAGTTCTTTCTCTTTACAATTTTTGCTATTTGTTATTTGCATAAAGTCCAACGTATGCTTTGAATGATTATATGCATCTGACAATAAGAATTTATTTGCAAACATGCGAAAAGTGAACATACGAAAGTAATTACTACAGGCTCCAGGAATTGAGATGACGACGAAAGTCACCAATACGTTCCCCTGCAAGGTATAATCCCCACAGAGATGTCACTCGTCACAGAATTTCCCCAACGGAGTACTCATTTTTCCTCCGCTAGTCCAAGATATTTCAAGCTCCATCACGTTAGTCCCCGAGCAGTGATTCCACTCAGCTAAGCCATGTTACATCAGTCTCCGAGCAGTAACGATTCATCACCAGCAGAGGTATCCCCAGCAAAATATCTCTTGACGATCATCACCTCCCCTACAACAGCGGTATCCAGACTTGGAACTTGGTCAGATAGTGCATCGGAGGAAACCTACATCTTTTATTCCCCAGCCAGAGATTTCAACAAGCTCCATATCCTTCTAACCCGGTCTCCCAACAGCTGTCAAATGCTCTCCAGCAGGATCTACGCCGCAATATCCCCAGTAAACCGCCTCCTAATTTTGCCCCAACAGAGTCTATGCACAAGATCCTCAGCAGCGCGTCTCTCGATCTATACCATCCTCAACAATATCTAGGCTCAAGACTTGGTTAGATAGTGCATCGGAGGAATCAAGGTTATCTTTCTTCTCAGGATTTCCAATCCGTTTTGCCCCAACAGAAGCCAGGAATCCCCAAGCAGAACATCCGCATCTTCTTCAAGATGGATATGTTTTGAAATACCACAACATCTATCATTCATACATTATTCATAAAAGTCATAACTCCAAAGGTGCACTTGTTGGGATTAAGTCTCAGTCTGTACTTCTTCAACATATCAAACAGTTTCCGCAGATGATCAAGATGTTCTTCTTCAGTCTGTGATCTAGCTATCATGTCGTCGACGTAGACCTCTATCTCGTGATGAATCATGTCATGAAATAATGCCACCATAGCACGCTCATAAGTGGCGCCAGCGTTCTTCAGTCCGAACGACATGACCTTGTAGCAGAAAGTGCCCCACTGTGTAACAAAAGTTGTCTTCTCCATGTCTTCAGGAGCCATTTTGATCTGATTGTAACCGGAGAAACCATCCATGAAGGAGAAGACCTTATGCTGGGCGGTGTTGTCAACCAGAACATCAATATGAAGAAGTGGGAAATCATCTTTCGGACTCGCTTTGTTCAAATCTCTGTAATCCACACACATTCAAGCTTTGCCATCCTTCTTAGGTACGGGTACCACGTTTGCAACCCCATTGCTGATAAGAAGTAACGGCTAAGAAACCGGCATTGAACTGCTTCATAACTTCGGCTTTGATTTTCTCATACATCTCAGGGCGCAAACGACGAACGTTCTGCTTTACTAGGAGAAAGCCTTCTTTTGTCGGCAATCAGTGTACCACAATGTCAATGTCCAAACCTGGCATGTCTTCGTATGACCAAGCAAAAACCTCGATATAGTCTCGTAGCATCTGAACCAATCTCTCTTTGACACTGTTCTCAAGTCCCGCTCCTATCTTGATCTCTTTTCTGTCTTCATCAGTACCCAAATTCACAACTTCAACTGGCTCTTCGGGTGGTTGTATAACTCGCTCCTCTTGCTGTAGCAGCCTGACAAGTTCTCCTGGAACTTCACAATCTTCCTCACCTTCATCTTCGGCTTGGTAGATCGGATTATCGAAGTCATATTTAGCAATAGCATAGCTGTTATCAACGAGATTCGGAGTGATTCTGTAGTGTATCATGTGGGTCTGTGTAAGAACACATAACTTTTGAAGGGGTGATAAAGTAAAAAGAAAGAAAACAACAATTAAATGCAAAAGTCCAACGATTTTATTGAATGAAAATATGCAAATGACAGATAATAACCCTCACAAAACGAGCCATGATGCCCCGGGCAAGGCACTAGGCTTTAGAGTTTATTGTTCAAAACATAGAAAACGAAGAGAAAAACAAAACAAAGGCCATTACTCCTGTCTAAAGGAGATTGGTATGACGTCTTCAGTCTTCCAATTGATGAGTCCGTTGTTGCGAGTTGGGAAGATCCACTTGCTGATGTCGAAGTCGTTGTCGTCGTCTTCTATAGCATGGACTCCATTCTGGCTGATGCGGAAAGGAAGTTGGCCGGCACGTTCGCGGCGTATCATCTTCTGTCCCTTGATGGTGAAACCTAAACCAGTCTTGTCAGATTTGAAAGGAAGATCAGGGAGCCGTCCCCAAATAGTACTACCTCCTTCTTCAACTGCAGCTTGAGCATCCTTCAGCGAGGTCATCCTAGGCGGAACTTGTGTAACTTTAGGAGTGACGGGAGAGTCCACAGGCATGACTCTAGGGATTGTTTCGAAAGCTTGACAGGGAGTTTCGAAGAATTCTCCTTCCATCTCGAGGTATCGGAATGACTGTAGATGACTGACCATGTATTCCTCCTCACCACATACTGTAACAACCTTCCCCTTCACTGGGTACTTCAGCTTCTGATGCAAGGTAGAGGTTACAACGCCTGCCCCATGTATCCAAGGGCGTCCAAGTAGGCAAGAGTAAGCCGGACGTATGTCCATGACAAAGAAAGTGGAATCAAACGTCTGGGATCCGACTTTAACAGGTAGAATGAGCTCTCCAAGTACTGTTCGCTTAGAACCATCAAAAGCTCTCACAATTATGTCACTGGGTTTCAGAACCAACCCTTCAACATCAAGTCGATCAAAAGCGGTCTTTGGTAGGATGTTCAGAGCAGAACCAGTATCCACCAAAACATGAGAAAATGTAACGCCCTTGCATTCAACAGAGATGTGCAAGGCTTTGTTATGTTTCCTTCCGGCAGGAGTCAAATCAGCATCAGAGAAGCCTAGGCCGTTGTTGGCAGCCAGGCTAGCAATACAAACTTTAAATTGATCATTAGTAGTGTCTTGCGGTATGTGAGCATTCTTCAGAAACTTCACCAAGGCTTTAGCATGAGCCTCAGAGCACAAGAGCAGAGCAAGCATGGAGATCTTGGACAGAGTTTGTCCAAACTGTTCCACAACATTGTAGTCACTCTTCTTGATGATCTTCAGAACTTCCTCCATTTCTTGTTTGGAGGTGTCTTCAGCAACTTCCTTTGGTACTTCTGGCTGAGCAGGATGAGTCACTGGTTCTTTCCCCTAGCTTCGGGAACTGGTTGAATAGCTGGAATGCGAGCTGGAGTCGTGGTGTCTTTTGGAGGAGAGATTTCTGGAGAGAACACTCTTTCGGTTCTGGTCACCTTACTTGATTCGGTGATGTTGTCAATGTTAGGAATGGTAGATTCAACCGTAAGATCTTCAATGGCCAGAGGGTCTTGCTTGACGCCATGATAGTAAACCTCAGCTTCATAGTTCCAAGGAATAGCTTTGTCATAGGAATATGGAACTGGTCTGGGAGAGGTAATGATGAGAGGTGCCGCTCTAGGCACAGGATCAGCAGAGGAAATATTTATTGCGTTAACATCAGCATAGTCTTCTGGGAAATCGTCACCCCATCCGGTTGCCTTAACATCTTCAATAGGGATCTTGTAGCTTTCAGGAACAGTATACTTCACCATGTAATCAAACTTTCCACTTGGCTGCCCCAAGGTATCCCATACTTCTGGTACAGCTTCGTTCACATCTTCGATCTTCAGATTCTTAGACAAGTCTTCACACAACTCCTCCACGGGTGTAGGTTTCAGAAATAGCACTTTGCGGTTATCCATCATGCACTGAATACATCTTCTCAACCAAGCACAACCGTCAGGCGCAGATGGGCACCAACGACAATTCTCGGGGCATCCTGGATTGACACCGGCTTGCAGCAGATTCTTCTTAACAGTCATCAGAGGAATAGTCAAATCGTCTATATTGATAACATAAGAGTTCTCTCCAATAGCATTGGAACTTTTGTCATGGTTAGGTACAGGCGCATTGATCACATTCGGAGTCTCAACAGGAGGATCAAACTCAATCTGCTTAGCTTCAATTATATCTTGAATCTTGTTCTTCAGAGCCCAACAGTTGTCAGTGTCGTGCCCTGGGCTGTTGGAGTGGTAAGCACACTTAGCATTAGGATTGTATCTCGGGGAAGAAGTGTTGACATTTTGGGGAGGATCCCTCAAGGTAATCAGCTCTGCTTTCAACATATGTTGCAAGGCTTGCGACAATGGCATGTTGATCTTAAACTGTCTTCATGGCGCATTCAGTTCTGGCGTTGTCTCGCGAGGTTGTCTTGATGTAGGATTGGGGATCACAACTGCCCCACAGTTAGTATGGTCGGTCTTGGCTCGGCTATTCGACCATATCTGACATTGGCTTCTTTCTTACCACCAAAAGATCTCTTCGACATTTGAGGACGACTCTACAATCTTTTAGCTCTTGATACCGCTTCAATCGCTCTCTGTCAATATCGGCTTGGTGAATCCGTGAAGAATTTCCAATCGATGATTGAAGAATGGGCCTGTCAGTGTTCCCATAAACATATCAACCAACTCCCTATGGGACAAGGGTGGTTGAACTCTGCCTGCTAGATCTCTCCATTTCTGAGCATATTCTTTGAATTTCTCATCACGACCCAAAGACATGCTCTGTAGTTGCATACGAGTGGGTGCTAATTCAACATTGTACTCATACTGTCTGTAGAAAGCATCTGCTAAGTCACTCCAAGTACGGATACGGTCATTCTCTAGTTGATAATACCACTCCAACTGAGTCCCGGACAAACTCTCTTGAAAATAATGCATCCACAACTTTCTGTCATCAGTGTGGGTGTTGATCTTCTGAACATAGGACTTCAGATGCAGCTTCGGACAAGAAATGCCATCGTACTTGGCAAAAGTTGGAACTTTGAACTTAGGAGGAATCACCACACCAGGAACAAGACTCAGATCATCAAAATTCAGCCCGGACATCTTCATATTTTCCACAGCATTCAGACGGTCTTCAAGTTGCTTGTACTTGTCATCTTTATCAGAGTACTGGTCATTATCATAGTGATCTTCTCTGTCCTTCTCAGGCTCACGCTGACTGCCTTCTTCATTGCCCTTGACACTCCCCTCAGTCTTGACACTTCCTTCTGAGAGCTGTATCTGGCTGACTACTTTAGGACCACCTTTGTAACATCTACCCATGTTGAGAACACCAACGACCCTCTTCTTTCTGTTGATGATCTTCTTCAGATCTTCTTGGCCTTGGACCAAGCTAGTGAACATCTCATGGAACTGAGCATTCTGAGCCTGGAGATCTTTGACAGACTGTTCAAGAGCCATTTTTGCTAAAATAAATAGCGAGAAAATGAGAAAACCAATCTTCAATGTACCTCTTATGAAATGTTATTCCATGATATGCGATGTAAATGCAATGCAATGTTTTCAAGGACCTTAGAGATTTAAATTTGTTAAACAAGCACGAACAAACATTTATTAGTTCTCTTTTTATTCTTTTTTCTCTTTTTAAGTACAAAAGATAGTTCAAAAAAAAAAAAAGAAAAGCATATAAATCCTAAAGCTCTAAGTCTCCCATGGGCGCTTCCTCTTGGTGCCGAGGTAGGCGTTGATGTTTCGCTCCTCGTGAAGTAGCTTGGTCAACTCTAGTACCTTCTTCTCACTTGCATAACACTGAGCATCAAAGGTATCCCTTTCTTCTTTAAGCTGAATCCAGGATCTCTTCAAGTCTTCAAAATCAGTAGGCATGTCGAGATGGAGAATAGTATAGGGTACGTCACCTATAGCAACAGGTTCCATAATTACTGGTAAAACAGGCGTGAATGGCATCATGAGGTTTTGAGCTCGAGCTCTCACCCATTTGAGGTAAGGTTCCCAAGGAATGGAATTTCTGTGTCCCAAAGTCTTGGTATCAGTCTTCTTTACCATGCCCCAAGCGTGTATGAACCTTCGTCGGTAATTCTGGAGATCGTGGTTGTAGTCGAACACAATATCTTGGAGAAGCATATCATGAGGACCATCTCTTCGAGCAAAACCAAACTGACGTAAAGCTAGAGAAGGGTTGTAAGTAATACCTCCCCTTATACCAAGGAGTGGTACATTAGGGAATTCTCCACAACGCTCAATGAATGTGAAGTCCTTTTGAGAGAAAAGATTCCAACGGATATCTAAATGAGAGAGTGACATTAGCCTTTGAGACCACTTCAACCTTTGTTCATTCTTCAAAACTGATGGAGGAAGGTGCGAAATAAACCACCTGGAAAGTAACGGTATGCAACACATGAGAGTTCCTTGTCTTTTGATAGTACGAGTGTGGAGAGAATGTAGAATATCTCAAGGTAAAGTAGGCACAGGATTACGGGTGAGGAATATCTTGATGGCATTGACATCTATGAATTGATTCGAGTTAGGAAATAGAACCAAACCATAGATTAGCAAGGCCACAATGTCTTCAAATGCATGGAAACTTATAGCTTTGAGGAATTCTCGGGCTTTCTTAATGAGGAACTTAGCATGTAAACCCTTAACTCCATTTCTGGTTTCCCAATTGGCTTCAATGTCTGAGCGTTTCAGGTGTAATGCTGATGCGATGTCTTCGTACCTAGGAACCTTTTCTAAACCGGTGAATGGCATTTGGTCAAGAATAGGTATCCCAAGCAGCTTAGAGAACTCTTCCAAGGTAGGAACCAACTGATAATCTGGGAATGTAAAGCAATGGTGTTTCGGATCAAAGAACTGGAATAAGACATGCATCATATCTTCTTCAAAACCGGAGATAACCAAGTCAAGCAGATAACCATGTCTTTTGATGAACTGAGCATGATCGGGAATCTTTGAAACCAATTCTTTGAGCTGAGAAGGTACACCCATAAAGTTGATTCGGATAGTCTTTCTAGAAGCCATAATCCCTACAAAACAGAGCAAAGATAAATCCCTAGGTCCTTGAAATAGTTAGAAATGATATGCAATATGATGATGTCATGATGTCATGTTTAGCACACACAAACAATTCACACAATGAGCCTAGGTTTAAGGCTTGCATGAGGTATAGGTGATTACCCTACCATAAATTTGAGTTGGTTCATCCTTTCCTATAATAATAACCGGGTTCTAGGAATCTCATATCATTGATCTTTCTCGTAGGCGTTTATTTCAATACGACTACCAAGTGGTCGACCGAAAATATCCCACAAATATAATACCCAAGCAACCCTTAAAGATAAAGCAAGCAAGTCAAATAGAAAGCAGTAAAGGTGATCTAAAAATCCCTAAGGTATTCTCTCTTTAGGGTGTCTCCCGGCCAGTCTTGATTACATGTCTAGCCGACTTTGAGATTTTTGTATCGCAAATGTGCGGATAGCAAGAGTCGCCACCGACTTTTCTTTTATCCAATTAAGGGAAGGTGAAAAGAACAGGAAAAGATCGTCGTTAGATTCTGAGTAAGGGAGAAGGTTATGAAAAGGGAAGGTATTAACACCCCTTTCCATCCGTAGTTATCTACGGGCTCTTAGTTGCTCTTAGATCATTTTAAAAAATTGCTTTCTATGTGTTTGACAAAAATGTTTTGAAAAAAGGCATTTCGCTTTGACTTTGTAATGATTCATGTAGGAATGTATACAAAGTGTTCGAAAATGTTTCATTTTGAGAAGAGTTTGAACTTTGACAAAAGTGTGTGGTGTGAAAAGTATTTTGTTTGAGCAAGCAACTAAAAGTCTTATTACCTACTCAGAATGGTCGTTTCCGTGTTATTTTACTCTTCTTTAGAATAGTGCTATCCATACCATTAGTTGGTAGGTAACCCTATTCGTTGGATGTAGAAGGGACATTCGAAGGGACATCGGATGGTCATAGAAGACAACTTGTAGGATGTATCCTAGCACTTTCGAAGGGACTATCATCATTTTTCGTAGGCAACAATCGAGGGTCAAGATCATGTATTTGTAAGCAACGTCGTGGGTCTATGATCTTTGTATCGAAGGGACTATGATGATTTTTTTTGAAGGCAACAGTGCTAGGATACCTCTACATTCGAGGGAATTGACCATTTGTATTCGTAAAGGCAACGAGAGAGAATTACCCTAAGGGGTGCATGTGTGAAAAGAGTGTGCCAGATTCATATATGCTTTATCTTGGCATTATGAGTGATCTATGTCCAATTTTATCTTGCCATACATGCCTAATTACTAGCAGTTTATAGGGTGCGGAAAATAAATTGCGGAAATGTAAAGTGCGGAAAGATAAAGTCCTACGCTATTACATGGCTTTGGGGCAGTTACATAATAAGAGTGCGGAAAATAAAAGTCCTAGTTGAAGTATTACATCCCATAGGCAGTTACATAATTGAAAAAGAAAAGCAAGAAAAATCGTCTGAAACGTTACAACCTGTAAACAGATACATAATCGGAAAACGAGAGAAATTGCATAACAGGAAAATGTTAGCAAAAAGAAATATTTTTGAATGAGGAAAAAGGTTTTATGTTAGTAATGACAATAAGATGATAAGATAATTTTTGATAATTTTCGGAATCGATTTCGATATTTAAAAACAATTAAAAGTCAAATTAATGATTAATTAGCAATTAAATAAAATATGCATGCAAAAATATTAATTTTAATATTAAAAATTAAATAAACATTTTTTCTGATGATAATGAAAAAAAGAAAATATTTTTGTGTTTTTTAAATGCATGATAAAAATATTTAAAGATTAATTAAATTAGCATGAAAATATTAAAAATAAGAAAATAGAAGAAAACATGTTAGTTTGTAAAGTGATAAAAATATATGTCATGGCTGGGAATCGAACCGGAGACCTTTCCCTCACACACACGCGCCTTGACCAACTGAGTTGGAGTGTATACGTGTTCAAACAATGAAACAAAAACGTTATAAGCGAAATCGAATCTTGATTCCCAGAACACGCTTGAAGATCTTCGTCGTTTGAATTTTCAAACACATAGCGTCGGTCTTGCTAGACGCTAAGGCCCCTGCAAAAATCAAAAATCACATACAAGTAATATAAATGCATTATGAAGCCATGGTTCGACTCGTTTTCGTCCACTGATCATCCTGGTGGCCTTGGTTTGGTCCAATTTTACGTGTTTTGGGAAGCCCTAAATTGGTTCAGAAAACCCTAGCCATGGTGGATTTCGATTCAGGCCATAAAAACACAATCAAGCTATGCAGAAAGTTTCCAAACTTCATTCTAAACACAAAACAAACATCAAAACATGTTAAAAACGCATGAGAATTAAAAATCGATTTTGGAAAAAGTTTGACAAACCGTAATCGGGATTGCTCCATTCTTGATGTTTTTGTGACTTGTAAAGGTCTGGATCGACTCCAGGGACTCCAAGGAATGCAATGGAATGCTCAAAACCAATTGAAACAGGCTAGAACTAGGGCTGCAAGTTGCTTCAAGAACACGGTTTTTTGACTTTTGGTTAGGGTTCCTCCAAGCAATTTTTATGTCCTTTTTCATGTTGTATGCATTGTATATTTATAATGGATGGATTTAGGTCTGAATTCAAGAGCAAATAATGATCAATCAATGTAAAAAATATTTGATTTTGTGTGATACCAAATCTTTCCTTTTTGATCCAATTTTCATCAATTTCTTGCCAAATCAAAGTCAATTTCGAAATTGCCAACTTTTTATGAGTTGCTTGGACCTCAAGAATGAGAGAAAAATCAATCTTGCATTTAATTTTGATTTTCTACCTTTATTTTTAATTTAATTTGTTTTTAAATGAATAAAATCCAAATTAAATAGAAAAATAAAGATAAAATTCGTTGCATTGGGCTTGGAGGTTCCAAATAAGCTGAGGAACAAGTTTAAATCAAGAAAAGTTGGGCCCATTTGCAAAATTTTGGGTTTTGACAAGTATTTCTCTTTCTACATCTCTTCAAAAATGCCCAACTTGTGCAAGGTGTATCTTGCTCAATTTTCCATATTTTATAGTGTTCTTGGACTTTTTAGAAAGATATAGATGTCCTCTAAACAACCTCTTTTGTTTCATCTCAATTGGAGTTTCCATGCTCAATAAAACTTCATTACAAAAAGTTGACTTTTTGTTGACTTTGAAAAGGACCTGTAATGTTTTGATCCATATCTTCAAAATGAAGCATTTTCTGACCATGCTTGTGAGACATGAAGTTGTAGAGAATTGAACTTCCTTCAAAATGAGAGTTGGTGGAAAAATTTTTGAGAAAGTATGAAGAAGTTATGCTCAGTCAAAGTTCAGTTGACTTTTCTCTAGAAAACACTAATTTGGAAAGTTTGACTTTTGAGCAGATCTTGAGTTTTCTTGATGAATCATGATCAACCCTTGATCAAATGTTGAATGTGACTTCAAAATGAGGATGTTGACCAAAAATCATGAAGTTTGACTGTATGTTGACCATAGTTGACTTTGTGTCCAATACAACTAATTTTCAACCATCTGAGCAATTGTCTAAGGAAACTTGACTTGTAAGGCCTGAAACTTGACATGGAGAATCCTTGAAGTATATGAGGAGGGATGATGACCATTGGATATGTTGGAAGTCCATCTTGATCTAAGAATTGCCAAACCCTAGTTTGGGTTGATTGTCTAGGAGAGGGTTTGTCTGATCAACCCTTGAGGAATCCTTGAGTATGGATGTATGGGATGTCTTGAGCAATAGGAGGGCAAATTTTGGGGTATGACAGTCGGGCGCGTTCATCCCACCTCGACCCCCTTTCTTTGGAATCCCGAGCACGCTTCTCCATGTTGTTCTCTTCCCCCTTTACGTAGCACTCAGCCCGGGTGATGATCTCATCCATGCTTTTGGCTGGCTTTTGAGCCAGAGATTCGTTGAATTGACCGGCTTTAAGGCCGTGTTGGAATGCGGCCACAAAGATCTCCTGGTTGGGATGCGAGACCTTTATGGTTTCTTCGTTGAACCTGGCCATAAAGTGTCGCAGTGACTCGGAAGGCCGCTGCCTCACATTAAAGAGAGAGGTGTTGGCCACCTTGCGATGGCGATTAGCCGAGAACTGCGGGATAATCTTTCGGTTGAAATCTTGATAGCTCACCACAGAGAATCGGGGCAGCCCCATGGACCAACGTAAGGCTGACTCTCTAAAGGTGTCGGCCATTAACTTGCACTTGAGGGAGTCAGCTGCTCCAATAAGTGCCATTGTGTTGTTAACCGAAATGATATGCTCCTGAGGATCTGACTTCCCGTCATACGATGCCAGGACGGGGGGTTTGAAGTTCTCAGGCATAACATCCTCCCAAATTGCCTGAGATAAAGGTTGCGGCTCCAGGAGCTCTGTTTCGTGCTCTTCCGCTTCATCCAAACTCCTCTGCTGAAGGGCTTGGACATTGTCTTGAAGAGTATCGTTATGTTGGCGCAGATCATCGATCATGTCCAGCAACTGGGTCAGATCCGGTGGATCCGTTGGCGAATTTTGGGACATTGGTGATAGTATGATTATATGTGTGGCCTGGGATTGATTTCACCGAGGCCCCACGGTGGGCGCCAAATTTTCTTGCAGGAAAAACCTCTCTGATGATATTTTAGGGATTTGGAAGCTCAAGCGTAGTGGCAAGAGTTCTAAGCTGATGATTGTCTTGCTTATCCCGCTGGCGGGAGCCCTATTTATATTAATCATTCATGAAGTCCTTTATCCCTTTCTGCAACTGCCTTAGCGCATTAACTATGGCTTGGAAGTGAAGCGCCGACCGTTACAGCCCATGATGACTTATCCTGTAACGTGTCATAATGACTCCATGCCCTCATTATTCCTTCAATCGGTAACGTCTTCCCCTATCCGAGCCTCTAACCCGGACAGATGATCAGGTCATATCTCGGGACCGTACCGATCTCCTATCCCAATTCCAGGAATCACGTCGGATAAGGATCTCGTCTGTAAGTCAGAGATCCATCCCGGATGCCTGCAAACCTCCCTCCGGCCTTTCATCTCGGCTATGGAATTTATGTATGATCAATATTATATTAATATTTTTGAGTTACCATTTGACAATTTTTTTGGCGACGAGAATATTTATATTAATTGATATATCTATTAATATATTTGGTGACGTTTCATTTGGTCCGGTTTTCTTTCCGTTCGGTTCGGTAAAATATTATTCGGACCGATATTTAATTCCCTAGAATTATTTGAATTAATTGAGTTAATAATATTATTAAGGTGTTAATTAATGAATTAAGTTAGGGGTGTGGGGACTAATTGTGTTGTATTGGGTATACACTCTTGGTTGCTAGTAAGAAAAAACATTATAAACCAATTTTCCTCATTCTTTCCATTTTACAAACAAAAGCCAAACTTAGCAACTTGGAGAGAAAGAGAGGGTTTTGGAAGAAGAAGAAGAAGAGCAAGAACAAGCATGAGGTTGGGATTTTGTTGGAGCATCTTGCAATCATCCAATCACTAGAGGTAAGGGGTTTCATTTCCTTTCCATATAGTTAGGGTTTGATAGATATATTTTGGATTTAGGAGAAATTGATAGGTTGATTCTTTAGTTTGGTTGGTTGATTGTTGAAATAACTTAGCAAGGTTGAGTTAGGAGTATGGATTGTGGGTAATTTATTTCTAAGCTAGCAAGAATGAGTTGCAAGAATGAAGAAAAATAAGAAAACTTCAAACTGTGAAAACCAAAAAAATATTACAGTCTGTTATGCAAGGAAGAGGGGAAAATGAAATGGAGGGACAAGGAGGGGGAAGGCGCCAACCTCAACTTGAGGGGCAACCGTCCCACCCTCTAGGGCGTCCGCCTCCTCTCCTTTGAGGGGCTGGGACGTGCGTCCCTGGCTGCTAGGAAGAGGGAGTCCGTTTTTGTTGTTTTCTGCTTCTGTAACTCTGTTTTCTGCATAACTTCTATTCTGCATAATTTGTACGTTGTTTTCTGTTTCACAATTGTTCCATAATTATTCATACTACTAGTTAGTATTAATAAAATATAATTAAGACATAAGTTAGCCGATAAAATTTGGAACCCAATTATGTTTCGATTTCCCGATTTCGGTAATTTCGGCGACGGAGTAAGTTTCTTCGAATTCAACGAAAATTGACGTGCTATCTAAGTTTGACGTGTAGAACGTAGTGGTGAGGTTAGTTTTTCGAAACTACGAGTTTTTACGAAACGACCCGAAATAGGCCAAATTACGGTTAATTGAATCGGATTGCGTTTTAGTAGATTTAAGACACGTATGACAATCCGATTGCGATATTGACGATTATGATTAATGCTGGTTATTAGGTATGGCTTTCGCGATGATTATAGGTATTTGACTATTTTTCCGTATTTAGAATTTAGTGAATGAATTGACAATGATGTAGGGTGATGAAACATGATGTTTGCGACAGTGTATTTATTAACGAATACTTGATGACATGCGATGCGATGATAGGTTTATCTTGATGTGGATGAATATGGCGACGTGGACTTTATGTCAATTTTGATGAACGATGATGATGTTTTTGTTGTGTTGTTTTTATTGTCGAGTCACATACATTGCATTGGCGACGAGGACTTTTATGCCAAGCGACGAGGGCTTTTATGCCAAGCGACGATGGGCTTTATGCCAAGTGTTCCTAATTATGGACAAAGTGACGGGTACCACATGCATAACATAGTCGTGTCTCATGGAGTCGGTTATGTTTATATTTGAGTTGTTTGGCGTTGGGTTTTAATTGATGAACGATGTTGAATTGTGATGATATATGATGCTTTGTTTGGTTATGATCTTTATGATGAACATGAAATGAATATGACTTGATAATTTCATGACAACTATGCGATGAATATAAATGATGAGTTTTGCGATGATTTGACTTTGATGAAATGCTTAATGCAAATATGATGTGATGATGTTTGTGACGATGGGCTTTTATGCCAAAAGCGACGATGGGCTTTAGCCAATTTGTGATGATTTTATTTATGTTGCTTATGTTATTAGCATTGTTTGATGTTGTTGTTTGATGTCGTTGTTTATGATTGCCGTGTTGATTAGTGACGTATTGACTTGTGATGATTTCGTGGTGATGAACATTTATGTGTTGTTGTGACAATTTATGTCGATGAGGTTATGGTGATAAAGTGTAGATTATGCACATTAGAATGACGATTAGAGTGAGTGAGTTTTGGATATGTGTTGGAATTGCACTTATTAATCTATACCCTTTATAATTCCGAAACTATATATATATTTTATCATGCCTTTAATTATATGTTTTGGAGTATCTCACCCTTTACTTGTTTCGTTGTTACCTTTATACTGGTAACGTGCAGGTTATGAAGAGGGAGATTATAGCTGCTATAAGTTGAGTCGGTGTCGCTCTGATACGTAGCACTCGGGGGAATATTTATGTCGTCTTGTTGTTGTTCTTTTATTATTATTCCTTTTGTGAATAAGAATCATACTTTATGAAAACATGATTTGATGAGGAGGTTTAATAAAGAAGATGTTTTGATTTTTAAGAATCAATTTATGATTTTCGACGATGCTATGTATCCGAGATTTATACTTTAAAGCAAACTGTTTAAAGTGATTTGGTTTTGAAGGTGTGACGCCTCAGTATTTAATTTATGAAATTTTAAATTACTCTGATTTTTGCATATAAAACCTTAGGTAATATTGGGGTGTTACAACAACAAACTCAACAACTTGGCCGGACAGACCGACCTGCTCTGATACCACTAATGTAACACCCCAATTCTACCCCTCGTAATTAATAATAAAATCAGAGTTTCAGAATTTCATCCAACAAAATTGAGGCATCACATATTCGCATTTTCATCAATTTGCATTATAATGCACATCACAAAAATCAAAAGTCAGATATACCGATTCATATCATAATTCATCATATACACATATGACTATTCAAAGCACAGGGGATGTGTTCACAAAATATACATAACATCATGTTATCATCAATACATAAAGTTATAACATCATAAGATAGTATACATAAACTATCCTATCAAAATAGTAACGTCGCCCAAATCCCGAGTGTTACTACCACCAGAGCAGAGCGACTAAAAATAAAGAGACTCGAGCTAATCCTCATCATCCTCATGGATCACCTGCATGTTACCAATATAAAGGCAATGGCGAAACAAGTAAAGAGTGAGATACTCCAAAACATATAATTAAAAGCATGATAGGATATATAAATAGTTTTAGAATTATAAATGATATAAGTTAAATAGAGTATGTCAACATATATTAAAAGCTTACATACTTTAAATTAGCATTTAGTGTATGAATTAACACTTTAACTTCGTCACATAATCATTATACTCGCATCAACGCAAAATATCATCTATCATCGCAATTCAACATCATTTATCAATTAAAACCCTATGCCAAACAACTCAAACATAAACATAACCGACTCCATAGACACGACTATGTTATGCATGTGGTACCCGCCGCTTTGTCCATAATTAGGAACACCTGGCATAAAGCCCATCGTCGCTTGGCATAAAAGTCCTCGTCGCCAATGCAATGTATATGACTCAATAGTAAAGATGACACAACAACACATCATCATCGCTCATCAAAATTGACATAAAGTCCACGTCGCCATATTTATCCACATCAAATAAACATATCATCGCATCGCATAACAACAAGTATTCATTAATAATTACACCGTCGCAAACATCATGTTTATTCACACCACATCGTTATCAATTAATTCACCAAATTCCAAAAACGGAAATAGTCAAAACACCAATAATTGTCGCGAAAGCCATTCTTAATAACCGACATTAATCATAATCATCAACATCGCAATCGGATTGTCCATACATGTCTTAAATTGATTAAAACGCAATCCGATTCAACTTAACCATAATTTGGCCTATTTCGGGTTGTTTTGTAAAAACTCGTAATTTCAAAAAACTAACCTCACCACTACGTTCTACACGTTGAACTTAGCTAGCACGTCAATTTTCGTTGAATTCGGAGCAACTTGCTCCGTCGTCGAATTTACCGAAATCGGAAAATCGGAACATAATCGGATTCTAAATTTAATCAGCTAACTTATGTCCTAATTATATTTTATTAATATAAAGTATTACTAGGTGAAAGTGGAGAAACTGAAACAAACAGAGGCTAACTATAAAAATTATGCAGGAAAACATTCTGCAGAAAATAGAAAAATGTTGCATACAGAAAACGCATGACAGCAAAATCCGTTGCCTTCCCCCTGCACATAAGGGACGCACGTCCCAACTGGTTTTGAGGAGAGAAGGCAGGTGCCTTGGAATGGGGGACGGTCGCCCCTCACCTTGAGGTGGGCGCCTCCCCCTTGTTTCATTGCACAACCATTTTTCTTCTTCTGCGTTTTGGATACAGACATTGTTATTTCATTGCTCTGGTTTGTTTTTCCACAGTTTACAGTTTATTATAATCCAATAATCCATACTCCTAACTCAACCTTTCTAAGCTATTCAACAATCAACCAACCAAACTCATAAATCAACCTATCAATTTTTCCTCAAATCCAAAATATAACTATCAAACCCTAACTATATGAGATGGAGAATCAAACCCCTTACCTCAAATGCTTGGATGATTCTTGAAGATTCAACCACTCCAAACCTCAAGCTCTTTCTCTTTCTCTTCTCTTCTGCTTCCAAAACCCATTTCTTTCTCTCTAAGTTACTATGTCGGCTTTGTGTTTGAAATGGAAAGAATAACGAAAATGATTTATAATGGTATTTTCTTACTAGTAAGGTTAAGGGTGTAAACCCAATCCTACAAAATTTGTCCTCACACCCCTATCTTAATTATTAATTAACACACTAATAAAACGGCCGTTACAACCTCCAGCAGCGAAACCCCAGAAGTTCCAACTTCTGGGTGTCTCTAGCAAAAGGAATTCCCAGAAGCTCCAGCTTCTGGGATGGCTTCTTTTAGAAGCGCTTCAACATTTTTTTTTATTTTACATATTTTTATTATTTTTCTTATTTAATAATTGATCAATTTAATTAGTAATTAGGTTAAATAATTAGGATTAATTAGATAACTTCCACTAATTTTTCTCTTATTTTAATCAATTAATATAGGGTTAGTATTAACTAATATTTCTTTAAATTAATTAAAATTAACTAGACTTAGATTATTTTTCCATATTTCAAAAATTCAAAAATATTAGGACTAGTTTTCTTTTCCGCTATTTATTTTCTCGCAATTTAAATTCTAGAAAGGTTGTATAGGTCGTTAATTTTTTAATCATGTAATAGCGTAAGACTTTACTTTCCGCATTTTACTTTCCACACTCTTCAATTATGTATCTGCTCCAAAGCCATGTAATAGCGTAGGATTTACTTTCCGCACTTTACTTTTCCACAATTTACTTTCTGCACCTATAAACTGTTAGTAAATTAGGCGTGTATGGCAAGATAAAATCAACATAGATCACCTCTAATCACAAGATAAATTATCTGAATGCAACACACTCTCTTCACACATGCACCCCCTAGGGTATTCTCTCTCGTTGCCTTTCGAATAAATGGTCAAGTTCCTCGAACGTAGGGGTATCTTAGCACCGTTGCCTACAAAACACATCATCATAGTCCCTTCGAATTAACGATCATAGTCCCTCGATGACCCTCGATGTTGCCTACGAATACATGATCTAGTCCCTCGATTGTTGCCTACAAAAAGTGATGATCCTCCCTACGAATGTGCTAGGATACTCCAACAAGTTGCCTTCTATGACCATCCGATATCCCTTCGAATGTCCCTTTACATCCAACGAATAGGGTTACCTACTAACTAATGGTATGGATAGCACTACTCTAAAGGAAAGTAAAATAACACGGGAACGACCGTTCTGAGTAGGTAATAGACTCTTAATTGCTTGCTCTATCAAAACACCTTTTGACACCTCACACTTTCTAAAAATCATTTTCAAACACTTTGTATACATTCCAGCGTGAATCATTACAAACTCTTTTCCAAAAAACAAAACATTTCCAAACACTTCGTATACATTCCAGCGTGAATCATTACGAATTCAAAGCGAAATGCCTTTTTTCAAAATATTTTCAAACACACAAAAAGAAAATTTCAAAGTGAGCTAAAGCAATTAAGAGCTCGTAGATAACTACGGATGAAAAGGGTGCTAACACCTTCCCTTTTCATAATCACTTTTCATGTTCTTTCACCTTCCCTTAATTGGATAAAAGAAAAGTCGGTGGCGACTCTTGCTATTCGCAACATTTGCGATCAAACGCAAAACAAAACAAGTCAGTTATCCCACCGTGTTACACAGACGCTGATCTTCAGTATGAGTGGACATTATTATCAAATACATCATCAAATGGTAACGAGGACAAGAATTTCCCTTGTACATCTCAAAATCTGGAACTTTGAACTTAGCAGGTACTTTCACATTATGAACCAAGCACAAACCATTAACATTATCACCAAACAACTCTTTCCCCTTGAGGGCTTTTAGCTCTTTCTACATCTTGTAAAACTGTTCTTGGAAACCATTCATTCGATCATAGAAGTCTAATCTTTCACTCGGAGGAGGAAGTGGATTATCAAATTCTTTGTTGAAAACAGGAGTAGCATGCACCACAGGTGATAACACAAAAATGTACCGATTATTTAGGCAAATTTATATAATTTTTATCCTTATTTTGATTAATTAAATTACTCTTTATTTGTATTATGCCGGTATTTTCTATGTTTTTCAGGTTTTTATCAATTATAAGGCAAGTGCAAAGAAAGTCGGGAATAAATCATACCCAAAGTTCACAAAATAGAAGCTTCATTGAAGGATATGAAGAATAGCAAGAGATAGGGGTGTGAAAGGAGCAAAAATATGAAAGAATTAAGGCAGCGGGCCCAAGCCCATTTCCACGCGCGCTGCACTCACCAGCCCAAAGGGTGTAACGACTGTTACACCCCACCTTCAAAACCCTAACAACCGTTACGAGGACCAAGGCGAGGTTTTCTCACCAAGCTTCACCTATAACGACCGTTACGCCTACTAAGCGAGTCCGTAGAGACCGCTACTAAGAAAAAATAGGTGGAGAGAAAATCTCAACCACCCCAGCCATAACGTAACCCTACCTCTATAAATAGGTTGAACCATTTCATTTCAAAACACGTTTTCTTTTCTGCATTTTTACCGTTACTCTGCTGGATTTAATTTCAATTTCTTTTCAGTTTCAATTATTTTCAGTTTCAGTCTTTGTTTTCTCGTAGTGATTTCCACATCAGAAATTAATGCGAACCTTTTCCGAATCTAACCTTACGTTAGAATTGCGTTTTTTTATTTCCTTCATCGCATTTAAATTTATGGGCAAATCTCACCCAAAGTGGGAGACTCCTGGAACTTGCCAAATATTTCGCCTTTTATGTTCATGTTATTTTAATTAAATTATTTATTGGTTTATTTAATTAAATTTATTTATTTATTGGCTTATTCAATTAATTATTTCTTTTATTCCTGAATTATCTGAAATGCATGTTATATCTGAATTGTCTGTTTATTACTGTTGTGCTATTGTTGAATAGTTTAACATGCTAGGCTAAATTTAGTTATCAGTATGTAGGATTATTATACCCCAAAATTTTCCCTGCTATTTCTCAAGACAATCCACATCTCCATACTCATGATTTTTTCAAGGATTGACCAGATGAACCCTCTCCTAAGTAATCAACCCACAACTAGGGTTTTGCTTTTCTCAAGACAAAATCAAGTTCTAATACCTCAATTGGTCATCATACCTCCTAACATGTCTCAAGGGATCACCATGTCAAGTTTCAAGCCTCATAGATCAAGTTTTCTCAGTCAATTGCTCGGATGGTTGAAAATCAATTATATTGGACAAAAAGTC
Source organism: Vicia sativa (assembly GCA_021764765.1). Classification (NCBI taxonomy): domain Eukaryota; kingdom Viridiplantae; phylum Streptophyta; class Magnoliopsida; order Fabales; family Fabaceae; genus Vicia; species Vicia sativa. The sequence continues at coordinate 122,522,336 of CM038793.1, read as the reverse complement.
AATTGTGGTCAACATACAGTCAAACTTCATAATTTTTGGTCAAAATCAATATTTTGAAGTCGCATTCATCATATGATCAAGGGTTGATCATGAAGCATCAAGAAAACTCAAGATTTGATCAAAAGTCAAAGTTTCCAAGTTAGGGTTTTTGAACCAAAAGTCAATAGAACTTTGACCAGGCATAACTTTTACATACTTTATCAAAAAATTTCCCACACAAGCTCATTTTGAAGGGAATTGAATTCTCTACAACTTCATGTCTCCCAAGCTTTGGCCAAAAATGCTTCATTTGTGAGTTATAGATCATGACATTATAGGTCTTTCTAAAAGTCAACAAAAAATCATCTTTTTGCAAAGAAGTGTACATGAACATGGAACCTTCAATGAAGATGAAACCAAAAGGAGTGTTTATAGGACATCTTTAGCTTTCTAAAAAGTCCAAGAATACTTTAAAATGTTGAAAATTGATCAAGATACAAGTTGTGAAAGTTTGACATTTTTAAGGAGGTGCGTGAAGATAAATACTTAGCAAATGAAAATATTTTCCAAATGGGCCTATGTTTTCATGGTCCAAACTTAATCTTGACATTATCTATGGCCTGAAAACTCTAGTGCATTCCCATATTTTATTTATTTGATTTATTTTTTAATTTAAAGATTTAAATTCAATTTTAATTAAATAAATACAAAGGTAAGAGTTAAGATGAGTTGGGCTTGCTTTCTACTTGTCTTGAGGTCCAAGATAGCCCATGCTAGCTGGAAATTTTGTACACCATGCGTTAATACCAGATTGAGAGAAATATGGAAGAATTTGATAAAATATGTCAATCAAATATGTTGCATTCAAGTTGATATATTCAAAGAAGACAAGTTTGGCAGCCAGAAAACTAGGGTTCTTGTTCAAAATTTTCAAGAGAAAGTTGCACCATCGAAACCCTAGTTCCATCCGTTCTCAAGAAGTTCCAAGCACTCCATTGTGCTCTTAAGGTAACATAGGGTAAGTATGGATCAAAATCCATGACGAAAACATCCTGAATTGCATGCATCACGAAGCTTTGATTACATATTTCTCTTCAATTTGTATTTCTATTTTTATGATGTTTTGATCTAAACTAACCATACTAATCGTTTCCTGAGGTTTATGAGAGCAGGTCTGGGCCACGGTTACAAGATCTTCATGGCCAAATCATGGTTTTCCATAGTTAGGGCATAGAACTGCTAAGCTTCATATTTCTATTTGCAGGAACTTTCAGACCAAACTAACACCACCATTGAACTCGCATGGGTTGATTTAGGGGGGTAGGCTTAATCTCTTGCATCGATTCTCTTTATTTTGTAGGTTTGAAATCTGATCTCGATGGAGAAGACAAAGTTTACCACCCTGGACGTTGGTTTGAACGTTTGACCCCGGTGACCTAGGCGTGGCGCTTTCTAATAGGTCCATTTAAACTCCCTGGGGCCCACGCATGTTTTGTTTGAAAATTCAAAATAGATACTCTGATAATATATTAAAGTTATGATCCTCTGATGAAATTTATACTCTGACCTATTTATGTTTTTTAGAAGATGTTCTGACTCAGGTGTTATAATGAAACGCTACTTCGTGTTGAGCAGAAGATGTTTTGACAGCATAGATTTACATTTTTGCCTTTACTTTCCACACTCGTATTATGTATCTTCTCCAAATCCATGTAATAACGTAGGATTTACATTTCCGCACTTTACATTCCGCACTTTATTTTCCTATACATATTTAACTGCAAGCTAATTAGGGTTTGCATGCTAAAGACTAAAACCAACCCTAGATCACTTCTAATTTCAAGATAAATATCTAAATACAACACACTCTTCACACTTGCACACCCCTTAGGTATCCTCTCTTGTTTCCTTTACGAATAACATGGTCATGTCCCTTGAACATAGGGATACCATTAGCAAATACGCTTACGAATAATATCATCATAGTCCCTTAGATACAAAGATCATAGTCCCTCGAGGACTCTCGATGTTGCCTATGAATACATGATCTCATCCCTCGATTGTTGCCTACGAAAAGTGATGATCGTCCCTATGAATTTCTAATGGTATCCTTACATGTTGCCTTCTATGAACATATGATGACCCTTTGATTGTCCCTTCACATCCAAACGAATAAAGTTACCTACCAACTAATGGTATGGATAGCCTTATTCTAAAAGAGAAGGAAAAATGACATGGAAACGACCATTCTGAGTAGGTAATAAGACTCTGTTGCTTGATCCAATCAAAATACTTTTTCACTCCTTACACTTTTCAAATACTTTCAAAAAAACACTCTGTATACATTCCACCGTGAATCATTATAAAGTTAAACATCTTTACATTTCCAAACACTTTGTATACATTCCAACGAGAATCATTATGAAGTCAAAGAAAAATGCCTTTTCAAATAAATTTTCAAACAACACAAACACAGAAAGAATTTTTTTCATAACTGCCTCCCATACTCATAATCTAATGAAGGTTTTTTCCTGTTATTTTCACCTTCCCTTTATTGGATAAAAGAAAAGTCGGTGGAGACTCTTGCTATCCACAACATTTGCGATAAAAGCAAAACAAACAAGTCAATTCTCCCACCGTGTTACAAAATTGGCGACTCTACAGGGGATACAACCTATAGAGAGGCTACCTTAGGGTTTAAGATTACTTTATTACTTTCGGTTTGCTTTGTCTGCTTTATTTTTAAGGGTTGATTGGGTATTATATTTGTGGGGGATCCTACACCCGGATCCAGATTTCCTTAGGTAAGTGGCAATAAATCATCACGATTGTTAGGCATATACCGAAACGGTCAAAATGATGGCTAAGGTTAGTGTGGCAATTTGGATGTCCCGATATTCCTCGTGTTCAGTTGAGGAAATATTTGGCGTTTGCATGGTGTCATTAAGCACCAACTCAACTGTTGAACCTTAATTGACCCATCTTGGCCATTAGAAGGTAATGAGATGGCCGACTTCGGTGAAGACTAAGGTTGGTTGATACTCGATGCTACGCTCATTACGATTTGACTTTCGGGATGTTTCGGTCGACCACTTGGTAGTCATATTGAAATAAAGCCTACAAGAAAGATCGATGATATGAGATTCGTAGAACCCGGTTACTATTATAGAACAGGTTGAACCCACTCAAACTCTGGTAGGGTAGACATCTATACCTCATGCAAGCCTTAAACTAGGGCTATTGTGTGAATTTCTTGTGCTTGCTATTTAAACATGACCTTATAACATCATATGATTTCTAACCATTTCAAGGACCTAGGGATTTATCTTTGCTCTTTATTGTAGGGGTTATGGCTTACAGGAAGACTATCTGAATCAACTTTGTGGGTTATGTCTCAGAAATTCCCGATCACTCTCAGTTCATCATAATACATGGTTATCTACTCAACTTGGTTACCTCCGGTTTTAGAGATGATATGATGAGCGTCTTATTCCAATTCTTTGATTCGAAGCATCACTATTTTACTTTCCCAGATTGTCATTTGGTGCCTACAATTGAAGAACTCTCCAAGCTACTAGGGATACCCATTCTTGATCAAATACCATTCATCGGTTCAGAAAAAGTTTTGAGGTTTGAAGATATCGCATCAGCGTTACATCTAAAGAGACCAGACATTAAAGACAATTGGGAAACAAGAAGCGGAGTTAAGGGCTTGCTTGCCAAATTTCTGATAAGGAAAGCTCTAGGATTCCTAAAGGCTATGAGTTTTCATGCTTTCGAAGAAGTTTTGGCCTTGATAATCTATGGTTTGGTGCTATTTCCTAATCCAGATCAACTCATAGACATGAACGCCATCAAGATTTTCCTTACTCATAATCTTGTAGCTACCTTTCTTGGAGATATTATGCATTCTCTCCACACCCGTACCACGAAAAGACAAGGCACTCTCATGTGTTTCATACCATTATTATCCAGGTGGTTTATTTCGAATATTCCTCAATCAATAATGAGGAACGAACAAAAGTTGAATTGGTCTCAAAGGATGATGTCACTCTGTCATTCAGATATCCGTTGGTGTATTTACTTTCAAAAGGAGTTCACCTTCATTGAGAATTGTGGAGAATTCCTTAATGTACCACTCCTTGGAATAAGGGGAGCTATCACTTACAACACTTCTCTAGCGTTACGACAGTTTGGTTACGCTCAAAAGAATGGTCCTCATGATATGCTTCTCCAAGATATTGTATTTGACTACGATAACGATCTCCATGCTTATGTTGAAGATTTGTGCACGCTTGGGGCATGGTGAAGAAAACTGATACCAAGACCTTGGGGCACAAAAATTCCATTCCTTTGGAACCTTACCTCAAATGGGTGAAATCTCGAGCTCAAAACCTCATGATATGCTTCTCCAAGAGTATTGAATTTGACAAAGCTACTCCACAAGGAGCAAGGCATCAATACCTATCTAAATACAAAGAGCAAACGCCCATAGGAGGCTTAAGCACTAGGAATTTCATTTTACTGTCTTGAATTTTCATTTGTACTAACTAAGTTAACTAATGAAAAGTTTGTTCTTGCTTGTTTAACAGATTAAAATTCCTAAAGGTCCTTGAAAACATTGCATCGCATAACATTGCATATCATAGCATAACATCTCATAATAGGTACACTGAAGACCGTTTTCTCATTCTCTCGCTGTTTATTTTAGCAGAAATGGATATTGAATCGACTATCAAAGATCTCCAGGCTCGGAATGCTCAGTTCTAGGAAATGTTCACTAGCCTAGCTCAAGGTAAGAAAGATATGAAGCAGCTCATTACCAGAAAGAAGAAGACTATTGGCCTTATCAACCTAGTAAGAAAACATAAAGGTCTGGTCAAGGTAGTCAGATAGCTTGAATTCTCAGACAAGAGCGGAGAAATTGAAGGTATGTTCGCGTTAAAAGGTGACGTGCTAGAAGATTTGAACGTGAATTCAGATTCTCTGGCTCGAAACGATTTACTCCTTTGATTTATTTATAAAGATGCCGCGAGCATCAAGCTTTATTATTTTCAACACAAGAAAGATGATTTAATGATTATGAAAAAGGGGAAAGCTGAAATACCCTCAATTGATATTGGTATGCGTAACGACTAGCGCAAACTAGACATAACGCATTGGGGAGATTCGAGTAAGGGGATTGTTATATAAAGGAATAGATGGAGCACCCTAAATATATATAGTTATCTATAGCTTTATATATGAATATGTTTGATATGTTTGTGTGTTTTAATTGCTATTTCTATGATTGGGAAAGTTTCTCCTTTGGGATTTTAAGAAAGATAGATTATGTGGGATCCTAGTGTTTGTTATTATTGTGCTCGCAAAGATCTGTGGATCTTCTGCATACATATCCCTTAGTGGGAATCAGAGCATTTGTAGCTCGGATCTACCGGGATCTATGGTTTGGTTGGTCTGAGGGAGAAAGAAATTTGCTCGGCAAGGATGAGACCTCGTGCCTACGTATTCTCAAAGGGATGTTGAGAAAGTCAGAGCAATCGTAGTTCACACTTATGCTAGTGGAAAGCAACGGGATGTTAGTAAGATACAGACAAATGTCATCTTAATGAAAAACGTATCTAATCTATTTCATCACATACATTTTTTAAAAGTTTGAATGATTGAAATCTTTCGTCGTAAGTTACAGGTGTTTTGCTTGAGTGTACAATCGTTACCACTTACATGTTTAAGAAAGATGTTTGAAAAAATGATTGAATCTTTTAACTGTAAGTATTGGGTGTTTTGCTTGAGTGTACAAGCGTTACCACTTACAATTAAGAGATGCTTTTGTTTGAAAAGAGTTTGAAAAGTTTTTGACTGTATGTGATGTGATAGATGAGATACTTCTTCCATAGAGATGATAGATGTCTAAATCTCGAGGAGAAATTGATTGGATTAAGGGATGCTTTTAAGAAGCCCATGGGTCCTTGTACTGTTAGCCCAAGAGGAGGCATTCGGAGGGTCATCGAGGGTCATCGAGGGTCCTTGTATGAAGCTCAAGAGGAAGCTATAGGGTATGGCTGGCTTTGTCTTAAAAGGGATTTCACCGAGAAACCATCCTTTTGGAATTAAGAGCAATTTCACCGGGAAATTTTACTCTCTGGGGATTTTGAAAGTGATTTCACCGGAAACCTTCCTTTGTGGTTCTATCTTAGCGGGTGATTCTTTGTATTGGAAGCCCAATAGGAGGTGTTAAGAGATTTCTGTCTCTTTCATTGTATGATGCCCAAGAGTAGGCTAAACTCAATGAGGAGTTCTTTTGAACGAAGCCCAAGAGGAGGCGACTCAAGGAGTGTTGTCTTATATGAAGCCTAAGCAGAGGCTAAACTCAGATGAATGAGTTTTCTTATATGAAGCCTAAGAGGAGGCTGAACTCTGTGGGGAGAGTTATCTTGTATGAAGCCCAAGCGGAGGCTAAATTCATGTTGTGGATGAATTATCTTATATAAAGCCCAAGCGGAGGCTACAACTGTGGGGAACCTATTGGTTAGTCTAATTGTTATGTTATAATTGGACAGTTGTATAAACAAGTGTGTGTGTGTGTGATATGTATTCACAGGAGTTTATGAAGGAAATATAAACAATGTATGATGTTTATTTACAGAAGTTTATGAAATATAAACAAGTGTCTGTGAAACGAACGTTTAAAATGAGCGTAACTTGATTATTTACAAGTTTGAACTGTGTACAAGGAAGTGAATATGTACACGAACGAGTATTTATGTACAGAGAAAGATGGATGTACATAGGGGGGTTGGGACTTACACCATAAGGGAGGCCTATTGGTTTAAAAGCAGTTTCACCAGGAATAATGCTCCTTTCAATACCAATGGTATTCAGTGTAAAATGTACTTAAACGAAACGAATGATCAAGTTTATCTAAAAGTATCTATTATGTACAGATGAAAGTTTGTATGAAAAGAATTTGATATGTACAAGGAAAAGGTATGTACATAAAGAATGTTGGTTTGTGTATACACAAGTGAAGTGAAAAACAAACGATCAAGTTTGTCTGTACTTGAGTATAAAAAGTATTTGTGTTATGTACAGATGAAAATTTGTATGTATTTGAAGAAAGTTTGATATGTACAAAGAAATATTATGTACACCAAAGAATTTTATGGGACTTACACCGTGAGGGAGGCCCATTGGTTTAAAAGAAGTTTCATCAGTAATAATTCTTCTCCTTTCAATACCAATGGTATCGGTGTATAAACAAACGAATGAAAACAAACGAAAGAAATTTGTTTATGTTTGAATATTGACAATGATGATTTGAGTATGTACAAGAAAAATTAAATATGTACATAAAAGGATTGGGACTTACACCGTAAGGAAGGCCCATGATCGATTGAGAAATTCGAGAGAAAACGAATTCGGTTTTATTGTTTAAATCGAATCGATCATGGTAAAAGGATGCAAGTTTGATGAAATGTTTTGAAAAATGATTTTGAAAATGTTTTGAAATGTGAGGTTCATTTATGAGAGGTTTTGAAAAAAATCGGAAGTCGAAAACTTGAAAAATTCACCTTAAAAAGGTGTTTGAAAAAGTGCTCAGAACGTCGTTTTCGGCTTGGTTAAAATATAATCAGATGAAAGTTTTTTCTGAAAATTTTTGCACTATCATAAAATAGATGTATTTATTGACAAGTGTTTAAAAAATCACCTCAAAATGAGGAGTTTTGATTGGTTAAAAAAATGTGAAAGTTTTGTAAAAAAACATGAAAAAATGGAAAAGTTTGAAAAAGAATGGTCTTTAGAGGGATTGAACCCATGACCATTGAGTGGCATACGTGGCAGAAAACCTTAAGGGAGAGCAAGCTACCCTGGGACAAACGCGTTTTAGTGTTAGTGGACTAGAAACACGTGTTAATAAAAGATTGGAAAGTTTAAAAATTCAAACTCAAGAACACGCGCGTAGTGTGCTTCGTTCTCTTTGATCTTCAGATTCAACAATCCAAGCTAAAATCTCCATTTCTCAATGAAATTCAATGAAATAAAAACGAAAGTTGCTCGATTTTGAACAACGAACATGATGGCAGATGTTAATTGCATTTATTTTTGACCTAGCATGCTTAAATTTTTGGGAATCGTGATGAACCCTAAAACTGAATTTTTCAAATCAAATGATGTGTAGTTAATGATTCTTTGATTTTCTTGAGGGCTTATGATCGTGATGAGTGCAGAAAGAGATCGGCCAAGAGTTTTTTCGTTTAAGTTCAAAGAATTAGGATATCCAAGTTCATGTTCATACCTGTTCAAGTGGAGATCGAAGAAGGTGTAAATGTGTTTCCAGAACTTGTTTCTTGATTGCTACAGCACCATCGGCATGTATGGAAGCTAAATGGATGATCTGCTTGCCTTGAATCACCTTGGATTACTCCAGCCAAGTCCACCTGCACAGACTAAAAAATGAAACTCGATTTCTTGGTTAGAGTTGTTACAGATGTTGGTTATGGATCTGGATCGTGTCTATGATGTTCATAGATGATATTTGAATGCTTGGAACACAAGTTAATCCATCCTAACCAAGAATTTGATACTTAAGGCAGTTTTGCAAACATAATGGTTATGGCATGTGATTTTTGATTTCCAGCTTTGTTCATGTTGATTTTAAGTTTTGAACAAGTTTGATGTTGATATTAGAGCATGTTTGACACCAAAACTTTCCCTAGTTTTTACTAATTCTCAAAATTGCAAGTTTTCTCTCTTTTGAACTATGTTTTGAGAAATTGGAGAAAGTGGAAGAAAAGTATGTCTTGGCATTACTTTGGTGTGGTTTTGAACTTGAAATCATGATCTATTTATAGGCCAATGGTTCTGAAAATGTTAGGCAAGAGTACAAGCTTTTTGGAAAATCAAAGATGCCTTAAGGGGTAAGAATGACTTTTCAAAAGAAAAAGGAAGTTTCCTCTTTTTACCATGTGTGAAAAATCTTCAATTTGATCCTATCTCATCTCAATCATATCTAGCTGATATTTATCAGCTCAATGATCCATTTGGCAAGGTTGTATTGCTTCTAGATGAAGAAATCTCAAAAATGACCTATAATTTGAAGTTTTGGATTTTGAAAATCAAGTTCATGGAGCCTTATGTTTCAATTTCAAAAGTATAGCTAGACTCCATGGATTTGTGATTTCTTGGACATTTTGGAAAGCTTGCTTCACAAGATACAACTTTCATGTTTTGAGTTTTTTCCAATTCAAATTGGAACTAGGTGAAAAAATGGCATGAAGTTTGGAAAAAATAAGAAATTTCAACACTTGGAAAATTTTCTAAGTATGAAAACTTTTGACTTTTTGTTGAATTTTTCAAATTCTTTGATTTTCTATGATCATGATGGATCATTTGAAGTATTTTGATGATTGAAAAAGTTTTGTTTTGAAAAACTTGACCAAAAGTCAAAGTTTGACTTTTCAGTGCAGATGAATTTTCATCAGATGATTCTGAAATTGACTGATGAAGTCTGTGAACTTCTGTGATGTTTTAAATCCAGAAATTAGGTCAAGATGTTGTATCTAAGATATAATGACCAATCTCTATCCAAAAAAGTCATTTCTTGCTCAAAAAGTCAGAGAATACTCATGCCCGATCAAAACCCTAATTGGTCGATCCTTGATTGATCTGTGAGAAAAAATGGATATCTGAAGATTGAAGGCTGATGATTTGATCAAGATAGATCAAATGAGGTGAGAAAAACTCAAACCCTAATTGGTTGCCTCTTAAATCAGATGAAAACCTGATGAAACCCTAATTTTGACCTGTAAAGGCTATACCCGATTAATGCTGTCTGAACTGTTAGTTGTGCAATGATGCAAATGTAAGGTGGTATATTAGGTCAAAATTTGGGGTATGACAAGGTAGCGTCAAAAATAATGAAGGAAGCCATCATGAGTCTGAAAACGAAGAAGAAGACTATATGAGCGAGCAGTATCCTAATGACGAAAAGTACAAGCAACTTGAAGACCGCCTGAATGCCGTGGAAAATCTTGAAATGTCAGGGTTGAACTTTGATGATCTAAGTTTGGTTCCCGAAGTAGTAATTCCCCGCAAGTTCAAGGTCCCTACCTTTGCTAGGTATGGTGGCATTTCTTACCCGAAGCTGCATCTGAAGTCCTATGTTTAGAAAATCCATGCTCATAATGAAGACAGGAAGCTATGGGTACATTTCTTTCAAAAGAGTTTGTCTGGAACACAGTTAGACTGGTATTATCAGCTAGAGAATACCCACATTCATACTTGGAATTATTTTGCAGATTCTTTCTACAAAAAGTATCAATACAATGCTGAATTGGCACCGACCCGTATGAAACTATAGAGCATGTTTATTGGCCATGACGAGAAGTTTAAGGAGTATGCCCAAAAATGGAGAGATCTAGCAGGAAGAGTTCAACCACCCTTGTCTAATAGGGAATTGGTTGACATGTTCATGGGAACACTGATAGGCCCATTCTTCAATCATCTAATTGGAAACTCCTCGGCCAGATTCACCGAGCTGATATTGATAGGCGAACATATCGAAGCTGGAATCAAGAGCGAAAAGATTCAAGTCGAGACATCTTCAAATGTTGCGAAGAGATCTTTTGGTGGCAAGAAAGAAACCAATGTTGTGTATGGTCAGAAGAGCCGTAACGAAACTGATCACAATCAATCTATGGGGGCAGTCCTGATCTCCAATCCCACACCAGTGAAACCTCAACAAGACAACACGCGTATACAGAACGTGCCACGAAGACAGTTTATGAAGATCAATATGCCAATGTCTCAAGCACTACAGTACATGCTAAAAGGAGAGTTGATTACTTTGAGGGATCCTCCTCAGCACGTCAACACATCCTCTCTAAAGTACGATCCAAATGCAAGGTTTGCATACAACTCCAACAGTCTAGAGCAAGACACCAACAACTGTTGGGCCCTAAAGAACAAGATTTAAGACATGATCGAAGCTCGGAAAATTGAAATCGACCCTCTTGTCAAAACTCTGAATATGATCAACGCACTAATGCCTGACCATGGTAAAAGTGCCAACGCCATTGACAATGATTCCTATGTCTTTGATGTGAATGAGTTGACCGTTTCCCTAATGACTGTCAAGAAAGATTTGTTGCAAGCTGGTTTATTTCTAGGATGTCCCGATTATTATCGTTGGTGTGAATCTGAATCAGATGGACGTTTTTGGTTGAAGAGACGCGTTGAACGCATGATGGACAATTGATAAGTGTTATTCCTAAAGGCTCCTTATATAGAGAGTCTGTGCAAAGATGTTGCGAAAAGTTTGAAGATCCAAGACGTAAGCGAGGCCGTACTTGAAATCTGGGATACCTTGGGGAAGCCAAGTGGTAAGTATGATTTCATGGTGAAGTATACCATTCCTGATAGCTACAAGATTCCAATCGAAGACATCAAAGAAACCGAATAGGGAGATGACTATCCCGAAGAATACACTGATGTGAATACAATAAGGATCACCTCTGTCGATCCTGCACCCAGAGTGGCACCTCTCACCATTACCTCATCCAGATCAATTCCATTTTCCTATGACAAATCTGTACTTTGGAATTATGGAGCCAAAGTCTATTATTATGGCGTCATGCAAGAGCCATTAACCATTGAAGACAGTAAAGTTGAAGCTACAAATCTTGACATCGACAATATCACCGGATCAAGCAAAGTAACCAAAACCGGGAGAGTGTTTTCTCCAGATCTCTCTCCTCCAAAGGATACTACTACACCAGTTTTTATTCCTGCTATTGAACCAACTCCCGAAGCCCGAGGGAAAGACAAAGTGACTCAACCTGCTCAAATAGAAGTACCAAAGGAAGTTGTTGTAGATACCTCCAAGCAAGAAACGGAGGAAATTCTGAAGATCATTAAAAAGAGAGACTACAAAGTTGTGGAACAGTTAAGACAGACTCCGTCCAAGATTTCCATGTTAGCTTTGTTGTTGTACTCTGAGGCTCATGCTAATGCCTTGGTGAAGTTTTTGAAGAACGCTCACGTACCACAAGATACTACTGTCGATCAATTCGAAAGTTGCATTGCTAGCCTGACCACCGACAAAGGTTTAGGGTTTTCTGATGTCGATCTGACTCCTGCCGGAAGAAAGCACAACAAAGCCTTGCACATCTCTATTGAATGCAAGTTCACTATGTTGTCTCTTGTATTGGTGGATACTGGTTCTGCTCTGAATGTCCTGCCGAAGAGCGCTTTTGACCGGCTTAATGCTGAATAAGTGGCCGTGAAACCCAATAATGTAATCGTAAGAGCTTTTGATGGTTCGAAAAGAAAAGTACTTGGAAAGCTTACCCTACCAATCAAAGTGGGTTCCCAGAATTTTGACTCTACTTTCTTTTTGATGGACATCTGTTCAGCTTATTCTTGCCTACTCGGGTGCCCTTGGATACATGGGTCAGGCGATGTTACCTCTACCCTGCATCAGAAGTTGAAGTACCTAGCGAAGAGGAAAATTGTCACATTATGTGGAGAAGAAGAATACATGGTGAGTCATCTGCAGTTATTCCGATACATCAAAATGGAAGCTGAATTTGTCGAAACTCCCTGTCAAGCTTTCGAAGTAATTCAACAATTCATACCTGTCGACTCTTTTGTCACTCCTGAAGTTACTAGAGTTCCGCCAAAGATGGCCTCACTAAAAGATGCCAGAGCTGTAGTTGAAGAAGGAGGTTGTACTATTTGGGGTCAGCTACCCGACTTTCCATTTAAATCTGACAATATTGGTTTGGGCTTCACCTCCAAAGGTCAGAAGATGATATGCCGCGAACGTGCCGGCGAACCTCCGTTCCGCACCAATAAGAACATAATTTATGCTATAAAAGGAGACGATGATGGTGACTTCGACATCAACAATTGGATCTTCCCGACTCCTGGCGATATAATCAACAATTGGAAGACTGAAGATGTTATACCAATCTCCTTTAGACAGGAGGAATTGGTTTTTCTGTTATGCTTTTCACTTTTTACGCTTCGAACAATAAACTCTAAGCCTAGTGCCTTGCCCGGGGCACCACGACTCATTCGTGAGGGTTATTATCTGTCATTCGCATATTTTCATTTAATAAATCATTGGAATTTTGTATTCAAATATTGTGCTCTCTGTCTTTCTTTTACTTTATCACCCTTTCAAAGGCTATGTGTTCTTACACACACACATAATACACTATAGATCCATATTCACATCGAATCTCGTCGATAACGACTATGCTATTGCTAAATATGACTTCGATAATTCTATCTACCAAGCCGAAGATGAAGGTGAGGAAGATTGTGAAGTGCCAGGAGAACTTTCCAGACTACTACAACAGGAAGAAAGGACCATACAACCACACGAAGAACCAGTTGAGGTTTTGAATCTAGGTACCAACAAAGACAGAAAAGAAATCAAGATAGGAGCGGGTCTTGAAAATAGTGTTAAAGGAAGATTGATCCAGATGCTGTGAGACTACATCGAGATTTTTGCTTGGTCCTACAAAGTCATGCCATGTCTAGACATTGACATTGTGGTACACCGACTACCAACGAAAGAAGGTTTTCTCCCTATAAAGTAGAAGGTCCGTCGTATGGGACATGAGATGTCCGAGAAAATCAAAGTCGAAGTTATGAAATAGTTAAATGTCGATTTCTTAGTCGTTACTTCTTATCCACAGTGGGTTGCAAACGTGGTACCTATACCTAAGAAGGATGGCAAACTGCGCATGTGTGTAGATTATAGAGACTTGAATAAAGCGAGTCTGAAAGACAATTTTATGCTCCCACATATTGGTGTCCTGGTTGACAATACTGCTCAACATAACTTTTTCTTCTTCATGGATGGTTTCTCTAGCTACAATCAGATCAAGATGCCTCCCGGTGACATGGAAAAGACTACTTTTGTTACACAGTAGGGCACTTTCTGCTACAAGGTCATGCCATTTGGTTTAAAAAATGATGGCGCCACATATCAGCGTGCTATGGTGGCTTTATTCCATGACATGATACATCACGAGATAGAGGTCTACGTCGACGACATGATAGCTCGACCACAAACTGAAGAAAAATATCTTGATCATTTGTGAAAGTTGTTTGATAGAATGAAGAAATACAGGTTGAGACTTAATCCGAGCAAATGCACCTTTGGTGTCAGGTCCGGAAAACTCCTGGGTTTTGTCGCCAGTGGTAAAGGTATTGAAGTTGGTCCCGCCAAGGTCAAAGCTATTCAAGAAATGCCAGCTCCCCGTACTGAGAAAGAAGTCAGAGGTTTCTTAGGACAACTGAATTACATTGCTAGATTCATTGCACATCTAACTGCTACTTGTGAGCCAATCTTCAAGTTTCTGAAGAAAGATCAAGTGGTAAAATGGAACGACGATTGCCAGACAACTTTTGACAAAATCAAGGTGTATCTACAAGCACCTCCTATCTTGATGCCACCAATCAAAGGAAGACCCTTGATCATGTACTTGACAGTATTAGAGAACTCAATGGGATATGTGTTAGGCCAACAGGACGAGTCTGGTCAAAAAGAGTATGCAATATACTACCTTAGCAAAAAGTTTAGCGACTATGAAACAAGATACTCACATCTCGAGAAAACTTGCAGCGCTTTGGCTTGGGATGCTCGCCGAATAAGACAGTATATGTTGACTCACACTACCTTGTTGATCTCTAAAATGGATCCTATAAAATACATCTTCGAGATACCTACTCTCTCCAGAAGAATAGCAAGATGGAAAGTGATCTTGGCCGAATACGACATCTAGTATACTACCCATAAGGCAATCAAAGGAAGTGTAGTAGCTGATCATTTAGCTCATCAAGCCATATATGACTACCAGTCTATGCATTTCGAGTTCCCAGACGAGGACATTATGTTAATCACTGATTATGAAGAGCCTAGACCAGACAAAGGACCTGAGCCAGGATCCCGATGAACCATGGTCTTCGATGGAGCTTCTAGCGCACTTGGCAACGGTATTTGCGTTGTAACTACATCTCCTAAAGGCGGTCAGACACCTTTCACCACCAGACTATGTTTCAACTGCACCAATAATATGGCTGAATACGAAGTGTGCTTCATGGGTATCAAAGCTGCTATTGACTTGAGGATTAAGCTCTTGCAAGTATATGGAGACTCATCTTTGGTGATTAGTCAGATCAATGGCGAACGGGACACAAAACATCCAAATCTCATTCTGTATCAAGAACATGCTTTGAATCTGATACCCAACTTCGAAGAAATCACGTTTGAGCATATCGCACGAGAAGAGAATCAATTGGTAGACGTGTTAGCTACCATGTCATCTATGTTCAAAGTCAGATGGGACAACGAAACTCCTCAAATCACTATTGAAAGACTAGACGAACCAACATACTGTTGCAAACTTTATACAGAAGGAGTAGAGGAGAAACCTTGGTTCTACGAAGTGAAGAGGTATCTCGAGGCTCAAGAATACCCTCGAGGGGATTCTGTCAAGGATAAAAAGTTCCTAAGAAGATTTTCTACCAAATTCTTCCTCAGTAATGGTGTCTTATATAAACGCAATCAAGACTTATGCTTACTCCGATGTGTAGACCAGAAAACAGTCGAACAAATCATGGAAGAGTTACATGAAGGCGCATTTGGCACCCACTCCAGTGGACATACAATGGCCAAGAAGGTTTTGAGAGCAGGTTACTATTGGTCCACTATGGAAGCTGATTGTTATCGCTATGCTTGATCTTGTCACAAATGTTAGATATACGCAGAAAAAGTACACATACCTCCAGTTCCATTGAATGTTCTCACCTCCCCGTGGCTTTTTGCAATGTGGGGCATTGACATGATCGGAGAAATAAAACCTACTGCTTCTAATGGACACCGGTTCATCCTCGCCGCTATCGATTACTTTACCAAATGGGTAGAAGAAACCTCGTTCGCATCTGTTACCAAGAATGTCGTGGCTCGATTCATCAAATATAATCTCATTTGTCACTATGGTATCCCCGAAAGGATTATCACAGACAATGGTACCAACCTTAGTAACAAGATGATCACTGAACTTTGTACGCAGTTCAAGATTAAGCATCACAACTCTTCTCCATATCGGCCAAAGATGAATGGCGTAGTGGAATCCACCAATAAGAACCCTAAGAAGATCATACAGAAGATGACAGTGACTTATAAGGATTGGAATGAGATGTTATCATTCGGTCTCCACGGTTATTACACCTCAGTACGAATATCTACAGGGAAACCCCTTTCTCTCTCGTATATGGTATGTAAGCAGTTCTACCTATCGAGGTTCAGATACCCTCTCTTAGAGTACTCAATGACGTAGAGTTAGATGAAGACGAATGAGTCCAAACTCGACTTAACCAGATCAACTTGATCGATTAGAAATGGCTCGCAGCCATCTGCCATGGATAGGCATATCATAAACGCATAATCAAAGCCTTCAATAAGAAAGTTAAGCATCCAGCGTACTAGGTGGGCAATCTAGTAGTCAAGTGCATCATCCTACCATAAGGTGATCCTAGGGGAAAATGGACTCCCACCTATGAAGGTCCATTTGTAGTCAAGACAATATTTTTTTGGGAGCCATGATCCTAAGCACTATGGACGGAGAATACTTCCTGCACCCTGTGAACGCAGACATAGGCAAAAAATACTACGCATAAACGAGACCCGCTAGGTCGACTGGCCTAGGCAAAAATAAGGGCGTCCTGGCGAACCAGAATGGTTCGGGCAAAAGTTAAGGATATATACAATAAAATGTACACCCGACAAGTCGAAAACCTACAAAGGTGGCTTGGGCAAAAATGGGTATCCCGGTAGACTGAAAACCCGAAAGGGAGGTCTAGGCAAAAGTTAGGGATTCAAGCATACGACTATAACTCATCCAGATCATCTACTTACAGACTACATCACTATCAAGATTCAAGCTTCAAATGGCATAGATTAGTTCAATCACTTTCTTCTGGCAGTAAGGAGATGAGATCTTCGAAAATATATGAGCAATAACAGAGTTGAAACTCAGCGAGATTGTTTCCACATAGCTTTTACTGTTTTCTAAATTTTTTCGACAATTTCCTCTTACTAGGATATTTGTCTCTGTGTACATGAACTTCCTATCTATAGTTTCCTTTTGCAAAATCAATACAATATCCCTTTTCAATTCCATTTTACTTTTATCTGTTTTGTTTTCATAAAGTCCAATGTTTTCTTTGAATGATTATATGCATCTGGCAATAAGCATCGGTTCACAAACATACGAAAAGCAAAGAAAAACCGCAATTACTACAGACTCTAGGAATTGAGATGACAACTAAAGTCAACCGTACATCCCCAAAGAGTCATTTCAATCCCCACAGGATAATCTCTACAATCCCCACATGATAATCTCTAAAACCCCCACAAAGCCCTCTCTCCATTGACAAAAACGAATCTCTCCAACCAGACCAATATCCCATCATCTCTTTTCAGCAGTATCCAGCACTTCAACTTCATCATATTACTCCTCGAGCAGTGATCCTGTCAACTTCATCACGTTAGTCCTCGAGCAGTGATTCTATCAACATCATCACTTTAGTCCCCGAGCAGTGATCATATCAACTTCATCACGTTAGTCCCCGAGCAATGATCCTATCAACATCATCACGTTAGTCCCCGAGCAGTGATCCTATCAACATCATCATGTCAGTCCCTGAGAAGTGATCCTCTACATCATCACGTCTGTCCCTGAGCAGTGATCCTATCAACATCATCACGTTAGTCCCTGAGCAGTGATCCTTTACATCATCATGTTAGGCCCCGAGCAGTGATCCTATCAACATCATCACGTAAGTCCCCTAGCAGTGATCCTATCAACATCATCACGTCAGTCCCCAAGAAGTGATCCTCTACATCATCACGTTAGTCCCCGAGCAGCGATCCTATTAACATCATCATGGCAGTCCCCGAGCAGTGACCATATCAACATCATCACGTCAGTCCCCGAGAAGTGATCCTCTACATCATAACGTTAGTCCCCGAGCAGTGATCCTATTAACATCATCACGTTAGTCCCTGAGCAGTGATCCTATCAACTTCATCACGTCAGTCCCCGTGCAGTGATCCTATCAACATCATCACGTTCGTCCCTGAGCAGTGATCGTGAACTTCATCACGTTAGTCCCTGCATAGTGATTATTTATCGCTACATCATCACATTGGTCCCTGAGCAGTGATCCTATCAAACTTATCTACCTTCTCAAGTTATCACATTACATTGGTCCCTGAGCAGTAACCAACCATCAATCAACTTATGTCAGTCTGTGAGAAATAATAGGTTACTTAGTATCACGTCATTCCCCATCATGGTTTGTACACATGATATTAATCCCCAGCGGAGTATCTACCAATGATTATCATTCCCCGACAGCAGCAATATCCAGACTTAAAACTTGGTCAGATAGTGCATCGGAGGAATTCACATCTCTCTTATTCCCTAGTCAGGGTTTCCAACAACTACATCCCCAAGAAGAAATCAAAGATCCTCAGAAAAACATCTTCTTTAAGATAAATATGTTTAAAATACCATGACATTTACATTCATACATTATTCGTAAAAAAAAACATAACATGAGTATTGTCATTATCTCACATGCATCATAATCTGCATATAACTAACCATATCTTTTTAAGCTAAATTTCCCACAGGTGAAACTTATTTTCTAGGCGGAAGGTCAAAAGATTAATACCCAAAACAAGATGGGAAATTTATTTGAACGACCATGCAAGTTATCAACAGATAGCAAGATACAGTTTAATACCCAAAACAAGACGGGGAAGCTATCTACATCTTGACGAAATATTCATTTTAGAAACAGCCTAGACGAAGGTTTATTCTAATTCTATCTTATCATATAATCTCTTTAGATGGCATCTTTAGTCCCATCTCCGACTACACGCCGATATCTCTCCACCTTCAGAATGTTGAATATATGGTTAAAATCAAGACATACTAGTCATCTTCATTCAAAGAAGATCACAAAGTCTAACGTACGAATCACTCTCCAGCATCCACTTCTCCAAATGGCATCTATAATCCCATTCCAGCGCATCGTCAACTGACGATCTCATTCCATACATAGGGAGTGCAAATTTTCAGGTGTACTCGAGTGTTCAATCATCTTATACCTTCAGGTCACGAAAGGCAAGCATACCAATCTAACCCTTCAGGTACAAGAAGATTTAAGAGGGGCAACTTTTATACCCCAAAAGTTTCCCTCATATTTCTCAAGACAATACACATCTCCATACTCAAGAATTTTTCAAGGGTTGACCAGATGAACCTCTTCTAAGCAATCAACCCACAACTAGGGTTTTTCTTCTCTCAAGACAAAATTAAGTTCTAATACCTCAAGTGGTCATCAGACCTCCTCACGTGTCTCAAGGGATCATTATGTCAAGTTTCAAGCCTCATAGCTCATGTTTTCTTTGTCAATTGCTCGGATGGTTGAAAATTAGTTATATTGGACAAAAAGTCAACTATGGTCAACATACAGTCAAACTTCATAATTTTTGGTCAACATCAATATTTTGGAGTCACATTCATCATATGATCAAGTGTTGATCATGAATAAGCAAGAAAACTCAAGATTTGATCAAAAGTCAAAGTTTCCAAGTTAGGGTTTTTGAACCAAAAGTCAACAGAACTTTGACCAGGCATAACTTTCACATACTTTATTAGAAATTTTCCACCAAAGCTCATTTTGAAGGGAATTCAATCTACAACTTCATGTCTCACAAGCTTTGTCCAAAAATGCTTCATTTGAGAGTTATGGATCAAGACATTATAGGTCGTCCTAAAAGTCAACAAAACGTCATCTTTTTTGAAAAGAAGTGTACATGATCATGGAAACTTAAATGAAGATGAAACCAAAAGGATTGTTTAGAGGACATCTTGAGCTTTCTAAAAAATCCAATAAAACTTTAAAATGTTGAAAATTGAGCAAGATACAAGTTGTGCAAGTTTGACATTATTAAGGAGGTGCATGAAGAGAAATACTTAGCAAATGCAGATATTTTCAAAATGGGCCTAAGTTTTCATGATCCAAACTTAATCTTGACATTATCTATGGCCTGAAAACTCAAGTGCACGCCCATCTTGTATTTATTTGATTTATTTTTGCATTTAATGATTTAAATGAAATTTTAACTAAATAAAATACAAAGGTAAGAGTTAAGATGAGTAGGGTTTGCTTTCTACTTGTCTTGAGGTCCAAGATAGCCCATGCTAGCTGGAAATTTCGTGCACCATGCATTAATACAAGATTGATCCAAATATGAAAGAATTTGATAAAATATGTCAATCAAATATTTTGCATTGAAGTTGATATATTTTCCACAAATGCTTGACCTAATCTCTGGCCTTATATATACATAGCACATTTAGATATCAAAGAAGATGAGTTGGGCAGCCAGAAAACTAGGGTTCTTGTTAAAAAATTTCAAGAGAAAGTTGCACCATTGAAACCCTAGTTTCATCCATTCTCAAGCAATTCCAAGCACTCTATTGTGCTCCCGAGTTAAGATAGGGTAAGTATGGATTAAAATCTATGACCAAAACATCCTTAATTTCATGCATCATTAAGCTTTTATTACATATTTCTCTTTAATTCGTATTTCTATTTTTATGATGTTTTGATCTAAACTAACCATGTTAATTGTTTCATAGAACTTAAAAAAATAGATATCCACTTAGCTAGTCACTCACCCAAACACCTTCATTCTAGGGGTGTTCAAAATTTTAGTTAATTGAACCAAATCTCTTGTTTGAATTGAATTGGGAAAAACTTAAACCATTTAAATGGTTAATGAATTGAATTGTATATTTTAACCAATTCAATTAATCTAATTGAATTTAAAAACCAATTTAAACTATTTTAAACTCTTTCCACAATTTTATCAAAAACTTAAATACTATTATTAAACAAATTCAATAAATGTAACAAAAAATGAATAATTTAATTTTTTGTATTTATTATTGACAAATTTTTAAATGATTTCTTCCCCAAATTGAACCCTAGAATTTCAAATTTCATTGAACACTTTCTCTCTAACTTACACCCAACTTCAATTTCAATTTCCCCAAACTCATTTTCATTCGATTACAATTGATTTCACATTTACTCAGTTTCAATTTCACTAGATTTCAATTGATTTCAAGTTTACTCGGTTTCAATTTCACTATGTTTCAATTTCACTATGTTTCAATTTCACTCGGTTTCAATTTCAGGTTCGATTTTTGTTTGTGATTTCATTTGCTGATTTGAGGATTTAGGATTAATTTTCTGATTTGTGTGCATTTTTTATTTCGCCAACTGCAACCATTCAAGCTTTTTTGAGAGGTTCTTCGGTGGTGGTTTCTGCTCCGATGAGTAGTGGAAAGACCTTGATTATGGAGGATATGACAGTTGCTACAGTAGCTAGAGGACGACGATTATCCTACTCTCAATTTCGATTTCAACTATTTCACCAGATTTCATCTTCTATACTCTGATCTTTTTCGTGCAAACTCTTCTTCGATTCTTTTTAAGGTAAACTCTTCTCTACTCCATTCTTGTCTGTAGTTTAGATGTCTTTGTAAACTGTGGTATATATGAGTTAACTAGTGTCTTTGTAATTTTTGTTGTTGATTTTGAATGGTGTATGAAATTGAGGTTTTTGTTAAGTAAACAAGGTGTTTGTTAAAATGCCACAATGAGTTTTCTTATGTTGATTTTGAGTATAAGTTATTTATAATTGTCGTACCATGTTTGTCAATAGATAGTTCATTGAGAACGTCTAATTTGTTACTTCTTGGCCCTCCATCGATACCGTCGCTCACCATGTGTTCTGTCTTATGTACCATAGGGTTTATGAAAATAACTTATGGTATGTGCATAGCTGTTTTTAGCTTTTTTTGTAAGCTCTCTAAATTAACTCATGGAAACAGCTCATTAAGGAATAGAGGCTACCTTAAGCAAAACTGAATGAAAACTAAGAGAAAAAAGACTACATCATTAAGATAAAAATTGGATGTAATATTTTTAAATCATTGTAATTTATAACTACCAAGTATGATTTGATATATTTAAACCAAAAAACACAACAATACATAAGGATACCACATATATAGCAATTGGAGTTCATTGCAACACAGTACAAGCAAAACTGATAATATTAGGAGAACTTGGAATTTCAAGACCAAGGTTAAATATCATACCAGTTGCTCCCAATTTATACAACTTGTTATGATAGAAAGAAGAACACATTGAACACCAGCGCCAACTTGTATACAAATCCAAAGTCCTTCTCCTCCCACTTGAACCCAAAATGCCAATGCAGCAGCGACAGGAATCCTAAAGAGGTAGAAGGCCCCTAGATTCACATAAACTCCTAGGTGTTGCCATCCACAGCCTCTAGCAATCCCTGAATCAAAGAGTAGTATAACAGAATATCATGTTAGAAATAGTTGAATATCGTTTATGGTATTACAAATTAGTTATGCCGAGAGGGGATTTTACCTGCGATAACACCTTGTAAGTTGTCCAATATAACAGATATACAAAGCCAAGGAGCCATGATAGTGACATAATCAACAACTTCCTTATCATTGCTGAAAATGTAACCATAAACATGGAGGCATGCAAAAAGGTTGCACTCACTATAGTTGTTTCAATGAGTGATAGTGAGAAAGCACCTAACACGGCAACACGATCTTCAAATGGATTCCCAGCTCCTATATGATTTTATTTAGTGTGTGTTTAATTTGAAAAATCGTTACTAATTTAGTTTCATCTTTAATTTATGCGTTACTTAGGATAAATGTTTAATGTAGTTATCTTTTTCAGATACTTATATCAAGAAAGGAAGAGCTAGAAGCAGCTATATCACCTGCAATGGATGCTGTAATAAGGATATTCAAACGCGTCTCTGGATTATCTGAAATCAACAGTGAAATTAAAGGATCTGTTGGGGTTACAGCTTGTTCCATTCGATTATTGGTGGCATCAACATAGGCTATCAGTTTAATTGGAAAGCAAGGGCCGCTAATCAGATCCATACAGGATAGTTCTGGTGCCTCTGTTAGAGTAATGTCATTTGGTATGCTTCCTACCCTATTTTCCAATTATACATTTATTAGTGGCAATTATTGATTTGTGTGGATTCTCTTACATTTACTAATGATACGCGAAGCATAGTAATTAATCATGGGTCAAGTTCTCTCTAATAAAAATTTAACATGCTAAATTAAGGGACATATATCGTTAACACTAGTCAAGAATCATGGCGTAAAGATATTGTCGTCAGTAATTATTAATTATGCACGACTAATAACAATAAACATCATTTGTCTAAGGCTGTGAGGCAATAGATACTATAACAGCATGCCGGAAGTTTAATCTTGAATACATTATTTTAATGCCAATGCCAAATTATTTTCATGAAGATGAGGTGCAATATACATGGCCAGTAGGTAAAATTTTGGGCTTCTTTTTTCTTAGGACATTGGCAGAAATGAATATTGAGTCTACACCTATTGACACAAAGGGCTTTCAGACACTCGTTCAATTGGTACACTTTCAATCATTTTTTTTCAAACTTTTTCGCATGCTTCTTCGAAAAGCTTTCTTAATCACGCTTGACACAGTGAGTATATGATAAATTGACACACCACAAATTAATTGCATAAGGATACCACCATGCGAGATAATTTTGATTTGTATAGTGGATTATTTATATGTAACAAATTCGCTCACAAAGAGGTATGAAACTATCTCATTCATTATATTGAAATATTAAAAGAAGTATGCGAAGATAGACTCATGGGTTGTGTCAAATATACAACTAGAAAATCTCCAACATGCCTTGCAAAAAGTTAAAGAGATGCTGGTTCAAAGGATGAGTGAGGAGTTGAGTCCAAAACAAGACTGAATGAGTGAAGAGCAACATTTTTTTGCAGTATCCTGTTTATTTTGCATTTGAGGATGACAACATCGATGTTGTGTTATTGCATTGATGAGTTCCTTTCAAACCGAATGTGACGAGCAGATCAGAGAAATAACAATGACAAACTTGACACAGCAGCAAAATCAAGCTATGGAAACTTCCTCAAATCACGAGGTACTTATTCTTTCTCCATGCGATTTCCTTTGAAATCATATTTTTGAATTTTATTCCGTTAAGGTTCTCAATTCTTGTGTATACACACTTTCTACTTCAGTTCTATATAAATGTACTATATTGTTTTCATTTTACAAATCCCGTGTTGTTTGAGGGCATGGGACATTACATTGATTAACTCTTTTCAAACCATTTGACGAGCAGATAAGCGAAATAGCATTGACAAACTTGACAAACCAACAAAATCAAGCTATGGAAACTTCCTCAAATCACGAGATACTTCTTCGCTCTTTCTTTGAATTTTTTTTCATTTGTGTTCTCAATTCTTGTTTATAAGCTCTTTCTGCTTCAGTTCTATATAAGTGTACTATGTTGTTTTCATTTTAAAAATCCCATTATGTTGGAGCTTAGGACATTTCATTGATTAATTCTTTTCAAACCATTTGACGAGCAGATCAGCGAAATAACATTGACAAACTTGACAAACCAACAAAATCAAGCTATGGAAACTTCCTCAAATCACGAGAAGGTACGTTTTCTTTCTACATGTGATTTCATTTGAAATCGTATTTTTGATTTTTTTTTCCTTCAATGTTCTTAATTCTTGTGTGTACACTTTTTCTGGTTCAGTTCTATATAAGTGTCTGGATTTCTTGTTTTAATTAGTAGTACATTACATTGATTGATTAACTCTTTGCCTGCTTGATGATTTCAACGACACAAAAACCTGGATGGAAAAACTCTGGCCATATATTGGTCCTGGTTTTCTTGTTTCCTTGGCTTACCTTGATCTTGGAAACAATAAGTATATTTTTCTTAAAATCTCTCTCTGATTCTCTTATGTTTATGCTTACTGGTTTTTGTTTTATATTTTTATAATTCAGTGGAAACTGATTTGCAAGCTGGAGCTAACCACGGATATGAGGTAAAACAATCTATGGTTCGATCATGCTGCTGGCAAATTTCTCTTCCTATTAAATTTACCTCTAAGTTTACCACCATGCAAGATAGTTTTGATTTGTATAGTGGATTATTTATATGTAATAGATTCTCTCTGAAAGAGGTATGAAACTACCTCATTCATTATATTGAAATATTAAAAGAAGTATGCGAAGATAGACTCATGGGTTGTGTCAAATATACAGCTAGAAAATCTCCAAGATGCCTTGCAAAAAGTTAAAGAGATGCTGGTTCAAAGGATGAGTGAGGAGGTGAGTCCAAAACAAGACTGAATGAGTGAGGAGCTGCATTTTTTTCCAGTATCTTGTTTATTTTGCATTTGAGGATGACAACATAGATGTTGTGTTATTGGATATCAAGAAGAATGATGCTTCTGGTCAGCCTGTCACGGAAACTACTGGAGGGTAGGTTTAATTCCATGAATAAGGCTTCCATGTGATTTGTATTTTGTCAATGATTTCTTATAAAATCTTACAGGTTAGAGTTTGTGGGACAACAACGTATGTAGCACAGACATCATGGATTCAGAATGCAACCGTCAAAGAAAACATATTGTTTGGTTTACCAATGAACATGGACAAGTACATGGAAGCTTTAAGAGTGTGCTATCTTGAGAAGGATCTTGAAATGATGGAATATGGTGACGAAACCTAAATTGGAGAGCGAGGAATAAACCTTAGTGTCCTTAGAGTTGCATATCAGGACACTGACATCTATCTACTTGATGATGTGTGTAGTGTTGTTGATGCTCAACAGGATCTTTTATTTTTAAGGTATGCACAAAGCTAAAGTTTCTAGTTTTTAAGATTACAAACAATACATTATAGTATCAATCAAGATGATATTGGTTTCCTTTATAAATGAATTGTAATTTGAAATTTCTAATACAAATCACAAGTGATTCTCCATCATTTTGCAGGAATGTATCATGGGATCTCTCAAAGATAAGACTGTTTTACTTGTAACTCACAAAGTTGATTTCTTGCATAATGTTGACTCTATAATGGTATGCATATATGTTCCCTAAAAAATTTCTTACCAATAGTGAATGTACATTCATGATATAGTATTAAGTCTTATAATTTGATACAATCTTTGAAGGTAATGCGTAAAGGAAGAGTAGTGCAAAGTGGAAAGTATGATGAACTTCTCAACCCCAACCCACTCAACTCCAACATATTCCGTAATAAAGATGACGTCGACGTAATAAAGATGACGTCGAAAAATCACATGAAGAGCATAATAATGAACTTTGATTTGTACTATTTTCTTAACTTGGTTATAATTTGGATAGTTTTATTTTTTAAAGTTGGGTAGACAAATGAATATTAGTAGCGGTTTTCTGAGGAATTTTTAGTAATAGGATTGTAAGAATTTGTTACTATTATAATATTATCTTTTATAGTAAATTGTTGTTATAAGAATTTCTCTTATTTAAATTAAAAATATTTAAATTTTTCTTTATATTATGATTATTTTAAAATATAATTTATAATGTTTTAAAAATAAAAAAATATTTAATATGAGAAATATATTACCTGCGGATTTTCCTGCGGTTATTTCCTGCAGACTTTCCTGCGAAAATTACTACACAAAGGTATTACCGGGGAACCATAAATCGCTGGAAAATCAGCAGGAAACGAGTTTCCTGCGGATTTTTTGCTCAAATCCGCAGGAAATTCCGCAGGAAAATCCGGTTTTTCTAGTAGTGTTTCAAGGATTAAAAGGTGCCATAATTTAAAGGATTCATATTACTAGAAAACTTTTATGTTTAAGCTACTAATATTTTGATTAGCGCATAACAGGTGTTGTTTATATGAACATGTTACAATCCTCGCCATAATTCCATGTTGACCCAATAGAACATAGGGAAAATTTAGAAGAGTGAATACTTTGACAAGATCATAAACTAAACCAAACCTTGAACAAATGGTAATTGACTTTATACGAACAGTTATCGTGGATCATGTTAAAAATACCACTAACTTAGAAATTGATGGTGAAAGAACAACAAGGGTGTATGTTGTGTTTAATCCAAACACTCTGCATAAAAACATAGTCATCCCTTAAGTCTGTTAGAAGGTAATAATTTAGTGTTTGAAGTCTGTGTTCGATTATGGTGTGTTCAACATATTCTAACTATGTTGAGTAGATTATCTGTATTCGACAAAGTCAAATACAACATATACTTGTTTTGTTTAAGTAGGGAGTCGGAATGTGACTTGTATATTTTGAGTTTAGGTCTTGGTTGCTTATAAATAGGCATGACATTGTAATTCAAAAAGTAGATGTACCATTTCAACAACAAACTTCACATAATAAATTTCTTTTTCTCTCAATATAGTTTTATTTCCCCTCTCTATTCTTTTTGAAACTTATATTTTCCATTTGTTCCAATAAATTGGTATCAGCGAGCCCCATTATAATTCAAAATGAATATGTAATGGAAAACAGAACAACAACATCAACATAATTTCCAACAACCTATCGATTTTTGAAGGTGAGAACTATGAAATGTGGATTGCACAAATGAAGGTCATCTTCATATTTCAAGATATGGATGAAATCGTGAATAATGGATTACCGACATTCGAGGCATATGCGGATGATGTGTATATGGTGGCACACAAGGATCAAAGAAATAAAGATACAAAACACTTTTGTTGATTCACTAGTGTGTTTATCCAAACATGTTCGAGAAGATCATTGAAGAAGAAACGTCCAAAGAAGTGTGTGACAAGTTGAAGAACTTGTACGAGATGAAAAACTGAAAAAGGTGAAGTTGCAAACGCTGAGAAATCAGTTTTAGATAGCACAGATGAAAGAATATGAATTGGTTACAAATTTCTTCTCAAGATTAGTAGTGAGATTGTAAGAAAGTGTTGACATCTCTGACTGCAAATTTTGATTACATTGTAGTGTCTATTGAAGATTCCAAATCCTAGATGAGATGAAGTTGGAAGAACTTCAAGCTTCATTAGATGCTCATGAATTAGGATGCAGTAGAGGAACTGAAAAATGCATAAGGTGTTTGAACATGCACTACAAGAAAAAATCTAGTTAATAATGAGAAGTCAAGCAAGTATTCAAATGATTACTCTAATTCAACCAAGAAATACACGATTAATAAGTATTTCTAAGTATCGAAAGTAATCTAAGAGGGGGTGAATTAGACTAACCGATATCAATGAATTTTTCTCGATTATTAATGTTATCAATGCTGTTCTTATTTTTCTGGAATGGTTATGAATGTTAAAGTGCTGAAAATAATTGAAATAAAATAAAGAACACCAAGATATATACTAGTTTCCTTATCCAAACCAGGTTACGTCTAGTCCCCTCACACCCCGTGAGAGATTTTACTATGTTAGAAGCGTTACAATCGATCCACTAAATTCTCTTAGCTTTCTAACACAATCACAAAGGCACACCACCTTTTGATTTTATAACATACAAGAGAAAGCATACTACTTTTAGTTGAATGCAATGATCACTTAAACTTGGTGAACAAAACATAATTTGAATAATAGATGAAGAATATATTGCACATGTATCAATTATGAGAAATGATCTTCCATTCCAAATGAGTAATTCGTTGTGTATAATAATTAAGTGCACAGAACTTGAAAATGAAACTTTAATATGCTTGAACAAGATTTGGTTATGCATATAATTTTTAGCTTTGAAGACAACAACACATATATTTTATATTTAAGTGTACAGATAAATACTTTTTTATTTTGGATAGTCGTATGGAATGATCATTGGAATCATTGATGGCACGCCTAAGAAAAACTATTGCATCCGCTTCTAAAGAAATATCAACAATATTAATAAATGTTGAATGTCTCTTTAGAAGAGGATCTCTGATAAGCTTTTGCTTCCAAATCAGAAGTACAAGATGTGTTTCTAGAAGAGGATTTGTGTGCTTATCATATAAGATTTTTCTTCCCACTCAGAAGACAAGATTTATTTATAGAAAAATATTTATGTGTGCTTCTCATATAAGCTTTTGATTCTAGCTTAGAAGTCAAGATTTGTTTCTCAAATAAGCTTTTGCTTCCAACTCTGAAGACAAGATTCTGACTCTGAAGACTTTAATACTCGTGTAACTCTCATCTAAAGCAATCTTTTATATACTCATCATTACTTCAGATCAGAAGTATTTCATTAGAAGATAAGATCCTGAAACTTGCACTAGAAGAAATAGTACAATAGTACAGTACGAATCCTATTATGGTAAAAAGGTTTGTACGACCAAAGGGATTTGTCTCCCATGATATCATACTACAGTTATGAAATCTGGCACTAAAAGTGATGTGTCTACAATACAACGGTCTAGCTTATGAGCCTATATAAAGGATCATTATTCCATTGCAAAAAAAAAAAGAACTTTTGAGGAATTTCAAATGATCCATTTTGAAAAAGTTCGAATAAGTATTGAAAATAAGAGTTAATGTGTAAATCTCAACGTGATAAAGATTCATCCAAGAAAAAATAAAAAACACAAAGAGTTGTTTCTCATATTTGCAGGGTCGGCCCTGTGCAAGTGCAACAAGGACCTTAGCACAAGGCCCCCAAATTTATAGTGCCTCACTTAAAAAAACGCAAAAAATGTAGTAAAATCATATTATATAAATTAATGAGTGAAAGTTAATAACAATTGACACGCTAGCCGAGCGGTAGTGTTGTTGGTGCTACCTTATTCTAACGCTAAGAACGTGGTGAAGGAACTGGACAAACTTATCCGAGAGGAATATCAATGAAGTCGCCATCAGATGCTTTTTTATCTCACCTAAGGAGAAAGGTACACATATCTAAGAAAACCTGAAAGGGATAAGACATGGTCTTGCGACCGAGAGATAAGGGTAAGAGATTTTATTACGCGAGGGGAAGGTATTAGCACCCCGCGTCCGTAGTACTCTACGGTATCCACTTCTACTTTCTATGTAATGGGTGTGGGTATTTATCGCTACAGTGCATGTGAAAGAAATAAAATAAACAAACACGGGGAAAAGAATGAAGTATTTACAAATTTTGCTCGATCAAGCCAGGTGACAAGATACCTACGTATT
Organism: Vicia sativa; assembly: GCA_021764765.1. Lineage (NCBI taxonomy): Eukaryota > Viridiplantae > Streptophyta > Magnoliopsida > Fabales > Fabaceae > Vicia > Vicia sativa. The sequence continues at coordinate 122,492,156 of CM038793.1, read as the reverse complement.
CCCTCGTGCAATGGGAAAGTCAGAGCGTCATAGTTTGGCTCACATGTTTTGGTGGGTTGCAATGTTTTTTATGTGAAATTACATTCCGCATCCTCACAATTGCAACTCGTGCTTGGCGTTACAGCTATAACAAGTCTCATGCTCGGCCGCTCGCACACTTATCAATTTTAACACACTTTTTGAAAAGATTTTCAAAGAAAAGAAGTCCGAAGACAAAAAGGTTTGAAGTGAGGTTTGTTTCTTTTACCTTGAAAAAGGAGTTTGAACCATTATTAAGTGGTTTGATTTTCAAAAGAAAAGAAAACAAGTTTTAGTTTTATTACATGCAAGGATGCAAAAAAATAAAATCATAAAGGAAAACTAACTAGTTCTACCCCTAATGTTGTCATACATGGATTGCAACCTCAGGTCTAACTTGAATCGCTACCTAAGATAGAGTCGAGAGAATCCTAAGGGAACATGGAAAAAGTTAACAACCTAAGTCTATATCCAATCTCGAATCTCTACCTAAGATAGAGTCGAGAGAACAAAAGGGAGGAGATAAATGTTCACAACCTAAATCTATGTCTAAGGGAGTTACCTAAGGGAGAAAGGTATCACAGCGTGATATGAATTATCAAGTATGAGGAGCATATGAGTGAGGGTATCAAAGCATATGAATTCGGACCCCATGACAAAGCATGGAGAATCAGAATAGGGAACTCTTGCCACTTTTTATTATTGACTCGATAAAGGAAGCACCACGATTCGCATGAGCTGAGCTGACACGGACTAGACCTATGCGGGGGTTGATTGCAAACGCTTTCCGCGTGCCAATAATATCATCATATATCAATATCATCAGTATCAAAGTGGGACTTGAGGGGCCACTTTGGGTTGCCTAACCACTCATGACCTATGCAATCACAAATGATGAACACTTACTGAAAGCTACCTCCCTATGCACGAAAGAGGATTTTAAACAAACCACACACAGTTAGAAAACATAATTGCCTTAAACAGGTCTTTAAATAAACTAGAGGGGTTACTGAACATGCTACAACTACGGAATCCCCATCATGCATCTCTAATCCAACTTCTCATGGAAAAAGAAAGCGGTAAAACCCTACTTCTCATGCTCTCTAGAAAAGAGGTAATAGAATGCGGTAAAAAAGGTATAGAAAATAACAAATGGATAACAATCCGTAAGAAAAAATCAAGCAACAAAATACTGCAGAAAACTTAAAGTACTACTAACAGCAAAAAAGCAATGAAATGTGTGCAAGCATATAAACCTACAAGAGATTGTAACCCAAACAATACAGACAAAGGATGGGCGCACATGTGTGCTACATCAAGAGATGTGTTATACACGTCCAAGTCAATCGGATAAACCTGCAAGAAGGTGCAAATCAAGCAAGCAGACAATAGAATGCACATGCATGTGTGCAAAATCGAGATGTGTGTCGTACATATCCATAACCTAAGCACCTGCACAAAACACCTCTCATACAAGACTCCATAAGATAAGAGAATATGAGATTTCATGTCAATTGATCCAAAAAAAAATTTCCGTCCTAGACCACGCTAAGCCTGGTCTACCGCTCTAAGCCCAATTTCCTAAACTGTGAACCCCAACTTCGAGAGAGTTTCGCGCTTAGCGGGCCACTGGTGGTGCTAAGCACGACCTACAACTTCAAAATTTTTCAGCTGCGAACCAAATATTCTTTCCATGACATTCTCATGCCAAAGACCAGTCCAAACAGTCAAATAACAAAGAAAAGTTCTTATCAGAAGCACCAAAACTCAAAAGCAATTATTTATATGCAAAATTCATGAGAATGAAAGCATGACAATGCATCGATTCAATATAAAATATGCAAATTATATCATGAACATGTGAAGAATGCACAATAAGGCATCAAATCCAAATCAACATGCAAAGTGATTCATGACCATGCATTAACTCACACCTCAACACATTTCTGGTTCAAATTTCAAGCTACAAACATGTAATCTCAATTTGATTAATCAATGCCAAATTTGGTTAATGAATGAACATGCAATGTCTAACTCAAACATTAGCACAAACACCTAGCATGCATGCAAATTAAATCATGAATACGCTTTCAAATTTACATCTCGACACATGTTTGAGTTCACAAAATCAAGAAATTAGCATGTTCAATCAATTCAATCAATCAATGTGAGAATTATTCAATGCATGAACATGCAATTTCTAACTAAATTATTAACACAAACACTTAGAATGCATCAATTCATACATAGATTTAGCACATGAATCAAGGTATGAACCTAAGGTTAATGACTTGCAATTCAAGGTTTCCAATCAACAAATCAATAGCATCAACAATTAATCACTTGAATAAGCATTATTCATATGAAAATCAATTTATCAAATAAGTGCTTATTTCATCCAATTCCGGATTCCATCATGATTATCACATCAAATTAAACTTTCTCAATATAATCCATGATCTACATTCAATTCCTCAATCAAATGTCTGATTAATTTTCAATTATAGAAAAGTGCTTATTCAAGAATCAATCATGTGAAAGTGCTTAAATCAAGAATTCTCACCGTCGAAACGAAGAGGAGAATGAGGAGAAGAGATCTCCGATGTCGAATTAAAGATCAGAGAAGATAATAAGGAGAGAGAGGCGAGAAATCCTAGAGAGATAGAAGAGGAAAACTTCAATTCTTCACCTCGACACCTTGAACGTTCTTCAATGTTCTTGAGAAAACTTGATGAAAATACTTGATTTGATTCTTGCGAATCGAGAGAGAATAGAATAGTGTGTTTGTGGTGAATTTTTTGACAAATAAAAAAAAATCCTCTTCTCATATGAGAGTGAAATTTAATTTATATGAGATTTCCTTGAGTAAAATTGGGTTCATGATTGGGCCCAAATTGCATGTCCACCAAAATTTAGTAAACAGTGCCAAACCTCGGAACCCGTGCAGAATTTAAACTCAGGCTCTTCACGAAAAATGTCCGGAACGAAAAAAAAATTGCGGGAGTCAAAATTTCAACTCAATCGGACGAACGATTGAGGAGATATGAATTTTTGAAGTTTCAGCACACTTTTGGATATCTGACACATGCAGAATTTTTATTGCGCCACTCGGGGAAGTTGCCTCGAACGAGGAGCTTATGATCAAAATCCAAACTCGGGATGTACATAACACTCGAACCCAAAAAAATTTGTGAACTTTCGGCACTGGTCCCACCACGTTTCGATAAAAATCGAGCGAGATATGATTTTTCGGGCGTTGCGCGTTAGATGAAAAATGCTCGGTTCGTCTCAAAATCAACTCCAAAAAATAAAATTCTGGTATTGATTGATAAATAATCAGCTCTCGCTTGTGATTGAAATTTGTAGAGGGATTCGATACGGAATTTTAGACACTTTCCCCGCTCAGTTTTTATTTTCCATCTAGGAGTTATGAATTTTTTAGTGCACCGAGAACACGATCCACCCATAAAATTCAATTTATCCCACTTGAAAAAGTTGAATTCTTTCGAGACTTTCTGTACATAATCGGATTCCGACTTGTGAATGAAAGTTGTAGATAATATGCAGAGGGACTTACCAGTCAAAAATCATCAGAAAATACCCAACGAGCTAAGAGATACGAACTTCGGAGTGTCCAAACGCACAAAAAAACCAAAAATTCACTTTATGAAGAAAATGAATGATTAAAGTCTTTTCATGACGAAATGGACTTCGATCTGAACAGATGAATTGGAGAACATATCGAAATGGCCCCAATAATCATGGAACCAAGCCGAGAAGACGTTCTGACAAGAAAATTCAGCCTCAAGCATAGGAACCGAAAAATATTGATTTTTTGGCCCGAAAATAATATGAATGACCGAAACGCATAGTTTCTTCCGCAAATTGAGATTCTCTTAGTCTCATCATTGTATGATCAACAAATTATATGCATGTAATGCACCTATAGGTTTAATGTAGGCCAATTATTTTATTAAAAAACGAAGAGGGCGAATTTTGGGGTACAATAGTTTCCCCTATTCAATCGTCTTCGACTAGAGGGTGAGATTAGCGCGAGACTTTTGAACACTCAAGGTAGGAGAGGATTTAATACTTAATATAACGTTAAAATTCGCGCTCTGAAAACGAGCGGGTCTTATTATATTTTTCCAGTTTTCTAAATTTCCAATTTTTTGTGTTAGATACGCCGAGCCAGGGTTACGCACCTCTTTGATGATATTTAGGGATTTGGAAGCTCAAGTGTAGTAACTAGAGTTCCAAGCTGATGATTGTCTTGCTTATCCCGCTGGCGGGAGCCCTATTTATATCAATGATTCATGGAGTCCCTCTTCCGCTTCCTGCAACTGCCCAAGCGCATTAACTATGGCTTGGAGATGAAGGGATCGACTGTTTCAGGCCATGATGGCTCATTCTCTAATGCCTCTTAATGGCTTCATGCTCTCGTTACTTCCCCAATCTGTAACATCCACTCCTATCCGGGACCCCATTCCGAACAGATGATCGGACCGTATCCCGAGGTGGATCCCGGTCTCCTATCCCAATTCCAGGAACCAGGCCGGGCACGGGTCTCACATCACTATCCGAGATATACTCCGGACGCCAACGAATCCTCCTCCGACCCTTCATCTCGGTTGGGTATTTATGCATGATCATAAGCCCCCTTGGTCATACTGGTTTATGCTTTTGAAACCGTGTGATCAATCATCCAGAAACCATAAGCCCACAACGAGATGTATTCCCGGAAACCTTTTAAATTTCTGCACGTGACCTACACGCTTCCAGCCAAATGGTCACCTGTAGTTTTAATGATTACCCTTTAAGTAGGGTATAACTACCTATAAGCCTTCTCCTCCTTTTTCCTATTATATCGCACTTATTCCTTTCCCAAGAAATCCTCCTTCCATAACTTTAATAACCCTACTGCATTCCTACAGTCACTTGCTTCCAAACTCTCTTCTAGCCTTTCAATCATCCATTCAGGTATCCTCTTTCTCCTCTCTTTCTCTTATTATTTTTTAATCAGAAAATGGTCATTATTAGAGAGTGTGACGATTTCGGTCGTAAGATACACTTAAGTAACGAAGAACGCAAAATCTTGTTTGAGGACTGCATGCGTGAAATGAGAGGTGCTCAGAGGGTAATTGAACTAAAAAGGGTTATGGACAGGGTTAACACTGAAGTTCTCACTTCTGACAGTGATTCTGACCCTGACTCTTCAGGTTTGGTGGAGCTTATAATGGAATCCAACAAACTAATCAAAGGAGAAGCCATAGGCTTCAAGCAAAGCTTGATAAAAGACGTAGAGATTGCTACCTTGCGTTCTCTTTGGAATGTTTCTTCCACAGGAAATGAGGATGATGTGATTTTAGAACCCTGTGAATCTGGGGAAAATGTTTGCATGATCCAGCCCAGAGGAGTTGACTTTGAATGATTTTATTTTTACGACGGGGTCATAGAAGAGTTTAGTATCCAATTCCCCCTCTCCGACTTTGAAACTGACCTCCTACGCACCATGAATGTTGCTCCCTCTCAACTCCGACCAAACAGTTGGGGGTTTATCAGGGCATTTGAGGTAATCTGCCAAGCCCTTATGATAGCCCCCACTATCGGCCTGTTCTTCTCCTTTTTTGAGATAAAAAATGCTGATCCTGGGAGCTGGCTTGCCATCAGCGGCATCCCGAAAAGGAGTTTTCTTCAAGCCTATACCTCAAACTTCAAAGGTTACAAGGAACGCTTCCTCCGAGTCAAATGTGGCTCCCGATGTCCTCAAGTTATTTACGGTGCCGATGGGCACCACAAATTTCCCTTATACTGGACCAGCGACCCGTTACCTATCTCTGGTTTTGATTACGACAGCCTAAATGAATCCAAGACCCTATCCCTGGAATTTTTGGATTCCTTCAGGTCAATCAGGGTCAAGGACTTGCTTGCCCTGCCTCCAAAGGAAGTCCCCGACTTCCTAGGTAAGCAATTTTTAACAAGCTCCTTCCAATTATCCTCATCATACTTGTCTAATCCTTCTTTGCTCCTCTTTTGATGCAGACAAAATGACAAACATGTCCGTGAAGGAACAAAGAAAACTTATGGCAGCAGCACGTGCTGCCCAGATGAGTGACGGCGGTCCTTCCGAGACCAAGTCAAACCTGGCCGGGCTGGAAATCCGTGTTCCAAAGAAGAAAAGGAATACAACGATCAGGGCGAACGCATCGGAAACTGCTGTGATCACCGCTTCACCGGTCAAGCTCACCGCTGAGCCTGAACCAACCATTGAACCCGCCTCAAAGAAGCTCAAAACTATTATGGGGAACGAAAACAATTCGGCAGATTGGGAAATGTCAACCCTGCTAAAGGAAACCGGCGACAGTTCCAACCGGACCTCCACAGAAAACAAGTTCTGGTTTGCTGATTTTGACCGTCTCAAATTCCTATACGATCACCTCAATGCTACTGAGGATGTAACCAAGATGAGGAATCTAGGTTCACAACAAATCACAAAGCAGCTAAGCTCGTACCTGATGAGGTGCACTGTGCTTACTCGGAGCCTGTTCGAATCTGGTGACGATGTGGAGCAGAAGAGGTCCGACCTGGAGAAGGAAGTCACAACGCTAGCCGATAACAAGAAGTTCCTTTATGAAGAAAACTCCGTGCTCAAGAACAAGATCTTGGAAGCTGCCGAGAATATCACGGCCTTGGAAAACAAGAACTCGGAGTCTGATAGTCGGGTCAAAGCTTTAGAAGAAGAACTTGCCCAGGCCAAAACCTCGGCTAGTGAGTTGTCGGCCAAGCTTCAAGACTCCGAGAAGACCCGCTCTGACTTGCAAGATGCCCTGGAGAAGTCCCAAATGGATGTGCTGAATGTCGGGGGCCTGGCTTTTGACCGAGCTAAAGCTCAAGTCTCTTGCCTATATCTTGATTTGGACATCTCGGAAGTTGACTTCTTTCAGGCTATTGTTGATGGGAAACTGGTGGAGGTTGAAGAAGATGACAGTGACGCCATATAAAGCGAGGAGAATGCTAACGTGGACACCGCCGACCCCAGCACCTGACTTCCTTTAATTCTTGCTTTTTGATATTCTGTAGTTAGTCATCCTTTTTGGTGGATGCATTTTGTACTTTTAACCTTCGCCCTTCTGGGCTTTTAATACTGCTTCTGTGTGTTTTTTTCAAAAAATCGTTTAACAGCATGATTGCGTGCGCATATTTGTGAACAATTTTATGTCATGTTACTAGCCCCCCAAGTCATAGGGTGCATCATGCAACCCTGATGGCTTTTGTGATGACTAGTTTTTTTCATCGGTTGTTTTTTTAAAAACAATGAAGTCGCCACCTAATTTTATTTGTTCTAAAAAGGACGGGGAAATATAGATAAAACCCACAGAATTTGGATAAGGCGGTCTACGTGACCAACAGAAGTGAATTCGGGAGTCGGTTATGCAAGGGGAAGATATTAGCACCCCTTACATCCATCGTACTCGATGGGACCCATTTAGTTCTAAGTGTTTGTGTGTGTTAAATTTCTATGTTCATGAGTTAAAATCGAGAAATAAAAGAAATGTGGTTTATTTATTATTATTTTGAGTTTGGGACGGTTTCGGAACCGTGTGCCTACATATTCCCTTGTGCAATGGGAAAGTCAAAACTCCGTAGTTCCTCTTGAAAAGGTTTTAAATTGGTTGTGTTGATTTTATAAGAAAAATCGTGCTTTAGACATTTCAAATGCTTGAACTTGGACTTGTTTTGTCTGTTTGAAAAGCTTAAGTCTTCGTTCATTTTTGAAATGGCTATTGCACACTCTTTGTCAGAAAAGAGTTTGATGATCGCATATGAGCGATAAAAGAGTTTGAGTGAGTTAAGTTATTTTTATGTGGGAGACGAGTATTGGACCATAAGCGTTCAACCGCTAATGCCCCAAATACTCGAATCAGTGGACAGAAACATCCTAATCATCTTTTTCTACCCAAAAAGTTTGTTGAGAAAAGGTGAGGTGAAACAAGGTTCACGTTATTAAGATTCAATTAAGAAGTCAAACATACAGTTGAGAGTCGATACAGGACTGACTACCATATGTTTAGGAGGAGAGAGAAGTAGAATATTTATTTATGAAAATATTTTGAAAAGAAACTCGACGTTGGATCGAGGTTTAGAAATTTAATTATGAAAGTGTTTTTTAGGAGGTTTTGAAAATGGTTTTGAAAAGTGAAGGATATTCACAAGAAGTTTTGAAAAGATTTAAGTTGGAAAGTTGGAAACAAAACATTTTTTGAAAAGTATTAAGAAATACTTAAAATGTCTCATTTTTAACTTAATTAAAATATAATCAAAAGAAAATATTTTTGGATTTTTTTGACATAATCATAAAATAGGTATATTAAATGACAAGTGTACAAAAAATCATCTCAAAATGAGAAGTTTTGATTAGTTTTTGAAAATGTTTAAGTTTGCTAGAAACTTGAGAAATTAGTGATAAAAAAAGAGTTTTTTTAGTCCTAAGGAGGTTTGAACCTTGGACATTTGACTTAGAAATGAAGATTTTCCATTGAGTCATTTGCTTGAATTGTCATTTAATTACCTTGCTTTTGAAAGAAAAAAAAGAGTTTTGAAAAATATCCAGAAGTTGGGCTTCTGAAGGATTCAGAAGTTGTCTACTTCTGGAGGGGGTTAGAAGCATGGTTTGCTTCTGGAGGCAGAAGGTGTAACACCCCAATAATACCCAAGGTTTTATATGCAACAATCAGAGTAACTTAAAATTTCATAAATTTAATACTGAGACATCACACCTTCACAAACAACTCTCTTTAAACAGTTTGATTTAAAGTATAAGTCTCGGATACATAGCATCGCCGGAAGACATAAATTGATTCAAAAACATCAAAACATCTCCTTTAATAAACTTCCTTAATAAATCATATTTTCATAAATTATAATTCTATATACAAAAGGAAGGACAACAAAAGAATCAACAACAAGACAACATAAATGTTTCCCCCCGAGTACTACGTATCAGAGTGACACCGACTCAACTAACAGCAACTATAAACTCCGTCTTCATAACCTGCACGTTACCAATATAAAGGTAACAGTGAAACAAGTAAAGGGTGAGATACTCCAAAACATATAATTAAAGGCATGATAAATATATATATATATATATATATATATATATATATATATATATATATATATATATATATATATATAGTTTTGAATTGTAAAGGATATAAGTTAGTAAGTGCATTCCAAGACATATCCAAACCTCACTTACGTCGATCGTCATTGTAATGTGTATAATCTACACTATATCGTCATAACCTCATCGGCATACTTCATTGCAACAACACATAACCCTCCGTCACCACGAAATCGTCACGAGCTAATACATCACTAATTAACACGGCAGTCTTAAACCACAACATCAACCAACAACATTAAATAATGCTAATAATATTAAACAAATCATCACAAATAAAGCCCATCTTCACTTTTGGCATAAAGCCCATCATCGATTTTCATTTGGCATAAAGCCCATCATCACAAACATCATCACATCCTATTTGCATTAAGCACTTCATCAAGTTAAATCATCGCAAAACTCATCATTAGCCATCAAATAAAACTCAATACCAAAAGACTCCAAAATAAACATAATGGACTCCATGAGACACGACTATGTTATGCATGTGGTACCCATCGCTTTGTCCATAATTAGGGACACTTGGCATAATGCCCATCTTCGCTTGGCATAAAACCCATCATCGCTTGGCATAAAAGCCATCATCGCTTGGCATAAAAGTCATCTTCTCTTATGAAATGTATGTGACTCGACAATAAAACAACACAACACAAAAACATCATCATCGCTCATCCAAATTGGCATAAAACCCACATCGCCATAATTTATCCAAAACAAGATAAATATATCATCGCATAATTGCATTATGCAAACATCACTAATAAATTCATCAAAATCATGCATTCACAAATTTGAAGCATTTATTAACAACATCAATTTAATCATCATATTATCATGTACAAAAACATATATCATCGCATTGCGTATCAACAAGTATTCATTAATAAATACACCGTCACAAAACTTACGTTTATTCACACCGCATCATTATCAATTAATTCACTAAATTCCGAAAACGGGAAAATATTCAAACACCTATAATCGTCGCGTAAGCCATTCCTAATAACCGACATTAATCATAATCGTCAACGTCGAAATCAGATTGTCCATACGTGCCTTAAATCTACTAAAACACAGTCCGATTCAATTTTACCGTAAATTGGCCTATTTTGGGTCGTCTCGTAAAAACTCGTAATTTCTAAAAAACTAACCTCACCACTACGTTCTACACGTCAAACTTAGCTAGCACGTCAATTTTTGTTAAATTCGGAGAAACTTGCTCCGTCGCTGAATTTATCAGAATCAGAAAATCGGAACATAATCGGGTTCTAAATTAAATCGGCTAACTTTTACCCTAATTATATTTATTGGTATAAACTATTGTTGTGTGGAAAATTAAGAAAACAAAGAAACAGAACCATAATCTTCTGCAGGGAAATTATGCAGTAAAATGAATTATCCAGAAACAGCAAAAACAACAGAAACGCAAAACACAGAAAACCATTTTTCATTGCCACTTCCATTCCCTACAGGGACGGATGTCCCACCATGAGTACAAGAGGGAGGCGGGGGCCTCAACATAGGGGGCGGTCGCCCCACACATGGAGGTGGGCGCCTCCCCCCCCTTAGCTCTCCATCCATTCGCCCTTCTTTCCCTGCATATTTTCTTTATTTTCCAGTTTCTCATTTTTCTGTTCTTGCTATTTTACGGATAAACTTTTCTTTTCCATTTCCACTTCTATTTCCATTTTATAAATCATATACAACAATACTAATAACATCATACCCATAATCTCTACACCTAATTCAACTTCTCTAAACATTTTCAACAATCAACCAACCAAACCGTACGTATAAACCAACTATCAATCTTTCCCAAATCCAAACTATCACTAACAAACCCTAACTATATGAGATAGAAATCAAACCCCTTACCTCACAAGCTTGGATGATTCAAGATGCTCCAACAAAACCCCAAATCCATGCTTGCTCTTGCTCCTCTTCTTCATCTTCTCCAAACCCTCTATTTTCTCTCAAGCTTTCTAGGTTTGGTTTTGTGTTATGAAAAATGGAAAGAAAAACAAAGGAAAGTGTTTTATAATGGTATTTCCTTACTAGCTTCCTCTCTAGCTCTTGTTTGGCTTTGGTGTTTTTGAATGGAAGGAAAATGAGGACATATGGTCTATAATGCGTTTCTTACTAGCAACAAGGGTGAAAACCCAATTCTCATCAATTACTCCTCACACCCCTAACCAATTCTTATAATTAATTCAATCAATTAAATTAATTCCGGGGAATTAAATATCGGATCCGAATAATATTTTACTGGACCGAATCGAAACGTCGCCAAATATATTAATAGATATAACGATTAATATAAATATTCTCGTCGCGAAATAAATATCAATCGGTAACTCGAAAATATTAGTATAATATAATATTAATAAAACAGGGCGTTACAACTCTCCCCCGCTTATAAACTTTTCGTCCTCGAAATTTCAACCAAAACGAACAATACGGGACATGCCTACGCATTCGTCCACTCAATCCTCGCGTCAACTAAACAACATACCAAATACACCAAAAACAAGGACATATCCCTAACTACATCATCCCGTCAAGAACAACCATGCCGAGATGCAGAGCCCATACAATACACTCGACAATCAACTAACACCCAACAACTAAACAAGTCGCAGACACACCGGTTCACTCGAGAACTAAACAAACAAGATCGATATTATCCTAACACCTCAACCATAGAATTAGCCACACACTCGGACCGACACCTCGGAAACGAGTCACCAAAGGTAGGAACATAAAGTCCTACAACACAACACCGACACCATCGCTAAAACGAAAACAACAGAATGGTTATACAAACCAAAACTGAAACAATCAGAATAGGATAGAACCACATGTGCTACGCAACACGAAAAAGATGCCTTCACTCACGCATAAGCATGAACTCAAGAATTACACTTGCAGTTATCGCTTTCATTCCAGAAAATCACAAGGTCACATCATCCTTGTAGATTACCAACGTACAACCCTTGAACAAAACAAGTTACTCAAACATAACTGAACTGCGATACACTACTCATTCTAAGGCGTATACAGACGACTTGCGACTATAACTCACTAGTCCCAATCCAACAATCTCGTATACTCGCTAAAACTCAATGCTCGATATCCAAACCATGATGCGTCACTTTAATGCATAAGATGCCAACCGTAAAACAACTTGGTTAAATATTCAAATTCACAAATACTCAGAATGATTACGCTCAGAGCGTACACCCATCAGGACACCTCGTAACATCAGTCTTATCAACTCAAAAAATTGCTCTTTCATTCTCGATTGATCAACGTCCATTGATCCTCTAAAATACATGACATAGTTGACCTTTTTAAATACTGTCCAAATATCTCACTTGTGAAACTTCGACGTATACACTTGACTTCAACGAAGTCTCCCCTTATAACTATTCAATTCTCAAAATTTGTATCAAGTAATCATCATCCTCGCACCGTCGCAAAAATCAATACACAGGTTTCTCATTCGAAGCACCTTTCATCACTTTAAATCTTCCAAAGTGGTAATTCAACCCAAAACACTCTCTCACGAACTCTACTCATCAACGTCGTCTCATACTCCTGTAATTACAACACAGGTTGGACTTAAAACCATAACATAATTTTCTGGAATCCAACATGAACACCGTCGCGACCAACTTCAATTACAGATAGAACATTCTCCTCTATAAAACATCAATCATCTTAAAGTATCTGTGGTTACCAAACCATCACCAAATTCTTTACCGTCAAGACTTATCTTAGTCGTAATCTAATAATCCACCGCGACTATCAGTATCCGACGAAATCCATAAGTTAGTAGTGAACAAATCCCTAATAACCTTCTGAGATTAATCTCAATAAGTATCCCTAGACGAACATGCAACATTCTTCACAGTAGTAAAATCCCAAATCAGATATTCTTGGGTTTTCCGTGATACCAACTTACTAAACTCAACAACAGACGAAGTCTATTATAAATCGTACTCAAACTTGAATTGTCTTCCACAATTCCAATCCCCTCGTCATTAACATCTGCACCATAAGATTTCAAATGATCATAACAACATCAACTTCTAACTCACAAGTCCGACAATTCTTTCCTTATGAAAATTAAATCGTTCCAAGGTAGTAATACACTTTTCCAACTCTATGTCGAAATACATCTTAAGTCCAAAATGAAATATCACAACACACCCCTGTCATACCCCAAAATTTTCCCTCCTACTTCTCAAGACATTTCATACATCCATGCTCAAGGATTCCTCAAGGGTTGATCAGACAAACCCTCTCCTAGACAATCAACCCAAACTAGGGTTTGGCAATTCTCAGATCAAGATGGAATTCCAACATCTCCAATGTTCATCAGGCCTACTAATATGCTTCAAATAATCTCCATGTCAAGTTTCAAGCCTCACAAGTCATGTTTCCTCAGACAATTGCTCAGATGGTTGAAAATCAGTTGTATTGGACAAAAAGTCAACTGTGGTCAACATACAGTCAAAATTCATGATTTTTGGTCAACATCCTCATTTTGAAGTTACATTCATCATTTGATCAAGGATTGATCATGATTCATCAAGAAAACTCAAGATTTGTTCAAAAGTCAAACTTTCCAAATTAGGGTTTTTTAGTGAAAAGTCAACTGAACTTTGACTGAGCATAACTTCTTCATACTTTCTCAGAAATTTTTCCACCACCTCTCATTTTGAAGGAAATTCAATTCTCTACAACGTCATGTCTCACAAGAATGTTCAAAAAATGCTTCATTTGGAAGGTATGGATCAAAACATTACAGGTCCTTTTCAAAGTCAACAAAAAGTCAACTTTTTGTTTTGAAGATTTATTGAGCACGGAAACTCCAATTGAGATGAAACCAAAGAGGTTGTTTAGAGGACACTTAGAGCTTTCTAAAAAGTCCAATAACTCTCAAAAATGTGGAAACTTGAGCAAAATACACGTTGCACAAGTTGGGCATTTTTGAAGAAGTGCACAAAGAGAAATACTTGTGAAAATCCAAAATTTTGCAAATGGGCCTAGTTTTTCTTCATTCAAACTTGTTCCTTAGACAATTTGGAACATCCAAGCCCAATGCCACGAATTTTAGCTTTATTTTTCTATTTAATTTGGATTTTATTCATTTAAATACAATTTAAATTAAAAAATAAGGTATAAAATCAAAGTTAAATGCAAAATTGATTTTTCTCTCATGCTTGAGATCCAAGTAACTCACACAAGCTGGAAAATTTCGAAATCTGCATAGATTTGGCAAGAGTTTGATTGAAATTTGATCAAAAAAGGAAGATTTGAGTTTGTACAAAATCAAATATTTTTCACATTGATTGATCATTATTTGCTCTTGAATTCAAACCTAAATCCATCCACTATAAATGTACAATGCATATCACATGAGAAAGAACAGAAAAATTGCCTCAAGAACCCTAACCTAAAGTCAAAAAAACTGTGCATTTTAAGCAACTTGCAGCCTTGGTTTTAGCTCGTTTCAATTGATTCTAAGCCTTCCATTGCATTCCTTGGTGTCTTTGGAATCGATCCAGACCGTTACATCTCTCAAAAACATCAAGAATTGAGAGAACACGATTTCGGGTTTGTCACACTTTTTTCAAAAAATCGAATTCTGTTTATCATGCATTTTTAACATGTTTTGTTGTTTGTTTTGTGTTTAGAACAAAGTTTGCAAGCTATCTGGACAATCCAATTGCATTTCCATGGCCTGAATCGAAATACACCATGTTTAGGGTTTTCTGGTTCGAATTAGGGACTCTCTAAATAGGATAAATTGGACGAAACCGATACCACCATCGTGCTCAGAATGAAATTTCTAATCGAACCATGGCTTTAGATTTCATTTATATTGCTTGTGTTGGATTTTTGATGTTTGCAGGGGCCTTAGCGTCGAGTTTGGCCGACGCAAAATTCCCAAAAATTCAAACGAAGAAGATGATGTTCTTCGCGCATGAATTTGAATTCCCAGGAGGCGAGTTTGTATAAAAACGCTTCGTTTCATTTACTAAACACCAAAAACGCTTTGGTCCAGTGGTTAAGGCAGAGGGCGCGTGTTTTCATCCAAGAGGTCACCGGTTCGATCCCTGGCAAGACCATATATTTTTGCTTCTTTACAAACTAACTTCTATATTTTTCTATTTTCTATTTTTTCTTTAATATTTTCATGTTAATTTATTTTATCTTCAAATAATTTTATCATGCATCTAAAAAACACCAAAAATATTTATTTTTTGCATAATCATCATAAAAATGCGTATTTAATTTAAATATAAAAATTATTATTTTTGCATGCATATTTAATTTAATTGCTAATTAATCATTTAAATGGCTTTTAATTGTTTTTTAATTATCAAATCAATTCCAAAAATTACCAAATAATTATCTTATCATATTAATGTCATTACTAACATAAAAAAATTTTCTCATTCAAAAATACTTATTTTTACTAACATTTTCCTCTGATGCAATTTTCTCGAATTTCCCGATTTTGTATCTGTTCACAGGTTGTATCGCTTCAGACGATTTTTATTGCTTTTCTTTTCCAATTATGTAGTTGCCTATGGGATGTAATAGTTTAATTAGGACTTTTATTTTCCGTACTTTCAATTATGTATCTGCTCCAAAGCCATGTAATAGCGTAGGACTTTACTTTCCGCACTTTACTTTCCGCAATTTACTTTCCGCAATTTACTTTCCGCACCCTATAAACTGCTAGTAATTAGGCGTGTATGGCAAGATAAAATTGGACATAGATCACTCATAACTCCAAGATAAAATACCTGAAATCAACACACTCTTTCACACATTTTAGGTAATTCTCTCGTTGCCTTTACGAATACAAATGGTCATGTCCTCGACGTAGGTATTCTAGCACTGCTGCCTTCAAACAAATCATCATAGTCCCTTCGATACAAAGATCATAGACCCACGATGTCGCCTCACGAATACATGATCTTGACCTCGATTGTCGCCTACGAAAATGATGATAGTCCCTTCGAATGTGCTAGGATACTTCCTACAAGTTGCTTTCTATGACCATCCAATGTCCCTTCGAATGTCCCGCTTACATCCAACGAATAGGGTTACCTATCAACTAATGATATGGATAGCACTATTCTAAAGGAACGTAAAACAACACGAAAACGACCAATTCTGAGTAGGTAATAAGACTTTTAGTTGCTTGCTCTATCAAAACACTCTTTACACCTCACACTTTTGTCAAAGTTCAAACTCTTTTCAAAAACAAAACATTTCTGAACACTTTGTATACATTCCTACATGAATCATTACAAAGTCAAAGCGAAATGCCTTTTCAAAAAAATTTTCAAACACACAGAAAGCACAATTTTTAAAGTGATCTAAGAGCCCGTAGATAACTACGGATGGAAAGGGGTGCTAATACCTTCCCTTTTCATAACCTTCTCCCTTACTCAGAATCTAACGAAGGTCTTTTCCTGTTTTTTTCACCTTCCCTTAATTGGATAAAAGAAAAGTCGGTGGCGACTCTTGCTATCCGCACATTTGCGATACAAAATCTCAAAGTCAGTTCATAGTATTCTAATCGGCGACTCCTGGGAGACACCCTAAAGAGAGAATGCCTTAGGGATATCTAGATCACCTTTATTGCTTTCTGTTTGACTTGCTTGCTTTATCTTTAAGGGTTGCTTGGGTATTATATTTGTGGGGGATCCTACACCCAGATACGGGTTTCCTTTTAGGTAAGTAGCAATAAATCGTCGCGACCGTTAGACGTATATCGAAACGGTCAACATGATGGCTACGTTAGTGTGACACTTTGGATGTCCCGATACTCTTCATTTCCAAGTTGAGGATAGTATTTGGCTTCTGGGGTCATCAAGCACTAACTAAACTTTTAGAACCTTAATTGACCCATCTTGGCCATTAGAAGGTAGTGAGATGGCGGCTTTGTGTGAGACTAAGGTTGGTCGATACTCGATGCTACGCCATTAAGATCGACTTTTGGGATATTTTCGTCGACCACTTGGTAGTCGATTGAAATAAACGCCTACAAGAAAGATCAATGATATGAGATTCCTAGAACCCGGTTACTATTATAGGACAGGATGAACCAACTCAAACTTTTGGTGGGGTAATCACCTATACCTCATGCAAGCCTTAAACCTAGGCTCATTGTGTGAATTGTTTGTGTGTGCTAAACATGACATCATCACATCATCATATTGCATATCCTTTCTAACTATTTCAAGGTCCTAGGGATTTATCTTTGCTCTGTTTTATAGGGATTATGGCTTCTAGAAAGACTATCCGAATCAACTTCATGGGTATACCTTCTCAGCTCAAAGAATTGGTTTCGTAAATTCACCATGCTGAGTTCATCAAAAGACATGGTTATCTACTTGATTTGGTTATCTCCGGTTTTGAAGAAGATATGATGCATGTCCTATTCCAGTTCTTTGATCCAAAACACCATTGCTTTACATTCCCAGATTATCAGTTGGTTCCTACTTTGGAAGAGTTCTCTAAGCTACTTGGGGTACCTATTCTTGACCAAATTCCATTCACCGGTTTAGAAAAGGTTCCTAAGTATGAAGACATCGCATCAGCATTACACCTAAAGCACTCAGACATTGAAGCCAATTGGGAAACTAGAAGCGGAGTTAACGGTTTACTTGCTAAGTTTCTAATTAAGGAAGCCCGGGAATTCCTCAAAGTTATGAGTTTCCATGCATTTGAAGACATTGTGGCCTTGCTAATCTATGGTTTGGTTCTATTCCCTAACTCGGATCAATTCATAGATGTCAATGCCATCAAGTTGTTTCTTACCCGCAATCCTGTGCCTACTTTACTTGGAGACATTCTACATTCTCTCCACACTCGTACTACTAAGAGACAAGGAACTCTCATGTGTTGCATACCGTTACTTTCCAGGTGGTTTATTTCGCACCTTCCTCCATCAGTTTTGAATAATGAACAAAGATTGAAGTGGTCTCAAAGGCTAATGTCACTATCTCATTCAGATATCCGTTGGAATCTTTTCGCTCAAAAGGACTTCACATTCATTGAGCATTGTGGAGAATTCCCTAATGTACCACTCCTCGGTATAAGGGGAGGTATTACTTACAACCCTTCTCTAGCTCTACGTCAGTTTGGTTTTGCTCGAAGAGATGGTCCTCATGATATGCTTCTCCAAGATATTGTGTTCGATTACAATCACGAGCTCCAGAATTATCGAGGAAGGTTCATACACGCTTAGGGCATGGTAAAGAAGACTGATACCAAGACTTTGGGGCACCAAAACTCCATTCCTTGCGAACCTTACCTCAAATGGGTGAGAGCTCGAGCTCAAAATCTCATGATTCCATTCACGCCTGTTTTACCAGTAATTATGGAACCTGTTGCTATAGGTGACGTACCCTATACCGTTCTCCATCCCGACATGCCTACTGATTTTGAAGACTTGAAGAGATCCTGGATTCAACTTAAAGAAGAAAGGGATACATTTGAAGCTCAGTGCTATGCAAGTGAGAAGAAAGTGCTAGAGTTGACCAAGCTACTTCACGAGGAGCGAAGCATCAACGCCTACCTCGACACCAAGATGAAGCGCCCATGGGAGACTTAGAGCTTTAGGATTTATATGTTTTTCTTTTATTGTTTTGAACTATCTTTTGTACTTAAAAAGAAAACGAATAAAAAAGGGAGAACTAATAAACGTTTGTTCGTGCTTGTTTAACAAATTTAAATCTCTAAGGTCCTTGAAAACATTGCATTGCATTTGCATAAACATCGCATATCATGGCATAACATCTCATAACAGGTACCTTGAAGATTGGTTTTCTCATTCTCTCGCTATTTATTTTAGCAGAAATGGCTCTTGAACAGTCTGTCAAAGATCTCCAGGTTCAGAATGCTCAGTTCTAAGAGATGTTCACCATCTTGGTCCAAGGCCAAGAAGATTTAAAGAAGCTCATCAACAGAAAGAAGAGGGTCGTTGGTGTTCTCAACATGGGTAGATGCTACAAAGGTGGTCCTAAAGTGGTCAGCTGGATAGAACTTTCAGAAAGTGTCAAGACTGAGGGGAGTGTCAAGGGCAATGAAGAAGGCAGTCAGCGTGAGCCTGAGAAAGCAAAGAAGATCACTATGATAATGACCAGTACTCTGATGAAGATGACAAGTACAAGCAACTTGAAGACCGTCGAATCCGTGGAAAATCAAGATGTCGTGGCTGAATTTTGATGATCCGAGTCTTGTCCCGTGTGGTGATTCCTCCCAAGTTCAAAGTCCCAACTTTTGCCAAATATGATGGCATTTCTTGTCCGGTGCATTTGAAGTCCTATGTTCAAGATCAACCCCACACCGATGATGAAAGTGTGGATGCATTATTTTCAAGAGAGTTTGTCCGAAACTCAGTTGGAGTGGTATTACCAGCTAGAGAATGACCGTATTCGTACTTGGAGTGACTTAGCGGATGCTTTCTATAGACAGTATGAGTACAATGCTGAATTGGCACCCACTCGCATGTAACCACAGAGCATGTTTATGGGTCATGACGAGAAGTTCAAGGAGTATGCTCAGAAATGGAGAGATCTAGCAGGAAGAGTTCAGCCACCCTTGTCTAATAGGGAGTTGGTCGATATGTTTATGGGGACACTGACAGGCCCATTCTTCAATCATCTAATTGGAAACTCTTTAGCCGGATTCACCGAGCTGATATTGACAGGAGAGCGCATCGAAGCTGGTATCAAGAGTGGGAAGATTCAGGTAGAGTCGTCATCAAATGCTGCGAAGAGATCTTTTGGTGGCAAGAAAGAAGCCAATGCTGTGTATGGTCAGAAAAGCCGAGCCAAGACCGACCGTGCTCAATCTGTGGGGGAAGTTGTGATCTCTAATCCTACATCAGCACAACCTCAGCGAGACAACGCACCGAACAGCGCCACGAAGCGTTACAAGATCAACATGCCATTGTCGCAAGCCTTGCAACACATGTTGAAGGCAGAGCTGATTACTTTGAAGGATCCTCCTCAGAGTGTCAACACTTCCTCTCCGAGATACAATCCTGATGCTAAGTGTGCTTACCACTCCAACAGCCCAGGGCACGACACTAACAACTGTTGGGCTCTGAAGAACAAGATTAAAGATATGATTGAAGCTAGCAGATTGAGTTTGATCCTCCTGTCGAGACCCCGAATGTGATCAACGCGCCTATGCCTAACCATGACAAAAGTTCCAATGCTGTTGGTGAGGATACTTATGTTTTTAACATAGATGACTTGACCATTCCTCTGATGACTGTTAAGAAGAATTTGCTACAAGCCGGTGTCAATCCAGGATGCCCATAGAATTGCCATTGTTGCCCATCTGCACCGGATGGTTGTGCTTGGTTGAGAAGACGTGTTCAGTACATGATGGATAACCGTGAAATATTGTTCCTGAAACCACCTGTGGAGAGTCTGTGTGAAGACATATCTAAGAAATTGAAGATCGAAGATGTGCAAAAAACAGTACCGTCTGCATGGGATACCTTGGGGCAGCCAAGTGGAAGGTTTGATTACATGGTGAAGTACACTGTTCCTGAGAGCTACAAAATTCCTATTGAAGATGTTAAGGCAACCGGATGGGGTGACGATTTCCCAGAAGACTATGTTGATGTCAACACAATAAGGATTTCCTCTGCTGATCTTGTGCCTAGAGTGGCACCTCTCATCATTACTTCTCCCATACCAGTTCCATATTCCTCCGACAAGGCTATCCCTTGGAATTATGGAGCTGATGTCTACTATTATAGCGTCAAGAAAGACCCTCTGACCATTGAGGACCTTACAGTTGAAGCTACTATTCCTGACATCGACCATATCACCGGATCAAGCAAGGTGACCGAACGGAAGGGTATTCTCTGATATCTCTCCTCCAAAAGACATCGCGACTCAACTCGCATTCCATTTATTCAACCATTCCCGAGACTAGAGGGAAAGAACCTGACTCATCCCGCTCACCAAGTACCAAAGGAAGTTATCAAGACACCTCCAAACAAGAAATGGAGGAAATTCTGAAGATCATCAAGAAGAGTGACTACAATATTGTGGAACAGTTGGGAACGACTCCGTCCAAGATCTCCATGCTTGCTCTACTCTTGTGCTCTGAGGCTCATGCTAAAGCCTTGGTGAAGTTTCTGAAGAATGCTCACGTACCGCAAGACACTACTACCGATCAATTTGAAGTTTGTATTGCTAGCCTGGCCGCCAACAACGGCCTAGGTTTCTCTGATGCTGATCTGACTCCTGCCGGAAAGAAATAGAACAAAGCCTTGCACGTCTCTGTTGAATGCAAGGGCACTACATTGTCTCATGTTTTGGTTGATACCGGTTCTGCTTTGAACATCCTACCGAAGACTGCTTTTGTCGACTTGATGTTGAAGGATTGGTTCTGAAACCCAGTGATATAATTGTGAGAGCTTTTGATGGTTCTAAACGAATAGTACTTGGAGAGCTCATCCTGCTAGTTAGAGTCGGTTCCCAGACTTTTGACTCTTCTTTCTTTGTCATGGACATCCGTCCAGCTTACTCTTGCCTACTTGGACGCCCTTGGATACACGGGGCAAGTGCTGTTACTTCTACCCTGCATCAAAAGCTGAAATATCCGGTGAAAGGGAAGGTTATTACAGTATGTGGTGAAGAAGAATATATGGTTAGTCATCTACAGTCATTCCGATACCTCGAGGTGGAGGGTGAATTCTTCGAGAATCCCTGTCAAGCTTTTGAAACAATCCCCAGAGTCATGCCTGTTGACTCTCCCGTCACTCCTGAAGTTACGCAAGTTCCGCCTAGGATGGCCTCGTTGAAGGATGCCCAAGCTGCAGTTGAAGAAGGAGGTAGTTCTATTTGGGGTCAGCTCCCCGATCTTCCTTTCAAATCTAACAAGACTGGTCTAGGCTTCACCATCAAAGGTCAGAAGATGATACGCCGCGAACGTGCCGGCCAACTTCCTTTCCGCATCAGCCAGAGTGGAATCCATGCTATGGAAGACGACGACAACGACTTCGACATCAGCAAATGGATCTTCCCAACTCCTGACAACGGACTCAGCAATTGGAAGACTGAAGACGTCATACCAATCTCCTTTAGACAGGAGTAATTGCTTTTGTTTTTGCTTTGCTTTTCGTTTTCTATGTTTTGAACAATAAACTCTAAAAGCCTAGTGCCTTACCCGGGGCATCATGGCTCGTTTGTGAGGGTTATTATCTGTCATTTGCATATTTTCATTCAATAAAATCGTTGGACTTTTGCATTATTTGTTGCTTTCTTTCTCTTACTATATCACCCCTTCAAAAAGCTATGTGTTTCTTACACACACCCACGTGATGCACTGCAGAATCACTCCGAATCTCGTTGATAACAGCTATGCTATTTCTAAATATGACTTCGATAATCTGATCTACCAAGCCGAAGACGAAGGTGAGGAAGATTGTGAAGTGCCAAGAGAACTTGTCAGACTACTACAGCAAGAAGAGCAAGTTATACAGCCACACGAAGAGTCAGTTGAGGTTGTGAATTTGGGTACTGATGAAGATAGAAAAGAAATCAAGATAGGAGCGGGTCTTGAGAACAGTGTTAAAGAAAGGTTGGTTCAGATGCTACGAGACTATATTGAAGTTTTTGCTTGGTCCTACGAAGACATGCCAGGTTTAGATATTGACGTTGTGGTACACCGATTGCCGACAAAAGAAGGTTTTCTCCCAGTGAAACAGAAGGTTCGTCGCATGCATCCTGAGATGTCAGAGAAAATCAAAGCCGAAGTTATGAAACAGTTCAACTCCGGTTTCTTAGCTGTTACTTCTTATCCACAATGGGTTGCGAACGTGGTGCCTGTGCCCAAGAAGGATGGCAAGGTACGAATGTGTGTGGATTACAGAGATTTGAACAAAGCAAGTCTGAAAGACGATTTTCCACTTCCTCATATTGATGTTCTAGTTGACAACACCGCTCAGCATAAAGTTTTCTCCTTCATGGATGGTTTCTCCGGTTACAATCAGATCAAAATGGCTCCTGAAGACATGGAGAAGACTACTTTCGTTACACAGTGGGGCACTTTCTGCTACAAGGTTATGTCGTTCAGACTGAAGAACGCGGGTGCCACTTATCAGCGTGCTACGGTGACGTTATTTCATGACATGATTCATCACGAGATGGAGGTCTACGTCGACGACATGATAGCTCGGTCACAGACTGAAGAAGAACATCTTGGTCATCTACGGAAACTATTTGACAGGTTGAAGAAGTACAGACTGAGGCTTAATCCTAACAAGTGCACCTTTGGAGTCAGATCCGGAAAACTCATAGGGTTTGTTGTCAGTGGAAAAGGTATTAAAGTTGATCCCGCCAAGGTTAAAGCTATTCAAGAAATGCCAGCTCCCCGCACCGGGAAGGAAGTCAGAGGTTTCTTGGGCCGTTTGAATTACATTGCCAGATTCATTGCGCATCTAACTGCTACTTGTGAACCAATCTTTAAGTTGTTGAAGAAAGATCAAGTGGTGGAATGGAACGACGATTGCCAGATCGCTTTTGAAAAAAATCAAGGAGTACCTACAGAATCCTCCTATCCTAATTCCGCCTGCCGAAGGAAGACCTCTTATCATGTACTTGACAGTGTTAGAGATTTCAATGGGGTGTGTGTTGGGGCAACATGACGAGGCTGGTCGAGAAGAGTATACAATATACTACCTTAGCAAAACGTTTACCGACTGTGAAATATGATACTCACAGCTCGAGAAAACTTGGCAACTTGGCTGTCACGACTAAGACAGTATATGTTGACTCACACTACTTTGTTGATTTCCAAGACGGATCCGATAAAATACATATTTGAGAAACCAGCTCTCTCCGGAAGAATAGCAAGATGGCAAATGATCTTGACCGAATACGACATCCAGTACACTTCTTAGAAAGCGATCAAAGGAAGTGTAGTAGCCGATCATTTGGCTCATCAGGCCGTAGATGACTATCAGTCTATGGAGTTCGAATTTCCAGATGAAGATGTTTTACTAGTTACAGACTGCGAAGAACCAGGCCCAGTCGAAGGACCTGAACAAGGATCCCGATGGACTATGGTCTTTGATGGAGCATCAAATGCACTTGGCAATGGCATTGGCGCCATCATTACATCCCCTGCAGGCGGACACACGCCTTTGACCGCCAGACTTTGCTTCAATTGTACGAACAACACGGCTGAGTACGAAACGTGCATCATGGGTATCAAAGCTGCTATTGATCTAAGAATCAAGTACTTACAAGTGTATGGAGACTCAGCTTTAGTGATCAGCCAGATTAAGGGCGAGTGGGATACGAAGCATCCGAATCTCATTCCCGTATCGAGAGCATGTTCTAAGTTTGATCCCCTACTTCGAAGAGATCACTTTCAATCACATTCCACGAGAATAGAATCAGTTGGCAGACGCGTTAGCTACTATATCGTCTATGTTCAAGGTCAGATGGGACAACGAAGCTCCCCAGATCATCATTGAGAAATTTGACGAACCAGCATATTGTTATGAGCTTGATACAGAAGAGAAACCTTGGTTCTACGACGTGAAGAGGTATCTTGAGACTCAGGAGTATCCCTCAGGGGCATCTGTCAATGATAAGAAGTTCTTGAGAAGGTTTGCATCAAAATTCTTCCTCAGCAACGACATCTTATACAAGCGCAATCACGACTTGTGCTTACTCCGCTGTGTAGACCAGAAAACAGCGGAACGTATCATGGAAGAGTTACACGAAGGCGCATTTGGTACCCACTCCAGTGGTCATACAATGGCTAAGAAGATTTTGAGAACAGGTTACTATTTGTCCACCATGGAAGCTGATTGTCACCGCTACGCTCGATCTTGTCACAAATGCCAGATTTATGCAGATAAAGTGCACGTACCTCCAGTACCTCTGAATGTTCTAACAGCTCCTTGGCGTTTTGCAATGTGGGGCATCGACATGATTGGAGAAATCAAGCCCACAGCTTCCAACGGACATCGTTTCATCCTTGTGGCAATTGATTATTTCACCAAGTGGGTAGAAGCAGCCCCGTTCGCATATGTTACCAAGAATGTTGTGGCTCGTTTTATAAAGCATAATCTTATCTGTCGGTATGGCACTCCCGAAAGGATTATCACAAATAATGGTTCTAATCTCAACAACAAGATGATCACCGAACTCTGCACGCAGTTCAAGATCAAGCATCACAACTCTTCTCCGTATCGGCCTATGATGAATGGCGTTGTAGAAGCCGCCAACAAAAACATTAAGAAGATTGTACAGAAGATGACAGTGACTTACAAAGATTGGCATGAGATGTTACCATTTGCTCTTCATGGTTATCGCACTACAGTACGGACATCAACAGGGGCAACCCCCTTCTCTCTTGTATACGGTATAGAGGCAGTCCTACCAATTGAGGTTCAGATACCCTCAACCAGAGTCCTCCAGGACGCAGAGTTAGGCGAAGACGATTGGATCCAGATCCGTCTTGACCAGATTAACTTGATTGATGAAAAATGACTCGCATCCATCTGCCATGGACAGATCTATCAGAAACGAATGATCAGAGCATTTAACAAGAAGGTCAAGCATCGAGTCTACCAAGTCGGTGATCTAGTAGTCAAGCGCATCATTCTTCCACAAGGTGATCCTAGGGGAAAATGGACTCCCACCTATGAGGGACCGTTTGTAGTCAAGACAATATTTTCTGGCGGAGCTATGATACTTAGCACCATGGATGGTGAAGACTTCCCACACCCTGTGAACGCAGACATAGTCAAAAAATACTACGCATAAATGAGACCCGCTAGGTCGACTGACCTAGGCAAAAATAAGGGCGGTCTAGGAAAAAGTTAGGGATTTAAGCGTACGTCTATGTCTCATCCAGATAACCTATCTACTTCCAGACTACCATCAGCATTCAAGGTTCAAATGGCGAAAATCAATTCACTCACTTTCTACTGACAGTAAGGAGATGAGATAGTTGAAATATATGAGTACTAGCATAGTTGGAACTTAACGAGATTGTTTCCACATAGCTTTTTACTTTTCTTGTGTACAAACTACTTGGCCATACGCCACATTTCAAATAAATACAAGTTTCTTTCTCTTTACAATTTTCACTGTTGTTGTTTGCATAAAGTCCAACGTTTGCTTTGAATGATTATATGCATCTGACAATAAAAATATATCCACAAACATGCAAAAAGTGAACATACAAAAGTAATTACTATAGGCTCCCGGAATTGAGATGACGACGAAGGTCACCAAAACATTCCCCCGCAGAGCATGATCCCCACAGAGGTGTCGCTCACCTTCCCCAGCGGAGTATACGTTAGTCCCCGAGCAGTGATTCCACTCAACTAAACCATGTGACAACAAATTTTCAAGCAGTAACGATTCATCACCAGCAGAGGTATCCCCGGCAAAATATCTCTTGAAAATCATCACCTCCCCGGCGGCAGCAGTATCCAGATTTGCAACTTGGTCTGATAGCGCATCGGAGGAAACCTACATCTTTTATTCCCCAGCCAGAGATTTCGACGGGCTCTAGATCCTTCTAGCCCGGTCTCCCAGCAACTATCAAATACTCTCCAGCAGGATTTATGTGTAAGATCCCCAGTAGAGTACCACCTAGATTCTCCCCAACAGGGTCTATGCACAAGTTCCTCAGTGGCGCGTCTCTTGATCTCTATTATCCTCAACAAATATCTAGGCTCAAGACTTGGTTAGATAGTGCATCAGAGGAATCAAGGTTATCTTTCTTCTCAGGATTTCCATCCGTTTCATCCCCAAACAGAAGTCAGAAGTCCTCAAGCAAAGCATCCACATCTTCTTCAAGATGGATATGTTTTGAAATACCACAACATATATCATTCATACATTATTCATAAAAAGTCATAATTTGTGCATATGTCATTCATACACATCGTCATACATCATAATCTGCATAAGAGTAACAATATTCTATCAAAGTTTCCTTTATTTTTCTAAAACAGGTGGAAATCACTTCTGAAACAAACATGTCCAGGATTAATGCCCGAAGCCAGACGGGAAAACTATCTGAACGGCCACCCTAGTTGTCCTCCGACAACAGGTCCAGGATTAATGCCCGAAGCCAGACGGGAAAACTATCTGAACGACCGCCCTAGTTGTCCTCCGACAACAGATCCAGGATTAATACCCGAATCCAGACGGGAAAACTATCTGAACGATCACAAGTTATCCTCCGATAACAGGCATTGGATTAATACCTGAAGCAAAACAGGGAAGCTATCCACATTCTGCCAACTACTACCTCCTCAGAGTAATCAAGACGAAGATTTATTCTGACGCTCTCTTATTATCACCAACAACTACAGAGTCTAGCGTACGACTCAGTTGCCTTGGATGGCATCTTAAGCCCATCTCCGACTACTTATCAACATTTCTCCACTTTCAGAATGCTGCATATTTGGTTAAAAAACCAATACAAACCAATAACTTCAGTCAAAGATGAGCACGAAGTCTAACGTACGACCCTCTCCAGATGGCATCTTAAGCCCAACTCCGCGCCCCCTTTCATCTACAGAGCCTAGCGAACGGCTCACTCCCCAGCATCGATCTTTCCAGATGGCATCTTAAGCCCATCTCCACCAGTTCTCCTATTCAAACAACAGTCTCGAGTCTAGCGTACGACTCATTCCCCAGCGAAGTCTCCAACTTCCCCAAATGGCATCTGTAAGCCTATTCCCGCGTCATCAGCCAGCAGCGAGTGCAAATTTTCAGGTGTACTCGAGTGTTCAATCGTCTTCTACCTCCAGGTCACGAAAGGCGAGTATGCCAATCTAACCCTTCTGGTACAAGAAGATTGAACAGGGGCAGCTGTCATACCCCAAAATTTGCCCCTCCTACTTCCCAGACATTTCATACATCCATGCTCAAGGATTCCTCAAGGGTTGATCAGACAAACCCTCTCCTAGACAATCAACCCAAACTAGGGTTTGGCAATTCTCAGATCAAGATGGACTTCTAACATCTCCAATATTCATCATGCCTCCTCATATGCTTCAAAGATTCTCCACGTCAAGTTTCAAGCCTCACAAGTCAAGTTTCCTCAAACAATTGCTCAGATGGTTGAAAATCAGTTGTATTGGACAAAAATTCAACTGTGGTCAACATACAGTCAAACTTCTTGATTTTTGGTCAACATCCTCATTTTGAAGTTACATTCATCATTTGATCAAGTATTGATCATGATTCATCAAGAAAACTCAAGATTTGTTCAAAAGTCAAACTTTCCAAATTAGGGTTTTTCAGTGAAAAGTCAACTGAACTTTGACTGAGCACAACTTCTTCATACTTTCTCAAAATTTTTTCCACCACCTCTCATTTTGAAAGAAATTCAATTCTCTACAACTTCATGTCTCACAAGAATGTTCAAAAAACTGCTTCATTTGGAAGGTATGGATCAAAACATTACAGGTCCTTCTCAAAGTCAACAAAAAGTCAACTTTTTGTTTTGAAGATTTATTGAGCATGGAAACTCCAATTGAGATGAAACCAAAGAGGTTGTTTAGGGATCTATGGTTTGTTTGGTCTGAGGGAGAAAGAGATTTGCTCGCCAAGGATGAGACCTTGTGCCTACGTATTCTCAAAAGGATGTTGAGAAAGTCAGAGCAATCGTAGTTCCCACTTATGCTAGTGGAAGCAACGGAAGTTATTAAGAGACACAGACAGATGTCATCTTAATGAAAAATGTATCTAATCTATTTCATCACATACATTTTGAAAAGTTTGAATCTTTCGTCGAAAGTTATAGGTGTTTTTGCTTGAGTGTACAAGCATTACCACTTACATGTTTAAGAAAGATGTTTGAAAAATGATTGAATCTCTTAATTGTAATCATTGGGTGTTTTGCTTGAGTGTACAAGCGTTACCACTTACAGATTAAGAGATGTTTTGGTTTGAAAAGAGCTTTGAAAAGTTTTTGATTGTATGTGATGTGATAGATGAGATACTTCTTCTATAGAGATGATAAATGTCTGAATCTCAAGGAGAAATTGATTGGATTAAAGGGATGCTTTTAAGAAGCCCATGGGTCTTTGTATTGTTAGCCCAAGAGGAGGCATTCCGAGGGTCATTGAGGGTCATCGAGGATCCTTGTATGAAGCTCAAGAGGAAGCTATAGGGTATGGCTGGTTTGGCTTTAAGAGGGATTTCACCGAGAAACCATCCTCTTAGGATTTCAAAAGCAATTTCACCGGGAAATTATACTCTCTGGGTTCTATCCTAGCGTTGGTGATTCTTTGTATTGGAAGCCCAATAGGAGATTATTAAGAGATTTCCTGGTCTCTTTCTTGTATGATGCCCAAGAGAAGGCTAAACTCAATGAGGAGTTCTTTTGAATGAAGCCCACGAGGAGGCTGAATCAACAGGGGAGTGTTGTCTTATATGAAGCCTAAGCGGAGGCTAAACTCAGATGAATGAGTTTTCTTATATGAAGCCTAAGAGGAGGCTGAACTCAGATGAAATGAGTTACCTTGTACAAAGCCCAAGAGGAGGCTATTTATGGGGAACCTATTGGTTAGACTAGTTGTTATGTTATAACTAGACAGTTGTATAAACAAGTGTGTGTGTGTGATATGTACTCACAGGATTTTATGAAGGAAATATAAACAGATGCATGATGTTTATTTTCAAGAGTTTATGAAGGAAATATAAACAAGTGTTTATGGAACGAACGTTTAAAACGAGCGTAACTTGATTATTTACAAGTTTGAATTGTGTACAAGAAAGTAAGTATGTACACGAACGAGTATTTATGTACAAGAGGATGTGGATGTACATGGGATGGTTGGGACTTACACCATAAGGGAGGCCCATTGGTTTAAAAGCAGTTTCACCGGGAATAATTCTCCTTTTAATACCAATGGTATTCAGTGTATACACAAGTGAAATGAAAACAAACGGACGAAGTTTGTTTGTATTTGAGTATTTACAAAGGTATTTGTATTACGTACAGGTAAAATTGTCGCGTACATAAAAGAATTGGGAATTTACAAAGAAATAATTATGTACATCAAAGAATGTTTTTGGGACTTACACCGTGAAGGAGGCCCATGATCGATTAAGAAATTCGAGAGAAAATGAATTCGGTTTTATCGTTTAAATCGGATCGATCATGGAAAAAGATGTAAGTTTGATGAAAAGTTTTGAAGAATGATTTTGAACGTGTTTTTGAAAAGTGAAGTTTACTTATAATAAGTTTTGAAAAGAATCGGGCTTCGAAAGTTTGAAAAAATCACCTTTGAAAGTGCTTTGAAACATACTCAAATGTATCGTTTTCGGCTCGATAAAAATATAATCGAATGAAAGTTTTTCTAAAAATTTTTGACACTATCTTAAAATAGACATGTTAATTGACAAGTGTACAAAAAATCACCTCAAAATGAGGAGTTTTGATTGGGTTTTGAAAAAGTCAAAGTTTGTAAAAAAAAATGAAGAAAAATTACAAAGTTTGGCAAAAATGGTCCCAAGGCTACTCGAACCCGGGACCATTGGGCAAGGCATGGCATGAAAGAGTTAAGAGTGAGCTGGCAACCGCTGGGGCGGCAATACATCCGTGTATTGAAATCAAACAATGTCATAATATAATAAACCATATTTTTGAATTTAAAAAAACGCGCGCAACTTCTTCTTCTTCCTCCAATCTTCAATCAACCATGGATTCTTTATTTCTCCATGAAATTGCTCGATGTAAACATCAAACTTGATCGTTTTAAGCTCAGGAACATGATGATGTCATTTAATTTCATTGATTTTAAGCTTAACATGATTAAATTTCTCAAGAACACGAAGAACCCTAGTTCTGAAAATCTTAATTAAAATCATGTATGGTTGATGAATTGATCAATTGATTGAGGGTTATTGATCAGTGATAGTGCAGAAACAAAATGGCCAAGAGCTTTTTGGACTGGATGCAAGGAATCATAGAGTTTCAAGTTCGTGTTCTTACCTCTTGAAGCTGAGATCGAAAACTGTATTGGAGCGTTTCCAGTTGTGTTTTGATGATTCCTATAGCACCAACGGACTTCAAGGATTGTGTGAGGATGGTCTGCACATCATGAATTTGCCTAGATCATTCCAACCAAGTCCACCTGCATAAGCTTCAAAGTGAAACTTGAATTTGATGTTAGAGGTGTTACAGGTTGAAGTTAATGGTCTGCATCATCCATATGGAGTATGTTGTTGATGTTTGAGTGAAAAAATCACAACTTGCTCGAGCCAATGATCCAATTCGATAGTTAAGGCAGTTTTGACAAGTTTGGAATTTTGAAATGCAACTTTGAGTTTTAGTGTTTCTTGTGTTGATTTTAAGTTTCAAATCAGTTACATATGATGTTTATGACATGTTAGACACCAAATATCTCATGTTTCTTCACAAGTTTTGAAAAATACAAGTTTCCTCAAATTACACTATGTTACTTGAATTTTAAGAAAGAAGTGAGAAAGCTTGTTTTGGCATAGCTTTGGTGTAGTTTCAAATGGCCAACATGCCCTCTATTTATAGGTCAAAAGTTCTGAATTGTAAGTGAGAAAGATTGGCTTTAGTATTTACAAGTTGCCTTAGAGGGCAAGGAAGTCATTTTTGCAATAAATGCAAAAGGAAGCTTCCTTTTAACCATGGTTAATTATTAAACTTGATCTTATCCCATCGTAATTACTCTCCATCTGATTTTTTATCAGCTCTATCCCTCTTTGCAAGGTGGCATGGCTTCTAGAAGAAGAAACTAAAAAATGACCTATAATCTTGAAAGTTGTACTTGAAAATCAAGGATTTTGGAGCTCTATGTTTCAAAATCAAAAGTATAGCTAGACCCCATGGATTTGAGAGTTCTTGGACATTTTGGAAAGCTTTTTTCAAGGGCTAAAACTTTCATGTTTTGAGTTTTTCCTAATTCCAAATGGAACTATGTGAAAAAATGCCATGAAGTTTGGAAAAAAAGTGAAATTTTAACACTTTGAAAATTTTCTAAGTGTTGAAAATTTTGACTTTTTGTTGACTTTTCCAAATTTCTTGATTTTTTATGATCATGATGGATCATTTGAAGTATTTTGATGATGGAAAAAGTTTTGTCTTGAAAAAGTTGACCAAAAGTCAAAGTTTGACTTTTCAATGCAGATGAAATTTCATCAGATGATCCAGAAATTGACTGATGAATTCTGTGAACTTCTGTGGTGTTTTGAATCCAGAAATTAGGTCAACATGTTGTATTTAAGATATGAAGATCAATCTCTAATCAAAAAAGTCATTCATTGATCAGAAAATCAGTAATTGCTCATCCTCGATAAAAACCCTAATTGGTCGATCCTCGATAGATCATGAGGAAAATTGGATATCTGAAGATCAGAGGTTGATGATTTGATCAAGATAGATCAAATGAGGTGAATGAAGCTCAAACCCTAATTGATTGCCTCTTGAATCAGATTAAAATTTTGTGAAACCCTAATTTTGACCTGTAGAAGCTACACCCGATTAATTCTGTTCTGAACTGTTAGTGATGCAATGATGCAGATGTAAGGTGGTATATTAGGTCAAAAATTGGGGTATGACAGATGCCCCTATTTAAGTTTCTTTAACCTGAGATATGAAGATGAATATCTTCGTTTTGATAGGTGTAAAGAGACTTAAATATCAGAATACGCAAATTTTGGACCTAAGATACCAAAAGATGCGAGTGATGCAAATGATTGCAAAAAGATTCACCCAAAAGATATCAAAGATTGATATGATGCGGAAAAATTTGTGAGGATGACTCGATCTGTCTAAGAAAAGAGAATCCTGTTGGTTGGGAAACAAGCAATATGTTTCACTGGGAAAATATATTCACAATGTATGTGAATATCTGTTTCTCTTTGGGAAACAAAGAAATTACCTTCTGTCAGCCTTGTGACAATGTTTTAAGGTAAATGAAAATGATATTATCAATTATCAGCCTTGTGATAGTTTATGGTAATGAGCTCTAAAGATATTACCAATTATCAGCGAAGTGATAACTATAACAACGTAATTCTTGAGAAAATTGTTGAGTATTCAGCCTTGTGAATAACAGACAATGATGGAAACAGATCTCAAATGAGTTTCTATTTTCACAAATACAATCTTGCCGGGGATCTCTCTCTTGAGAAGATGCGGGCATTTTGATTGAAAAGACACAGGTTTTCTTTTAGACATAAAGACAACTGCGGAAATTTCTTGAACTTTCATGATTTGAACTTGTTGAGAAGAACAATCATTTTACGACAAGCTTCAAGATGAAAAGAAAATAAGCGGCTCAGATGATGAGGCTATTGCTTATTGTTTTGTTGGTTAGAGACAAGGTTCTATCTAGGAATGAGCTGGAAAGAAAGGGTCAATCAAGACTTCGTGCCAAATGAGGAATGATCTCAGCTGGGGAACATGATAGAGAAAAGATGTATTTCTCTGCTTGGGGATAATCTGCTGGAGAGATGACACATCCACATGAGTAAATGTAATCTAAACCATTAATATGAAAGCAAACATTGAGGAATGCAAAAAATGAATTAATGATGCTATTATGTATGAATGATGAATGTCATGAATGTCATATGCATGCCGACGATATTTGACAAGACAATAAAGAGGTATTTGGGAAAAGAACCACGTCACAGTTCAAACAAATACTCAGTAAAATTTGCAGCAATGGCGTAGACGTTACTGATGAAGAATCTGAGTTACATGCTTTAAACTTTCTGAAATAGGCATTTTGTTGGCAACTTTGTTGGGAATTCTTTTTGGATAAGAATACCGTTCTTTGATGATCTCTGCTGAGGAGAAGAAGACTTCTGTAGCAGCTGTTCTATCTTTCGGAGATCGAAACACTCGTGGAGAAAACTGTTGAAGTTCCTTCTGTGTTCATAGTTCAAAGGAAAATTTCGCTTTTATTTCAAAATTTTTGAAGTAAAAATTCATTTAAAACCTTTTAGTTTCAAAAAGTGATTTTCACAATAAAAGCGTTATTTTGCAAAACATAATAAAGTAAGAATCGCAAACACACGGGCACAAGGCTCAAATTTTATTGATAGAATGGTAATCAGCCAAAGGCGTGATTCCATGAGCTATTTACATGAGTTGGAAATGATAATTTATTGGGAAAAGGCTACATTGAAAGCAATAACCACTATTATCCCTAACAACTTTGAATTCCAACTGTGCTTGTTGCTTCAGAAGATTTGATTGAAGATCCGTTGATGGAAGATTCTTCAGATTGACGAAGTACGGACTGATTGCAGTTACTTTGTCATTTTTTGATTCCTTATTTTTGCCTAGATTGCCTTTTCAGGTTTTCAATCTATCAGAATAATTTTTGTTTACTGTCTCTAATTTTTGCCTAGACCGCCTTTTCAGGTTTTCAATCCACCGAGACGCTCTTTTTTGCCTACGCCGCCCTTTTCGGGTTTTTGACTTACCGAGCTGTTCTTTTGTTCTTTTAGACATAGTATTTCTTGGCTGCATCAGCATTCACAGGATGCGGGAGTTCATCACCGTCCATGGTTGTGAGAATCATAGCACCGCCAGAAAAGCTTCTTTTGACGATGTATGGGCCTTCGTAATTAGGAGTCCATTTGCCCCTAGAATCTGGTTGAAAAGACAGAATCTTTTTAAGCACGAGGTCGCCTTCTCGGAATTCATGAGGTCGGACCTTTTTGTCGAAAGCTTTCTTCATTCTTTTTTGATATAACTGTCCATGACACAGAGCGGTCAGACGCTTTTCTTCGATTAAGTTCAACTGGTCGTATCTGCTGCTTTGACACCATTCGGCCTCAGATAACTTAGTTTCCATGAGGACTCTCATTGACAGAATCTCAACTTCTACGGGGAGAACTGTTTCCATGTCGTATACTAGAGAAAAAGGAGTTGCCCCTGTTGAAGTGCGTACTGAAGTACGGTACCCATGCAGAGCAAATGGAAGCATTTCGTGCCAGTCTTTGTAAGTGATGACCATTTTCTGGACGATCTTCTTGATGTTCTTCTTGGCTGCTTCAACGACGACGTTCATCTTTGGCCGGTAAGGAGACGAGTTACGATGCTCGATCTTGAATTCCTCACACAGTTCTTTCATCATTTTGTTGTTCAAGTTTGATCCATTGTCTGTAATGATCTTATTTGGAACTCCGTATCGACAAATGAGGTTGTTCTTGATGAACCTCACAACCACTTGTCTTGTGACGTTGGCATAAGATGCTGCTTCGACCCATTTGGTGAAGTAATCAATAGCCACTAGAATGAAGCGATGTCCGTTGGACGCTTTTGGTTCGATCATCCCAATCATGTCCATGCCCCACATGGAGAAAGGCCATGGAGAAGAGAGAACGTTGAGTAGAGTCGGTGGTACGTGGATCTTATCTGCGTAGATCTGGCACTTGTGACATCTTTTGACGTGTTTACAGCAATCAGATTCCATTATTATCCAATAGTATCCTGCTCTTAAGATCTTTCTGGACATTGCATGCCCATTTGAATGGGTTCCAAAGGACCCTTCATGCACTTCATGGATTATCGTGTTTGCTTCTTGTCTGTCGACGCATCTGAGTAGGACCATATCGAAGTTTCTTTTGTATAGAACATCTTCATTCAGGAAGAAATTTCTAGAAAGCCTCCTTAGAGTTTTCCTATCTTTGTACGATGCCCCGAGTGGGTATTCCTGAGTTTGAAGAAAACGTTTAATGTCGTGGAACCACGGTTTATCATCGAAGACTGCCTCAGTTGCAAACACATATGCAGGTCTTTCAAGGCGTCTGATACGGATCTTAGGCATATCGTTCCAATGGTTGACTTTGAACATGGAAGATAGAGTAGCTAAGGCGTCTGCCATTCGATTTTGATCTCGAGGGATATGATGCAGTTCAACTTTGTTGAAGAAAGTCAACAAACGTCTTGCATAATCTCTGTAAGGAATCAGACCAAGATGATGAGTTTCATACTTGTCTTTGATTTGATTGATCACAAGGGCTGAATCTCCATATATGTTAAGGATCTTGATCCTCAAGTCGATGGCTTCTTCGATACCCATGATACATGCTTCATATTTTGCGATGTTGTTGGTGCAATCAAATAGCAATCTGGCGGAAATGGGATATGAGAACCTTCGGGAGTGATGATGACTGCCCCAATTCCATTGCCAAAGACATTAACAGCTCCATCAAAGTTTTTGCCCCATCTAGATTCTAGATCTGGACCTTCTTCGGGTAGCGGTTCGTCACAATCTTTCATCTTCAAGTACATAACATCTTCGTCAGGGAAGTCGAACTTGAGAGATTGGTATTCGTTGATCGGTTGATAAGCCAAGTGATCAGCGAGAATGCTTCCTTTGACCGCTTTTTGAGCACGGTACTGGATGTCATATTCAGATAATAGCATCTGCCATCGAGCAATTCTTCCTGTTAAGGCAGGCTTTTCAAAGACGTACTTGATTGGGTCCATTTTGGAGATTAACCAAGTCGTGTGATTGATCATGTACTGGCAGAGATGTTTTGAAGCCCATACCAAAGCACAACATGTTTTCTCGAGCATGGAGTAACGAGTTTCACAATCTGTGAACTTTTTACTCAAGTAGTAAATGGCATGCTCCTTCTTACCGGTTTCATCTTGCTGTCCAAGCACACAGCCCATGGAATCTTCTAGCACGGTAAGGTACATGATTAATGGTCTTCCTTCGACTGGGAGATGAATCTGGAGATGTAATTCAACCGTCCAAAAAATCCTCTTGCTTGCTTTTCTGTATGAGGCGTAGGAATTTCTTGAATAGCCTTGACTTTGTCAGGGTCAACTTCAATACCTCTTTGACTGACAATGAAACCTAGGAGTTTTCCAGATCTTACCCCAAAGGTGCATTTGTTAGGATTCAGGCGAAGCTGAAATTTCCTTAGTTGCTGAAACAACTTCAAGAGATATTTTATATGCTCTTCTTCAGTGTCAGACTTTTCTATCATGTCGTCCACGTAGACTTCGATCTCTTTGTGCATCATGACATGAAAGAGAGTTGTCATTGCCCTCTGGTAAGTTGCGCCTGCATTCTTTAATCCAAACGGCATTACTTTGTAGCAAAAAGTGCCCCATGGCGTGATGAAGGATGTCTTCTCCATGTCTTCGGGAGCCATTCTGATCTGATTGTAACTAGAGAAACCGTCCATGAAGGAAAAGACGTTGAACTTTGCAGTACTATCCACTAGCATGTCGATATGCGGTAGTGGGAAATCATCTTTTGGACTAGCTTTGTTCAAGTCCCGGTAGTCAACACACATTCTGACCTTTCCGTCTTTCTTGGAGACAGGCACTATGTTGGCTAGCAATTGAGGATAATCATAAGTGACGAGGAAACCTGCGTCGAGCTACTTTTGAACTTCCTTTTTGATTTTGTTGGCCATTTTAGGGTGAACTCTTCTCAATCTTTGTTTAACTGGTGGACACTCCGGTCTTAATGGAAAGTGATGCTCCACAATGCTGGTATCTAATCCCGGCATGTCCTGGTAGGACCAAGCGAACACATCAACATATTCTTTGAGAAGATCTATCAGTTTGCCTTTGACGTTGCTGTCGAGTGAAGCTCCGATGTTCACTTCTTTTTTGTCTTCCTCAGAACCCAAATTGATCGCTTCCAAAGGCTCTTTGTGAGGTTGAATGGTTCTTTCCTCGTGCTTAAGTAGTCGAGAAATCTCATCCGGGATCTCTTCTTCAACTTCTTCCTCGGCGACTTCACTGGGGATTTCAAAGTTGGGATAGAGCATAGAGTTATTGCGTTCAATGGATTTGTCCATCTGCATTTTTGATTTATGTCTGATTAATTAATTCTTTTTTTTCATTTTTTTTGGAAAAAGTTAATGTGAAAGTGGATGCAGATTATATTTTTTTGAAGATTTTTATTGTGTTTTTTAGGATTATCATTTCCAAGAAAGGGTAAAAATAAAAAAACAAACATAAAATATGGAATCAAAACAACGCGTTTTATTTATGATTCACAATATGAAACAGGGCCCTAAATACAAACTCATTTGTCTTGGGCAAGACAAAGAGAAATTATTTAAAAGCTAAACCCTATAAAACATCTCTTCGCTTTGGGCGAAGCGAGAGTTCAAAATAAAAGCAAAGATAAACTACTTAGAATTATGAACATTAGTCCGAACTTCAACAGGCTTCCAATAGTGGCGAACTCCTTGGATGTCGAGGTACTCTGGTAATTTTCCACTTGGCTTAATTCTTGAATAGACTTTGGTCGTTGGTTGAGCAGGCTTTGAAGACTCTGGACGACGGGCCTTGCCTTTTGTGCTGCTAAAGCGATCTTCTTCTGCTTGATGAACAGATCGGGAAGCGTGGGATACAGCATATGTACTTTCTATTGGCATTTGCGATGAATTCTGGGGATGTACTCTCCAATCTTCTGAGTGAAGAGACTCATTGTTGGTGACACTTTCCAATTCGTATCCCGAATCGTATCCCTGATCTTCAGTAATTACGTTGATGTAGTGATAGTCAAGATCTGGTTTAACAAATTCCACAGACGTATTAAAGCAGAGATCTTCATTCGGAACCTCAATTGGTTGATGAGATCGAGAAGATAGGTACACCTCTTCTGGTTGACTAGGATACTCAAAAGAATCACCCCATCCAGTGGGCTAGATGTCTTCAATTCTGATTTTTGAGCTTTCAGGCGCAATGTATTTCACCATGTAGTCAAACTTGCCACTTGGTTCTCCCAAGGTATCCCAAACTTCAGAAGGGACAGGTGGATTTTCATTCTTTTGTAGGGACATGCCATCGAATTGATCAGTCGGAGGATAGTACGGTGGGTATGATTCTTCCTGAGACACATATTCAGAGCTGTTTAGATAAGTGCTTCACTCTTCAGATCCGGAGAGATCGTTTTCATCACCTTCATTGGTGAGAACATTAACCTCTTGAAGAAATGGGTTTAAGAAACCCCCACTGTGAAATACTTCTCTGATTGGGCGAAGTGTTTCATCCCTTTGATTATCTTTAAGAAATACTGGAGCAAAATCAAGCCCGACCTTTGTCTCGTTGTTGACAGGTTTTATTACTTGTCCCCAACCTTCAGCATTGCCATCTTTCACTATCTGCGCTGCTTCTTTGTAAAAGGAGATAGACGATCTGCTTTTGCTTGTAGATTCATCTTCTAACGGATGTTTGTGGGACTGTGTTCCTTCAACGTCGTTAGCTGTGATAAAAGAAAAACTGGATAAATGGCTTATTAGTAACGCTTGTTCTCCGATGAAGGTTACTAACTTCCCATTCACTGTGAACTTTAGTTTCTGGTGGAGAGTGGAAGTCACTGCTCCTGCTTCATGTATCCATGGTCTTCCTAGCAAACAGCTGTAAGCAGCTGGCACATCCATGACCTGGAAAGTGATTTGGAAGGTATGTGGACCGATTGTCATCGGGAGATCGACTTCCCCAATAACTGACTTCCTTGACCCGTCAAAGGCTCTTACCACTATGTCATTGAACTTCATCGGTGTTCCTTTGTAAGATAAACGAGCTAAAGTCGTTTTTGGCATTACATTTAAAGACGAACCGGTATCTACTAGTACATTGGACAGAGAATCTGATTGACAAATCATCGAGATATGCCGAGCCAAATTGTGATCTTTCCCTTCCTCGGGGAGTTCTTCATCACTGAAGCTTAAATTGTTGCAAGCTGTTATGTTGCCCACAATTCCTCCAAACTGGTCTGTAGTCACGTCGTGATCTACATATGCTTGATCTAGCACTTTCATCAAAGCTTCTCGGTGAGCTTCGGAATTTAAAAGTAGAGATAGTATTGAAATCTTGGAGGGAGTCTACATCAGCTGATCCACAACTCGGTATTCGCTTTTCTTGATTAGTTTCAAAATCTCATCGAAATCTGCGTTGACGTTGGTTTTATCAGGTGGACCAACATTTGTGTTTGAATTATCAACGGGAATCCTCATGGGGTTCTCGGGTGGTGCATTGACTGGATTTTGCCTAACAATAGGAACAACAGGTTGCTTTGGGGGCAACAGAGTATGTACACGTCCACTTCGCGTTACTCGTCCTATCTCAGTTATGTTGACATTGGCTGGAAAAGCTGGCATGGGTTTCTCCTTCCCATCTTCTATCACAGTTGCATTGTATTGATAGGGAATTGCTTTGTTAGAAATGTATGGAACAGGACCGGGTAGGCAAATCACCAAAGGAGACCCTGGAATGTTTGAACTGTTATACTCAATCTCCACATGCTTGGGCATATTGAAACAGGGGATAATGACGTTTACTTCGGGATTTTCCGAGTTGATATTTGAGACAAAAAGCTCATGCGGAAAATGCCCTATTGTATTCACGTCATAGTCATTTCTGTTTCTGTAGATCTGTATGTCACCAATGTCTAGCAATCGTTGAATGTCCGCTCTTATGGTTGGACATCCTCGAAGATCCCTGAAACAGATGCTGCAAGCTGCATAATCGTGTTTAGCGAAAATTCCCATTGTACTGTATGTATCATGGAGCTGTACCAAGTTTCCTCTGATCAGATTCACATCTGTGACATGATACCGATCTGTATTTCTTAGTATCAAATTCACTATATGTCCACTGTGACTGGGAAATGGATTTGCTTGTACGTTTGGATTTGTATTCTTGAAGGAAAGAAGATTAGACCTTACTAACCTTTGTACTTCAGCTTTTAGCGCTATGCAATGCTCAAGATCATGACCCGGTGCCCCTTGATGAAAAGGGCAAGATGCGTCTTCTTTTTACCACCATGGTAATTTTTCTGGTACCGGGGGTGGCGACCTTGTTTGCACAAGATTCCTTTCTATTAATGTAGGATATAGTTCTGTGTACGTCATTGGAATTGGATCAAATTGTGAGACCCTGGGCACACAGTTCTTATTGTTGAACTGCTGAGCCTGTTGTCGAGGCTGTTGAGTTTGTTGGAACTGCGGAGCAATTCCTGTATTTGGACTTGTATTAACAGCGGGTGCTATGACAGCTACCTGTTGTTGTTGACTGACATTCTTTCGTGGTTTCCCTCGAGATACCATTCCTATGTCATGTTCCTTTTTCTTCGGAAAACTGGTTCCAATCCTCTTAGTCCCACTGGAGGATCCTATTTCTCTGGTCAGGCGTCCTGTTCGAACTCCTTTCTCTAGCCACATTCCCATGCTTACCATCTCGGTGAAGTCTCCGGGAGCGCTGGCGATCATTCGTTCGTAGTAAAATGGGCCAAGAGTGTTTAAGAATACCTTGGTAATTTCCTTCTCCTCTAACGGTGGGTTGACTTGGGCAGCAATTTCCCTCCAACGTTGGGCGTACTCTTTGAATGTTTCTCTTTCCTTCTGAGACATGGAGCGGAGTTGATCCCGATCTGGAGCCATGTCCAAGTTGAATTTATATTGTTGTACGAAGGCTTCACCTAAGTCATTGAATGTCCGGATATTCGCGCTGTCTAGTCCCATGTACCATTTCAGTGCGGCACCGGTGAGACTATCTTGGAAATAGTGGATTAACAATTGGTGATTGTCGTTGTACGTAGACATTTTCCTTGCGTACATCGTAAGATGACTCTTTGGACAGGAATTTCCTTTATACTTTTTGAAATCAGGGATTTTGAATTTTGCAGGTATCCTTACGCGAGGAACTAAGCATAAATCGTGGGCGTTCTTCCCAAACAATTCTTTTCCACGGATTGTTTTAATCTCAAGCTGCATCTTGAGGAGTTGTTCCTGGAGAGTCTCCATCTGGCTACGAGGATTCGTGTTATCACCTGGACTGTGGTGAACTTCTTCATCTGCAATAGTGTGGACTACAGAAGCTGAGTTCGTCATGATTGGTTGAGAAACTGTCATGGTGACTTGCGGAAAAGTTACTCCATGATGTGGAGTAAGTGTTGAGTTCTGCAAAGTAGGTACTTCAAGCGTGGTTGTTTGTATCTGAGAAGTCGGTTGACGAAATCCGATGCCGAAATTGAAAGGCATGCCCCATGGATAACCGGCATACTGAAGAGTGAACTACTGGCTGCAAAAGTTGAAACTGGAGTAGTAGTGGTCTCTGAAATCGCCGCTTGATTTTGACTGCTCGATGTTGCTGGCTGACTTTGCGTAGTTGCCAACGAATTTACCAAAGAAGTGAGTCTCTCCACCTCTTCTTGCAGTGTTGTTACTGTGCTACGAAGCTCAACATTTTCTTGCTCAAATCCTTCCATTACTTTCCTTCTTTTTGAACGTGTATTGTATGTTCGAGTTGGCTGTGGACGTGGTCGAGAAACTCTAAGACGCGACAGCTTGGCGGTCTTTTCCTTTCTCTCTCTCTGGAAAAAGTTCCAAAAGATCAAACTCTAGACAATAGACTCGATATGCCAAGTATGATGCATGATTATAAATGCAAAGAAGTATTTCCAAAGAATTTACGCTAAAAGAGAAATTTCTGGCAAATATTTGGATGGAAAACACATATTTTATTGATTATTGAAAGAGGATTACAACAATTTTGTTTTTGAGCATGGCTCAAACAAATGATAAAATAAATGATAAAATACTACTATCTAAACTAATTAAACGTCTTCGTCGGATGAAGATCCAAAGGCTTGATGTAGCTTCAGCTTCAGGATTTCTTTCCCATAGTGAGCTTTCAGTTTAGCTTTCTCGGCTTTTAGCTTGCTGATGACTTTCTTCCACTCGTCAGGAGCAGGATCGCTGGTTGTCATTTCCTCAAGCTTTCTCTTCCTTTCTTTGATGTATCTTTTGATCGCGTTATCTTTCTGACGAATTTTCTCATCTTTCTCCATGAGCCATTCATCTTGGAAGTAAAGCGTCTTTTCATGATCTTTGACCTGCTTCTTAAGCTTTTCGTTTTCGAGATCAGTCTTAAGGAACTTGTCTTCCAAAGCTTCTTTCTCTAGCCTCATCTTGGCCAAAGCTTCTTGGTATTCTCCCATAGTCTCAACGGGAAAAATTGTTGATTTGGAAGCTGTTGAGAACATAGGTTCTTCATAAGCATAAGGCATTCGAAATTCCTTTGCTCTTTTCATCACCCAAGAAGTGTAGATTTCCATGGCTACACAATTCCTTGCATTACCCTTTCCTTTCCTTCGAATGTGATGCCAAGCTCTTATCATTCTGGCTTTTAAACCTTGGGAATCCTCCCCTTCATGATAGAAATGGCTTTCCACTGTAAAACCAAGAGGTTTACTAGAGTTTGCATACCCGAGTTGACGCCTCGCCAAAAATGGGTTGTAGTTGATTTCATCTCATTGTCTGCCAAGGTATACCAATGGATATCGTTGTTTGTAAGAGACATGAGTCTTCGAGACCAATGCCAATCGTCTTTGTTTTCGCGGAAGATAGGAGATTTAGGCAAGTGTGAGACAATCCATTTGACGAACAGAGGTACACAACACACGATAGTTCCATCTCTTTGATGATTCCTATGATGAATGGAGAAATACGTATCACCAAGCAAAGTGGGAACGGGATTTCTAATCAGAAAGATCCTTATGGCGTTGATATCAACGAAATTTGGGACGTTGGGACACAACACCAATCCATAGATGAGTAAAGCTTTAATAGCTTCAAAGGCTACCATACTACCGGCTTCAGAGAATTTAAGAGCCTTCTCCATTAGGAACTTTGAAGTTAGTCCTAAGAGTTTTCCTTTGGTAGTTAGGTTTTTGTCTATCTCAGATTTCTTTAAGTGAGTCATTGTTACAATGAATGGTGACTTAGGAATGGCTTCCAAACCATTGAAAGGCACTTTGTCTGATACTGAGATACCTATGATGTGTGCGTACTCTTCCAAAGTAGGCATCAACTGATAGTCAGGGAGTGTGAAACAGCGATAGACTGGATCGTAAAACTGAACGAAAGTTTTGAGAAGTCCTTCATCAACGTTAGTGTTCAAAATAGTTAAAAGAGTTCCATAGCGTTTTCTGAAATCCGAGGGATCTTCTACCAAGGATGCTAACTCTTTCAACTTTCCTACGTCAGGAATTCTAAAACTGTATCTCTTGGTGAATCTTCCTCTGACGTCCATCACTCTAACCTAAAATATTTATAAAGAAAAATCTCTAAATTCTTTGGAAATGGGAAGAGAAATGAAGTTTTTTGAATGAATGCATGAATGCTACAAACATGGTTAGTAGTTATACACACGATCAAGCATTCGAAGTCACGAGCATGAGGCCGACGATAAGAATCAAACGTGGGTAAGTTCTAAGGGCTTATTCATCTGTGAAACGGGTTCTACTGATAATACAGGCTCAACGCTTCTCTTTGAAATATTATCGGA
The DNA here is from genome assembly GCA_021764765.1 of Vicia sativa. Lineage (NCBI taxonomy): Eukaryota > Viridiplantae > Streptophyta > Magnoliopsida > Fabales > Fabaceae > Vicia > Vicia sativa. The sequence continues at coordinate 122,447,584 of CM038793.1, read as the reverse complement.
TTTGTTGAATACTCGAAGTCCAATAATATTTTTCAAGAAAAACTCGCCTGATCGTAGTCTCGCATGACAATTATTCTAGGCTTACGCCCGAATATTTCTACACTACATCCTAAATGGCCAGGATGGGTTATGTGTTCTACAGCCACTCAGCTTCGCAAGTTCTCTTGAAAGCAACATGTCTTCGCAAATACTTGCTAAACACAAATACTCCCAAGACAACCTCCACTGAGAGAGGGATCTCAAATTAACTCCGTAAGTACTGAGACTTCTCACAAGTTAATAGGACTATACCCCCACCTAGGTCTTAAAATGTTTCTTAAATCCGGGTTAGGATTTCTTTCCATCAGATGAAATCGCGAAAACACGCAATAAAGAGAAACAAACATATGCATATATGAAAGCTTAATCCCTTTTTTTCTTTTTTTTTGAAAACAAAAAAGCTTGGTGCTCTTTGGCAGAGTCACAATTTTTGAAAATCAAAATTTAACGTACTCCCCAGCAGAGTCGCCATTTTTCCTGTTCGCGTTAAAAAGTGACGCGCGAGGGAATCGAATCTGAATTCGGATTCTCTGGCTCGAAACGATTTACTCTTTTGATTTGTTTATAAAGATGTCGCGAGCATCAAGCTTTATTATTTTCAACACAAGAAATTATGATTATGAAAAAGGGGAAAGCTGTTAATACCCTCAATTGATTATGATATGCATTATGACTAGCGCAAACTAGACGTAACGCATTTGGGGAGATTCCGGGTAAGGGGGTTTGTTATATAAAGGGAATAGATGGAGCACCCTAAATATATATATTTATCTATAGCTTTATATATGAATATGTTTGATATGTTTGTGTGTTTTAAATTTCTATTTATATGATTGGGAAAGTTTCTCCTTTGGGATTTTAAGAAGGATAGATTATGTGGGATCCTATGTTTTGTTATTATTGTGCTTGCAAAGATCTTTGGATCTTCTGCATACATATCCCTTAATAGGAATCAGAGCATTTATAGCTCGGATCTAAAGGGATCTATGGTTTGTTTGGTCTAAGGGAGAAAGAGATTTGCTCGCCAAGGATGAGACCTTGCGCCTACGTATTCTCAAAAGGATGTTGAGAAAGTCAGAGCAATCGTAGTTCCCACTTATGCTAGTGGAAGCAACGGAAGTTATTAAGAGACACAGACAGATGTCATCTTAATGAAAAATGTATCTAATCTATTTCATCACATGCATTTTGAAAAGTTTGAATCTTTCGTCGTAAGTTATAGGTGTTTTTGCTTGAGTGTACAAGCATTACCACTTACATGTTTAAGAAAGATGTTTGAAAAATGATTGAATCTTTTAATTGTAATCATTGGGTGTTTTGCTTGAGTGTACAAGCGTTACCACTTACAAATTAAGAGATGTTTTGGTTTGAAAAGAGTTTTGAAAAAGTTTTTGATTGTATGTGATGTGATAGATGAGATACTTCTTCCATAGAGATGATAAATGTCTGAATCTCAAGGAGAAATTGATTAGATTAGATGGATGCTTTTAAGAAGCCCATGGGTCCTTGTATTGTTAGCCCAAGAGGAGGCATTCCGAGGGTCATCGAGGGTCCTTGTATGAAGCTCAAGAGGAAGCTATAGGGTATGGCTGGCTTTGGCTTTAAGAGGGATTTCACCGGGAAACCATCCTCTTAGGATTTCAAAAGCAATTTCACCGGGAAATTATACACTCTGGGTTCTATCCTAGCGCTGGTGATTCTTTGTATTGGAAGCCCAATAGGAGACTGTTAAGAGATTTCCTGGTCTCTTTCTTGTATGATGCCCAATAGAAGGCTAAACTCAATGAGGAGTTCTTTTGAACGAAGCCCAAGAGGAGGCTGACTCAACAGGGGAGTGTTGTCTTATATGAAGCCTAAGCGGAGGCTAAACTCAGATGAATGAGTTTTCTTATATGAAACCTAAGAGGAGGCTGAACTCAGATGAAATGAGTTACCTTGTACAAAGCCCAAGAGGAGTCTATTTATGGGGAACCTATTGGTTAGACTAGTTATTATGTTATAACTAGGCAGTTGTATAAACAAGTGTGTGTGTGTGTGTGATATGTACTCACAGGAGTTTATGAAGGAAATATAAACAGATGCATGATGTTTATTTTCAAGAGTTTATGAAGGAAATATAAACAAGTGTTTGTGGAACGAACGTTTAAAACGAGCGTAACTTGATTATTTACAAGTTTGAATTGTGTACAAGAAAGTAAGTATGTACACGAACGAGTATTTATGTACAAGAGGATGTGGATGTACATGGGATGGTTGGGACTTACACCATAAGGGAGGCCCATTGGTTTAAAAGCAGTTTCACCGGGAATAATTCTCCTTTTAATACCAATGGTATTCAGTGTATACACAAGTGAAATGAAAACAAACGGACGAAGTTTGTTTCTGTATTTGAGTATTTACAAAGGTATTTGTATTACGTACAGGTAAAATTGTCGCGTACATAAAAGAATTGGGCATGTACAAAGAAATAATTATGTACATAAAAGAATGTCTTTGGGACTTACACCGTGAGGGAGGCCCATGATCGATTAAGAAATTCGAGAGAAAACAAATTTGGTTTTATCGTTTAAATCGGATCGATCATGGAAAAAGATGTAAGTTTGATGAAAAGTTTTGAAGAATGATTTTGAAAGTGTTTTTGAAAAGTGAAGTTTACTTATAAGATGTTTTGAAAAGAATCGAGCTTCGAAAGTTTGAAAAAATCACCTTTGAAAGTGCTTTGAAACATACTCAAATGTATCGTTTTCGGCTCGATAAAAATATAATCGAATGAAAGTTTTTCTAAAAATTTTTGACACTATCTTAAAATAGACATGTTAATTGACAAGTGTACAAAAAATCACCTCAAAATGAGGAGTTTTGATTGGGTTTTGAAAAATTCAAAGTTTGTAAAAAAAAATGAAGAAAAATTACAAAGTTTGGCAAAAATGGTCCCAAGGCTACTCGAACCCGGGACCATTGGGCAAGGCATGGCATGAAAGACTTAAGAGTGAGCTGGAAACCACTGGGGCGGCAATACATCCGTGTATTGAAATCAAACAATGTTATAATATTATAAACCAAATTTTTGAATTTGAAAAAAAACGCGCGCAACTTCTTCTTCTTCCTCCAATCTTCAATCAGCCATGGATTCTTTATTTCTCCATGAAATCGCTCGATGTAAACATCAAACTTGATGTCATTTAATTTCATTGATTTTAAGCTTAACATGATTAAATTTCTCAAGAACACGAAGAACCCTAGTTCTGAAAATCTTAATTGAAATCATGTATGGTTGATGAATTGATCAATTGATTGAGGGTTATTGATCAGTGATAGTGCAGAAACAAAATGGCCAAGAGCTTTTTGGACTGTATGCAAGGAATCATAGAGTTTGAAGTTCGTGTTCTTACCTCTTGAAGCTGAGATCGAAAACTGTATTGGAGCGTTTCCAGTTGTGTTTTGATGATTCCTATAGCACCAACGGACTTCAAGGATTGTGTGAGGATGGTCTGCACATCATGAATTTGCCTGGATCATTCCAACCAAGTCCACCTGCATAAGCTTCAAAGTGAAACTTGAATTTGATGTTACAGGTGTTACAGGTTGAAGTTAATGGTCTGCATCATCCATATGGAGTATGTTGATGATGTTTGAGTGAAAAAATCACAACTTGCTCGAGCCAATGATCCAATTCGGTAGTTAACGCAGTTTTGACAAGTTTGGAATTTTGAAATGCAAATTTGAGTTTTAGTGTTTCTTGTGTTGATTATAAGTTTCAAATCAGTTACATATGATGTTTATGACATGTTAGACACCAAATATCTCATGTTTCTTCACAAGTTTTGAAAAATACAAGTTTCCTCAAATTACACTATGTTACTTGAATTTTAAGAAAGAAGTGAGAAAGCTTGTTTTGGCATAGCTTTGGTGTAGTTTCAAATGGCCAACATGACCTCTATTTATAGGTCAAAAGTTCTGAATGGTAAGTGAGAAAGATTGGCTTTGGTATTTACAAGTTTCCTTAGAGGGCAAGGAAGTCATTTTTGCAATAAATGCAAAAGGAAGCTTCCTTTTAACCATGGTTAATTATTCAACTTGATCTTATCCCATCATAATTACTCTCCATCTGATTTTTTATCAGCTCTATCTCTCATTGCAAGGTGGCATGGCTTCTAGAAGAAGAAACTCAAAAATGACCTATAATCTTGAAAGTTGTACTTGAAAATCAAGGATTTTGGAGGTCTATGTTTCAAAATCAAAAGTATAGCTAGACTCCATGGATTTGAGAGTTCTTGGACATTTTGGAAAGCTTGTTTCAAGGGCTACAACTTTCATGTTTTGAGTTTTTCCTAATTCCAAATGGAACTATGTGAAAAAATGCCATGAAGTTTGGAAAAATTCCAAATTTCTTGATTTTTTATGATCATGATGGATCATTTGAAGTATTTTGATGATGGAAAAAGTTTTGTCTTGAAAAAGTTGACCAAAAGTCAAAGTTTGACTTTTCAGTGTAGATAAAATTTCATCAGATGATCCAGAAATTGACTGATGAATTCTGTGAACTTCTGTGATCTTTTGAATCCGGAAATTAGGTCAACATGATGTATTTAAGATATGAAGATCAATCTCTAATCAAAAAAGTCATTCATTGATCAGAAAATCAGTAATTGCTCATCCTCGATAAAAACCCTAATTGGTCGATCCTCGATAGATCATGAGGAAAATTGGATATCTGAAGATCAGAGGTTGATGATTTGATCAAGATAGATCAAATGAGGTGAATGAAGCTCAAACCCTAATTGATTGCCTCTTGAATCAGATTAAAATTTTGTGAAACCCTAATTTTGACCTGTAGAAGCTACACCCGATTAATTCTGTTCTGAACTGTTAGTGATGCAATGATGCAGATGTAAGGTGGTATATTAGGTCAAAAATTGGGGTACGACATATACATTCCTACATGAATTATTACAAAGTCAAAGCGAAATGCCTTTTCAAAACATTTTTCAAACACACAGAAAGCACAATTTTTAAAGTGATCTAAGAGCAACTAAGAGCCCGTAGATAACTACGGATGGAAAGGGGTGCTAATACCTTCCCTTTTCATAACCTTCTCCCTTACTTAGAATCACATAACCTTCCCTTAATTGGATAAAAGAAAAGTCGGTTGCGACTCTTGCTATCCGCACATTTGCGATACAAAAATCTCAAAGTCAGTTCACCGTATTACAGAACTGGCGACTCTGCTGGGGAGACACCCTAAAGAGAGAATGTCTTAGGGATTTCTAGATCACCTTTATTTCTTTCTGTTTGACTTGCTTGCTTTATCTTTAAGGGTTGCTTGGGTATTATATTTGTGGGGGATCCTACACCCGGATCCGGGTTTCCTTTTAGGTAAGTAGCAATAAATCGTCGCGACCGTTAGACGTATATCGAAACGGTCAACATGATGGCTACATTAGTGTGACACTTTGGATATCCTGATACTCTTTATTTCCAAGTTGAGGATAGTATTTGGCTTCTGCGTGGTGTCATTAAGCACTAACTAAACTTTTAGAACCTTAATTGACCCATCTTGGCCATTAGAAGGTAGTGAGATGGCCGACTTTGGTGCAGACTAAGGTTGGCTGATACTTGATGCTACGCTCATTAAGATCATACTTTTGGGATATTTTCGGTCGACCACTTGGTAGTCGTATTGAAATAAACGCCTATGAGAAAGATCAATGATATGAGATTCCTAGAACCCGGTTACTATTGTAGGACAGGATGAACCAACTCAAACTTTTGGTGGGGTAATCACCTATACCTCATGCAAGCCTTAAACCTAGGCTCATTGTGTGAATTGTTTGTTTGTGCTAAACATGACATCATGACATCATCACATTGCATATCATTTCTAACTATTTCAAGGACCTAGGGATTTATCTTTACTCTGTTTTGTAGGGATTATGGCTTCTAGAAAGACTATCCGAATCAACTTCATAGGTATACCTTCTCAGCTCAAAGAATTGGTTTCAGAAATTCCCGACCATGATGAGTTCATCAAAAGACATGGTTATCTACTTGATTTGGTTATCTCCGGTTTTGAAGAAGATATGATGCATGTCCTATTCCAGTTCTTTGATCCGAAACACCATTGCTTTACATTCCCAGATTATCAGTTGGTTCGTACTTTGGAAGAGTTCTCTAAGCTACTTGGGGTACCTATTCTTGACCAAATGCCATTCACCGGTTTAGAAAAGGTTCCTAAGTATGAAGACATCGCATCAGCATTACACCTAAAGCGCTCAGACATTGAAGCCAATTGGGAAACTAGAAGCGGAGTTAAGGGTTTACTTGCTAAGTTTCTAATTAAGGAAGCCCGAGAATTCCTCAAGGTTATGAGTTTCCATGCATTTGAAGACATTGTGGCCTTGCTAATCTATGGTTTGGTTCTATTCCCTAACTCGGATCAATTCATAGATGTCAATGTCATCAAGTCGTTTCTTACCCGCAATCTTGTGCCTACTTTACTTGGAGACATTCTACATTCTCTCCACACTCGTACTACTAAGAGACAAGGAACTCTCATGTGTTGCATACCGTTACTTTCCAGGTGGTTTATTTCGCACCTTCCTCCATCAGTTTTGAAGAATGAACAAATATTGAAGTGGTCTCAAAGGCTAATGTCACTATCTCATTCAGATATCCGTTGGAATCTTTTCGCTCAAAAGGACTTCACATTCATTGAGCGTTGTGGAGAATTCCCTAATGTACCACTCCTCGGTATAAGGGGAGGTATTACTTACAACCCTTATCTAGCTCTACGTCAGTTTGGTTTTGCTCAAAGAGATGGTCCTCATGATATGATTCTCCAAGATATTGTGTTCGATTACAATCACGATCTCCACAGAATTACCGACGAAGGTTCATACATGCTTGGGGCATGGTAAAGAAGACTGATACCAAGACTTTGGGGCACCAAAACTCCATTCCTTGGGAACCTTACCTCAAATGGGTGAGAGCTCGAGCTCAAAATCTCATGATGCCATTCACGCCTATTTTACCAGTAATTATGGAACCTGTTGCTATAGGTGACGTACCCTATACCGTTCTCCATCCGACATGCCTACTGATTTTGAAGACTTGAAGAGATCCTGGATTCAGCTTAAAGAAGAAAGGGATACATTTGAAGCTCAGTGTTATGCAAGTGAGAAGAAAGTGCTAGAGTTGACCAAGCTACTTCACGAGGAGCGAAGCATCAATGCCTACCTCGGCACCATGAGGAAGCGCCCATGGGAGACTTAGAGCTTTAGGATTTATATGTTTTTCTTTTATTGTTTTGAACTATCTTTTGTACTTAAAAAGAAAAAGAATAAAAAAGGGAGAACTAATAAACGTTTGTTCGTGCTTGTTCAACAAATTTAAATCTCTAAGGTCCTTGAAAACATTGCATTGCATTTGCATAAACATCGCATATCATGGCATAACATCTCATAACAGGTACCTTGAAGATTGGTTTTCTCATTCTCTCGCTATTTATTTTAGCAGAAATGGATCTTGAACAGTCTGTCAAAGATCTCCAGTGTAACTTCACTACTGATAACGCAACACTCGGATGCTTGCCACAATTTCTTGACTTGATGTGAACCAATTAATATTCATGAACACAAAATAACTCTTACAGCTACTCATGAGAGTACTGTCCGAACATCCCAAAATCATACCTGACGCATTAGTCACACTAATGACATCAACAATTACTCGCCATGACCATACACCATCTTGAAAAGCATTGTCTAAACATCTTCGGTTCTCACACTAACCCGTAGACAGCCAGACTTCGCACCGATCCCACTAAACACATAAACTCAAATGACTGATTCATCCAAATATCAATCCTCGAAAGTAGACACTCGTCCTCAATATCCACTTTGTTCCTTTGTCCGAAAACGAAACATCAACCTAAGCGACCTTCGCTCTTATCGAACAACACAACGGTAGCACTCCACGACGACCTGCTCGAATAAGCAAAGTCTGCTCTAACCAATCCTCAAGTTGACTTTTCAACCCTAATTCAGAAGAAAACATCCCTTAAGGATACTTCGAATCACAACTAGATCCAAAAACTAAATCCATCAAAACTTCACCTCGCACTACAACGGTAATTCACTCACATCTCCACAATAAGCTTCGGAAGAATCACAACAAGAAGCTCGCTTCCCAAAATCTTGCTTCTCCCCAAAATCCAAATTCGCTCACAACTCAAGTAACCATGCACTACCTTGTGCAAACACATCAGCTTCATACACTATTAAGTTGGCAAGTCAAGTCTATCCCAACCAACAGAAATCCCGACTACTATCAACAAGAGATTAAGGGTGATCAGTTCCTCAATTTGTCAATAGACAGTCGACAATCATGATGGTGACATAAACCATCTCAACCAAACTACAACAGCGTCTTCAAACTTACACCTCAAGCTACCAAAGCGTAACCCTGCTTGAGGCTCCATCTCTAAGCCACAAGCGCCACCAAGAAGTAAAACTTCCCCCCCCACTTGTTTCAAACTCATCTCTGCAGACAAACAATTAGAAACAAGCAAGTACCAACAGTGTTTCACACACATGTCGCATACAACAGGGTTAAACACATTAATAACCTGACCGACAGACCGACCTGCTCTGATACCACTAATGTAACACCCCAATATTACCCAAGGTTTTATATGCAACAATAAGAGTAAATTAAAATTTCATAAATTTAATACTGAGGCATCACACCTTCACAAACAACTCACTTTAAACAGTTTGATTTAAAGTATAAGTCTCGGATACATAGCATCGCCGAAAGACATAAATTGATTCAAAAACATCAAAACATCTCCTTTAATAAACTTCCTTAATAAATCATATTTTCATAAAGTATAATTCTATATACAAAAGGAAGGACAACAAAAGAATCAACAACAAGACAACATAAATGTTTCCCCCCGAGTGCTACGTATCAGAGCGACACCGACTCAACTAACAGCAGCTATAAACTTCGTCTTCATAACCTGCACGTTACCAATATAAAGGTAACGACGAAACAAGTAAAGGGTGAGATACTCCAAAACATATAATTAAAGGCATGATAAAATATATATATATATATATATATATATATATATATATATAGTTTTGGAATTGTAAAGGATATAAGTTAATAAGTGCATTCCAACACATATCCAAACCTCACTTACTTCGATCGTCATTCTAATGTGTATAATCTACACTATATCTTCATAACCTCATCGGCATACTCCATTGCAAGAACACATAACCCTCCGTCACCACGAAATCGTCACGAGCTAATACATCACTAATTAACACGGCAGTCTTAAACAACAACATCAACCAACAACATTAAATAATGCTAATAATATAAGCAACATAAACAAATCATCACAAATTGGCTAAAGCCCATCTTCACTTTTGGCATAAAGCCCATCATCGCTTTTGGCATAAAAGTCCATCATCGCTTGTGGCATAAAGCCCATCATCACAAACATCATCACATCCTATTTGCATTAAGCACTTCATCAAGTTAAATCATCGCAAAACTCATCATTAGCCATCAAATAAAACTCAATACCAAAAGACTCCAAAATAAACATAATGGACTCCATGAGACACGACTATGTTATGCATGTGGTACCCATCGCTTTGTCCGTAATTAGGGACACTTGGCATAAAGCCCATCTTCGCTCGGCATAAAAGCCATCATCGCTTGGCATAAAAGCCATCATCGCTTGGCATAAAAGCCCTCTTCGCTTATGAAATGTATGTGACTCGACAATAAAACAACACAACACAAAAACATCATCATCGCTCATCCAAATTGGCATAAAGCCCACATTGCCATAATTTATCCAAAACAAGATAAATATATCATCGCATCATAATTGCATTATGCAAACATCACTAATAAATTCATCAAAAGTCATGCATTCATAAATTGGAAGCATTTATTAACAACATCAATTTAATCATCACATCATCATGTACAAAAACATATATCATCGCATTGCATATCAACAAGTATTTATTAATAAATACACCGTCGCAAAACTACGTTTATTCACACCGCATCATTATCAATTAATTCACTAAATTCCGAAAACGGGAAAATAGTCAAACACCTATAATCGTCGCGAAAGCCATTCCTAATAACCGGTATTAATCATAATCGTCAACGTCGAAATCGGACTGTCCATACGTGCCTTAAATCTACTAAAACACAGTCCGATTCAATTTTACCGTAAATTGACCTATTTCGAGTCGTCTCGTAAAAACTCGTAATTTCTAAAAACTAACCTCACCAGTATGTTCTACACATCAAACTTAGCTAGCACGTCAATTTTCGTTGAATTCGGAGCAACTTGCTCCGTCGCTGAATTTACCGGAATCGGAAAATCGGAACATAATCGGGTTCTAAATTAAATCGGCTAACTTATACCCTAATTATATTTATTGGTATAAACTATTGTTGTGTGGAAAATTAAGAAAACAAAGAAACAGAACCATAATCTTCTGCAGGGAAATTATGCAGTAAAATGAATTATGCAGAAACAGCAAAAACAATAGAAACGCAAAACACAGAAAACCATTTTTCATTGCCACTTCCATTCCCTATAGGGACGGACGTCCCACCATGAGTACAAGAAGGAGGCGGGGGCCTCAACATAGGGGGTGGTCGCCCCACACATGGAGGTGGGCGCCTCCCCCCCCTTAGCTCTCCATCCATTCGCCCTTCTTTCCCTGCATATTTTCTGTATTTTCCAGTTTCTCATTTTTCTGTTCTTGCTATTTTACTGATAATCTTTTCTTTTCCATTTCCACTTCTATTTCCATTTTATAAATCATATACAACAATACTAATAACATCATACCCATAATCTTTACACCTAATTCAACTTCTCTAAACATTTTCAACAATCAACCAACCAAACCCTATAAACCAACTATCAATCTTTCCCAAATCCAAACTATCGCTAACAAACCCTAACTATATGAGATAGAAATAAAACCCCTTACCTCACAAGCTTGGATGATTCAAGATGCTCCAACAAAACCCCAAATCCATGCTTGCTCTTGCTCCTCTTGTTCTTCTTCTCCAAACCCTCTCTTTTCTCTCAAGCTTTCTAGGTTTGGTTTTGTGTTATGAAAAATGGAAAGAAAAACAAAGGAAAGTGTTTTATAATGGTATTTCCTTACTAGCTTCCTCTCTAGCTCTGGTTTGGCTTTGGTGCTTTTGAATGGAAGGAAAATGAGGAGAAATGGTCTATAATGTGTTTCTTACTAGCAACAAGGGTGAAAACCCAATTCTCATCAATTACTCCTCACACCCCTAACCAATTCTTATAATTAATTTAATCAATTAAAATAATTCCGGGGAATTAAATATCGGATCCGAATAATATTTTACCGGACCGAATCGAAAACTTCGCCAAATATATTAATAGATATAACGATTAATATAAATATTCTCGTCGCGAAATAAATATCGATCGGTAACTCGAAAATATTAGTATAATATAATATTAATAAAAACAGGGCGTTACAGAAGGCTTGGCTTGCTTCTGGATGCTTAGAAGCTTGCAGCTTCTGAGGTGTGTGAATGATGCTACTTCTGGGGCGTGAGAAGGAGCGTGTAGAAGCTTGGTGCTTCTGGAACATGTAGAAGCTGGTTGCTTCTAGGAATGATGAGAAGCACGTTGCTTCTTGAGATGGTTAGAAGCTGATTGCTTCTGGAAATGGAAGCACTTTGAAGTGCTTCTGAAGAGTGTTGAAATGAGAAGTTTCTGAAGGTAGAAGCTTCAAAACTACTTCTGGAGGGTTGAACCTCAAAAGTGCTTATGGAGAAGCAAGCTTCAGAAGCTTGTTGTGCCTTTTATTAAAAGGTCCACAAATATATATTATAAATCAAGTTTTTTAAATTTATGTTTTTCCCACTTCATCTTCTTCATGGAAACGGAAACACGAGCATCCATGGCTCAAACTTGAGATCCTTCGTTTCTCAACCAAATCAAAAACTTCAAACATCAAACATGATTAGAATTTCAAAACGAACTTAACCATGTAAACAATTAAAGCTGTAAATCATAAATGAACTCTAATTTTGGATATTCCCAAACTTGACCTAACTGAGAAATTCCTATTTCTCATGACATGATTGTATTTAATTGCAATTAAGGATTCAATTAGCTTAGGAATGATCATATGAATACTTTCCTTTGCAAATTTTATGCTAAGAACACATGTGTCATGGTATTCAAAAACGCATAAAGTTCACCTTGGCTGGAATTTGCAGAATCCAGATATGAACTTCCAGTTGCGTTTTGATGATCCTAAAAGCTTCCTTGGATGTTACTGAACGTGTTCCAATACTTACCTTGCTTTGAAGGTCTCTAATTCTTCCTACCCAAGTCTAGTTGCAGCATGACTAATTTGATAATGGAGATGATGATTCTGTAGTTACAGAGATGTTCTAAAGGTTTGGATCATCTCCATGGAGTGTATGGATGATGTTTGAAGTGATAATTTGGAAAGTGCACGAGTGGATTGAGAGATGGCAAGTTAAGGCTCAATTTGCAAGTTTATGCATTATGGAGTATGATTCTGAGTTTGGATAGTTTTTTTGATGGCTTGATGATTCTAACAACTTCCTAAGGGTATTTGGAGAGCATTGAAGCCTAAGATTGCTCAGAAATTGCAAGACTTGGAATTTGCAAATTCTCCCACTTAAAACACTTGAAACTTGAAAAATAAGAAAGAATGAAGGAAAGCTTGGACTATGATGCTTGGGTGTGTTTTTGAATGAAGTAAGAACCTTTATTTATAGGCAAAGGATTCTTGAAATGGCAAGGCAAGATAAGCTTAAGGCTTAAAAAGGAATATTCCTTCATTAAATGCAAATGGAATCTTCTTAATCATTACTAAAAAAACTCAAGTGTTTTTATCCTTTCCTAGAAATTTCCATCAGATTTTTTCCTCTAAAATCCTATCTTGTTTAGTGAAAAGGCTTCTAGAAGGGAGAAAGTTACAAATTAACTTGTAACTTTGATGCATGATTTTGGAAATTCATGGTTTTGGAGCTCTATGTTTCAAAATCAAAACCCTAGCTAGACAAATTATTTTTGCACGTTCTTGGACTTTTTAGAAAGCTTGTAACAAGACCTACAACTTTCATGTTTTGAGTTTTTCTTGAATCCAAATGGATCTAGGTGAAAAATGGCCAAGAAAGTGAGAAAAAACCATGTTTCTTAACACTTGAAAATTTTTCTAAGTGTTAGAAAAAATTCAAATCTTGACTTTTTGTTGACTTTTTCATATTTCTTGATTTTTTATGATCATGATGGATTATTTGAAATGATTTTATGATTAAAAAATTTTGGACTTGAAAAAGTTGACCAAAAGTCAAAGTTTGACTTTTTTGAGCAGATGAATTTTCATCAGATGGTTCAGAATTTGTCTGATGAAGAAACATGGATTTTGCAATGTTTTGAATCAAGAAATTAGGTTAAGATGTTGCATTGAAGATGTTAAGACCAATCTTCAAGCAAATAGGTCATCCATTGAGCAGAAAGTCAATGATTCACTATCTTCGATCAAAACCCTAATTAGTCGATTCAAGGTAGATCATGAGAAAAAGTTGGGAATTTGAAGATCAAATGTTGATGATTGATTAAGATAGATGATTTTAGGTAAGTGGAGACTCAAACCCTAATTGATTATCTCTTGAACAGATGTTTTTTTTTATAAAATCCCAATTTTGACTATAGGACTACACGCACGATCTGTCATGTTTTGAAACTGTTAGTGATGCAATAAAGTCTTGATCTTGTGCACTTTCAAAAGAGTGTATTACTTGAAGAAGGGATGCCTCATGATCACTCCTCACAAACACAAACTAAAAAGTCGTTTCCTGAAGTTGAAACCCTGAGCTTAGGAGGGTAAATTTTGGGGTGCGATAGTTGCCCCTATTCAATCATCTTAAACCTGGTAAGTGAGAAAGATTTGACATCTTTTGAACGTTCAAGGTGGAAGAGGATTGAATACCAGAGAACCTCAAAAATTTGCCCTACACGGAAAACCAATGCCACAAAAGAGAACAAATAAGATATCTTGACTACAGAGTCAAGGAAGAAACGCTTGAGGAGAATAAACTTGCTAAGCACCAACAACATGCCTTACACAGCAGTACCCAATGAGAAATAATTAGGAGATCTTAACAATACTGGGGATAACCGAGTCCCAAAATGAGCAAATAAACAACAACTTTTCAAGAAAATGCTTTGAGAAGAAAACCGAACTCCTCAAGCGAAAAGAAAAACAAGAAAATGCTATGAGAAGAAAACCGAACTTCTCCAGCGACAAGAAATGCTATGAGAAGAAAACCGAACTTCTCAAGCGACAACAAATATAATAATATGCTATGAGAAGAAAACCTAACTTCTCAATAAATATAATAAAATGCTATGAGAAGAAAACCGAACTCCTTAAGCAACAAGAAATATAATAATATGCTATGAGAAGAAAACCGAACTTCTCAAGCGACAAGAAATATAATAAAATACTATGAGAAGAAAACCGAACTTCTCAAGAGACAAGAAATATAATAATATGCTATGAGAAGAAAACCAAACTTCTCAAGCGACAAGAAATATAATAATATGCTATGAGAAGAAAACCGAACTTCTCAAGCGACAAGAAATATAATAGATTAAGCCATCTTAAGATGTCTTAACGAAAATGCTATGAGAAGAAAACCGAACTTCTCAAGCGAAAAGAAATATGGTAAATTGAGAATTTTATATGATTGAGAACTTGTCAAAAAGTTCCAGAGAGTTAAGGAATACCCGCAGACCTTAACGAAAATAAAATTGAGAATTTGATATGATTGAGAACTTGTCAAAAAGTCCTAGAGAGTTAAGGAATACCCGCAGACCTTAACGAAAATAAAATTGAGAATTTGTCAGAAAATCCTGAAGAGTTAAGGAATACCCGCAGACCTTAACGAAGATGAAATTGAGAAACTGCCTGAAGATCCCAAAGAGTTAAGGAATACCCACAGAACTTAACGAAGATGATAATCGAGAATTTGTTAGAAAATCCCGAAGAGTTAAGGAATACCCGCAGACCTTAACAAAGATATATGGCTAGAACAATATCAGAATTGTTGGTGCACGAAGGTGCGAGGAGCCATGGCATGTTGAATGTCTTGACCATGTAACTTTTGAGTTACCAGTAGAACAAATTTAGTAGCGCACCCGAGAATACAATTCTCTGGGGATAAACAAAACAATATCCAGCACACTGGTGTGATATAGATGTTTATGAAGTCGGTAAATCTTGTTTCCGATGTTTCTAGTGATGAGAGATCTTACTGAACATGTACAGACATGTTGAACAACTTCCGAGTTGACAAGATCTTCAATTTGTATGCAGATAGCTTTATCGAGGATAAAAGAATTAAATTCAGCACCTGTGACTGAAAAACTTCTATGGTAACGAGCTTCAATTTGCTGGCATTGTATAGACAAATGCGTTGTAGCAAGTGGATATGTGGATCAACGTCTAAGTTGGAGAAATATCCTGAGATTGAATAAACATCCTACCCAGTGGATATTTATTTGTTGAGTATTTGAAAACTTACTAGGGAAATAAACACACCAGAAGTTCAATGTAGTTTTCTGAGAACAGCTCAGAGAAACAAAATGGCAGAAGTCACTGCTGAGAAGATTCTTGTCTGAAAGAAATCTTGAAAATATCAAGAATAATGTTGTAGTAATCTTTTCTGAAGGAGACTCGCTTGCGAGTAAATTAAGCTTCGTTGGGGAAACTCCGTAAGAAACCCGTGTGGAAAATTTCACTGGGGATTCCCGGTTGATAACTTTGCTGACATTAGAGTCCATTTGAAAGATAATTGTTTCGCTGGGGAAGAATTCTTTGTTGGGGAAACCATCATTTGTTAAGATCCATACAACTTGTGCTGGAAAAAAAGAGGATAATTATGTCGTCTGAGAACTAATCCTTCAATTTGATCCTCACGAGGATATTTGCAGTTTCAGCTGGAAAAAACCTGCAAAAGAATTAGCCGAAGCTAATGCATGAGTATGAGATGCATGATATGATATGCATGATGATTTTGTTTGATGCAAAGAGTATGTGATTTCCTGATACTGTTCAGAAAATAAACGTTACTGGGGAAATCCAATTGGACGTTTCTGTTGACACAAGAGTTCACTAGGGATGATTAATCACTTCTCCGGGGAAGAGACTTTTCCTGAGAGTTGACATCACTGCCAACTTATTTTTCACCCAAGCGTTTTAACTTGCACTTGGGAGGAAAAACTAAATTGTCATTTGAGAAATAGTCTTTGACGCCTACGTTTGACTTTATTTTGAACAGATCCCAGATTCTGGCGGAAGTGTATGCATGTATATACTGTGATATGATATGAATGAATGAATCAATGCATGAATATATTGGTTTAATGCATTGGCTATCAAACTGAATTCCTAACATTGTTGGTTCGGAGGATAGAGAAAAATGGCACAATAAGATGATTGACCAATGTCCCAAATGTTGAATTTCCGCTGGAAGAGCTGTAATGCTAATTCTTGTAGAAAGAAGAATAGCAAACTTCTGAATTGATCAGATAGTGATGAGAGGAGTGCCCCATGTGTGAGAATGCAATTGCATTTGTAATCAAGAGATATCTCGTCTTCAGCATCTTAACATGCCCTGTTCTATTAGACCTTCGAGAAATCTTTCCTGAAAAGGAGTGCCCCAGCATCCTGTGTTCTGAAGCATTACTTTACTGATCGTCAGCATTTCAAAGAAACTGGGTATTCTGATATGGGAATATCATGCTTTGATAGGAGCTTTAGAGATATTTCTATATCTCAAAATAACCTCCTTAGATTTACCGAATCTTAGAGTGGCGGACTTTGCATAGATGGACGACATGCCCCAGGGTGAACATTGGAGAGACTCCAATGTCTTGAAGTAATTACTTCAGACTAATTGATTCTTGAAACGATGATTGTCCTAGGCTAAACACTCTTTGAGAATGACCAAATCACCTGCTGATTTCTCTTTAAGGACCTGCCCATAGACTGGTAGAAATTCGAGGAGCTGAATTTTGACTTGATTGCCCCCAAGTTAACAGAATCTTTAGAAAACAACTTATGGTATGCTCAACAGAGTCCTTAAACGTCTTGCCCCTTGATAAATGATCAAGTTTTTCTTTTGGACAAAGTTAAACTCTCTACTGATATTCATTATGAGAACTTATTTTATGTCAAGTAATTGTTCTATATGTAGAAGAGTGTTTATTATAACAATTATAATGCAACATTTATGCGTCTTGAAGTTTTGTATGAAAAACATTATGACTTTTTTGCGAGTGAAACACTTTTAGAGTGCAACATTGAATGTTTTTTTTTGTCTGAAAGATAAGACAAGCATATGATACCAACACAGATACTTAGCACGTATCGTAGGAGTCAGGTAAACGCGATCTCGTCGTCGTATGATTTTGAATTAACCCATGCTTCAATTAGGACTTTTAAGGGTTGTAACGTGGCCTGGTTCATGGGTTTTACAAAAAATATTTTTTTAGGCTCAAAATTATTTGGTGCCCGCCCATTCCTCATGATGTTCTTCAATCCTAAGTTCAACTATCCTGATTTGAGCACTCATCTCTCGAAAGAAGTTATGATGGTTGAGGAACCAATACGAGGTTTCTTGGACATGACAGTCACTCATATTTTGTCTTTTGGTATTTAACCACGTGACTTGTTCTTTGCATTTCCTAAATTTTCCTGACTTTTTCCTACGCGACTTATTACTAAGTTTCGACTTAGCGGGCTTTTTGTCTTTTTTCTATTCATTTTTTTTGAACAAGTCGTGGATCTATATACTGTCTTTGATTTGTTAGAAGTGATGGCGACTGTTTGAGTGTTTTGTTGATAGAAGAAGGTTGACTACCGTGGTTCTGACCTTTCTCAAACTTTAGAAGGATATCCATTGTTGTATCCTTTGACGCGCACTCTCTTGATGAGTTATGAATGCTCGATCAGATTAACTGAACACTACCCGACCACAGGGTAAAAATAATGGTTTTTTTTTCGAAAAGAAAAGAAAATCCTACTTCAAGGCTCAAAGGAGGTAACGAGGGTCTATCTCCCTTATAACTCCGGTGTTTAGGGATTTGAAACAAGGCCTGTACATCATCAGCAAGGTTTTTACTCGAAAGCATACATTCAGAGATCTAGCGTTTTTTCAATTATCATCATCCTCCCTTCAAATCTTTTCCTAGGCGAAAGAAATGGTAACGTTGGTATCAAAATGCTCGCGAATCAAATAAATAGTGATAACGAATGGATTGAGTGATAACGAATGAATTACTTCAAGACAAACATACTCATTACATTAAGATAAAAAAAAACAAGTTTCTACATGCAAAAAAAGTTTAAACAATTAAACAAGATACACATGAAAATGCAGTAAAGAAATAAAAGATTGTCGTTGTTGAGGAGACTTGAGCTCCGTCTGGACTTGTTGATTCAAAAGACTTTCAGTAGGCTTGGCGTTCACTTGAGTATGGGGTTTCCATTTACAAACAGATTCCCTCCTTGAAGAGTCAAGTACTTCTGGTCAATTAACTGTTGAACTTTGACTTTGTAAGGATTGCAATCCTCTGTTGAGTGGCCTACTGTTCCATCATGGTATCCACATCGCGCGTTATGATCATAACTAGGCGGGAATAACTTTGGTGGGTTAAGAAATTTAGGAACCACCAATGAACTTCGAATCTGATACGACAGAAGTTGACTGTAGGTCACTGGAATTGAATCAAGAGGATCTTCCCTTCTTTCCAGATTATTTCGAGGCACAGTTTGATTTTGAGAGTTCCGACTCCGAAGTTGAGGAAGATCAGAAAAAAGTTGCTGATGCAAAGACTTGAAAGACGGTAACGGAGGATAATGAGTTGGTGTTACAACTGACTTCACTTTTCTAGAACTTGAGATATCTTTGCTGAAGGTTACCACCTTTTCTGCTTGGTCCACTTCATTGCTGACATTATTCTGCAGCGTCTCAACTCCATTTTGGCAAACAATTGTTCCAATGAGTTTTGGAAATCCCTCGAGGCTGCTACCATCAGAATCTGAAACCAAAATTTCCAAACTAGAGACATTCTGTTTGAAATACAAAATCTTGTTATCAATTAGTTCCTGGATCTTGCATTTGAAGGCGAAACAAATCTCAGTTTCATGTCCTGCAGAATCAGCATGAAAAGCACATTTAGCTCTCTCATCAAACCAAACTTTAGCAACCCCTGGTACTGGCTTCAATTCCCTTGGTATCACGACACCACTCTGAATCAAGTAAGGAAATAGTTGAGAATATGATATCGGGATTGGCTGAATATCCTGTTGAGCATATCGGCGGTAATGCGGGTTAATTTGGCTCCTTCTGCTTCGGTTGAGGAGTAAGTGATTGTCGTTGTCGAGGAATCTTCAAAGGTGAAGGACGATGATGATGCCTAGTAGGAGCATTTTGAACTGGAGAGTTCTCTACATGTGGATGTCCTTGACCCATGGAGACATCATATGATAGAGTAGTAACCAAGTTTACGGAAATTGGTACAGTGTTGCATTCTCTCTTCAACACAACTTGCAAGAGATCCATGACCAGGCTCATCTGACTTTTCAAATGCTTAACTTCTGCCTTCAATAGTTCCTGACCACGTTGAAGCTCGTCTATAGCCTTCTGAGACATCCTTCAAGTTCTGAACGTGTGTCGAGTAATCAGTTTGATCTTTTATGGACAGAAGAGATGAGTTTTTTCTGATGAAGATGAAATGCATGGTAATGCAGGAAAGAATGCAAATGTAATGTAATGGTAATGCATGTAAGAATGCAACATGATGGTAATGCATGTAAGAATGCAACGTGATGCGATCATATGGATGTTATGCGCAAAATCACATGTAAAGTTAAACAAACAGGGGTTTAAAAAGGGACGGACGGACCTGGTTTCGATGTCTACCCAACAATTCCCCCCGGATGGCTCTTAGGATTTTTGATACAACAAACATAAATTCTAATATTGGAGTCCATCGCAAATGATACTTGCAACGCTGCAATATTTTTTTCGAGAGAATTTGGTTTGAGGGAGAATTACGTATTATCCCGAATAGACAAAGCTGGTCTAACGATCTAACAAACGTAACCCTCGACACAAGGATCTAAATGGGGTACTCAAAATCATTGATCCCAACTTGGGTATATCATTTTCAGTGCAAATAAATTTGTGATTAGATGATATATCCAAGAACGTCTCATTTGAGAATTCTTAAAGCCCAAAGGTTAGGTTTCCTTAAAGGTCAAAACTAGGGAAATAATTCATTCTAGCAACATTATTGCCAATGCAAAAACAACTCGCAATCGGCAAAAATGTATTCGAAAGAACCTCCCCTAGGTGTGATCTTCGCACCAACTTACAAGACATTTCCGTCTAGAAAATCAATACTACGCAACCACTCTAATTTATGTGTTCTATAGCCTTGGTAGTGGGCTTTTCCTATAAACCCCTCCATCATTCCCACACAAGATAATATATTAACAAGGTAATAATTAAAGCAATAGGAAATAAATGATTAAATCATAAACACAAAATAGAGTAATAAAAGAAAACGAAAATAAACACACATACGAAGAACTAAACTAGGGTTGACACGCTTAGATGGGAATTTTCCACTTGGATCTACCTCCCTAGTGAAGTCGCCAGCTGTGATGACTGGTTTTTTTCATCGGTTGTTTTTTTAAAAACAATGAAGTCGCCACCTAATTTTATTTGTTCTAAAAAGGACGGGGAAATATAGATAAAACCCACAGAATTTTGATAAGGCAGTCTACGTGACCAAAAGAAGTTAATTTGGGAGTCGGTTATGCAAGGGGAAGGTATTAGCACCCCTTACATCCATTGTAATCGATGGGACCCATTTAGTTCTAAGTGTTTGTGTGTGTGTTAAATTGCTAATTTCATGAGTTAAAATCGAGAAATAAAAGAAACGGGGTTTATTTATTATTATTTTGAGTTTGGCACGGTTTCGGAACCGTGTGTCTACGTATCCCCTTGTGCAATGGGAAAGTCAAAACTCCGTAGTTCCTCTTGAAAAGGTTTTAAATTGGTTGTGTTGATTTTATAAGAAAAATTGTGCTTTAGACATTTCAAATGCTTGAAGTTGGACTTGTTTTGTTTGTTTGAAAAGATTAAGTCTTCGTTCGTTTTTGAAATGGCTATTGCACACTCTTTGTCAGAAAAGAGTTTGATGATCGCATATGAGCGATAAAAGAGTTTGAGTGACTTGAGTTATTTTTATGTGGGAGACGAGTATTGGACCATAAGCGTTCAACAGCTAATACCCCAAATACTCGGATGAGTGGATAGAAACATCCTAACCATCTTATTCTACCCAAAAAGTTTGTTGAGAAAAGGTGAGGTGAAACAAGGTTCACGTTATTAAGATTCAATTAAGAAGACAAACATACAGTCGAGAGTCGATACAGGACTGACTACCATAAGTTTGGGAGGAGAGAGAAGTAGAATATTTATTTATGAAAATATTTTGAAAAGAAACTCGACGTTGGATCGAGGTTTAGAAATTTAATTATGAAAGTGTTTTTTAGGAGGTTTTGAAAATGGTTTTGAAAAGTGAAGGATATTCACAAGAAGTTTTGAAAAGATTTAAGTTGGAAAGTTGGAAAGAAAACATTTTTTGAAAAGTATTAAGAAATACTTAAAATGTCTCATTTTTAACTTAATTAAAATATAATCAAAAGAAAATATTTTTGGATTTTTTTGAGATAATCATAAAATAGGTATATTAAATGACAAGTTTATAAAAAATCATCTCAAAATGAGAAGTTTTGATTAGTTTTTGAAAATGTTTAAGTTTGCTAGAAACTTGAGAAATTAGTGATAAAAAAAGAGTTTTTTTGGTCCTAAGGAGGTTTGAACCTTGGAAATTTGGCTTAGAAATGAAGATTTTCCATTGAGACATTTGCTTGACTTGTCATTTAATTACCATGCTTTTGAAAAAAAAAGAATTTTGAAAAATGTCCAGAAGTTGGGCTTCTAAAGGGTTCAGAACTTGTCTACTTCTAGAGGGGGTTAGAAGCATGGTTTGCTTCTGGAGGCAGAAGGCTTGGCTTGCTTCTGGATGCTTAGAAGCTTGCAGCTTCTGGGGCGTGTGAATGATGCTACTTCTGGGGCGTGAGAAGGAGCGTGTAGAAGCTTGGTTGCTTCTGGAACATGTAGAAGCTGGTTGCTTCTAGGAATGATGAGAAGCACATTGCTTCTTGAGATGGTTAGAAGCTGATTGCTTCTGGAAATAAAAGCACTTTGAAGTGCTTCTGAAGAGTGTTGAAATGAGAAGTTTTTGAAGGTAGAAGCTTCAAAACTACTTCTGGAGGGTTGAACCTCAGAAGTGCTTCTAGAGAACCCTGGACCTTGAGGCGAAGGAAAGGTTAAATACGTGTTGGCTTACCACTGGGGTGGCTATACATCCATTGTTTTAACTCAAACCACAAATATATATATATTATAAATCAAGTTTTTTAAATTTATGTTTTTCCCACTTCATCTTCTTCGTGGAAACGGAAACACGAGCATCCATGGCTCAAACTTGAGATCCTTCGTTTCTCAACCAAATCAAAAACTTCAAACATCAAACATGATTAGAATTTCAAAACGAACTTAACCATGTAAACAATTAAAGCTGTAAATCATAAATGAACTCTAATTTTGGATATTCCCAAACTTGACCTAACTGAGCAAATTCCAATTTCTCATGACATGATTGTTTTTAATTGCAATTAAGGATTCAATTAGCTTAGGAATGATCATTTGAATAATTTCCTTTACAAATTTTATGCTAAGAACACATGTGTCATGGTATTCAAAAACGAATAAAGTTCACCTTGGCTGGAATTTGCAGAATCCAGATATGAACTTCCAGTTGCGTTTTGATGATCCTAAAAGCTTCCTTGGATGTTACTGAACGTGTTCCAATACTTACCTTGCTTTGAAGGTCTCTAATTCTTCCTACCCAAGTCCAGTTGCAGCACGACTAATTTGATAATAGAGATGATGATTCTATAGTTACAGAGATGTTCTAAAGGTTTGGATCATCTCCATGGAGTGTATGGATGATGTTTAAAGTGATAATTTGGAAAGTGCACGAGTGGATTGAGAGATGGCAAGTTAAGGCTCAATTTGCAAGTTTATGGATTTTGGAGTATGATTCTGAGTTTGGATAGTTTTTCTGATGGCTTGATGATTCTAACAACTTCCTAAGGGTATTTGCAGAGCATTGAAGCCTAAGATTGCTCAGAAATTGCAAGACTTGGAATTTGCAAATTCTCCCACTTAAAACACTTGAAACTTGAAAAATAAGAAAGAAAGAAGGAAAGCTTGGATTATGATTCTTTGGTGTGTTTTTGAATGAATTAAGAACCTCTATTTATAGGAAAAGTATTCTTGAAATGGCAAGGCAAGATAAGCTTAGAGCTTGCAACTTGGAAGCTTAAGGCTTAAGAAAGGAACATTCCTTCATTAAATGCAAATGGAATCTTCTTAATCATTACTAAAAAAACTCAAGTGTTTTTATCCTTTCCTAGCAATTTTCCATTAGATTTTTTCCTCTAAAATCCTATCTTGTTTAGTGACAAGGCTTCTAAAAGGGAGAAAGTTACAAAATAACTTGTAACTTTGATGCATGATTTTGGAAATTCATGGTTTTGGAGCTCCATGTTTCAAAATCAAAACCCTAGCTAGACAAAGTGTTTTTGCAAGTTCTTGGAATTTTTAGAAATCTTGTAACAAGACCTACAACTTTCATGTTTTGAGTTTTTCTTGAATCCAAATGGATCTAGGTTAAAAATGGCCAAGAAAGTGAGAAAAAACCATGTTTCTTAACACTTGAAATTTTTTCTAAGTGTTTGAAAAAATTCAAATCTTGACTTTTTGTTGACTTTTTCATATTTCTTGATTTTTTATGATCATGATGGATTATTTGAAATGATTTTATGATTGAAAAAGTTTGGACTTGAAAAAGTTGACCAAAAGTCAAAGTTTGACTTTTTTGAGCAGATGAATTTTCATCAGATGGTTTAGAATTTGTCTGATGAAGAAACATGGATTTTGCAATGTTTTGAATCAAGAAATTAGGTTAGGATGTTGCATTGAAGATGTTAAGACCAATCTTCAAGCAAATAGGTCATCCATTGAGCAGAAAGTCAATGATTCACTATCTTCGATCTAATCCCTAGTTAGTCGATTCAAGGTAGATCATAAGAAAAAGTTGGGAATTTGAAGATCAAATGTTGATGATTGATTAAGATAGATCATTTTAGGTAAGTAGAGACTCAAACCCTAATTGATTATCTCTTGAGCAGATGATTTTTTTTTGGATAAAATCCCAATTTTGACTTTAGGACTACACGCACGATCTATCCTGTTCTGAAACTGTTAGTGATGCAATAAAGTCTTGATCTTGTGCACTTTCAAAAGAATGTATTCCTTGAATAAGGGATGCCTCATGATCACTCCTCACAAACACAAACTAAAAAGTCGTTTCCTGAAGTTGAAACCATGAGCTTAGGAGGGTAAATTTTGGGGTGCGATAATTTTGCCTAGCACATAACTACTGTTCAAGATGCCAATGTAATCCTTCAAACAAGATTTACACTGTTTTTACGCGTTAATTACAGAGCCCCCTAGCAGGTTGACTGAAGTTTAGTGGTTCAACGCCTGAGAGCTCTGCGTGACTCACCTAAGAGGTATCAACGCCACTAAGAGTTGATCCGAGATAGGATCAGAGCTCTGCGTGACTCACCTTGGAGGTATCAATGCCACTAAGAGTTGATCCGAGATAGGATCAGAGCTCTGCGTGACTCACCTGGGAGGTATCAACGCCACTAAGAGTTGATCCGAGATAGGATCAGAGATCTGCATGACTCACCTAGGAGGTATCAACGCCACTAAGAGTTGATCCGAGATAGGATCAGAGCTCTGCGTGACTCACCTGAAGTTGGAGGTTCCTTTTACAAACATGCTTACAAAACAAATAACATCTTATAGGTGCCTCGTTAAAAACCCTGGCACTTGCCTAGGGAAAAGAGTGCACCATTTATTTTTACATGTTTACAACGTTTAACTAAAATGAAATCTTAAGATTAACAATATTCCAGGTCCTGGGTAACTCGGCTCCCTCCAGTGTCTCCAACTTATAAGCCCCGTTGCACAATTTTTCCGATACCCTGAACGACCCTTCCCAGTTAGGATCTAACTTTCCCTTCCTGGTCGGATCGGTTATCTTTTTGAGCACTAGATCTCCAACCTCGAAACCGCACTGCTTCACTTTCAAGTTGAAACGTCTGGTCATTCTTTGTTTTGCTGCAACCTCCCTGACATGCGTTGTACGCCTTACCTCCTCCAACAGATCAGCCTCCACATTCAAAGCCTGTTTATTGGACTCTTCCTCAAAGTATTCACGCCTCCAAGATGGCAAGGCAACCTCCACCGATCATGGTCGTGATCGTTGTGATCGTGTGATATGCCCATAGTACCTCATAATGCCCATCCATCTTTTTCTTTAATGCATTCAAGATTACTTTGTTGGATGACTCGGCCTGTCCATTTGCTTGGGGATGCTCTACGGATATGAACTTATTTTGAATTCTGAGATCTTTACAAAACTCCACCACCGAAGCTCTCGCGAACTGCGTTCCATTATCACAAACAATAACCCGGGGTAACCCAAAATGGCAAATGACATTCCTCCAATAAAAGCGACGTACCCGATCTGCTGATATCCGGGACACCGCCTTGGCCTCCACCCACTTAGTGAAATAATCAACAACAACAATTAAAAACTTCAACTGCCCCGGGGCCACTAGGAACGGCCCCAGGATGTCAGCTCCCCACTGATAGAAGGGCCATGGCACTAGAACGACGTGCAAAAACTCGTCCAAAATGTGGATACCTGGAGCAAACATCTGGCATTTTACACAACGAGCCACATACCCCGCACCGTCCTTTATCAGAGTAGGCCAGTTGTACCTGGCTCTTAAGATTCGACCAGCCAAAGCTCTGCTACCCCCGTGATTTCCACAGATCCCCTCATGAACTTCCCTAATTACCAAAGCTACATCTCCCTCCACTACACATCGCAACATAGGGGCTACTCGCCCTACTCTTTACAACTTCCTAGATTCCATCACGAACCTGGTTGAGATTTTCTTGACCTGTCTGGATCTCTCCTTATCTTCTGGAAGCACATTTTGCTAAATATATCGAATAATTGGGCTCATCCATCCATCTTCCTCATCAATTACTAAGGATTCCTCCCTTTCAATACTGGGCACAGGTAGCACTTCCTGTATAACCGACTTGTTTACCCCAGAGCCCTTAGAACTGGCCAGCCGGGATAAAAGATCTGCTCGGGTATTTTCCTCCCTTGGCACATGACATATTTCAAAGGCTTCAAACCGCTTACTTAATGAAACGGCTTGCTGCACGTATTTCGTCAAAATGAGGTCCTTTGTCTGGAAGGATCCGGCCACCTGCCCGGCAACCAGCTGCGAATCTGTGCGTACCAGTAGATGAGTTACTCCGACCTCCAAAGCCAACCTCAATCCGGCCAGAAGAGCTTCATACTTTACTTGGTTATTACTCGTCGGAAAACCGAAACGCAATGAATACTCCAAAACTATCTCTCCCGGACCTTCAAAAACTACTCCCGCGCCGCTCCCTTTCAGATTAGAGGAGCCGTCAACAGACAAAACTCACCTCGGAGAGGAGACCGACCCAGGTGGAGAACTAAATTCCACCATAAAATCAGCCAAAGCCTGGGACTTGACACTGGTACGTGGGCTAAAACTGATATCATACTCGGACAGCTCCACAGCCCAGGACACCATTCTCCCAGCTAAATCCGGCTTCTTGAACACTTGTTTTAACGAAAAATTGGCCTTTACTTTGACGGGGTGACCATGAAATTAATGTCTTAGCTTCCGGGAGGTTGTTACGAGTGCCAGTGCTAACCTCTCAATCTTCTGGTAGCTGAGCTCAGCCCCCTTTAACACTTTGCTTACGAAATACACCGAGCGCTCCCCTGCTTCCGTGTCTTGAACCAGCATGGAACTAATCGCGCAGTCCGTCACTGCTAGGTACAACACTAGTTGCGAGTTCTCCTTAGGCCTGATCAGCACCGGGGGTGCTGACAGCAGCTGTTTTACTTCCAGAAACGCCTTCTCACATGCCTCCGTCCATTCGAACTCGGCCCTTTTCTTAATAGCCAAAAAGAAATGGATTAATTTGTCACCTGCACAAGACAAGAAACGAGATAATGCGGCCAAACGACCAGTTAGTTGTTGAACTTCACGTACTGAAGCCGGACTCCTCATGTCAATAACCGCTTGGCATTTATCCGGGATGGCCTCTATTCCCCGACTTGTCAACATGAAACCCAAAAACTTGCCGGCCTGAACCCCGAAAGTACATTTATCCGGGTTCAAGCGCATTTCAAACTTACGAAAAATAGCGAAAGTTTCTTCTATATCTGTCACGTGACGGTCTCCTGACGTGGTCTTTACCACCATGTCGTCCACATATACTTCAATATACCGTCCAATTTGAGAAGCGAAAACCATGTCCATTAGTCTCTGATAAGTTGCCCCAGCGTTCTTCAGACCAAAAGGCATCACATTATAGTAGAAGTTCTTTCGATCCGTCATGAAAGCAGTTTTTGATGCATCAGCCGGATTCATCTGAATTTGATTGTACCCGGAGTACGCATCCAGGAAACTCAAGAGACGAAAACCAAAATAACCGTCAATCAACTGATCTATATGAGGAAGAGGATAAGGATCCTTTGGGCATGCTTTGTTAAGGTCAGTGAAGTCCACGCACATTCTCCACTTCTCATTCTTTTTTTTTACCAGAACCACATTGGACGGCCAAGTCGGATATTGTACTTCACTAACAAACCCAAATTTAACCAGCTTTCCTACCTCTTCCGAGACAGCCTGTCTCTTCTCCTCGCCCATCTTTCGCTTCCGTTGTGCCACTGGATTAACCTCCGGATCGAGTGCTAGATGATGACACATGACCTTCGGGCTTATCCTCGGTATGTCCGACAGTTTCCAAGCAAAAAGGTCTAAGTTCTATCTTAATACCTATCTCGGCCTCTTCTTCCTCAGAAAGTTGTGTTCCTAAATGGGTGATTTGTGACGGCAACGGCCCTATCTGGACATCCTTGGTTTCTTTCTGAGGGGTAAGACCATCTTCCTTTGAGCCTTCCCTCGGATCAATGTCAACTATGCCGACTTCATGCTTTGTGGAGTCTTCCGCTAGACCCGGCCTCTTTTTGGTCCTCAAACAATCCTTATAGCATTTTCGGGCCAGACCCTGATCTCCCCGGACAACTCCGACGCGACCATTACTAAGAGGGTACTTCATGGTTAAGTACAGTGTTGACAGTACCGCCTCAAGAGCGTTGAACGAAGGACGTCCGATAATGATGTTGTAAGGTGATGAAGAAATGACCACCAAGTATCTAACCCGGACACTTTTGGAATTTTCCTCACTTCCGAAGGTGGTGAGCACAGGAAGATACCCCAGAACCTGTACCTGTTCTCCAGAGAACCCAACAAGGGTCCCACTAAAGGGCAACAACTCCTTTGGATCGAAATCCATCCCCTTAAAAGCTTCCCAGTAGAGGACATCAGCGGAGCTTCCCGGATCGATCAGCACTCGCTTCACACCCCAGTCCCTGATTTGTACTTCGATAACCATGGGATCATTCTCGTGGGGCAAAACCTCCCTAGCATCTTCTCCCGAGAAAGTTATCACCCCCGGTTCTTCTCTAGATTCTCCAATCCGGACCACGTGCCCGATACCGCGGGCGTATCTTTTGCGGGCGGAATTAGAAGATCCACCGCCTGTGAAGCCTCTAGAGATTGTGTTGAGAGTATGTCGGGCTGCCCTGGCCTCCTTGACCTCCTCAATAGCCTTACCCTTCTTTTTAGACCTGGAATCGGAGGCTAAGTCTCCTTTCAGAGACGAACCGCGCTTGTTCGTCCGCTCAGAGTCTTTTTTCACATAGGTCGACAGCTTGCCCCTTTGGATTAGCTTTTCAATCTCCCTTTGCAGCTGAATGCAAGACTCCGTGGTATGTCCCTTGAGACGATGGTACTCACACCACGCCTCCGAATCTCTCCCCAACACCGTATTGACAGCTCCATACTTCCAAGGTCTAGGGAGCAAGTTCAGATGATTTATGTCACGGAGGATATCCTCTCTCCTGGCGTTCAGAGGTGTGAAAGTCTCTCCGGACTTTGCTGTATGATGCTGACGGGACTAAAGTCGCCTGTCCCGGGTACGATCTCGGGTGGCGGTATGGTCTCGGGGTCGGGCACGTTCATCACGCCCCGCCTCTCTTTCCTTGGTGTCCCGGGCCCGCTTCTCCATGTTGCTTTCTTCCCCCTTCACGTAACATTCTGCCCGAGTAATAATCACGTCCATGCTCTTGGCCGGCTTTTGAGCCAGAGATTCATTGAACTGACCGGCCTTAAGCCCATGCTGAAATTCCACCACGAAGATTTCCTGGTTAGGATACGAAACCTTTATGGTTTCCTCATTGAACCTAGCCATAAAGTCTCGTAGTGACTCCGTAGGGCGTTGTCTCACATTGAAGAGCGAGGTGTTAGCCACCTTGCAATGGCGGTTAACTGACAATTGCTGGATAATCTTTCTACTGAAATCTTGATAGTTGACCACAGAAAATCGTGGCAACCCCATATACCAACGCAAGGCCGACTCTCTGAAGGTGCCGGCCATCAGCTTGCACTTGAGGGAGTTTGCTGCTCCAATGAGTGCCATCATGTTATTAACCGAGATGATATGCTCCTGAGGATCAGACTTCCCATCGTACGTTGCCAAGACGGGGGGTTTAAAATTCTCAGGAACAACATCCTCCCAGATTTCCTGGGACAAGGGTTGCGGTTCCAGGAGCTCTGCTTCCTGCTCCTCTGTGTCGTCCAAGCTCCTCTGTTAAAGAGCCTGCACACTGTCTTGTAAAGTGTCTTTATGCTGGCGTAGGTCATCGATCATAGCCAGCAACTGGGTCAGATCTTGTGGATCAGTTTGCGAAGTTTGGGACATTGTGTTAGTACGTTTATCTGTATGTGGTGGCCTGGGATTAATTTCACCGAGGCCCCATGGTGGGCGCCAAATGTTCTTGCAGGAAAAACCTCTTTGATGATATTTAGGGATTTGGAAGCTCAAGTGTAGTAACTAGAGTTCCAAGCTGATGATTGTCTTGCTTATCCCGCTGGCGGGAGCCCTATTTATATCAACGATTCATGGAGTCCCTCTTCTGCTTCCTACAACTGCCCAAGCGCATTAACTATGGCTTGGAGATGAAGGGATCGACCGTTTCAAGCCATGATGGCTCATTCTGTAACGCCTCTTAATGGCTTCATGCTCTCGTTACTTCCCCAATCTGTAACGTCAACTCCTATCCGGGACCCCATTCTGAACAGATGATCGGACCGTATCCCGGGGTAGATCCCGGTCTCCTATCCCAATTCCGGGAACCAGGCCGGGCACGGGTCTCACATCACCATCCGTGATATACCCCAGACGCCTACGAATCCTCCTCCGGCCCTTCATCTCGGTTAGGTATTTATGCATGATCAAATCAGCTCTCGGCTTGTGATTAAAATTTGTAGAGGGATTCGATACGGAATTTTAGACACCGTCCCCGCTCAGTTTTTATTTTCCATCTAGGAGTTATGAATTTTTTAGTGCACCGAGAACACGATCCACCCATAAAATTCAGTTTATCCCACTTGAAAAATTGAATTCTTTGGAGACTTTCTGTACATAATCGGATTCTGACTTGTGAATGAAAGTTGTAGATAATATGCAGAGGGACTTACCAGTCGAAAATCATCAGAAAATAAGCAACGAGCTAAGAGATACGAACTTCGGAGTGTCCGAACGCACAAAAAAACCAAAAATTCACTTTATGAAGAAAATGAATGATTAAAGTCTTTTCATGACGAAATGGACTTCGATCTGAACAGATGAATTGGAGAACATATCGAAATGGCCCCAATAATCATGGAACCAAGCCGAGAAGACGTTCTGACAAAAAAATTCAGCATCAAGCATACGAACCGAAAAATATTGATTTTTTGGCCCGAAAATAATCTGAATGACCGAAACACACAGTTTCTTCCACAAATTGAGATTCTCTTAATCTCATCACTGTATGATCAACAAATGATATGCATGTAATGCACCTATAGGTTTAATGTAAGCCAATTATTTTATTAAAAAATGAAGAGGGCGAATTTTGGGGTACAATAGTTGCCCCTATTCAATCGTCTTCGACTAGAGGGTGAGATTGGCGTGAGACTTTCGAACACTCAAGGTAGGAGAGGATTTAATACTTAATATAACCTTAAAATTTGCGCTCTAAAAACAAGCGGGTCTTATTATATTTTTCCAATTTTCTAAATTTCCAAATTTTTGTGTTAGATACGCCGGCTCAGGGTTACGCACACTGAAGGAAGCGAAACCAAATGTACACATCCGATCCAATATGGACACATACGCAAAAAAAATCTGAATAAATGGGAATTTCAACAAGGGAAGACGCACTTGTCCAACCAAGGGTACCAGACAAGTGGATTTTAAAGAGACACCAAAGGGCTCTAAAGAGGAAGAGAAAGATTAAGACCAACTCTAACCCGACAATGTTAGCTAAGCTAACAGATGGTGAACCTAATCTAAGATACAGATAAACTAGACTAAAGAGACTGATCAAAACAGACCTCTAAATTGCAATGTTAACTAAGCTAACGGAAGGAATACCTGATCTGAGATACATGTAAGCCAGAAAGATAAGACTGATCAAAATAGACCTCTAAATTGCAATGTTAGCTAAGCTAACGGATGGAATACCTGATCTGAGGTACAGGTAAGCCAGAAAGACGAGACTGATCAAAACAGACCTCTAAATTACAATGTTTGCTAAGCTAACGAATGGAGAACCTGGTCTAAGATACAGGTAAGCTGACCCAAAAAGGAATTCATCCAAACAAGACCTCTAAATTGCAATGTTAGCTAAGCTCATTGATGGAGAACCCGATCTAAGATACAGGTAAGTCGACCCAAAAAGGAATTTATCCAAACAAGACCTTTAAATTGCAATGTTAGTTAACCTAACGGATGGAGAACCCGATCTAATATGCAGGTAAGCCGACCCAAAAAGGAATTGATCCAAACAAGACCTTTAAATTGCAATGTTAGCTAAACCAACAGAAGGAATACCTAATCTAAGATGCATGTAAGCCGACCCAAAAAGGAATAGATCTAAACAAGACCTCTAAATTGCAATGCTAGCTAAGCTAACGGAAGGAATACTTGATCTGAGATAAAGGTAAGACGACCCAAAAAGGAATTGATCTAAACAAGACCTCTAAATTGCAATGTTAGCTAAGCTCATTGATGGAGAACCCGATCTAAGATACAGGTAAGCCGACCCAAAAAGGAATTTATCCAAACAAGACCTTTAAATTGCAATGTTAGTTAAGCTAACGGATGAAGAACCCGATCTAATATGCAGGTAAGCCGACCCAAAAATGAATTGGTCCAAACAAGACCTTTAAATTGCAATGTTAGCTAAGCCAATAGAAGTAATACCTAATCTAAGATGCATGTAAGCCGACCCAAAAAGGAATAGATCTAAACAAGACCTCTAAATTGCAATGCTAGCTAAGCTAATGGAAGGAATACTTGATCTGAGATACAGGTAAGACGACCCAAAAAGGAATTGATCTAAACAAGACCTCTAAATTGCAATGTTAGCTAAGCTAACGGAAGGAATACTTGATCTCAGATACAGGTAAGCCAGAAAGACGAGGCTGATCAAAGTAGATCTCTAACAGAAGTGTTAGTTAAGCTAATAGAAGGAATACCTAATCTAAGATATAGGTAAACCAGAAAGAAGAGACAGATCAACACAGACCTCTAACAGATGTGTTAGCTTAGCTAACAGAAGAAATACATGATCTAAGATACAGGTAAACCAGAAAGAAGAGACTGATCAACACAGATCTCTAACAGAAGTGTTATCTAAGCTAATAAAAGGAATACATCATCTAAGAAACAGGTAAACCAAAAAGACAAGGCTGATCAAAATAGACCTCTAACAGAAGTGTTATCTAAGCTAATAGAAGGAATACCTGATCTAAGATACAAGTAAACCAGAAATAAGAGACTGATCAACACAGGCTTCTAACATAAGTGTTAGCTAAGCTAAGAGAAGGAATACTTGATCTAAGATACAAAGAAAGTAGAAATGGAAATCAAAGACAGATTCACTAGGGAGAATATATGTAGAATGATCATGGAACGAGATTAGCTAAAAGGACCCTAGCAAGCAATGTTAGCTAAGCTAACGGAAGGGATACCCAACCAATAGCTAGAAAAAAAGGAACTGACTGACGCATGACCTAATCATGAGAAAAGGACCAACTGACACAGACTATAACAGACTTTCCAAACAAACTTGGAGTTTAAGAAGGTACTTGCAAAAGCACAATAACTGTATTATCCCCCAGGCCAAAGATGGGGCATAATTCTTCAAGAACGACAATTATCTAAATTTCCACACACCAAGAATGGATACTCAAATACTTGAAAAGCAAGAAAGGTTGTACACCAATTCTTACGCACGCCCTAACAGCAATGCAACCACGGGTAACATAACCGACAACTTGCATAAGCAAGGAAAGTCTACGATTTACTAGGAAAAATATGACATGACTTGATCTGACCAAAGTAAAGCACGCCACAAAAGACTCCACTGGAGAGAAAACGGGTTTCCATGAGACATTCAGTTCAAAGTGACGGTCAGAGAAACAAAAATTCGTTGAGAAAAGAATCTTGAAGGTATACCACCGAGATTACTTATTTCCTCTAGATGAATACATAACTGGCAGACACTTAACATGCATGTTTGAATTTTCCATGGCGTAATGCTCCCAATCAATGGAATGCTACACGTTTAGGGTGGATGAACTACATGAGTGCATGCCTAAACAACTACATGAGAAGTAATAGTAACGATGGTCTGCTGCTAAGAAGCTATTATCATCCAAGAGAGAGGTGCCACTGAAGAGCGGGCTTTGGAGGACACTTGCAAAAATAAATTGCAATTCCAAAACTAGGAACCGTTCACTTGGGAAGATTTGAATTAGAATCCAACCAAATATGACTTCCTAGGGATAGAGTCGTCGTTCTACCGTGAGGATACGGACAACTTCTCCACAGAATTCTCCTACTTTCACTGGGGGATTTTGGAAGACTTCACGGGTGATTCCGAAAGAACTTCTATGGGGGTAAACAACTTCATGGGGAAATTCACAAACATCCGCGAGTTAACATTAACATTCTGAATAAATCAAAAGGTAATAGACTTCATCGGGGAATCAATTCCTTTACGGGGATATGGATCTTTGAACCAGGAATCCATAGAGGAGAACAAGACAATTTTTGTCTCCTGGAATAGAGACTTCAATAATAAAGTCGCATCTGGGGAATGCACATCGGTATAGATGTACCAAAACAAACAACTCCATTGGAGAAATCTAATTCTGATACACAACTCCATAGGGGAAATAAATAATCTCATCCCGAAACGACCCATTCGAGAACACATCTCTTGTTTACACTCAAGATAACTTCACACGGAAGAGTGCAACTTACACCGGGGAATAAAATCAATTGACCGGGGGGCGACCAACACTAGGGACTTTAATGTTCCAAGGAACAGTTCACTGGAGCTTCCGATAATAGTTCATCCGTCCAAGCACACTCACTGGGGAACTAACTAACCCATGACCTTCTTGTAGACGAATTCTGCTTGGGAATTGACCTCACTGGGGGTACCAACCTTCAATCAATGATTCAAACATCATCTTTACCGAGTATAAAGGCTAGAACATTCTATTGGGGACGGTTCAAAAATTCAACGGACATCCATTGGGGAATTCCACCTGGAATAAGTATCAACCACTTCAACAGAAAAGGGATTTCACATAGATGGTGTACATGCAAACTGCCTTCCAAAACAAAATCTCCAAGCACTGAGTGGAAAACTTTGGATATCATCACCAACACCCAAAGTCTTAAGCAATTTCAAAAGTTTATATCACGAGTTGTAACAACATCAACATTTTAAAAAATGCAAAATTTATCAAAATGTCGGACGCATTTGTTTGCAATCAAAACAGAAAAAATAAAAACAAGACATAATTTGGAGAAAAATGAAATTATATTGATTGAATGGCCCATAAATGGGCATTTACATCAAGAAGTAATTCCTAAAAAGAGGTAATTGCATACACATCCTAGTAATGAGGAAACCTAAATGGCAACGCGAAGACAAATTTTCAATAGATTTGACTTCGCTATGACCCTCCATGACTGCGAAGCACCTCAGCCATCTTATTTTCTGAATAAGCTGATTGGACTGATTCCATACCCTTCCGAGCTAACCACTGTAGTGGGGAGAAGCAACACAGATGCAACACAGATCATAGTCACACACCTTAAATCTCTAACTTCTTCCAGGATCGACCTGCATGGGCCATCCAATCTCAACAGGTTCATTTCATGCAAAGAACGTCTTGACTACGTCTGCATTGACGAGGTGAGAAAATTTCCTTCATAGCCCAGCCCGAGCATCAGATTGTTTGGAGGCAAGATTCTCTTTAGCACGAGATCGCCAACCTGAAAATTCCGAGGGTGCACTTTCTTGTCGAAGGCAGCTTTCATCCTCTTCTGGTATATCTTTCCATAGAAAATTGCCGCCAAAATCTTCTCGTTAGTGAGATTCAACTGATCTAAACGATTCTTGACCCATTCAACTTCATCTAATTGAACATCTGTAATAATTCTCAAAGAAGGGATTTCAACCTCCACAGGTATGACTTCTTCCATATCGTATACCAGAGAGAGAGGAGTTTCCCCGGTTGAAGTACGTACCGAAGTACGATAACCATGCAGAGCAAAGGGTAACATCTTGTGCCAATCCCTATAGGTGACAACCATCTTCTACACAATCTTCTTAATGTTCTTGTTCGTGCCTCCATGACCTCATTCATCTTTGGGCGATAAGGAGAAGAATTATGATGCTAATCCTGAAACTATCACACGGTTCCTTTATCATTTTGTTGTTGAGATTAGAACCATTGTCTGTGATGATCTTCTCAAGAACTCCATACCGACAAATGATGTTGTTCTTGATGAAACGAGTAACCACTTCCTTGGTCACATTGGAATAGGACGTCGCTTCAACCCACTTAGCGAAGTAATCAATGGCAACCAAAATGAAATGGTGGCCATCTGAAGCAGTCAGTTCAATTCTCCTAATCACATCAATGCCCCACATTGCGAAAGGCCAAGTATAAGTTAAGACGTTCAAAGGAGAAGGAGCCACATGCATCTTATTAGCATAAATCTAGCACTTATAACATACTCTGGAAGGATCCTTCATGAATTTCCTCTATGATCTTGTTTGCTTCGTGTCTATCCACATATCTGGGCAAAATATAATCAAATTTCCTCTTGTACAACACACCATTGTTCAGGAAAAACTTGGCTGAGTATTTCCGCAAAGTCTTCTTATCAATAATCGAAGCTTCCTCTGGATATTCCTTATTTTCAAGATATCTTTTGATATAATAAAACCAAGGATTTTCATTAACTTCCTCCTCAATCTCATAACAGAACTCTGGCTCATCCAACCTCATGATGGTGATAGAGGGGGATTCATTGGCCCATTTAACTTTAAACATGGATGACATAGTAGCCAATGCGTCTGCCAAATGATTCTCTTCCATTGGGATATAATTGAAAGTAATCTCATCAAAGTATGGGATCAATTTCAAGACATGCTCTCTATATGGAATCAGATTGGGGTGATGAGCCTCCCAATCTCTATTGATCTGGCTAATCACTAGAGTAGAATCCCCATCTACTTCCAGTATCTTGATCCTCAGATCAATGGCTTCTTTAACCCCAAAGATACAAGCTTCATATTCGGCCACATTATTTGTACATTCAAAACAAATCCTAGCAGTGAAAGGGATGTGAAACCCTGTTGGAGAAGTAATAACTGCGCCAACACCGATGCCCAATGCATTAGAGGCACCATCTATTGGCTGAAGATTTTGATATATGTGGTTCGAAGTGGAGTAATTAAGTTCGAAATGAAACCAGAGTAGTATTTGTTGGAATAAAGTGAATGTCACAGTTCGGAATGGAAGAAATGGTTCTTCGAATGGACATGTCAAAGCTCGGAGCTTCGAGTGATAGTTGTGAAGATATATTTAAAAGAAGCCTCGAAGTGGTAACGAGACTGTGTCTGTGAAATGAGTTCGAAGCGAAGATTGTCAAGGCATTTGAAATTCAAACACGAGCGGGATGATTGGAATTCAAATATATATGCGCTAGAGCGTTCGAAGACGCGTGGAAGCTAGAGAAGAGCAGTGTTCTGCATGTTCTGAACGTGGCGGAATTCTATAAGTCACACCGTTATGGTCGAAGTAGTATAAATAGAAGTCTTAGTGTTAGGATTTCGGGTGTCATATCTATTGTACAAAATTCAGTAAACATTCAAAATACCACATGGCTAGGGAAACGAATGCTCGAACAATGTACGTATGATAACACCAAACATTTATAATTCAGCAAAACTCTTTATCTTTTCCAGTTTATCTTCCATTTTCGCATCAATGTCTTTTAAATACTTTTACATTCAAAGTTATTTAACTATTTCTTGCATTTAACGTTTTCTTCTATTCGAAATCCTTTACATTTCAGAAACTCTTTTACATTTCATGCTTTTATATTCATGCTTTTACATTAAAATCTTTACATTCAAAGTCATTTACGTATTTCTGCATTTAAACATTTCTTTGCAATCGAACCTTTATTCATTTAATTTGGTTTCATGTTTCTTTACTTGATCATGTCATTTAGACCCTTTAGTATGGTAATCGAAGTGAATTAAACATCTAAAAAACACTCTAAATATAGGTCCTAACAATGAATACCAGTTTTGTTATTAGATTCATCCAAACGACCAATACCCCATAGGATCAATCTAGTCGATCCTGCAAGTTACCAGAGAGATTGAATAACAGTCATTAAGATTATTTGATAGTTTGGAGGACTAGCGGTTGTTTTACCGAAATCATCAGAACAAATTGGCACCTGGGACATCATTGGTCGTTACAAATTTAAAACAAAATAAAGATTGTTAAGCCATAATCATTATAAAAGTTCTTTCTGAGTGTTAAGTTCGTTGTTATATGAACCTTAGAAGTGGTAGAATAATCAATAGCAACCAACCCTTACCCAGAAGAAAATGTAATAATAGGATGTCTAATCCAAACAATCAACAAGGGGAACAAAATGCCCCACATGGAACAGGCACTAATGCGTCTGCTTCGACGGGAACGTCAAGCGCGATCCCTTCGAACGCACAGTCTGTTGCATCTTCTACCAGTAATGTAGCCACGGATGGAACAAGTGGCATGTCAACTAACAATTCGATCCTAGGGAATACAGGAACCACTGGGTATCCTGGGGGATTTGTCCCACCATCAGGGACACAAACCCATTTCGCCACCCCACCACCAACTAGACCACCCAGTTTCGATGGTAATAGACCCAGAAATCCCTCTTATGGGATGCCAACATCTTTTATGGCAGGTTTGCACACTTTGACATCGAATACATCACCACATTTAGGGTCTGGATCTGGGGCTAATCAATTCCTGACAAATAACCAAGGGTCAGTAGGTTATAGTACATTGCCTATCCTAACCACAGAAAACCAGATGGCTTTTAGGCAATTAATGGATGATAGTAACCATAATATGATAGGAGTGTTAGCACAGGCTATGCAAGAGATCTTCGCCCCAATAGTACAAAATGTAATTATGACAAACAGAGAAAACGCGGATAATATGAGTCGAATAGCAAATTTCTTCGCTCCGCCAGAAAGGCGTAGACAGAACCAGGCATTGGTTCGAGCAAACGTACCTATCATAGAACAAATTGCTGATGACCCACCCTATAGACCAGCCAGAGAGGGGGTTAATTTGGGGGCAAGGGCACAAAGGTTAGATGCCCCAGTGATTCGAGAAGAACCACAAAGGGGATTTATAGAACCAGCAGTAGGGATCGAAAGGTTAGATGCCCCAGCGATTCGAGAGGAACCACAAAGGGGAGTTATGGAACCAGGGGAAAGGATAGAAAGGCTAGAAGTCCCAGCGTTTCGAGAAGAACAACCTAGAGGAGTTGTCATGGTGGGTCGAAACCAAGATCCTGATGCAGTCGTTCATAGAATTCGAAACGACAACATCTTGGCAGAAAATAATTTAACAACCATGATAGAAAGGATTATGGCCCAAAACGGTCTCAATACAGGGATTAGAAGGCCAAATTATGCCTCTCCTATAGCAGACTATGTAATGCACACTAATTTACCAAGGGGATATAAGATCCCTAAGTTCACAAAGTTTGCTGGAGATACCAATGAATCAACAGTCGAACACATAGCCAGGTATCTGACCGAAGCGGGAGACATAGAAAATAATGAGAACCTTAGGATTAAATACTTCCCAAGTTCCCTAACCAAGAATGCTTTTACATGGTTCACCACACTGCCTCCTGGGTCCATAGATACTTGGACCCTCTTAGAGAGATTATTCCATGAACAGTTCTACATGAGACAATCTAAAATAAGTCTGAAGGAACTAGCCAGTGTCAAGAGGAAATTTACTGAACCAATAGATGATTATCTGAATAGGTTCAGACTCTTGAAATCTAGATGTTTCACAGTAGTTCCTGAACATGAGCTATTCGAAATGGCCGCTGGTGGCCTGGACTATTCTATACGAAAGAAATTAGACACACAATACTTGAGGGACATGGCTTAATTAGCAGATAGGGTTCGACAGGTCGAAAGGTTGAAGGCCGAAAAGGCCAGGGCTTTTAAAAGTAATAAGAAAGAAAGAATTTCCTATGTCGAAACTGAGGAAGGTGAAGACTATCCTGAATTCGAAGAGGTCGAAATTGATCTCGCTGAATTGAAACAGGCTCCACCTTACTCTTGTAAGCTATTAGTTCCCACAAAAGGGAAAAAAATTGTTGAAAATGAAAAAAGTGACAAATTCCCAAAGAAGGTATACCTTCGATGTCACAAAGTGTGACGAGATTTTTGATCTGCTTGTCAAAGATGGCCAACTAATTGTGCCATCGAATGTTAAAATACCTCCTTTAGATCAAAGAAAGAAAAGAGGATTTTGTAAATATCATAGTTTCCTAGGCCACAAAACCTCACAGTGTTTTCTTTTCAAGGATCTGATTCAAAATGCAATTAAGGATGGCAGATTGAAATTTGCTGACAAACCAAAAATGAAAGTAGATGAAGACCCTTTGGATGTTGCAGACACCAATTACTCCGAGCCTGTATGCATTGGAGAAATCAATATGTTGGAAGCAGATCAAGATGACACTCCATTAGGAGAAAAAAGTACTGAGAACAAAAATTGTGTGTTAGTCGAAGTCAACAAGGGTGTCACTGAGGACGTCCACAAGCAACTAGAGGCTTTGATCGAAGCAGTGAAGCAACACATTTTTCAAAAATCATTTCAATGAATTTTCAAAAACAGTGAAATCGCCACCTAATTTTATTTGTTCTAAAAGAAGAACGGGAAAATATAGATAAAACCCACGAAAGAAAAGGATAAGACGGTCTACGAAATTAAGAGATATAGGTTCGGGAGTTGGTTATGCAAGGGGAAGGTATTAGCACCCCTCACATCCATCGTACTCGATGGTACCCATTTAGTTTAAAGTGTGGTTGTGTGTTAGTGTGAAAATTTTACGATCTTCTAAGGTTAAAAATGAGAAAGAAAGAGAGGAGAAATGTTTTTATTATTTTTGAGTTTGACACGGTTTTGAAACCGCGTGCCTACGTATTCCCTCGTGCAATGGGAAAGTCAAAACTCCGTAGTTCTTCTAGAAAATAATTGTTTGTTGATTGATTTTAAATGAAAAGACAAGTCGTCATTTTTAAAGGAGAAGACTCGTCTAACGTCCACAAGGTGTGATAAGGAATAAAGGACTACGCACCAACATGAGTGAGGGTTTGAGAACACCTCTAGTACTCAAGTGGAGAAGTCGAAAACCTTGGGAATAGAGGAAGAAGCATCTCAATTATAAATGAATCATGTCTAATCTTGAAAAGGGTTTAAAGGTAAATGGTGCTTGGAGCGCACAAAAGAAGTTTGAGTGAGTTGGAATTGATTTTAAATTGTGGATGGCAAGTACCAAAACGTTGGGATATCCTCTAACGATTCAATACTCGAGATTGGTGATTGAGGTCAACCGATCATCTCTCATCCAAAATCTTTATTATGAAAAGAGTGAGGTGAAACAAAGTTCACTTTTATTAAGTGTATGGAATAAAGTATTTAAGTCATTGGGTTCCCTCTAATGGCCCAAATATTTTACATTTTAATTAAATCGTCGGGCTAACCTCTAACAATTTAATTAAATACCATAGCACTATTTTTTTGTTTAGATCATGGATTGAAAATAACTCGACGTTGGATCGAGGTTTGAGAAGAAGACTCGAGTTCACTTTTATTAAGTGTATGGAATAAAGTATTTAAGTCATTGGGTTACCCTCTAATGGCCCAAATACTTTACATTTTAATTAAATCGTCGTGTTGTCCTCTAACGATTTACTTAAATACCATAGCACCATTTTTTTTTTTTTTGTAGAAAAATTGATTTTTTTGAAAAATAACTCGACGTTGGATCGATTTTTATTGAAGGTGTTTTAAATGCTTGGTGAATGGAGAAAGAATAGGATCGAGATAATTGTAAATCACAAATAAAATCGACAAAGCCCATACAAGGTGGCCAACCTAAGTATAAAATAATTAAATTACATGTGTACTAGCAAAGTGGGCTAGTCTGCTATAACGACTAATTGGAACAATTAATCGAAATAGGCTCACTGTAAGAAGGCCCAGGATCAAGCGTACATGTGTGCATGTGAGGTCATCGCGACGCTTCTTAGCTTTGTCGACTTACAAGTTAAAAATGATTCACAGTTATTAGTTTAAAAAAATGATTTTTTGGTTTTTGTGTAAGTGACAGTTAAATTAAATAAAATAAATGTGCACTAGATAATTATTACAAGATTTGTTCTTGGGAGAGGGATACATCAAATATAAATGGGGATTAAACGGTAAAATAAAATTGAAAGCTGTAAAATTATTTATAACGCATCAAGGGGATTGGGATACATTTTTCGAATGGGGATACATTGAATTAAAGAAGAAATGATAAATTAAATATGTAAAAGCATACAAACAGAAATTAACTATGGTGAAACTTAAATATTAATTATTGTATTTTATTTGCATTCTATTAAATTAATTAGAATAGACAATAGGAACTAATTCTACGAAATTGATATACGAAGGAGATTAGTATTATAATATAATTCAAAAGTTATTTATGAATGAATGGATAAAGCATAATAATAATATGTATATAGTATATTTGCAGTATAAATTATAAAATAAAAATAATACTAAGTATAATTATATTTACAGTATAAAATATAAAGCATAAAAATACTAAGTATATCTATACATACATTACTAAATATTAAATGTTAGATAAAAAACAGTAATGTCAATATTAAAAGAAAATGAATGCTTTTTTGAACAATCCTCGAATGTTTACACAAATAACAAATCCGTTAGTAGTATAGGTGGTATAAAAATAAAATGAAATTGCAACAAATTGAAAAATATTTAATAAACAAGGTATAAAATTGAATGAAACTTGTATAATTGAAAATGTACAATCAACCAAACATCACAATTAGGAAATTGACATACATATGCATAAACGTGAATAGAATCACAATCGACATTGACTTGTGAATTTACAAAGAAAATGTAAAAGGTAATTTGCACCCAAGCATCTCATTCAAATTTGACATTAACCATGCTAACAACCAAAACAGTTGAAAGACCGACAAATTTATGAAATAAACAATGTTCTATTATAATAGCCCATGGTCAAAATTTAAATCAAAATCAAAGTGTGAATTTGAAACTTGAACTCATGTAATACCACTACCAATATTTTATAAAAACCAACCAAATCTCTAATTCTAACACAAATATTAAAAATTAACACACTAACAGCATCACCCCATCTATAGTACAACACCATTTCACATATATGATATCTCAAGAAAATAAAGAAAAAAAAAAAATATGTATGAAAATGTTTTTTAAAAAATATCCAAAAGAGTAGCCCAATTTTCTACATTTCTCATAAGTTTTAGTTCACATGATTATATGAAAACCACATATTTCTTTAAAAAACCAAAACATGGACTTCTTAGAGAAACAACTTATTCATAATAAAACTTGACCAGTATTCAAAGAAAACTCAAAATCTACAAGTTTGACTAAGCTCTTAAGAGTTAAACCAATATCATATAGCCTTAAACCCAAACCAAGATTTAGACTAATCTTGAATACACAGCACACATATTATGCTACTATAAGCAACAAAACATCGATTCGACGAGAAACAAAAACAAACACACTACACACAAAGAAATCCATAGTAAATGTAAGATAAACCGATTTGAGGAGTTACCGATTAAGATGTGTTGTTGAACCGTAATATTGGTTGATACTTGAACGAAAGGATTTGTTGTTGATGGCAGAAGCTGGTAGTGATAAGGATATGGTGGCTGGAAACGATGATGAAGTGTGGGTCTGTGAAGAGAGAAAGAGAGGTTTGCTGGGATTTGGAACGGCGACGGTGAGATGGACGGAGCTGTTGGATGGTGGCTGTATATG
Organism: Vicia sativa; assembly: GCA_021764765.1. NCBI lineage: Eukaryota > Viridiplantae > Streptophyta > Magnoliopsida > Fabales > Fabaceae > Vicia > Vicia sativa. The sequence goes on along the minus strand of CM038793.1, from coordinate 122,403,467 downwards.
AAGGCTTGGCCGGAGAAGATGGTGGATTTGACGAAGAAGATGATGTTACGATGGGGTTATACGGCGAGAGGGTGACAGCGGCGGAAACGAGAGCGGCTGTGAAGAAGCGGCTGTGATTGTGGGTAACAGAAACAGAGAGTGGCGATTTTGGGAGAAATAGTGAGTGAAGATGAGGAATTGAAAGGAGAAGGAGAGACAATGGGGGGTTTCGGCGGAAGTGACGAAGAAGAAAGAGGAAAGGAAAAAGGGGGTTTGGAACGGTGGTTCTGGGTCGGAGAATGAAGGAACAGGGGTGTGACAACGACGGTGAAGGAGGAGATGGTGATGGATGAAGAGAGGAATGGGTAGTATATGAGTCCACGGCGGGAGTAACGAAGAAGATGGGATGGAAGGGAGTCAATGAGGAAAAGTTAACGGCGGGGTTACTGAAGAAGAGAGGATGAAAATCACTTTTTTTGTTTTTTGATCAGTTTCCAATTTTGGTTGCCGTGTTCAATTTTTCGTTTTCAATTGCCTCCTCCCATGAACAGTAGCAAACAATCAAATATATAGTAATAAATTAGGTTTAGCATATTTTAAAAATACCAAAAATGTCCCTCATGATTAAATGGGCCACACAAATGGGTTGGGTAAAAAGTAAAAAGCCCAATAGTATTTTTGTTTTGATTTTTTGAGATAAAAATTGAACATTTAAATTTGTTAAAACTGATATAAATTCGGACAAAAATTTACCCGATAAATAAAATGAGTCCATTAAAATAAACTACGAGTATCAAAGATTGGAGAAAAATTATCAAAATAATAAAAATCGAAATAAAATAATAATACCAAATACCCGGTTGTAAAATACTCACAGTTAAAAACGAGTCTTCAAACTGTATCGAAAAATCAGGGAGATCACATTTTTATGACTTACGCGATACGTAAATTCATAAAACAGTGAGTAAAAGATGAAAACTTGAAATATTTTCTCCGCTAATTTTCGCACAGATCGAAACATTTTTAACCGCTCACAAAACCAAAATATTGATATCATCGACATATAAATAATTTGAAACAACGCAATAAATGCAGAGAAGTAAAATAAATGAAATAAAATAACGGGTATTTTACAATTATAAAACGATGCAAATATCGATTTAAACTGACTTTTGGTCAATTTAAATACGACGTAATGATGTAAATGCAATGAGTGAATGACTGTTTTTTTTTATAATATAAATACAAATGCAAGTAGAAAAATAGCAGGGTAAAATTTGGGTGCAAAAGTTGCCCCTATTTAAATATCTTCGACCAGATGATATGAAGATGATCAAGCTTCATATTATCGCAGTGGGAGATAGTTAAAAATCAAAAACCCAAAATTTTGCCCTGAGATGCAATGGGTATGCTGTGAATAAAATATAATGAGAAAAGTGTTGAATGCAATTTTTTTGACATATTTTTTGAATGATGTATGATATGAGACAAACTCTGCGGGGAAAACCTCAAAGACATTCAGAAGAATCATTGAATGAACTTTGGAAAAAAAAGGTTCGAACATATTCAGAAATGCATTGAATATACGGGAAACAAAACATCAGAAACATTCAGAAGGACATTGAACGGACTCTGGAACACATCATCAAAGACATTCAGAAAAAACATTGAATGAACTTCGGAAACAAGGTTCGAGCATATTCAGAAATGCATTGAATATACGGGAAACAAAACATCAGAGATATTCAGAAAAATCATTGAACGGACTCTGGAAAACATCATCAACGACATTCAGAAAAATCATTGAATGAACTTCAGAAAAAAAGATTCGGGTATATTTAGAAATGCATTGAATATACAAGAAACAAGACATCAGAAATATTCAGAAGGACATTGAACGGACTCTGGAACACATCATCAAAGACATTCAGAAAAATCATTGAATGAACTTCGGGAAAAAAATTCGGGCATATTCAGGAATACATTGAATATGCAGGAAACAAAACATCAGAGACATTCAGAAAAATCATTGAACGGACTCTGGAACACATCATCAAAGACATTCATAAAAATCATTGAACGGACTCTGGAACACATCATCAAAGACATTCAGAAAAATCATTGAATGAACTTCGGAAAAAAGATTCGGGTATATTCAGAAATGCATTGAATATACGAGAAACAAAACATCAGAGACATTCAGAAAAATCATTGAACGGACTCTGGAACACATCATCAAAGACATTCAGAAAAATCATTGAATGAACTTCGAAAAAAAGATTCGGGCATATTCAGAAAAATCATTGAATATACAAGAAACAAAACACCTATTTTGATAGGTACCAAGTAAGTTGGATTTTGACTGCAAGGTAAGACATTGACTGTAACAAGACCTCGGGAAATACAAATGAGGATAAAACACTCTTGTTATGCATGATATATGAATTTTATGATGCATGATATATGAATGATCTATGCATGTAGTATGTAATGCAGACGTTTATGACAACGGAGATTGACTCTTTTGTGGAGGTAAGATGGAAACTCTGATTCCTCAACACGGGGAACACGCCAACTCTGCTTAGAGAGAATACATCTTGAGAAACACTTATAACACACCTGTGAACTGTGTCAAAAACGATGATCCTTGGAGGAAGGACTGAAGCGCTGCTTGGGGGTTGCCCCCTGACTAGCTGGTTGTTGAGGATAAACCGATCATGGCTTCAATTCTTGAAAATAAATGAGGGAACGGAGTGCCCCGGTATAAGTCTTGAAAAAGATCTTTTGATTAAAACAATTTTGGGCATGATTTGCACTGAGCAACAAATCTTGAACTGATTCACAACAGGATCCGAAAAATACTTGCCCCTGATTAGGATCACTGACCAAGTTTCTCAACAGTTTGGACTTCCTTGATGAGGAAAACCTGTTTACAAGCAAAAATTGTTTATTCAAACATGGTAAATTTAATGTAAAGTTCATGCAAAAGTTTTGAAATAAAAATCATTTTTTTGAAATGATGTAATTGGTGTAAAAATGAATTACTGGTTAAAACACAGCGGTTTAAAAATTTAAAAGTTAAAGAGAAGACAAAGGTATGGATATACCAAGACAATTGATATGCAAAAATCTTAGGAGTCATATTACGCAACCTTGCTGTAGTATACTTTCAAAAGAAACCTAGCTTCAATTAGGTCTTTTGAGGGTTGTAACGTGGTTTGGTTCACGGTTTAAGAAATAAAGGATAAAGGCTCAAAATTTATTTGTACCCAACCCAATCTTCGTGATGTTCTTCAGCCCTACGCTCAGTTAAATTAAATTGTGCATTTAAGTTCCAATAGATTTTGGACTGTACACTGATAGTGATGATGGCTCAGAAGCTTACGTATTCTTGAGATAACAGTCACTTCTTTTTTTGCAACATTTTGCTGTTTGAGGACTTTTGTCAACTCTTTTTTTTTTGAATTTGTCATCCTTAACTTTTTCCTGAACCGTTCCATTTAAGATTACGGTCAGCGGGATGCCCCAATTTTTTTACATATATTTTTGGAAAGACAGTGACTTCTTGACTTTTATGATTACGGAGAACCATCATCATCACTTTTTGACTTGTATGACATCTCCAACACTTCTTGATGTGTGCGAAGAAAGCTTGATTGAATACAACCTTTGTTTGAAGGCGTCTTGAATGAATGCACATCCGAATTGAACTGAGAATTACCCTGCCCCAGGTTTAAAAATTGCGGGTTTTTTTGTAAGAAAAGAAACTCCAACTTCTAGGCTCGAAGGGGCTGACAAGGGATTAACTTCCTTATTTCTCCAGTGCTTGGGAATTGAAACAATGCCTGTATATCATCAGCAAAGTTTTATTCGAAAGCATACCAACAACAATTATGGGTATCTTGTTTTTATCATCCTCCCTCCAATCTTTGCAAAAACAAAAGTTTGGTAAAGAACTTAAACAGGAAAATATATATTTGGAAAGAAAGCAGTAAATAAAAATTATTTGAATCAAAACACTGCAATGCTCATTTCATTAAAATCAACATGAAATTACAAACAAGATTTGAAAGCAACAATTTAACATAAACAAAAGGAAAATGCAAATTGGAAAAGAAACATGGCCTAGTGACTAATCAGTTACAAGGATGAGCTGTCCTGTCTGAAACACTGGCTTTAGGAGGTGACTTGGGATATTCTGACCCGTCTTCAGCCACTTTTTCCTGGCAATGGGTTATTGATAACATTTGGCGGAGGATCCCCGAAATTTATCTCCTGTCTTCTGATTAGATCTCGAACTCTAGCCTTTAGTGCATAGCAACTTTCTAAATCATGGCCGGCAACTCCTTGATGGAACTCACAATGAAGATCAGACCTGAATCCGGCTGGGAGAGGATCTGGAGGAGTTAGAGGTCTAGTTGTGATTAGACCTAGCTCAACCAAATGAGGATACAATGCAGTGTAAGTAATTGGAATAGGGTCAAATTGAGTCCTACTCCTTGCATTGCGGTTCTGATTTTGTCCACCAACCTGATGTTGGGGAATCTGGATTGGTTGAGCCTTGATCGGAGGAGTGACATCACCGTGGTCGGTCATAATATTGAGGCCTCACGCAGGTCCTCCTCTTTCAATCGAGACAAGATTAGTTTCAACTTCTTTCTTCTTTTGGAAGTTTCAAGGATTTCTTGGCACCGCTAGAGGATTCGCCAGAATAGACACTTTTCTCTCTTGATTCCCTCTTCTAGTCTTTGGCCAATAGTCACCAATCGTGAAGCGAGAGGACACACTACCAATCATCTTCTCCCAATAGAAAGGAGACAAGGTATCCATAAACAAACCAGGAGCTCCTTCTGATAAAGGTGGTTCAACTTGTGAGGCCAGCTCTCCACCGAGCGTATTCCTTAAAAGATTCCTTATCACTCGAGACATATTTTGCAATTGGCGATCGGGAGCCATGTCAAGATTGTAGTGGTATTGTTTCATGAAAGCATTAATCGATCTGGAAGCATTGAATATGGTCTTTCTCAAGTCCCATATACCATTTCAATGAAGCTCCACTTAGGTCATCCCGGAAACAAAGGGAAGCTTGTCATTCCTCGTATAAGCGTACATTTTTCAAGTACATCAAAATGACTTTTTGGACAAGTGTGCCCTTGTATTTCGAAATCGGGAGTTTTGAACTTATGAGGCATAACGGATCGAAACCAAACACATGTTCTCTGAGAATACCAAAGACATCGTTGCCTTCCATAGCTCTCATCCTTCTTTCCAGTCCGATATTGCTCGGACTTCTTCAAGTTCATCAAAATCTTCTCGACTCACTCGGGAGTGTCACTACGGTAATCAAAGAGAGGATTCTCATAAGCAACTTGCAGAGGGTTGATGCACAAAGGTCAAGAGGAGCAAGATGCATGATCGGTTGAGGCTCAGTGAAAACTGGAGCCTGGAAAACTGGTCGGGAAGACTCGCCAACCATTGGAGTAGTTGCAGTAGGTGGAACGTAATTTCGGGGTAACCCAAATTCTGGCCAAGTAGTAACTGGCATCTGAGAAGATTGAGGATCAACAACAGCAGCTGAGACTTCAGAAATTATAGTCCTTTGGGGTTGCTCGCCTCTGGCGATCAGAACTTGCATCATTTCAGTAAGTTTAGTCATGCCTGACTTCAACTCATCGATTTCCATTCGGACTTCTGCATCGTGTTGCTCTTGGTATTCCATTCTTCTCTTGACGTTGGCTCTAGTTCCGTGCTTGTGCAGAGGAATCAGCTTGACAGTAAATCAACAACTGAAGATGGAGACAGACGAAATGAGTCTTTTCACAACTTGGATGTATGCATGAAATATACAGATGATGCAATGAAATGTAATGTCTTCAATGCGAAAGATGTGATGAAATGCAACGTCACATATACAAATGGAATGCAACATAATGATAGTAACAGGTTCACAGAGACGTGAAACAGGGATGATACAAGTAATCAAAACAACTTATTCAGGTGGGCTCCTACGATAGGATGGCTCTAAGTTTTCTACCCAATAATTCCCCATAGGATGGTTCTAAGGTTTTTGCTAAATGTTCCTCAGAGTCTCAGATCCCCTTTTAACAAACATTATCTTCGCGCGAGAGGCCTACGTGGTAATAGTATTTGGAAAAGTATACCCCAAGAAACGACTCTTAACGGGATGCTCGAAATCCAAAATTTGAGCGTTTGGTCTCGGTTAGGACAACATGAACAAACTTAGAGTTATAGGTCATTTGTCCAAAGATTGATGTCCTGCGCTATCGCGGGCCAACAACCTCCTTAAAACAACCAACTCTAAGCCGAGTCTTCGCTCGGCCAACAAGACAATGGAGTCGGTGGACCTAGGCTAACCCTCTATTCCTAAAAGGTGACCTAGAAGCCTGGGTAGTGGGCTTATCTATGTATCAATAATCCCATCAAGAATTCCCACACAATGGATATATAAACAAGATAATAAATGAAGTATAGAAAAATAAATAACCGAAACATAAACATAAGATAAAGTACAAAGAAGAAAGTAAAATAAAACGATAAACACACAACCACACAAAGAACTAAATTAGGGTTAACTCGCTTGAGAAAATGTCCCCAGTGAAGTCGCCAACTGAAGCAACACATTTTTCAAAAATCATTTCAATGAATTTTCAAAAACAGTGAAATCGCCACCTAATTTTATTTGTTCTAAAAGAAGAACGGGAAAATATAGATAAAACCCACGAAAGAAAAGGATAAGACGGTCTACGAAATTAAGAGATATAGGTTCAGGAGTTGGTTATGCAAGGGGAAGGTATTAGCACCCCTCACATCCATCGTACTCGATGGTACCCATTTAGTTTAAAGTGTGGTTATGTGTTAGTGTGAAAATTTTACGATCTTCTAAGGTTAAAAATGAGAAAGAAAGAGAGGAGAAATATTTTTATTATTTTTGAGTTTGACACGGTTTTGAAACCGCGTGCCTACGTATTCCCTCGTGCAATGGGAAAGTCAAAACTCCGTAGTTCTTCTAGAAAATAATTGTTTGTTGATTGATTTTAAATGAAAAGACAAGTCGTCATTTTTAAAGGAGAAGACTCGTCTAACGTCCACAAGGTGTGATAAAGAATAAAGGACTACGCACCAACATGAGTGAGGGTTTGAGAACACCTCTAGTACTCAAGTGGAGAAGTCGAAAACCTTGGGAATAGAGGAAGAAGCATCTCAATTATAAATGAATCATGTCTAATCTTGAAAAGGGTTTAAAGGTAAATGGTGCATGGAGCGCACAAAAGAAGTTTGAGTGAGTTGGAATTGATTTTAAATTGTGGATGACAAGTACCAAAACGTTGGGATATCCTCTAACGATTCAATACTCGAGATTGGTGATTGAGGTCAACCGATCATCTCTCATCCAAAATCTTTATTATGAAAAGAGTGAGGTGAAACAAAGTTCACTTTTATTAAGTGTATGGAATAAAGTATTTAAGTCATTGGGTTACCCTCTAATGGCCCAAATATTTTACATTTTAATTAAATCGTCGGGCTAACCTCTAACAATTTAATTAAATACCATAGCACTATTTTTTTGTTTAGAACATGGATTGAAAATAACTCGACGTTGGATCGAGGTTTGAGAAGAAGACTCGAGTTCACTTTTATTAGTGTATGGAATAAAGTATTTAAGTCATTGGGTTACCCTCTAATGGCCCAAATACTTTACATTTTAATTAAATCGTCGGGTTGTCCTCTAACGATTTACTTAAATACCATAGCACCATGTTTTTTGTTTTGTAGAAAAATTGATTTTTTTGAAAAATAACTCGACGTTGGATCGATTTTTATTGAAGGTGTTTTAAATGCTTGGTGAATGGAGAAAGAATAGGATCGAGATAATTGTAAATCACAAATAAAATCGACAAAGCCCATACAAGGTGGCCAACCTAAGTATAAAATAATTAAATTACATGTGTACTAGCAAAGTGGGCTAGTCTGCTATAACGACTAATTGGAACAATTAATCGAAATAGGCTCACTGTAAGAAGGCCCAGGATCAAGCGTACATGTGTGCATGTGAGGTCATCGCGACGCTTCTTAGCTTTGTCGACTTACAGGTTAAAAATAATTCACAGTTATTAGTTTAAAAAAATGATTTTTTGGTTTTTGTGTAAGTGACAGTTAAATTAAATAAAATAAATGTGCACTAGATAATTATTACAAGATTTGTTCTTGGGAGAGGGATACATCAAATATAAATGGGGATTAAACGGTAAAATAAAATTGAAAGTCAGAAATTATTTATAACGCATCAAGGGATTGGGATACATTTTCGAATGGGGATACATTGAATTAAAGAAGAAATGATAAATTAAATATGTAAAAGCATACAAATGAAATTAACTATGGTGAAACTTAAATATTAATTATTGTATTTTATTTGCATTCTATTAAATTAATTAGAATAGACAATAGGAACTAATTCTACGAAATTGATATACGAAGGAGATTAGTATTATAATATAATTCAAAAGTTATTTATGAATGAATGGATAAAGCATAATAATAATATGTATATAGTATATTTAAAGATAAATTATAAAATAAAATAATACTAAGTATAATTATATTTACAGATAAAATATAAAGCATAAAAATACTAAGTATATCTATACATACATTACTAAATATTAAATGTTAGATAAAAACAGAATGTCAATATTAAAAGAAAATGAATGCTTTTTGAACAATCCTCGAATGTCTACACAAATAACAAACCGTTAGTAGTATAGGTGGTATAAAATAAAATGAAATTGCAACAAATTGAAAAATATTTAATAAACAAGGTATAAAATTGAATGAAACTTGTATAATTGAAAATGTACAATCAACCAAACATCACAATTAGGAAATTGACATACATATGCATAAACGTGAATAGAATCACAATCGACATTGACTTGTGAATTTACAAAGAAAATGTAAAAGGTAATTTGCACCAAGCATCTCATTCAAATTTGACATTAACCATGCTAACAACCAAAACAGTTGAAAGACCGACAAATTTATGAAATAAACAATGTTCTATTATAATAGCCCATGGTCAAAATTTAAATCAAAATCAAAGTGTGAATTTGAAACTTGAACTCATGTAATACCACTACCAATATTTTATAAAAACCAACCAAATCTCTAATTCTAACACAAATATTAAAAATTAACACACTAACAGCATCACCCCATCTATAGTACAACACCATTTCACATATATGATATCTCAAAGAAAATAGAAAGAAAAAGAAAAAATATGTACGAAAATGTTTTTAAAAAAATATCCAAAAGAGTAGCCCAATTTTCTACATTTCTCATAAGTTTTAGTTCGGATGATTATATGAAAACCACATATTTCTTTAAAAAAAAACCAAAACATGGACTTCTTAGAGAAACAACTTATTCATAATAAAACTTGACCAGTATTCAAAGAAAACTCAAAATCTACAAGTTTGACTAAGCTCTTAAGAGTTAAACCAATATCATATAGCCTTAAACCCAAACCAGATTTAGCTAATCTTGAATACACATTCACACATATTATGCTACTATAAGCAACAAAACATCGATTCAGACGAGAAACAAAACAAACACACTACACACAAAGAAATCCATAGTAAATGTAAGATAAACCGATTTGAGGAGTTACCGATTAAGATGTGTTGTTGAACCGTAATATTGGTTGATACTTGAACGAAAGGATTTGTTGTTGATGGCAGAAGCTGGTAGTGATAAGGATATGGTGGCTGGAAACGATGATGAAGTGTGGGTCTGTGAAGAGAGAAAGAGAGGTTTGCTGGGATTTGGAACGGCGACGGTGAGATGGACGGAGCTGTTGGATGGTGGCTGTATATGAAGGCTTGGCCGGAGAAGATGGTGGATTTGACGAAGAAGATGATGTTACGATGGGGTTATACGGCGAGAGGGTGACAGCGGCGGAAACGAGAGCGGCTGTGAAGAAGCGGCTGTGATTGTGGGTAACAGAAACAGAGAGTGGCGATTTTGGGAGAAATAGTGAGTGAAGATGAGGAATTGAAATGAGAAGGAGAGACAATGGGGGGTTTCGGCGGAAGTGACGAAGAAGAAAGAGGAAAGGAAAAAGGGGGTTTGGAACGGTGGTTCTGGGTCGGAGAATGAAGGAACAGGGGTGTGACAACGACGGTGAAGGAGGAGATGGTGATGGATGAAGAGAGGAATGGGTAGTATATGAGTCCACGGCGGGAGTAACGAAGAAGATGGGATGGAAGGGAGTCAATGAGGAAAAGTTAACGGCGGGGTTACTGAAGAAGAGAGGATGAAAATCACTTTTTTTGTTTTTTGATCAGTTTCCAATTTTGGTTGCCGTGTTCAATTTTTCGTTTTCAATTGCCTCCTCCCATGAACAGTAGCAAACAATCAAATATATAGTAATAAATTAGGTTTATCATATTTTAAAAATACCAAAAATGTCCCTCATGATTAAATGGGCCACACAAATGGGTTGGGTAAAAAGTAAAAAGCCCAATAGTATTTTTGTTTTGATTTTTTGAGATAAAAATTGAACATTTAAATTTGTTAAAACTGATATAAATTCGGACAAAAATTTACCCGATAAATAAAATGAGTCCATTAAAATAAACTACGAGTATCAAAGATTGGAGAAAAATTATCAAAATAATAAAAATCGAAATAAAATAATAATACCAAATACCCGGTTGTAAAATACTCACAGTTAAAAACGAGTCTTCAAACTGTATCGAAAAATCAGGGAGATCACATTTTTATGACTTACGCGATACGTAAATTCATAAAACAGTGAGTAAAAGATGAAAACTTGAAATATTTTCTCCGCTAATTTTCGCACAGTATCGAAACATTTTTAACAGTCTGTCTACAAAACCAAAATATTGATATCATCGACATATAAATAATTTGAAACAACGCAATAAATGCAGAAGTAAAATAAATGAAATAAAATAACGGGTATTTTACAATTATAAAACGATGCAAATATCGATTTAAACTGACTTTTGGTCAATTTAAATACGACGTAATGATGTAAATGCAATGAGTGAATGACTGTTTTTTTTATAATATAAATACAAATGCAAGTAGAAAAATAGCAGGGTAAAATTTGGGGTGCAACAAGCAGTACCTTTGGCTGTTTCGAAAGAGATCCAGGCTACTGAAGGCCAGGAGAACCAACAGCAAGGATTGACACAGGTTACTGAAGGCCTGAGGCTAAAATTGGAGAAAGTCCAGATTACAAAGCCAACTCTCCCTCAGAAAGAAATCTGGGATACCTTAGGAGAACCCAGTGGAAAGTTCGACTATCTGGTGAAGTACTCTGCCCCAGAAAGTTCGAAAATCCCAATCGAAGATGTCAAACCTACAGGATGGGGAGATGATGACATAAAGGGGGATGAGGTAGATGTTAACATTCCTCATAAAGAAATCTGGGATACCTTAGGGGAACCCAGTGGAAAGTTCGACTATCTGGTGAAGTACTCTGCTCCAGAAAGTTCGAAAATCCCAATCGAAGATGTCAAACCTACGGGATGGGGAGATGATGACATAAAGGGGGAGGATGTAGATGTTAACATGGAGGATATGGAGAGACCTCGTTCGGAAATGGAGGAGATGGAAAGATATTTGGAGAAAGAGAAGTACAAGATGAAGGATAGTTATGCTGTGGATACTAGCCTTAAAGATTACCTCATGCTGTGCCACAAAGGAAATGCTGAAATGATACTATGTCCCAGATGCAGCATCATCTGCAACCAGAGAATTGAGGCAGACTTCGAGAGGAAGTAAAGGGCACGAACTGGCAGCAACTGGCTCCAGGATAACCAGTTATTCAGGTGTTACCCTAGAGCGGGAGAAAGTTTATTGGAGTTTTTAGTGCGTTGTCACAAAGGGGCAACCAAGTGCCTGATATGTCCCAGGTGTTCTGCAGTGTACGATCAGAACATGGATGGAGCTTTCGAAACCATTCCTTTCGCCCCATGCTGGAACCACAAAGAAGCTGGTCAGATGAGCCAACATTTCGAGGGTAACTACACTCAACGAAAGCCGGACAGCCCCTATCCTAAAGGTGCTCGAAGGGTGACGTTCAAAATCCCTGCTGAAGTACCAACAGACAAGTGGCTGCAAGTCAGAACTGACAAGGGCAAAGGCAAATGGAGAAGCAATCAACAAAATGCACGTCACGCCATGACATATAGAAGGCAATTCAACACTGCAAAGAGGGAGGAATTGAGGTTAGAAAATTATAAAGGAAAAAACCCTATGTCCAGATCACAATGGCGAAGACAACAGAGAATTTGAAAGGCTGAAAGGGAAGTTGTGGTAGATAAAGGAGCAACTTCGATCAAAAACCAAGGAGAATCAAGCACCAACAAACCAAAACCAAATAATCAACCTGAGGACAAACCCCCAGTTAGTAGGATACTCTTCTCTGAAACACAACAAGATGAATCGAAGGAGTACACTCCAAGTCCAGAAGAAGACGAGGATATGCTAACAGACAACTTCGAGTCATAGGGGTAGTCTTCACTTAACATTAATTGCAACGTGGTATCTGTACTACCTTCTTAGTTTGGACAGGAAACCGAAATCGAAGAGCATGAGGAGGATGATACCATAGATTTGATGAAGCACAGACTAGTATGCTACTACGTGATGGATAACGGCGCGGTCGAAGAGCAAAATGCGTTCTTCGAACACCCAGAGCCAGCCATGAAGAGTTATCTGAAGCCATTGTTCATTCGAGCAAAGGCTGGTGCCCATGGCGTGAATAAAGTCTTGGTGGATGGAGGCGCTGCAGTCAATTTAATGCCCCACTTCATGCTGAAGAAATTAGGAATACAAGATGGTGACATCAAACCACACAACATGGTTCTATCCAACTATGAAGGAAAAGGTCAAACATTGGGGTAGTTCAACTGGATTTGACGGTAGGATCGAGCAGCCCACCATGTTCATGGTGATCGCCAAGGCCAACTACAACTTGTTTTGGGAAGAGAGGATCCATGGCGTAGGAGTAGTTCGTCAATACATCGAGGTTGGTTTTATGGAGAGAAGATGGGATTGTGGAGAATATCGAGCGGACCAGAGTTATTTTATGACAGCGGTTAACTTAGTCAATAAAAGGAATTATGACAAGTACCTAGCCAGAATAGCCCTTGAACCCCAAGTGACGAAATAAATGAAACCAGAACGCACACTATTATATGACCCTTCGCCATGATGGCATGTCGATAGGAAGATAATTAAAGGAGACGAGAGTCAAGGCACTTCAGAAAGACGGGCCAGTTGGGAGTTCGACAACCGTGCTCATGACTGAGTCCTCCTTCTTCGAAAGGATTTCGGCCTATATGGCTGAGAACGAATGGAAAGCGGCCTCAGAGGCTGAAATAGATAATATGTCTGAAGTAAACGAAATAGAAGGGAATGGCTCGAAAGACTCACCCTTTGAAGAACACGGAATAGATCAAAGGCTAGATGCCATCTATGATAAAGAACCCCTAGGCTTCGAGAAGGACCCCACAAACTCAGGTGCCAAAATGTTAGCACAGGATCCACTCGAAGAGGTGAATTTGGGGGATGACAATACAAAAAGAATAACTTACATAAGCGCAAAACTCAACCCAAGCTTCAAGAAAGAGGTGATCGAAGTTCTCAAGAGAAACAAAGATTGCTTTGCATGGGACTATGTGAAATGCCGGTTTGAAGAGAGAGTTAGTGGAGCACGACTTCCAATTAAGGATGGCAAGAAGCCCATCAAACAAACTCCTAGAAGATTCGCGCCATAGATTCTCACAAAGATTAAAGTCGAGGTCGAAAGGTTGTTACCGCAAATTCATCGTAACCACAAGGTATGTCGAATGGTTAGCAAATATAGTACCTGTTATTAAGAAAAATGGCTCTCTGAGAATTTGCATAGATTTTAGGGATTTAAATACTGCTACCCCTAAAGATGAGTATTCCATGCCTATGGCAGAAATGTTAATAGACTCTGCTGCAGGATTCAAATACCTAAGTATGCTAGATGGATACTCTGGATATAATCAGATTTTCATTGCTGAAGAAGATGTTGCTAAGACAGCATTTCGTTGCCCAGGAGCCTTAGGCACCTACGAATGGGTAGTGATGCCTTTTAGTTTAAAAAATGCTGGGGCAACTTACCAAAGAGCAATGAATTCAATCTTCCATGATTTTATTGAGACATTTATGTAGGTGTATATTGATGATATAGTCATCAAATCTATATCTGCAGAAACCCATTTGCATCATTTGAGCCAATCATTCGAAAGAATGAGAAAACATGGCTTAAAAATGAACCCCCTTAAATGTGCATTTTTTGTGTAGGCTGGAGATTTCCTAGGCTTTGTGGTTCATAAAAAAGGAATCGAGATCAACCAGAATAAGACCAAAGCCATTATGGAGACGAAAGCACCCACATCAAAAAGGGAGCTGCAATCTTTGCTAGGGAAGATTAACTTTCTCAGAAGATTCATTTTGAATCTAAGTGGAAGAACCCAAGCTTTCTCTCCACTACTTCGCTTAAAGCAAGGCCAAGCCTTCGAGTGGGACGAAGCACATCAGGAGGCATTTGACAAGATAAAAAGATATCTCTCACCTCTATCTTGTCTCCACCTTCATGGGGAAAACCCATGAGATTGTACATATCCGCCTCGAGTTAGTATAGGTAGTATGTTAGCACAAGAAGATAGCAATGGCATCAAAGAGCCATATACTATTTAAGTAGGGTGTTGAATGATGCGTAAACTAGATATAGCAATATAGAAAAGCTATGTCTTTGTTTATACTTTTCTTGTATGAAACTTAAGTATTATATAAAACTGTTGATGTTTATGTTTCATCTCATTTTGATGTTATCAAACACATGCTTCGAAACCAATAATGCATAGCGAGTTGGTAAATGGGCTTTAGCCTTATGAATATTCTTTGACTTTCATGCCTTTAAGAGCTGTGAAAGGTCAAGTAATTTCTGATTTCATTGTGGATCATTCACTGGTCGAAAAGCCTGTCATGGGTTACGTTGAAATGCAGCCTTGGAAATTATACTTTGATGGTTCGACCCATAAGGAGGGTAGTGGTGTTGGAGTTCTCATAATTTCTCCTGAAGGAATTCCAACAAAATTCAAGTATAAGTTAGATGGTCCTCGTTGCTCGAACAACAAAGATGAATACGAAGCGCTTATTGTTGGACTTGAAGCTTTGTTGGAATTGGGGGCAACTAGAGTCGAAATTAAAGGTGATTCGGAATTAGTGGTCAAGAAAATAACAAAGGAATACAAATGCATAAAGGAAAATCTGATGACATACTTTGTCATAGTTAACAGGCTACTCAAAAAATTCGAATACATGGATATTCAACATATACCAAGAATAGAAAATCAAGAAGCAAATGACCTAGCACAGTTGGCTTCAGGGTACAAAGTTTCTACCAAAAACTTTGAGGATTTGGTCGAAATAAGAGGTAGGGTTATGGCTACTAGATTCACACCATCAGATTTAGAAAATATTAAATTAGGTTGTGGTGATAAAGATAGATTCGAAGTATTAGCCATAGACACCTTATCAGATGCAGATTGGCGAAGTCCACTAGTGAGTTATTTAAAAAATCCAACATTGAATGTTGATAGGAAAATAAAATATATTGCATTATCATATGTCCTTATGGGAAATGAATTGTTCAAAAAGACCCAGGAGGGCGTCTTGCTGAAATGCCTAGGAGAAAGTGAGGCATACTTAGCATTATCAGAAGTCCACAATGGGGCATGTGGGGCACATCAAGCAGGCCATAAAATGAAATGGTTGTTGTTTCGATATGGTATGTATTGGAGATGCTCAAAGACTATAGATTTTGCTAAAGGTGTGAAGAATGCCGAAACATGCAGATTCAACATGCTCCCGCAAGTGAGTTGCATTCGATCATTAAACCATCGCCCTTTAGAGGATGGGCATTAGACTTAATAGGAGAAATCAATTCGCTTCGTCTAAAGGATGTAAATATATCTTGGTAGGAATAGACTATTTTACCAAGTGGATCAAGCAATACCCTTAATAGCTGCGATCAAGAGGCTATTATTGAGTTCATAAAGATTATCTATAGGTTCGGATTAAGAGAGCATAACCACGACCAAGGTTCCGTGTTTCCGGTAGGAAGATGCAAGAATTTTCCCAAGAGATGGGGTTTAGATTACTAACATCAACACCATATTATGCTCAAGCAAATGGTCAGGTTGAAGCAGCCAATAAAGTGATAATAGGGTTAATTAAGAAACATGTTGGTAAAAAGCCAAGGAACTGGCACAAGACTTTAGACCAAATACTATGGGCCTGTAGAACATCTCCTAAAGAAGCCACTAACACCACGCCTTTCCAACTAACATTTGGTCATGATGCAGTTCTACCAGTAGAAATTCATCTACAATAAGTTCGAATTCAAAGACAAAACGAGATCCTATCTGCATTATATTGGGAGATGATGATGAATGAGTTAGTTGAGTTAGACGAAGTTAGATTGCATGCATTGGAAATCCTAATGAGACAAAAGGAAAGAGTAGCCAGGGCATATAACAAAAGGGTGAAAGGTAAAACATTCACTATTAATGACTTAGTCTGGAAAGTCATATTGCCCATGGACAAGAAAAATAAAACATTAGGTAAATGGTCACCTCATTGGGAAGTGTAATACGGGGAACTGACTTTGTAGGTTTTTGTATCACAAATGTGCGGATAGCAAGAGTCGCCACCGACTTTTCTTTTATCCAATTAAGGGAAGGTAAAAATTACAGAAAAAGACCTTCGTTAGATTCTGAGTAAGGGAGAAGGTTATGAAAAGGGAAGGTATTAGCACCCCTTTCCATCCGTAGTTATCTACGGGCTCTTAGTTGCTCTTAAATCACTTTTAAAAATGTGCTTTCTGTGTGTTTGACAAAAAAATTTTGAAAAGGCATTTCTCTTTGACTTTGTAATGATTCATGTAGGAATGTATACAAAGTGTTCGGAAATGTTTCGTTTTTGAAAAGAGTTTGAACTTTGACAAAAGTGTGAGGTGCAAAAAGTATTTGATTTGAGCAAGCAACTAAAAGTCTTATTACCTACTCAGAGTTGGTCGTTTTCGTATTATTTTACTTTCCTTTAGAATAGCGCTATCCATACCATTAGTTGGTAGGAAACTCTATTCGTTGGATGTAAGCGGGACATTCGAAGGGACATCGGATGGTCATAGAAAGCAACTTGTAGGAGGTATCCTAGCACATTCGAAGGGACTATCATCATTTTTCGTAGGCGACAATCGAGGGTCAAGATCATGTATTCGGAGGCGACATCGTGGGTCTATGATCTTTGTATCGAAGGGACTATGATGATTTGCTTGAAGGCAACGGTGCTAGAATACCTCTACGTTCGAGGGACATGACCATTTGAATTCGTAAAGGCAACGAAAGAGAATTACCCTAAGGGGTGCACGTGTGAAAAGAGTGTGTCGATTCGAATAATTTTATCTTGAAATTATGAGTGATCTACGTTCGTTTTATCTTGCCATACACGCCTAATTACTAGCAGTTTATAGGGTGCGGAAATTAAATTGCGGAAATATAAAGTGCGGAAAATAATCCTACGCTATTACATGGCTTTGGGGCAGATACATAATTTAAAATGCGGAAAATAAAAGTCCTAATTAAACTATTACATCCCATAGGCAATTACATATTATGAAAAGAAAACGATAAAAAATTGTCCGAAATGAGATAACCTGTGAACAGATGAAAAAATCGGGAAATACGAGAAAATTGAATAAGAGGAAAATGTTAGTAAAAATAATAATTTTTGAATGAGAAAAAGTTTTCATGCTGGAAATAATATTAATATGCTAAAATAATTTTTTGGGATTTTTTGGAGTTAACTTAATAATTAAAAATCAATTAAAAGTGATTTAAATGATAAAATTGAAATTAAATTAAATATGCATGCAAAAATAATATTTTTCATTTTAAAAATTAAATAAACATTTTTCTGACATGTATGCAAAAAATTAATATTTTTGGTGTTTTTTAAATGCATGATAAAAATTATGAAAGATAAATTAAATTTACATGAAAATATTAAAGAAAATAAGAAAATAGAAAAAATTGCAAAACATGTAAAAATCACTTTGCCATGGCTGGGAATCGAACTCAGGACCTTGCCTTCACAACCCCACGCCTTTACCAACCGAACCAGAGTGCACACGTGTTATGGAAACGGAGCGAATGGTTTGTAAACGAGTGTCATCTCCTGATTGCCCAGAATCACGCGCCAAGCTTCATCTTCTTTGTTTTGAATTTTTGAAAAGGTAGCGTCGGCCTCAGTGCGACGCTATAGTCCCTGCAATTCTCAAAATCTCATACACGTAATATAAATTAATTGTGAGTACATGAATCGATTGCAAATTAAATTCTAAACACGATGGTGGTGGTCTTATGGTCCAATTTATCCGTTTTAAAGAAGCCCTAATTTGAGACCGAAAACCCTAGCAATGGTGATTCGTGTTCTAGGCCATGGAATTTCAATCAAACCACCCAGAAAGCTTCCAAGCTTCGTTCTAATCACAAAAACAACAACAAAACATGTTAAAAATGCATGAATAATGGAAATCGATTTTGGAAAAAGTTTGACAAACCGAAATCGTGTTCTTGCAATTCTTGATGTTTTTGGACAATGTAAAGGTCTGGGATGCTTCAAGGGATGTCAAGGAATGTGTTTGGATCCTCAAAACCAATTGAAACAAGCTGGAACAAGGGCTGCTAGTTACTTGAAAGGCACGGTTTTTTTTTAGTTAGGTTAGGGTTCCTCCAAGCAATTTTTCTGTTCTCATTCATGTGATATGCCTTGTAATTTATATTGGATGGAATTTGAGCTGATTTGAGGAACAAATAATGGTTAATCAATGTGAAAAATATTTGATTTTGTACAAAATCAAATCTTTCTTATTTGATCCAATTTCTTCAATTTCTTGCCAAATCAAATCAAATTTCGAAATTTGCCAGCTTTCTTGGGTTGCTTGGATCTCAAGGATGAGATAAAAATCAATTTTGCAATTAATTTTGATTTTATACCTTATTTTTGAATTTAATTTGTATTTAAATGAATAAAATCCAAATTAAATAGAAAAATAAAGTAAAAATTTGTGGGATTGGGCTTGGATGTTCCAAATTGTATAAGGAACAAGTTTGAATGAAGAAAAACTAGGCCCATTTGCAAAAAAAAATATTTTTACAAGTATCTCTCTTTGTGCACTTCTTCAAAATTGCCCAACTTGCACAAGGTGTATTTTGCTCAATTTTCCATATTTTTGCGTTTTCTTGGACTTTTTGGAAAGGTCTAAGAGTCCTCTAACCAACCTCTTTGGTTTCATCTCAATTGGAGTTTCCATGCTCAATATATCTTCAAAACAAAATGTTGACTTTTTGTTGACTTTGAAAAAGAACTATAATGTTTTGATCCATACCTTCCAAATGAATCATTTTTTGAACATTCTTGTGAGACATGAAGTTGTAGAGAATTGAATTTCCTTCAAAATTAGATGTGGTGGAAAAATTTTTGAGAAAGTATGAAGAAGTTATGCTCAGTCAAAGTTTGGTTGACTTTTCACTAAGAAACCCTAATTTTGACATTTGAGCAAATCTTGAGTTTTCTTGATGAATCATGATCAACCCTTGATCAAATGATGAATGTAACTTCAAAATGAGGATGTTGACCAAAAATCATGAAGTTTGACTGTATGTTGACCACAGTTGACTTTTTGTCCAATACAACTGATTATCAACCATCTGAGCAATTGTCTGAGCAAACTTGGCTTGTGAGGCTTGAATTTTGTCATGGAGAATCTTTGAAGCATATGAGGGGGCATGATGACGATTGGAGATGTTGGAAGTCCATCTGGATCTAAGAATTATCAAACCCTAGTTTGGTTTGATTGTCTAGGAGAGGGTTTATCTGATCAACCCTTGAGGAATCCTTGAGTATGGATGTATGAAATATCTTGAGAAGATGGAGGGAAAATTTTAGGGTATGACAGCTGCCCCTGTTCAATCTTCTTGTACTGGAAGGGTTAGATTGGCATGCTCGCCTTCGTGACCGGAGGTGAAGATGATTGAACACCGAGTACACGAAAATTTGCACTCATTGGTTGATGATGCAGGAATGGGCTTATAGATGCCATTTGGAAAAGCTGGAGATTTCGCTGGGGAATGAGTCATACGCTAGACTCAAGATTGTTGATAGAAGAACTGACAGGGATGGGCTTAAGATGCCATCTGGAAAGAACGATGCTGGGAGTGAGTCGTACGCTAGGCTCGGTAGACGTTCTGGAAGTGAAAGGAGCAGGGAGATGGGCTTAAGATGCCATCCGGAGGGAGTCGTACGTTAGACTTCGTGCTCATCTTTGAATGAAGTTATTGGTTTGTATTGGTTTTTTAACCAAATATGCGATACGAAAGTGGAGAAATGTTGACAAATAGTCGGAGATGGGCTTAAGATGCCATCTTAGGCAATCGAGTCGCTAGACTCTGAGTTCTTTGTTGATAATAAGAGAGGGTCAGAATAAATCTTCGTGTTGATTACTCTGAGGGGGTAGTAGTTGGCAAAATGCGGATATCTTCCCTGTTGTGCATCGGGTATTGATCCACTACCTGTTATCGGAGGATAACTTGTGATCATTCAGATAGGGTTTCCCGTCTGGCTTCAGGTATTAATCCTGGATCTGTCGTCGGAGGACAACGAGGGTGGTCGTTCAGATAGTTTTCCCGTCTGGCTTCGGGTATTAATCATAGACCAGTTGTCGGAGGACAACTAGGGCGGTCTTTCAGATAGTTCTCCCGTCTGGATTCGGGTATTAATCCTGGACCTGTTTGCGTCAGAAGTGATTTTCACCTGTTTTGGAGAAAACAAGAGAAAATTTGATAGAATACCGTTAGTCTTATGCAAAGTATGATGCATAACGATGTGTATGAATGACATATGCATATATTATGACTTTATGAGAAATGTATGAATGATAGATGTTGTGGTATTTCAAAACATATCCATCTTGAAGAAGATGTAGATGTTCTGCTTGAGGATTTCTGACTTCTGTTTGGGGACGGAACGGATAGAGACCCTGAGAAGAAAGAAAACTTTGATTCCTCCAATGCACTATCTGACCAAGTCTTGGGCCTAGATTTTGTTGAGGATGGTAGAGATCGAGAAACACGTTGTTAAGGATCTCATACATAGACCCTGCTGGGGAGAGTCTAGGGGGTACTCTACTGGGGGTCTTGCGTGTAAATCCTACTGGAGAGTGTTTGATAGTTGCTTGGAGACCGGGTTAGAAGGATCTGGAGCCCGTTGACATCTCTGGCTGAGGAATAAAAGATGTAGGTTTCCTCCGATGCACTATCTGACCAAGTTTCAAGTCTGGATACTACTATTGCCGGGGAGAAGGGGAATTGCTTGAGAGATATTCTGCTGGGATAAGTACCTCGGCTGGGGAGGAAATGTTATTGCTCGAAGACTGCTGTAACATGATATAGTTGAGTGGAATCACTGCTCGGGGACTAACATATACTCCGCTGGGGAAGGTTTGTTGTGAGTGACATCTCTGTGGGGATCATGCTCTGCGGGGAAATGCTTTGGTGACTTTCGTCGTCATCTCAATTCTTGGAGCCTGTAGTAATTACTTTCGCGTCTGTTCACTTTTCGCATGTTTGTAAATAGATTTTTATTGTCAGACGCATATAATCATTCAAAGCAAACGTTGGACTTTATGCAAACTGTAACACCCCTTCTAATTACCCGCGTTTTATAGAATTAATATCAGAGTTTTATCCACAATTAAGAGGCGTCACAATTTAAAATCATAAAAATCTGACCAAACAGCTGTCATGCTTTCACTGAAGAACCATCATTAATTAAATCATACTTAAAATTATGTTTAACAGCGGAAATGAAAACATAATCCAAAATCCCGAATACGTCATTCAATAGTTATTCTAGGATATATAATCAAAACACAATTCAAAACTCTTAAAAATATCCATTAAAGGATTTCAAACAATCGTTTCCCCAGTGTTACATCTACCAGAGCACGACACTGACACGCGGACTAATTAACTGACTCGACTCTAGAGCTATCCTCACTAACTCCAAGCAGCTAATCACTTCGGATCTGAAATCGTTAGAGTAAGGGTGAGATTTCAATTCAATATAACATGTATTATACGTTTTTAAATACAACAGAATAATCGGTTACATTAATCCCTTAACCAAACACAAAGTCATAATCAATTCACAAACAGTTCACACAATGGTCATGTATATATCAAACAATGGGAATTGCAACACTGGAAACCATCCTAACATGTTACAATCCCATATGCAATGCAGACTCTATGCATGTGGTACCAACACGTGAATCGAGTTCACCCACTGCTCCGTTTACTCATGGAAAGACAGTGTAACCCATGATTCGCCCACAACCATTGGATCAAGAATCTAGCCTCACCACCTCCGACCAGGTAAGTCTATTGGCTCTGCAAGCTCACTTCCGCACAATGGGAATGAACCAATTTAACAATGTTCAATGCATGCAACATCACTTCACAGATCATAATATCAATACAATCCACATCATGCCAATTCACCAATATATCACATTCAAATCATAATGAATATCAACATATAACATGGTATACATTAGCTCTCATCCGGTAACTCAGACCATTTGTATTAATTCCCCATTGTCCTTAAATAATCCATACTTTTCAAAATCGGGAGCTCGACTCTTTTAAAAATAATTTTTTGAGAAAATAATATTTTTCCTTTTCAAGAGGTAGAAATTTAAATTTAAGAAATAACGCCGAAAACGGCACTCGAATCAGAGTTACGGTTTAGAAAATATGAATTTTTGAAGTTTTAGAAGTTTTGGAAAAATACACAGTGGTAACCGGTTCCTCACTGGGAGAACCCGGTTCCCACAATTTGAAAATACACGCTTCCTGGAAAAATGTATGGGGAACCCGGTTCCTCCCCACAGGGAACCGGTTCCCACGTTTTAAAAATAAGCCTCCCTGGATTTTTGTATGGGGAACCCGGTTCCTCCCCACAGGGAACCGGTTCCCATGTACAAAAATCCCCAGATTTTGAAATTTAACACCTGGAACCCGGTTCCTCCCCACAGGGAACCGGTTCCCACGACCTGTAACAGTAAAATCTGCTATTTTTGACAGCTTTATGCATCCATATTCATTTCCAATCTTCCAAACACGAATTGTGATATTAGAAACACCAATCTGAAGTCATTTTACACCATTTTGACATCAAACAACATAATTTACTCATTCTTATTAGTTATCTGACACACTAATGATCCAATTTTCATACACCGACACAAAATAGGGTTTCCTTCCATAAACCTATAATTCAATTTCCTAACATACCCAATTACCCAGTTGATTCCCAAAACCCATAAGACATATTAATCGAAAGAAATCACCCCTTACCTCGCGATGATCTTCGATTTTCTCTCGGCGTCGGCTTTCCTCTCTTCTCTTCTCTTCTCCAATTCTACGTATTATGACTTTTCTCCAAAAAGGCTTCTTTTTCCCTTCCTTTCCTTTTTATATTTCCTTTTAATATTCCAAATAAAATAAATAATCAATACTTAGTAATTAGTAGAGTGATTTACTCTTACACCCACTGTTTACTCTGCACACCTCCAATCCTTTCTTTATTAAATTGATCCAATTAATTCAATAATATAAATACTTAAGACTTTAATTAAATAAATAATTAAATTCCCATTTATTTAATATTCGAATTAAATCGGGGTGTCACACAAACGACAACAGCAAAAATTGTAAAAAGAAAGAAACTTGTATTTATTTGAAAAGCGGCGTATGGCCAAGTAGTCTGTATACAAGAAAAGTAAAAAGCTATGCGGAAACAATCTCGTTAAGTTCCAACTATGCTAGTACTCATATATTTCAACTATCTCATCTCCTTGCTGTCAGTAGAAAGTGAGTGAATCGATTTTCGCCATTTGAATCTTGAATGCTGATAATAGTCTAGAAGTAAGATGATCGGGACGAGACATAGTCGTACGCTTAAATCCCTAACTTTTGCCTAGACCGCCCTTTCGGGTTTTCAGTCTACCAGGATACCCTTTTTTGCCCAAGCCGCCTTTTCAGGTTTTCGACTTGCCGGGTGTACATGTTTTCGTATATCCTTATCTTTTGCCCGAACCCTTTTGGTTCGCCAGGATACCCTTATTTTTTCCTAGGCCAGTCGACCTAGCGGGTCTCTTTTATGCGTAGTATTTTTTGACTATGTCTGCGTTCACAGGGTGTGGGAAGTCCTCACCATCCATGGTGCTAAGTATCATAGCTCCGCCGGAAAATACTGTTTTGACTACAAATGGTCCCTCGTAGGTGGGAGTCCATTTGCCCCTGGGATCACCTTGCGCTTGACTACTAGATCACCGACCTGGTAGACTCGGTGCTTGACCTTCTTGTTAAATGCTCTGATCATTCGCTTCTGATAGATCTGTCCATGGCAGATGAATGCGAGTCGTTTCTCGTCAATCAAGTTAATCTGGTCAAGGCGAGTCTGGACCCAATCGTCTTCGCCTAACTCTGTGTCCTGGAGGACTCTGGTTGAGTGTATCTGAACCTCGATTGGTAGGACTGCCTCTATACCGTATACAAGAGAGAAGGGGGTTGCCCCTGTTGATGTTCGTACTGTAGTACGGTAACCATGAAGAGCAAATGGTAGCATCTCATGCCAATCTTTGTAAGCCACTGTCATCTTCTATATAATCTTCTTAATGTTCTTGTTGGCGGCTTCCACTGCACCATTCATCTTAGGTCGATAAGGAGAAGAATTGTGGTGTTTGATCTTGAACTGCGTGCAGAGTTCGGTGATCATCTTATTGTTGAGATTAGAGCCGTTATCTGTGATAATCCTTTCGAGAGTTCCATACCGACAGATAAGGTTATGTTTGATGAATCGAGCCACGACATTCTTGGTAACAGATGCGAACAAGGCTGCCTCTACCCACTTGGAGAAATAGTCAATTGCCACAAGGATGAAACGATGTCCGTTGGAATCCGTGGGCTTGATTTCTCCGATCATGTCAATGCCCCACATTGCAAAAGGCCAAGGAGCTGTTAGAACATTCAGAGGTACTGGAGGTACGTGCACTTTGTCTGCATAAATCTGGCATTTGTGACAAGGTCGGGCATAGCGGTGACAATCAGCTTCCATGGTGGACCAATAATAACTTGTTCTCAGAATCTTCTTATCCATCGTATGCCCACTGGAGTGGGTACCAAATGCGCCTTCGTGTAACTCTCCCATAATTCGTTCTGCTGTTTTCCGGTCTACACAGCGGAGTAAGCACAAGTCGTGGTTGCGCTTGTATAAGATGTCGTTGCTGAGGAAGAATTTGGATGCAAATCTTCTCAAGAATTTCTTATCATTGACAGATGCCCCTTCGGGATATTCTTGAGTCTCAAGATACCTCTTTACATCGTAGTACCAAGGTTTCTCTTCTGTATCAAGCTCATAACAATATGCTGGTTCGTCAAACCTTTCAATGATGATCTAGGGAGCCTCGTTGTCCCATTTGACCTTGAGCATAGTAGCCAATGCGTCTGCCAACTGATTCTCTTCTCGTGGGATGTGATCAAAAGTGATCTCTTCGAAGTAGGGGATCAAACTCAAAACATGCTCTCGATACGGAATGAGATTCGGATGCTTCGTATCCCACTCGCCCTTAATCTGACTGATCACTAAAGATGAGTCTCCATACACTTGCAAGAACTTGATTCTTAAGTCAATAGCAGCTTTAATACCCATGATGCACACTTCGTATTCGGCCATGTTGTTAGTGCAACTGAAACATAATCTGGCGGTGAAAGGCGTGTGTCCGCCTGTAGGAGATGTAATAATGGCGCCAATGCCATTTCCAAGTGCGTTTGAGGCTCCATCAAAGACAATAGTCCATCGGGATCCTTGTTCAGGTCCTTCGTCTGGGCCTAGTTCTTCGCAATCTGTAACTAGTAAAACATCTTCGTCGGAAATTGCATAGATCGATAGTCATCACGGCTTGATGAGCCAAATGATCGGCTACTACACTTCCTTTGATCGCTTTCTGAGAAGTGTATTTGATGTCGTATTCGGTTAAGATCATTTGCCATCTTGCTATTCTTCCTGAGAGAGTTGGTTTCTCAAATATGTATTTTATCGGATCCATCTTGAAATCAACAAAGTAGTGTGAGTCAACATATATTGTCTTAGTCGCGAGCAGCCAAGCGTTGCAAGTTTTCTCATGTGAGTGTCTTGTTTCACGTCGGTAAACTTTTGCTAAGGTAGTATATTGCATGCTCTTTTCGACTGCACTCGTCATGTTGCCCCAAAACACACCCCATTGAGTTCTCTAACACCGAGTACATGATGAGAGGTCTTCCGGCATGCATCGGGATAGCGGATTTTGTAGGTACTCCTTGATTTTGTCAAAAGCGATCTGGCAATCGTCATTCCATTCAACCGCTTGGTCTTTCTTCAGTAACATAAAGATTGGCTCACAAGTAGCAGTTAGATGTGCAATGAATCTGGCAATGTAATTTAATCGGCCCAAGAAACCTCGACTTCCTTCTCGGTGGCATTTCTTGAATGGCTTTAACCTTGGCGGGGTCAACCTCAATACCTTTACCACTGACAACAAACCCTAAGAATTTTCCGGATCTGACTCCAAAGGTGCACTTGTTGGGATTAAGTCTCAGTCTATACTTCTTCAATCTGTCAAATAGCTTCTGCAAATGATCAAGGTGTTCTTCTTCAGTCTGCGATCGAGCTATCATGTCGACGAGACCCTATCTCGTGATGAATCATGTCATGAAATAATGTCACCATGGCACCCTGATAAGTGGCGCCCGCGTTCTTCAGTCCGAACGGCATAACCTTGTAACAAAAAGTGCCCCACTGTGTAACGAAAGTAGTCTTCTCCATGTCTTCTGGAGCCATCTTAATCTGATTGTAACAGGAGAAACCATCCATGAAGGAGAAAACCTTATGCTGAGCGGTGTTGTCAACCAGAACGTCAATATGAGGAAGTGGGAAATCATCTTTCGGACTTGCTTTGTTCAGATCTCTGTAATCCACACACATTCGTACTTTACCATCCTTCTTAGGTACAGGCACCACATTAGCAACCCACTGTGGATATGAAGTGACTAAGAAACCGGTTGAAGCGCTTCATGACTTGACTTTGATTTTCTCGACATCTCGGGACGCATGACGAACCTTCTTTCACCGGGAAAACCTCTTTGTCGGCAATCGGTGTACCACAATATCAATGTCTAAACCCGGCATGTCTTCGTATGACCAAGCAAAAACCTCAATGTAGTCTCGTAGCATCTGTACCATCCTTTCTTTAACACTGTTCTCAAGACCCTCTCTTATCTTGATCTCTTTTCGTTTTCATCGACCAAATTCACAACCTCGAGTTGCTCTTTGTGTGGTCAGATAACTCGTTCTTCTTCTGTAGTAATCGACAAGTTCTCCGGCACTTCACAATCTTCCTCACCTTCGTCTTCGCTTGGTAGATCGGATTATCGAAGTCATATTTAGCAATAGCATAGTTGTTATCAACGAGATTCGGAGTGATTCTTGTATCACGTGTGTGTGTAAGAAACACATAGCTTTTGAAGGGTGATAAAGTAAAACAAAAAACAAAATTGAATGCAAAAGTCCAACGATTTTATTGAATGAAAATATGCAAATGATGATAATAACCTCACAACGAACCATGATGCCCGGCAAGGCACTAGGCTTTAGAGTTTATTGTTCAAAACATGGAAAATACGAAAAGCAAAACAAAACAAGAGCAATTACTCGACTAAAGGAGATTGGTATGACGTCTTGATCTTCCAATTGCCGAGTCCGTTGTCGGAGTTGGGAAGATCCACTGCGATGTCAAGTCGTTGTCGTTGTCTTCTATAGCATGGATTCCACTGCCGATGCGGAAAGGAAGTTGGCCGCACGTCGCGCGTATCATCTTCGACCTTTGATGGTGAAGCCTAAACCCTTGTTAGATTTGAAAGGAAGATCGGGAGTTGACCCCAAATAGTACTACCTCCTTCTTCAACGGCTTGAGCATCTTTCGTGAGGCCATCCTAGGCGGGACTTTAGCAACCAGAGTGATAGGAGAGTCACAGCATGACTGGGATTGTTTGAAAGCTTGACAGGAGTCTCAAGAATTCACCCTCTACCTCGAGGTATCGAATGGTAGATGACCGATCATATTCTTCTTCACCACATGTCGTAACAACCTTCCCTTCACCGGTACTTGACCGATGCAAGGTAGAGGTACAGACCGCCCATGTATCCAAGGCGTCCAAGTAGGCAAGAGTAAGCGGACGGATGTCCATGACAAAGAAAGTGGAATCAAAAGTCGGGAACCGACTTTAACAGCGAATGAGCTCTCAAGCATCGCTTAGAACCATCAAAAGCTCTCACAATTATATCACTGAGTCTCAGAACCAACCCTTCGATATCAAGTCAATCAAAAGCAGTCTTTGGCAGGATGTTCAGAGCAGAACCGGTATCCACCAAAACATGAGACAATGTAATGCCCTTGCATTCAACAGAGATGTGCAAGGCTTTGTTGTGTTTCTTTCCGAGTCAAATCGACATCGAGAAGCCTAGGTCGTTGTTGGCAGCCAGGCTAGCAATACAAACTTCAAACTGGTCAGTAGTAGTGTCTTGCGGTACATGATCCTTCTTCAGAAACTTCACCAAGGCATTAGCATGAGCCTCAGAGCACAAGAGCAGAGCAAGCATGGAAATCTTGGACGGAGTCTGTCCCAACTGTTCCACAACATTGTAGTCACTCTTCTTGATAATCTTCAGTAATTTCCTCCATTTCTTGTTTGGAGGTGTCTTGATAACTTCCTTGGTACTTAATGAAAGGGATGAGTCACGGTTCTTTCCCTCTAGCTTGGGGAATGGATTGAATAGCTGGGATGCGATCTGGTGTCGCAGTGTCTTTTGGAGGAGAGATATCTGGAGAGAATACTCTTCCGGTTCTGGTCACCTTACTTGATCCGGTGATGTTGTCAATGTTAGGAAAGGTAGTTTCAACTGTAAGATCTTCAATGGTCAGAGGGTCTTGCTTGACGCCATGATAGTAAACCTCAGCTCCATAATTCCAAGGAATAGCTTTGTCAGAGGAATATGGAACTGGTCTTGGAGAAGTAATAATGAGAGGTTCCACTCTAGGCACAGGATCAGCAGAGGAAATCCTTATAGTGTTAACATCAGCATAATCTTCTGGGAAATCGTCACCCCATCCGGTTGCTTTAACATCTTCAATAGGAATCTTGTAGCTCTCAGAATAGTATACTTCACCATGTAATCGAACTTTCCACTTGGCTGCCCCAAGGTATCCCATGCAGACGGCGTAGCTTCATTCACATCTTCGATCTTCAGTTTCTTAGACATGTCTTCACACAGACTCTCCACAGGTGGTTTCAGGAATAGTATCTCACAGTTATCCATCATGCACTGAACACGTCTTCTCAACCAAGCACAACCATCAGGTGTAGATGGGCACCAACGACAATTCTCTGGGCATCCTGGATTGACACCGGCTTGCAGCAAATTCTTCTTAATACCATCGGAGGAATGGTCAAGTCATCTATGTTGAAAACATAAGTATCCTCCCAACAGCATTGGAACTCTTGTCATGGTTTGGCATAGCGCGTTGATCACATTCGAGTCTCAACAGGAGGATCAAACTCAATGCTTAGCTTCAATCATATCTTGAATCTTGTTCTTTAGAGCCCAACAATCATCAGTGTTATGTCCAGGGCTATTGGAATGGTAAGAACACTTAGCATTAGGGTTGTATCTCGGAGAGGAAGTGTTGATATTTTGAGGAGGATCCTCAAGGTTATCACCGCTTTCAACATGTGTTGCAAGGCTTGCGACAATGGCATGTTGATCTTCAGAACTGTCTTCGCGCGCTCGCTACGCGCATTGTCTCACCGAGGTTGTGCCGATGCGATTAGAGATCACAAGCTCCCACAGATTGAGCATGGTCGGTCTTGGCTCTTCGACCATATACATGGCTTCTTTCTTACCACCAAAAGATCTCTTCGCAGATTTGATGACGACTGTCGAATCTTTTCGCTCTTGATACCGACTTCAATGTGCGTCAATATCACGGTGAACTGGTGAAGAGTTTCCAATCGATGATTAAAGAACGGCCTGTTAGTGTTCCATAAACATATCAACCAACTCCTATTGGACAAGGGTGGTGAACTCACTGCTAAATCTCTCCATTTCGAGCATATTCCTTGAACTTCTCATCACGACCCATGGACATGCTCTGTAGTTGCATGCGAGTGGGTGTCAATTCAGCATTGTACTCATACTGTCTGTAGAAAGCATCTGCTAAGTCACTCCAAGTACGGATACGGTCATTCTCTAGCTGATAATACCACTCCAACTGAGTTACGGACAAACTCTCTTGAAAATAATGCATCCACAACTTTCTGTCATCAGTGTGGGGGTTGATCTTCTGAACATAGGACTTCAAATGCAGCTTTGGACAGGAAATGCCATCATACTTGGCAAAAGTGGGAACTTTGAACTTGGGAGGAATCACCACACCAAGAACAAGACTCAGATCATCAAAATTCAGCCCGGACATCTTCAGGTTTTCCACAGCATTCAGACGGTCTTCAAGTTGCTTGTACTTGTCATCTTCATTAGAGTATTGGTCATGTTCATAGCGATCTTCTCTCTCTTTCTCATACTCACGCTGGCTGCCTTCGCCATCACCCTTGACACTTCCCTCATTCTTGACACTTCCTTCAGAGAGTTCGATCCTGCTGACCACTTTAGGACCACCTTTGTAACGTCTACCCATGTTGAGAACACCAACAACCTTCTTCTTTCTGTTGATGAGCTTCTTCAAATCTTCTTGGCCTTGGACCAAGCTAGTGAACATCCTGGCCGAGCATTCGAGCCCGGAGATCTTTGATGATCAAGAGCCATTTCTGCTAAAATAAATAGCGAGAGAATGAGAAAACCAATCTTCAAGGTACCTGTGATGCAATGTTATGCTATGATATGCGATGTTTATGCGAATGCAATGCAATGTTTTCAAGGACCTTAGAGATTTAAATTTGTTAAACAAGCAATGAACAAACATTTATTAGTTTTCTTTTTATTATTCTTTTTCTTTTTAAGTACAAAAGATAGTTCAAAACAAATAAAAGAAAACATAAAAATCCTAAAGCTCTAAGTCTCCCATGGGCGCTTCCTCTCGGTGCCGAGGTAGGCGTTGATGTTTCGCTCCTCGTGAAGTAGCTTGGTCAACTCTAGCACTTTCTTCTCACTTGCATAGCACTGAGCTTCAAAGGTTTCCCTCTCTTCTTTAAGCTGAATCCAGGATCTCTTCAAGTCTTCAAAATCAGTAGGTATGTCGGGATGGAGAACAATATAGGGTACGTCACCTATAGCAACAGGTTCCATAATTACTGGTAACACGGGTGTGAATGGCATCATGAGGTTTTGAGCTCGAGCTCGCACCCATTTGAGGTAAGGTTCCCAAGGAATGGGGTTTCGGTGCCCCAAAGTCTTGGTATCAGTCTTCTTTACCATGCCCCAAGCGTGTATGAACCTTCGTCGGTAATTCTGGAGATCGTGATTGTAGTCGAACACAATGTCTTAGAGAAGCATATAATGCGGACCATCTCTTCGAGCAAAACCAAACTGACGTAGAGCTAGAGAAGGGTTGTAAGTGATACCTCCCCTTATACCAAGTAGTGGTACGTTAGGGAATTCTCCACAACGCTCGATGAATGTGAAGTCCTTTTGAGAGAAGAGACTCCAACGGATATCTGAATGAGAGAGTGACATTAGTCTTTGAGACCACTTCAACCTTTGTTCATTCTTCAAAACTGATGGGGGAAGGTGCGAAATAAACCACCTGGAAAGTAACGGTATGCAACACATGAGAGTTCCTTGTCTCTTGATAGTACGAGTGTGGAGAGAATGTAGGATGTCTCCAAGCAAAGTAGGCACAGGATTGCGGGTAAGAAACAACTTGATGACGTTGACATCTATAAATTGATCCGAGTTAGGAAATAGAACCAAACCATAGATTAGCAAGGCCACAATGTCTTCGAATGCATGGAAACTCATAACTTTGAGGAATTCTCGGGCTTTCTTAATTAGGACCTTGGCAAGTAAACCCTTAACTCCGCTTCTTGTTTCCCAATTGGCTTCAATGTATGAGCGCTTAAGATGTAAGGCGGATGCGATGTCTTCGTGCCTAGGAACTTTTTCTAGACCGGTGAATGGCATTTGGTCAAGAATAGGTATCCCAAGTAGCTTAGAGAACTCCTCCAAGGTAGGAACTAACTGATAATCTGGGAATGTAAAGCAATGGTGTTTCGGATCGAAGAACTGGAATAGGACATGCATCATTTCTTCTTCAAAACCGGAGATAACCAAGTCAAGTAGATAACCATGTCTTTTGGTGAACTGAGCATGGTCGGAAATTTCTGAAACCAATTCTTTGAGCTGAGAAGGCATACCCATGAAGTTGATTCGGATAGTCTTTCTAGAAGCCATAATCCCTACAAAACAGAGCAAAGATAAATCCCTAGGTCCTTGAAATAGTTAGAAATGATATGCAATGTGATGATGTCATGATTTCATGTTTAGCACACACAAACAATTCACACAATGAGCCTAGGTTTAAGGCTTGCATGAGGTATAGGTGATTACCCTACCAAAAGTTTGAGTTGGTTCATCCTGTCCTATAATAGTAACCGGGTTCTAGGAATCTCATATCATTGATCTTTCTCGTAGGCGTTTATTTCAATACGACTACCAAGTGGTCGGCCGAAAATATCCCAAAAGTCCGATCTTAATGAGCGTAGCATCGAGTATCAGCCAACCTTAGTCTGCACCAAAGCCGGCCATCTCACTACCTTCTAATGGCCAAGATGGGTCAATTAAGGTTCTAAAAGTTTAGTTAGTGCTTGATGACACCACGCATAAGCCAAATACTATCCTCAACTTGGAAATGAAGAGTATCAGGACATCCAAAGTGTCACACTAACGTAGCCATCATGTTGACCATTTCGATATACGTCTAACGGTCGCGACGATTTATTGCTACTTACCTAAAAGGAAACCCGGATCCGAGTGTAGGATCCCCCACAAATATAATAACCAAGCAACCCTTAAATATAGCAAGAAAGTCAAACAGAATGCAATAAAGGTGATTTAGAAATCCTTAAGGCATTCTCTCTTTAGAGTGTCTCCCCGGCAGAGTCGCCAGTTCTGTAATACGGTGAACTGACTTTGTAGGTTTTTGTATCGCAAATATGCGGATAGCAAGAGTCGCCACCGACTTTTCTTTTATCCAATTAAGGGAAGGTAAAAAGTACAGAAAAAGACCTTCGTTAGATTCTGAGTAAGGGAGAAGGTTATGAAAAGGGAAGGTATTAGCACCCCTTTCCATCCGTAGTTATCTACGGGCTCTTAGTTGCTCTTAAATCACTTTTAAAAATGTGCTTTCTGTGTGTTTGACAAAAAAATTTTGAAAAGGCATTTCTCTTTGACTTTGTAATGATTCATGTAGGAATGTATACAAAGTGTTCGGAAATGTTTCGTTTTTGAAAAGAGTTTGAACTTTGACAAAAGTGTGAGGTGCAAAAAGTATTTGATTTGAGCAAGCAACTAAAAGTCTTATTACCTACTCAGAGTTGGTCGTTTTCGTATTATTTTACTTTCCTTTAGAATAGCGCTATCCATACCATTAGTTGGTAGGAAACTCTATTCGTTGGATGTAAGCGGGACATTCGAAGGGACATCGGATGGTCATAGAAAGCAACTTGTAGGAGGTATCCTAGCACATTCGAAGGGACTATCATCATTTTTCGTAGGCGACAATCGAGGGTCAAGATCATGTATTCGGAGGCGACATCGTGGGTCTATGATCTTTGTATCGAAGGGACTATGATGATTTGCTTGAAGGCAACGGTGCTAGAATACCTCTACGTTCGAGGGACATGACCATTTGAATTCGTAAAGGCAACGAAAGAGAATTACCCTAAGGGGTGCACGTGTGAAAAGAGTGTGTCGATTCGAATAATTTTATCTTGAAATTATGAGTGATCTACGTTCGTTTTATCTTGCCATACACGCCTAATTACTAGCAGTTTATAGGGTGCGGAAATTAAATTGCGGAAATATAAAGTGCGGAAAATAATCCTACGCTATTACATGGCTTTGGGGCAGATACATAATTTAAAATGCGGAAAATAAAAGTCCTAATTAAACTATTACATCTCATAGGCAATTACATAATATGAAAAGAAAACGATAAAAAATTGTCCGAAACGAGATAACCTGTGAACAGATGAAAAAATCGGGAAATACGAGAAAATTGAATAAGAGGAAAATGTTAGTAAAAATAATAATTTTTGAATGAGAAAAAGTTTTCATGCTGGAAATAATATTAATATGCTAAAATAATTTTTTGGGATTTTTTGGAGTTAACTTAATAATTAAAAATTAATTAAAAGTGATTTAAATGATAAAATTGAAATTAAATTAAATATGCATGCAAAAATAATATTTTTCATTTTAAAAATTAAATAAACATTTTTCTGACATGTATGCAAAAAATTAATATTTTTGGTGTTTTTTAAATGCATGATAAAAATTATGAAAGATAAACTAAATTAACATGAAAATATTAAAGAAAATTAGAAATTAGAAAAAATTGCAAAACATGTAAAAATCACTTTGCCATGGCTGGGAATCGAACTCAGGACCTTGCCTTCACAACCCCACGCCTTTACCAACCGAACCAGAGTGCACACGTGTTATGGAAACGGAGCGAATGGTTTGTAAACGAGTGTCATCTCCTGATTGCCCAGAATCACGCGCCAAGCTTCATCT
Organism: Vicia sativa; assembly: GCA_021764765.1. NCBI lineage: Eukaryota > Viridiplantae > Streptophyta > Magnoliopsida > Fabales > Fabaceae > Vicia > Vicia sativa. The sequence goes on along the minus strand of CM038793.1, from coordinate 122,368,424 downwards.
TCTTTGTTTTGAATTTTTGAAAAGGTAGCGTCGGCCTCAGTGCGACGCTATAGTCCCTGCAATTCTCAAAATCTCATACACGTAATATAAATTAATTGTGAGTACATGAATCGATTGCAAATTAAATTCTAAACACGATGGTGGTGGTCTTATGGTCCAATTTATCCGTTTTAAAGAAGCCCTAATTTGAGACCAAAAACCCTAGCAATGGTGATTCGTGTTCTAGGCCATGGAAATTCAATCAAACCACCTAGAAAGTTTCCAAGCTTCGTTCTAATCACAAAAACAACAACAAAACATGTTAAAAATGCATGAATAATGGAAATCGATTTTGGAAAAAGTTTGACAAACCGAAATCGTGTTCTTGCAATTCTTGATGTTTTTGGACAATGTAAAGGTCTGGGATGCTTCAAGGGATGTCAAGGAACGTGTTTGGATCCTCAAAACCAATTGAAACAAGCTGGAATAAGGGTTGCTAGTTACTTGAAAGGCACGGTTTTTTTTTAGTTAGGTTAGGGTTCCTCCAAGCAATTTTTCTGTTCTCATTGATGTGATATGCCTTGTATATTTATATTGGATGGAATTTAAGCTGATTCGAGGAACAAATAATGGTTAATCAATGTGAAAAATATTTGATTTTGTACAAAATCAAATCTTCCTTATTTGATCCAATTTTTTCAATTTCTTGCCAAATCAAATCAAATTTCAAATTTCTTGGGTTGCTTGGATCTCAAGGATGAGACAAAAATCAATTTTGCAATTAATTTTGATTTTATACCTTATTTTTTAATTTAATTTGTATTTAAATGAATAAAATCCAAATTAAATAGAAAAATAAAGTAAAAATTTGTGGGATTGGGCTTGGATGTTCCAAATTGTATAAGGAACAAGTTTGAATGAAGAAAAACTAGGCCCATTTGCAAAAAAAAATATTTTTACAAGTATCTCTCTTTGTGCACTTCTTCAAAATTGCCCAACTTGCACAAGGTGTATTTTGCTCAATTTTCCATATTTTTGCGTTTTCTTGGACTTTTTGGAAAGGTCTAAGAGTCCTCTAACCAACCTCTTTGGTTTCATCTCAATTGGAGTTTCCATGCTCAATATATCTTCAAAACAAAATGTTGACTTTTTGTTGACTTTGAAAAAGAACTATAATGTTTTGATCCATACCTTCCAAATGAATCATTTTTTGAACATTCTTGTGAGACATGAAGTTGTAGAGAATTGAATTTCCTTCAAAATTAGATGTGGTGGAAAAATTTTTGAGAAAGTATGAAGAAGTTATGCTCAGTCAAAGTTTGGTTGACTTTTCACTAAGAAACCCTAATTTTGACATTTGAACAAATCTTGAGTTTTCTTGATGAATCATGATCAACCCTTGATCAAATGATGAATGTAACTTCAAAATGAGGATGTTGACCAAAAATCATGAAGTTTGACTGTATGTTGACCACAGTTGACTTTTTGTCCAATACAACTGATTTTCAGCCATCTGAGCAATTGTCTGAGCAAACTTGGCTTGTGAGGCTTGAATTTTGTCATGGAGAATCTTTGAAGCATATGAGGGGGCATGATGACGATTGGAGATGTTGGAAGTCCATCTGGATCTAAGAATTATCAAACCCTAGTTTGGGTTTATTGTCTAGGAGAGGGTTTGTCTGATCAACCCTTGAGGAATCCTTGAGTATGGATGTATGAAATATCTTGAGAAGATGGAGGGAAAATTTTGGGGTATGACAGGAAGGCCCTTTTCGAATAGTAAAAATATTTTCAAACAATACATATGAAATCGAAGAGTTGAATGATTCTAAACGAATCTTAAAGGTTAATGGGAAATATTTAAAGAAATATAAGCCACGCCTGCAGGAGATTCGAATAATAACAACGTAGTCGGAACATAATAAAGGAATGCCAAAATGGTAATATATTAGTGCCAAAATGGCGTTGTCTAAATATTACAAACCAACATTCAACCAAATTAAAGATTCATTAAACAAACAAAAGATTTAAAAATAGGCATTGTTCCTCAATCCGTCGAAGGTACTTCGAAAGGACTCAAGCCTTTGCTGAGTGAAGCGCCTTGCCCCTTCCAGGGTAGCTACTTCTCCCTTAAGTTGCTCAGCTGCTTCCATTTCGGCAAGTCCTTTGTTGAGAAGTTCTTCAAACCGATTGCCAGCAGTATTAGTGTCATATGCCAATTGTTGTTGTTGGGCCTCCTTAACCTTTTGTTGGAACTCTTGAATTTGCTTTTCCCAGAGAAGAATAGAATGAGCTCGAGTTTCGTAGTCAGTCTTGGCTTGCTTTATGTGCATGGCTTGATTTTCAGCTTCTTTAGAGAGCTTCGAAGCATGCTCATAAGCGGCATCCATGGCAGTTCGTTTCTCTTGGACCTTATTAATAGCAAATTCGTCCTGAAGGAGACACCCAGTCACGTTATCCAACAAATTTTGAAGTTCGAATAATATGGTGCTGACTTCCAGAGAGCAGGTAGCGAGATTAACTTGCGTAAGAAGCTCCTTCATAGTATAGCAAGTTGTACTATCCCTTTTGAGCACTTCGAACAAATCCACATCAAGGATTGTTCTCCTAACTTTATTCAGGAGTACAACTCTGTCATCTGAGGGCAACGGAGCGTTGGTCGAACTAGTACCAGCCCTAGTAATAGGAGTATCCCTCTGAGCTAACTTAGCCTTCATATACCCAATTGGGTCATTTCGTCTTAAGAGGGCTAACTCCTCTTCAGTTATTTGAGATTGAGAAGACTCAGGAAGTTCCATACGCAAGGGAGTTACATCCATGTCAACCTCCATGGGCTCATTAGTCTGGTCACCATCACCATTACTTTTTTCTTGTTCATCGTCTTCTCCATCATCAACTAGATCCACCACTTCGATATCGTTATTTTCACTTCTATGAGCATCAGACTCTGTTCCATCGCTCGAACTGCCCTGGGTTTCTTCTTCTTCCTTAGATCCTTCCTCACCAGATTCTTCGCTCTCTTGAGAAGAGTTAGCTTTTTCCTCTTCAGCATGAGTGACTTTTTGGCTCTCTTGAGGGGTTTCGAGAGGAGATTTTGGAAGAGAAGTTTCTGGAGGAGCTTCTGCAGTATCTTGAGGCGTTGCTTCGTTGGTTTCCTTTAGAGGAGGAGAAGTGCCTTGGTCATCTGGCTGCTCTGAAGCCCCAATCGGAACCGCCATGTTGGAGGATCCTTTGTTTTGCACCAAATTACTGGAGTCCCCATGAGGAGAAGAGTTGATTGGAGCAGCAAGTCTTTGATGGAGGAGTCGAAGTGGTAGGAATTGGATTCGAAGTGTCCTACACAAACAAAGAAAGATTAAAAACTTGCACTAAGGTACGAATAACCATTTTGTTAAAGATTCGAATTCAATTTACCTGTGGATTATCGGAGGAGAGATTGCTATCTATATGTTCCAACATTACGTTGGAGGTCGAAAGTGGATTTTTGGATTTAGTTGAGGGAGCAACATCTCTGGAATCAAGTCTAGAAATGCCAGTTGGTTCAGCGCCTTTGGGAACTTCTTTCTTCTGCTTCTTTTTCGAAGTTGTTGGTGAATTTCCTCCAGCCTTGGGATTTTTCCCAGTGGCACTTGGTTTTCTCTTCTTTGGAGTGGTTGGTGGAAGCTTGTTAGTCTGAAAGGGTTTAAACATGGGTTAGACTTCAATCATAAATTTTAGTCCATTCGAAACATCAGGATTAATTGATTACCTTTGGAGTTGGGGCAGTTGTTGTTGTTGTTATTGTTGGTGTTGTTGTTGTTGTTGTAGTAGTAGTTGTTGGAATTGCTAGAGGCACGTTGTCATCAGTTTCGATAGTTTGTTGAGAACTACTTCCTTCCTTAGCCTTCGAAGCAACAGTCTTTATCCTGATGGCTGAAAATCGAAACAATTAAGGTAAATGTTAAAATAAAGTAAGAAATATTTGAGAATTTCCCAAGCATTCGCACCTGCGCCTTGATTAGATATAATCGACATGGCAGAAAGGTCATAGCGAAGATGTCCTAGGAAATTATGGAGCCAATGACGAGCCCATGTCACAGTCTCATATGGCTTTAGTTTCTTTTGAGATTTGTATTTGAACATCTCTATGCAAGTCAACCACCAAGGGTATGGAGGAAACCAAGCCAGAGCCAGTTCTGAGGTAGGTAATCTAGGAAATTTAGGTGGATGCATTTCGAATGTCAACCTATACCAATCCTCAGGTGGCAACCCTGAAGGAAGTTTGAACTTAGAAATTTTTTCTTTAAATTTTTCCTTCAAGGTTCCGGACGCTCGATACACAGTGGTTTCCAAGCGCGTAGGATCATAAGTTGTTTCGAAATAATTCTGAAAAGCCCTAATCTCTTTAGCATGAGTGAACATACCTTTCTTTGAGTGTACCTGCACATCGAACGCATCAGTTAGTCTCTTTTGAATGGTGATGGTATCGAACATATAAGATTGGTAGAACTTAATCCACCATTCCAGAAAACCCTTCGCTGTAAAATGTGTTGGTTCAAAAGGGATTAGTTCGAACTGAGCGAAGTCTTGGTATTGTTCTTGTTGCAGCTTAGCTTCTCTTGCTTTAAAGGTTCGACCAGAAGTGATGGCACTCTGGGTTTGGAAAAGAGGTTCAGGGATTAACTGACATAAACCAAATTGTCTGGACACAAAGTTGGGTTGATAGGAAAACAGGAATAGGGATGGCAACGGGGCGGCTCGGGGGCGGGTTTAGCTAACCCCGCACCCGCACCCGCAACCCCAGTAGCAGACCCGCCCCGCACCGCAACCCAGAGGCACCCGCCCCGCACCAAGACCCGGGGTGGAAATTACCCCTGCCCCAATGGAGAACGGGTCACCCGACCCGCCCCACCAAAATCAGATTTTTAAATAAAAAAATATCTATTTTTTTCACAAATTTCCTAGACAATATTAACAAATACATTAAAAATATAAAATTCTCCATTGATTTGAGTAAATAATTGTAGGATTTAATATTTAAACACCATTCCAAATATTTTTTGCAAAGTACAAATACAAAATTAAAACAATACAATCAACAAAAGAACCATTCCATCAACATGGAACAAAATATACTATATCATCATAACAAAAAAAATCCAAATAAACAACAAATTTTCTAATAATCTTCATCTTCGAGGCGGGAGTTGGAAATAGAAGTAGCACCATCAATCAACAACTCACCAGTATTAAAAATAAAAGTTAAAACATAAAAATTTAACTTGACAAATTTAATACAAATAGTATGAATAATACCTTCATTATCAGACTCCATTTCAGTTAGTAAAATAGCATTTTCATTTCCCACGTTAGATTTCAAATTACCTATCAATATAGTAAAATATAGTCAATGATAGTCTTGGCAAGTAAAAATAAAAAATATAAACAAGAAATATCTTTACCATTATTCTCAGCACTCCATAACCAACTTCTTGCACACATCAAAGCTTCTAAAGTGGTCCAATGAAGTCGACTTCGATGAGGGCTTACGATATGACCACTTGTACTAAATGCGGATTCAGAAGCCACGGTAGAAACAGGAATTGCCAATACATCCCTTGCAATTGCTTGAAGTGTTGGATACTTAATCCCATTCAACTTCCACCATAATAAAATATCAAAATCTGGACTTCTTGGTAAAACTTCCTCTTCCAAATAAACATCCAACTCTGTTTTAGATGAAGTTCTAGCTCTTTTTTTCTTATGACATACAAATCATAGTCTTTCAAACCATCATTACTAACATTACCAACATTAGCATCCAACATTTCAGATTCTCTTCTAGAATCCTTATTCATTTTTAATTGATAATCATAAAGCAACTCGTAACACAACTATCTGATTGACTTAACTTGGGAATCAACATCATTCCCATAGAAGACTCCATAATAATATTCAAGCAAATCAGTTTTATACCTAGGATCCAAAACAAAGAACCCCATTATTTCATGAATCACACTCCAATATTTTTCAAACTTTACCAACATATTTTCTGCCATTCTTTTTACCAATTCCTCAGAGGATTCAATCCACTCAAGTAATGAAACTTTAATCTGACAAATCTTAGGGAAGTATTCATTGGCGTTGGATACTTAGTTCGTAAAACACTTGATGATAGAATTGAACAATTTCAATTTTACACAAATCTCTTTTGCAAATTTCCAATGTAAAGTTGTTGGTAAACAAGTGTACTGAGTTACACGGATTGCTAATCTATCAAATACCTCTTCATACAAAATATCAACATCAAGCATCTTGTAGGTAGAATTCCATCTAGTTGGACAATCTAAAACTAAATTCTTGGTGCAAGGTATTTTTAATTGTTTACATGTCTCCTCAAACCGTTCCTTCCTTTTAGGAGTTGCTGTCCAAAATGCAACGCTATCTCGAATCATCTCTATTCCATCTTTCACAACTTCTAACCCTTCTTTTACTATCAAATTTAGTATATGTGCACAACAATGCATATGAAGTAAGGCCCCGTCCCTTAATAATGTCTCTGGTTTCAACTTAGCCTTAATTTTATCAATCATTGCATCATTTGTGCTACAATTGTCCAAAGTGATAGTAGACAATTTTGAATCAATGTTCCAATCCATCAAACATTCAACCAATGCACCACAAAGATTTTCACTAGTATGAGGTGCGGGAACATAAATGAACCTAACATAATAAGATTCACAAAACTAGTATAAATGTGATTTACCTCAAAATGTGATTCACAAAACTATATATAACATGCAATTAATCTATTATTAGAAGAAATTATATTTACCTCAAAATGTGATTCACAAAACTATATATAATATGCAATTAATCTATTATTAGAAGAAATTAGAATTACCTCAAAATGTGACTCTGTAAATTCCAATTTCCATCAATGTAATGAGCAGTGACAGCCATATATCCCTTTTTTTGATTGCTCGAGGTCCAAAGGTCAGAAGTAATGGCCACTCTTCCTTCAAGATTTTCTAACAACTTCAAAGTTGATGATCTCTCCATATTGTATACTTTGAGTATCTCCTTCTTTATAGTATTTCTACAAGGAACTTGAAATATTGGTTGAAGAGAAGTTGAGTATCTTCTAAAACCAATATGATCCACTATTGAAAGCGGATATTCATGCAAAATAATTGCATGTGCAAGCTCTTTCTTAGAATTCTCTGCATCATAAATTCCAGTACTCAACTCTTGTTTACCTTGCATGGATCTAGGCGTAAGAATTGTTTGTCCTTTATCAGATGGGTTCAAAATCTTCTTTTTAGGACAACATCCCAAATGTCCTTTTAAATGTGACGTCTCATCATTTGATGATCCATTAAGCTTCTTTGAGCAATAATTACATTGAGCCTTATCTTTTCCGTCAACTTTGACCTTTGTAAAATGATTCCATACAAAACTTTTCTGTCTGGATCGATGACTTGTGGTTGTTTGGCTATCAACCTCCATAATATCATTTGGCGTGGGAGGAGGAACATCAACTGATTGGTTACCACTTTCATTGGGAATTGGTTGATGTGTACTTTCTTGTGAGATAGGTGGACATCGTGTTTGAGAGATATCTTCATTTTCCATAACTAATTATCCTGTAAAGTAATTAAGTTGTACATAAGAATAAGAATAAACTAAAATAAACAGGTCCACTTTTTAAACTAGGTCTCAATATCTTCAGGAGTATTGAACTTGTAGCATTTTTAGCATTAAATATTCAGGAGTATTGAACTTGTAGCATTTTTAGCATTAAATATTCATTCACAAAGCACTGCTGCTTAATTTTGACTGTAACAGCAAGTTTTTTAATTGTAATATATAGCAGTGTTATGTTTATAGTAGGTACTATAACAGTAGGGGTTGTTAATTGATAGTATAGTTGATTGTTTTCCTTTTTCCCTTTTCCTGTCAGCATTCTAGTGACCACTTTCCTATTGAACGAACTTATAAAGTGAGGGGTATCGCTGTATGTAAACTATTTTCAAGATCTATCTCTTACTAATTAATGTCCAACCTTTCACCTAGCACTATTGATTCTACCCTGGATGTTTGAGTTATAGTTTGGTCTAAGTTGGGTTTTCTACACCCTCTAATACTACATACCCATTGTTATTTATTTATGCTAATCACAACATGGTTAGTCTTCTGACAAAATTTGGTAATGTTACATTAGAAATTCAGATTGAAAATAATATTAACACGCTTGAAATTTCAATTTCGTGTTGATTTAGTATAAACGTGATAACGAAGAAAGGTTCAATGAAATGAAGGTTAGTATAAGATAAACATTGAAGACTACATGAACAAAAGAACAAAAAAACTACTCTCAAAATTATTGGGACAAAAATAGTATTATTCTTGTTGTATATTTACTTTGACTGAGAAATGTGTTTCATACTATATGATATATTTAATTTGTATACACACTAATATGCTCATCTCCACGTACCTTTTATGTATATTAACTATTCATTTTCAGCACTATTCTTTCACTGCACTATATCACATTAAATTTAAATGAAAACAGTAACATTTCATATTGCTAAAAACATAAATAGTAACATTTCAAAATAATGTGCATTTCATTTAGAAACATTTCATTTAGTAACATTTCATTTAGTTAAAGTCACACTTCAGTGCAACACTCAGTAAAGCACTCAGTAAAGCACTGTCTACATTGAAGATCAATCAAGGAAGAAAACCAACTGACTTATAGAAAATTAATGAGCATTTATATAAGCATACTGAAACCAATAGAGTGAAGTCCACAAGCAGACAGTTAAAGTGAATTGAAGGTTTGTAGCAAGCTCTACTCTCTGTCAGCAACCAATTATGATTTAAGATAAAATTCTATACAAGTATCTATACAAACAAAAATGCTATGCCTATACAAGTATCACCATATACAAAATCTCTCACTATGAACAAAATGTGTGCAGCCACAATTAACGCTTGGATCGAATCTGCGATAAGACCTCTCATCAAAGAACTCGACATCGCGCAAGAACATTCAATTCATTTTTTATTTTGTTTATTCTAGTTGTAATAATATGATTATCCTCCAAGGCTGTCCTTGTCTAGAAATTCTCTTCTTTTTTTCTTTCTTTCTAAAACATATTGAGTTTTATCTAGTGTAATTGATCCATAAAAGTTCGAGAAAGAAATTATAATTGATCCAGAAACTACTTAGGATGCTACCATCAAAGAATTATCGAAAGAACTAAAATTTTGAGACTCTGCAGTTTGGTACTAAGGAGAGTAACCTAAGCTAACACATTCAAGCTGCAAAATTTTGAAGCTTTCCGCTCAAGTGACAGAACCTAAGTCTATCTCCAATGGTCGACAGTGAGGTAATTTGAGAAGTATGTTAGTTTTACATCAGCATGATCAGACAGTGTTAGTTGAGAAAACTAAATCAATGAAGACAGTGATTTTACATATAAAAGTAAGAAAGAAAGAACTACAAATATGATACTTCATTTCTTCCATTAACAAAGAGCCTATAAGTTAGTGATTTGAGTCCTCTGCACTACAGTTCTGTTAAAAATAACAGGAAACATGCTATTAAGTTTATGCATTAAGTTTATGCATTAAGTTTACTTGTGTGTTGACACTTCTGGAACAAACTTCATTGACTGAAACAACAAGATCTTCAAGAACAAGAACACGACAATGGAACAAGAACACGAAAATTTAGAAAGCAAGAAACCTCTACTTTGTTAACCAATGAGACAAATCTAACTTAAATTAGACACATCAACATTCTCTAAATCGTAATACTATCTTCCTTATTCACTATGTCGAACCTATCTTTAATACCACCATTTTCACACATATTGGCTATTTAGAGTTTTCAACTGAAAAATAACTATTTCAACCTATTATAAACCTCTTAAATATTTCTGATTCTTTGCATATATGTTTTTATTTCGAGGATCCTATCCATCAATTTCGGTGTTAGAATCATATTGTTTAAAATATTTCCAATTTTAACTATCTTGCCAAACCTCTGCAGCAAGTACATCAATAAGATTAACAAGCATTTATTCTAAACTGTAAGGATACTTGTGATGTTTTGGATTTGACTCAATAAAATTCTGCACTGTAATTTTGATCTATCATTCTTTACATACATGCTCTTTGTGTCTTTTAAAGTAGTTTTCTTTCATATTGTTTGACTTAGTTTATTTTATTCTAAATTTTCAATAAACCTAAGAATTATAACAGAATAAATAAGATTGGTAGAATCAAGAGTCAACTTATTTGTAAGATAAAATTTCAATTGAAAAATACAAGTTCAAATTCAATTACACTATAATTGCATACATGTAAAGAATGAGGTGTAAACAAAGATGATAAATGAACTTGAAGATATATTATCGTCATAAGAAACGATACTTAAAACGATGGGAACTCAACATCTTATCCACATCGCCATGAGGGAAAACGGACACCAATGAAGTTTGTTCCGTATGTCGACACACAAGTAAACTTAATGCATAAACTTAATAGCATGTTTCGCAGTTTAAAAATAACAAGTACGCTTTTGCCAATGTCCTCTGCATCTAAAAATAACAGAAACATGCTATGCATATGCTCATTTTTATATCACTCATTGTCAACTTAATGAATCATTTTATGTCGGTCAATTTACGATTCTGGAAGCTTATTATTTTCCTTACAACTCATGTTGAAAGAATAGACGAGACAAGACAGTTACGGCACCTTGTTTGCTTTGACGACATTGAAACCGAAGGAAGAACAAAATTCTAAGCAAAATGATTATTAACAGGATCTCTAAGAAACGGTGGATGAAGCTTAGGATCTCTAACAACAAGAGTAATCGGATCTAACAAGTTAAAACCTAATTATAGATCTAACCTTTCAAATCCGTGAGCTAAGGGTTGGTCAAGATCATGGGGATGTTGTTGTGGTGACGGCAAAGAATGTTGTGGTGATTTTGCTGAGATTTGAGACTTGAGAGAAGCGAGAAACCGTGATGAATGAGGCGTAAAATGCTTCTAAGTCGAGAAAAATAAAGTAACATAAAGATGATTAAAACAGGGGGTATTATTGTAGTTGGATCATTCGGGGGCGGGGCGGGTCCGGGTGCGGGCGGGTCTCAGTGTCTTACCGCCCCCGCCCCCGCACCCGTAGTTAGAAACCGGGTTTTACCCGCACCCGCACCCGTACTCGTTTTAGCCGGGTTTTCCCCGTTAATTTCGGGGCGGGTCCGGGCGGGGCCCAGCGGGTCTGGGTTTTTTTGCCATGCCTAAACAGGAAGATTTGGTTCTTGGACGGAGTGATTCGTGAGGAGATTAATCTGGGGAGTAAAAAGGTTTTCCAAATGTCTTGAATCTCTTGGCTTTTAACAGCCTCTGAAAGAGACATGGTGAACCATGATGGTCCATGAGTCCTCGAAGCAAAGGGTGCCATAGTCTCTTCAAATTTATGTCTCTTCGAGAAAAGCATGATGTACTGTGAGAAGAGGACTTTGAAGTCAGCTTTATCATCATTTGGAGTAAGTTTTCTCAGCCTTGTACCTTCAATGATTCGATCCGCTATCTCTGGATCTTTTTCAACAATGGTATCAGCAGTTGATAATGAGGATTCAAACATGGCATTAAGCCATAATTGGAGTAACCAGAGGGGCCAGCTAGCGGATGTTTTGGGAGTGGGATTTCAAACTTGAAACTGATCTCAAGCTCGTAAAGATCAACAAGTAACAACTCACTCAAACATACTCTCCTATTTTCATGTAAATCCTAGCTATAGGAATAAACCCACGCACCAGAAGGACCGCTACAAAACACGATCTTGCTAACCACGAGTGAGAAAGGCAATATGTTCCACATCCGACACACTATCTCCTTCAAGGTGGTAATGGCTAATGAACTTAGAGAACCGCCAATTTGACATCAAGTCAATGATACTAGAGTGTTCTTCAATATCGTGAATGTAAGTCTTCCTACCGTGACAAACCGTGATGGTCGCTATGTCAAAGAACGTGGTGTTATCATTCCTCCGTGGAGGTGAAAGGTGTAGGTCCCGTAAATATAAGGATGCAAATAACAGGGGGTGGCTATAGGTGAAGCCTGGTTTTGATAATTTAATCAAATTATATATTCCTAGTTCTTCCCATTGGTGTGATTTCTTAGCTTCCACCTTAGTAAGTTCTGGTAAGCTATGTCGTGGGTAAAGGTGATCGGAATGGTTTAAAGTTGCTTTTCACATAATCTAACACAAAAGGATCTTTTGGGGGAATGGTTGGAGTTTCTATGGTTTTCGAAGCAGAGGACTCACCTACACTATCAGTTCCTATCTTAGGGATGTCCATCTTATTAAACAAGGGCTTAAAGTTATAACAGACAGGGAAGATTTTTCTGGTATCTTTCAAGATTTCAAAGACTGTAAGAGGGCCCATTAGAGCAAACCTCTTTCTAGCAGCATTAGTTGGAATCGACCGAGAGGCGTAGCAGCCCTGCTCCTTGGAGATTGATTGAGGATAAGTAGATTGACCTTGATGAGTACCGACCTTGCTTTCCATAATTGTTCCTGTGTTCTTGCTTTTCTTCTTCGAAGTTTTCTTCATTTGGGATGATGTTGTTGAAGACATTGTTGAAGATTGTTAAAATTTTTAGGGTTTTTCAGCGAGAGTAGAAGAAGAAAAGTTTCAGAATGTGAGAAAAAGGTAAAAGACTAAGTTGATTAGTTTTTATAGTGAGGAAGTTGAAACACTTACCAACTGAGGCTAGGATACGTGGGGATCGTGGGTTGGATCTGGAAAGAGGTGGCGTAAAATTAACATTGGTAATAAGCATGATTAATGATAATCATTGTTTTGTAACCGCACCATGCTATGCTGACTATTTTGAGACGGTTAGGAAATCAAAGAGGCGTCTTGATTGACGTGGTTAAAGTCACGTACAGTAAGTATCATGATTACTCAAAAGTCACATCAAAATCTTGTAATCATGTTTAAAATAAGTATTTCTCAAAAGAGGTTCGAAATACATATTTTAAAGGGACATTTTGTTGGCTGAAGATTTTGATATATGTGGTTCGAAGTGGAGTAATTAAGTTCGAAATGAAACCAGAGTAGTATTTGTTGGAATAAAGTGAATTTCACAGTTCGGAATGGAAGAAATAGTTCTTCGAATGGACATGTCAAAGCTCGGAGCTTCGAGTGACAGTTGTGAAGATATATTTAAAAGAAGCCTCGAAGTGGTAACGAGACTGTGTCTGTGAAATGAGTTTGAAGCGAAGATTGTCAAGGCATTTGAAATTCAAACACGAGCGGGATGATTGGAATTCAAATATATATGCGCTGGAGCGTTCGAAGACGCGTGGAAGCTAGAGAAGAGCAGTGTTCTGCATGTTCTGAACGTGGCAGAATCTTATAAGTCAGACCGTTATGGTCGAAGTAGTATAAATAGAAGTCTTAGTGTTAGGATTTCGGGTGTCATATCTATTGTACAAAATTCAGTAAACATTCAAAATACCACATGGCTAGGGAAACGAATGCTCGAACAATGTACGTATGATAACACCAAACATTTATAATTCAGCAAAAATCTTTATCTTCTCCAGTTTATCTTCCATTTTCGCATCAATGTCTTTTAAATACTTTTACATTCAAAGTCATTTAACTATTTCTTGCATTTAACATTTTCTTCTATTCGAAATCCTTTACATTTCAGAAACTCTTTTACATTTCATGCTTTTATATTCATGCTTTTACATTAAAATCTTTACATTCAAAGTCATTTACGTATTTCTGCATTTAAACATTTCTTTGCAATCGAACCTTTATTCATTTAATTTGGTTTCATGTTTCTTTACTTGATCATGTCATTTAGACCCTTTAGTATGGTAATCGAAGTGAATTAAACATCTATAAAACACTCTAAATACAAGTCCTAACAATGAATACCAATTTTGTTATTAGATTCATCCAAACGACCAATACCCCATAGGATCAATATAGTCGATCCTGCAAGTTACCAGAGAGATTGAATAACAGTCATTAAGATTATTTGATAGTTTGGAGGACTAGCGGTTGTTTTACCAGAAATCACTGTAAACACCATCGAACACCATCGTCCATCGCAATCCTAGTTCAGGTCCTTCATCTGGGCCTGGAATATTACAATCCCTGATAAACAGAATATCCTCGTCAGGAAATTTAAACTTCATCGATTGATAATCATCTTTTATAGGGTGATGAGCAAGGTAATCCACCAATACACTACCCTTGATGGATTTCTGAGTTGTATATTGGATATCATATTCAGTAAAAATCATTTTCCAATGGGCTACTCTTCCTGTGAGAGATGGCTTTTCAAAGATATACTTGATCGGATCCATTTTGGGTATCAATAAGGTAGTATGAGTCAACATATATTGTCTTAGTCGGCGAGCCGCCCAAGCCAAAGCACATTAATTTTTCTCGAGCAGTGAGTATTTTGTCCCACAGTCAGTAAACGTTTTGCTAAGGTAGTATATGGCATGCTCTTTTCGACCAAAATCGTCATGTCGCCCCAACACACACCCTATTGAGCTTTCAAGCATAGTCAAGTACATGATCAAGGGTTTGCCTTCAATTGGAGGCGAAAGAATCGGAGGTTCCTGCAGGTACTCTTTGATCTTGTCAAAAGCCAATTGACAATTATCATTCCACCTGTCCGCCTTATCTTTTCTTAAGAATTTTAATATCAGTTCACAAGTGGCTGTAAGATGAGAGATGAATCTAGAAATGTAGTTCAACCTCCCTAAGAAACCACGAACCTCTTTTTCTATTCTTGGCATAGGCATTTCTTGTATATCTTTCACCTTGGAAGGATCAACCTCGATTCATTTTTTGCTTACAATGAAGCCCTAAAATTTTCATGACCTCACCCTGAAGGTGCATTTATTAGGATTCAACCTCAACCTAAATTTCCTTAATCTTTCAAACAATTTCAAAAGATGAACAAGTTTCTCCTCTTCCGTCTGGGACTTCACAATCATATCATCAACATAGACTTCAATCTGTGTGTGCATTATATCATGAAAGAGAGTGACCATCGGACACTGATATGTTGCCCCAACATTCTTCAAACTGAAGGGTATCACTTTGTAAAAAAATGTTCCCCAAGGTGTAATGAAAGTAGTTTTCTTCATATCATATGGCGCCATCTTAATTTGATTATAGCCAGAAAAGGAATCCATGAATAAAAATACTTTGGCCTGAGCAGTATTGTCAACCAATATATCAATATATGGGAGCGGGAAATCGTATTTAGGGCTTGCTCTGTTCAAGTCCCTGTAATCGAAAAATATTCTAACCTTGTCGTCTTTCTTTGGCACTGGTACAATATTTGCAACCCACGGAGGATAAGAAACAACTTTTAGAAAGCCAGCATCAAGCTGCTTTTAAACTTCATCTTTAATCTTCTTCGACATCTCAGGATGAGTTCGGCGAAGCTTCTGTTTCACAGGCGGAAAATCTGCTTTCGAAGGAAACTCATGCACAACAATGTTCGTATCCAGTCCAAGCATGTCTTCATAAGACCAAGCGAAGATGTCAGATACTCTCGGAGCAAATCAATCAATCTTTTCTTGACACTTGCTTCTAATGCAGCCCCAATCAACATATTGACTTGTTTGGTCCAGTTAAAACTGCATCAGTCAATGGTAAGAAGTATGGACTTGTCATTGTAGTTGATTATAATCGTTGGACATTGGTAATATTTTTATGGCACAAGGATGGGCCATATTCCCCATTTACTAGTTTATGTTCTAAAGTGAAAAATGAGTCTGATTCTAAGATTGTTAGAGTTAAAAGTGATCATGGTGGCGAGATTGAAAATTCACAATTTGAGGAGTTATTTGATTCTAAGACCATTACAACTGATCAAAGATCAATGTTCACTAGTCCAAAGATGCAAGAATTTGTAGAAAAAAATATGGGGATTAAACTATAACTTAAAAATCTTACTATTCCCAGGAAAATGTCCAAGTCGAAGCCGCCAACAAAGTAGTGATTAGATTAATAAAGAAACTTGTGGAGAAAAAGCAATAGAACTGGCATAAAACCCTAAATCAAATTTTTTGGGCTTGTATAACATCTCCAAAAGAAACTACCAACGCTACACCCTTTCGACTAACATACAACAATGACACAGTATTACCATTCAAAATCTTCCTCCAGTCAATAAGAATCCAGAGACTATGAAATCCAATTTGAATCCTATTGGAACATGATGTTTGATGTACTGGTTGGTTTGAACTAAGAAAGTTAGAATGCCTTGGAATTGTTAAGGAGACAGAAGAGAGTAGATAAAGCTTATAACAAAAAGGTAAAATTCAAAGCTTTTTCGATTGGAGATTTGGTGTGGAAAGTGGTCCTACCTATGGATAAAAAATATAGAAAATTGGGTAAATGGTCCACAAATTGGGAAGGTTCATTCCAAGTTATTCAAGTCTTTTCGAAGAATGCCTATGAGATTGAAGAATTAGTAGAAGATTGTCGTAACTAGTTTTTTCAAAATCATTTATTTTTAAAACAATGAAGTCGCCACCTAATTTTATTTGTTCATAAAGAACGGGAAAATATAGATAAAATCCACGAAGTCGGATAAGGCGGTCTACGAGACCAAAAGATACAGAGTCGGGAGTCGGTTATGCAAGGGGAAGGTATTAGCAACCCTCAAAACATCGTACTCGATGGGAATCGTTTAGTTCATGTGTGTTTACGTGGGTTTAAAGTGATAATTGTGATCTTATAAGAGAAGAAGAATAAAGAGGTTTGATTTATTATTACTTTGAGTTTGTCGCGGTTTCAAAACCTTTTGCCTACGTATTTCCTCGTGCAATGGGAAAGTCAAAACTCTGTAGTTCTTCTCGAATGTTTAAGTTAGTTGTGTTGACTTTAGAAGATAAATCGTGCATTAGAAATTTCAAATGCTTTTTTGACTTGTTTAGTTTGTTTGAAAAGCTAAGTCTTTGTTCGTATTTGAAATGGCTATTGCACACTCTTTGTAAGAAAAGAGTTTGATGGTCGCATATGAGCGAAAACATATTTGAGTGAATTGAGTATATTTTAAGTGGGTGAAAAGTACTGAACAATAGGACTAGCATCCTACGGTTCAAATACTATAAACTAGAGGAGCTCAATGCTTAACGAGTCGTCTATCATCCCAAAAAGTTTTCTTATGAAAAAAAGTAAAGTGAAACAAAGTTCATGTTATTATGAGTCTTTAAACAATTGGTCTAGCGTCCAACGATTTAAAGACTCAGAGTTCATTTAGAACAACTTTTTAAACAATTAGCCTAGCGACCAACGATTTAAATACTCGAAGTTTATCGTGAAAAAAAGAATTTTTGAAAAGGCATCGACGTTGGATCGAGGTTTGTAACTTTTTAATTTATAAAAGTGTTTTGAGGTTTGGTATATGGACCAAGAGAATTTGAATCGGGTTATAATTAATCAAGTATATGGACTTAATTAATCTCGTGAGGATAGGTGTCATACCCCCAACTATGAAACCCTTGTACATCGATAATTGATATATGGACCAATGTTTATTCATGTTATGGTTAATCGATGAAAACTAGGGCTTCGATTAACCTTGTGAGAATGGTCATGCCCATTCTCAACTATGAGACCCTTAAGGAAAGTTTGGTGTAAGAACCAAAGTAAAAAAAATGAGATTAATTGTATCAAATGTGTGGAGCGTACAACTGTGGATAAACCAAACAAGTATGCAAGAGCGAGCAAATAATTAATTCACACAATACACGGTCAAATCGGATTAAATAGTTATTTAAATTAAATCATTCTTCATTTAATAAAATTAATTAATAATTTAATTAATAGTATTAAACTTCGAATATTTTTAAAGTAAATGACTATTTAACTACATCTCTTTTATTTATCTATGCTTAAACAAAATAAATAAGCAAAAATATGAATTAAATAAATAAGAGAAAGAGTTTAGAGTATTGGGCCTGTATTAAGCAGAATCTCGGGGGTGTAGAAAGTAGGAGGGAGTCTAGGCCCAATAAGGTGATTCGCTGGATCTAGTGTGGAGACTCAGAGACGGAACACCATAGGGATACAATCTTGATGCGTTTAGTCCTTGGTGATGCTTGATGGAACAGATTTGAAAGTGGATTGAGCGAGGGTGCATGGTAAGAGCATTATTAAATAAATAAAACTAAGTGTATTGTGTTTCTTTAAGTTTTTAGATTTTTGTGTGAATTTTTTTTGGGCCTAGCCCCTCATTTGCATAAAAAGTTACCAATAGGAAGATAAAAGGTACAAATTGTTCCCTTCATAATTTTTAATTATTGATACATATATTATGCTTGTATGCCATCATACATCCATATAACAAGCACTAACCATATCATCATATATAATTCTCTTATGGTGTTTGTAAAGTTATAGTCAATCGAATAACCGATTGATTATTTGAGCCATCATAAGATATAGTTTCAAACACAATAAATCCTCTTGCAAATCGAAATCTTCCTGTTCCGCCCACAACACTGAGCTCTCTTAAATTCTCACGTTGACGACTGGTACCTTGAATTTCTAAACTACTTCCATTGTATTGAGCATTGTTGAACACAATTGACAAAACTATGTTCACATTTGCACCATCTTGAGAAGTTACTGTAATTACACCTTGAGCTCTTCCAATTTGAGTTGAAGTTGGACTAGGAGTTAACGTAACTGGATCGTCAACTACAAATATTGTTCCAAATGTATTGTAGGACCAAACTTTATCCTTGATGCCAATAACTGGCAAAACAGTTGCATTAGGTCCTTTTCCGACATCTTGCATGTAGAACACCAGGGTTGATTGATTTGGTTGAGCTTGACCATTAGATATGTTAATGGTTATGAAAAGCAAGAACGAGATGATTTTGATTGGGTTTGGAAATGTTGGGGCCATTTTTTGTTGTTAAATAATGTTGATGAGAAATGTTTATGAACTTGATTTGTAAAATAAGATGGTATTTATAGAAGTGATCAGATGAAGAAGTTATACTTAAAAAAGACTTAGATCATTTTTCAATGTCAAGAAATATGTTTATTCTTTTAAAGAATGGAAAAATAAAATGTGAATATATTTAAAACAAAACAAAATATTATTCTAGAACCATATTAATATAAGTGTTGTACATATGAAAAATTAATAAGAAAATAAATATTAAAAAAAAGTTTTCAAACAAATTTGTGTAAAATATGATATTTCTCAAATTTTATTGATTAACGCATCTTATTTAAGTTAGATAATTCAATTATGATGTCTCATTTTATTTTATTTAATTATTTTTTAAATAAATATAATCTTTATATTTTTGACTACAGAGTATTATATATTTTAATATCAGAATCGGTTCTGATATTTTATAGGCCAGTGACACTTATTAAAAATGAATCCCTAGTAAAAATTAATCTCTATTTCACTTTTTATGAGATTTTTTTTAAATATTAAAAGTTATTTCAAATATTTAAATGAAAAGAATAATTTTAATATTTAATTGTTTAAATATTTATTAATAAAATTTTAATATAATCAAAATTATATAATATTTTAAAATTAAATATTAAATATAATCATGTTTAAAAATTTTATTTTTAAAAACTTTAAATTTAAATATACTTTAAATTACATAAAAAAATAGACCCCCGAGCAATTAATAGAAATGGAGTTTTATGAGAATTTTTAAAAATATATTAGAAGTTATTTATAATTATTTATTATCAGCATTTTTTTAAAAGAATTATTTTATACCGACGTGGAATATTTTAATAAATAGATATACGAAGAGGTTAAGATTTCAATCTTTACTCAACAAAATTTAATCTCATATATATATATATATATATATATATATATATATATATATATATATATATATATATATATATATATATATATATATATATATATATATATATATAAGAGTAAGTTAGTAAGACTTACTCTAAATCTTGACCATTAATTTTATTAATTCGATGGTTATGAATTATAAGTAATTAAGTGTGGAGAAAAACTATTATTTATAATTTCTAACAATTAGATTGATAAAAATTAATGTTCAAGATTTAGAATAAGTCTTACTAACTTACTCTTGGAGTAAGAATATCTCTTCTATATATATATATATATATATATATATATATATATATATATATATATATATATATATATATATATATATATATATATATATATATATATATATATATATATATATATATATATATAACATTGTAATTTATATTTTTTATATGCACACATGAAATGTGTTTCATTTATCATTTAAACAAAAAGATTACCATTACTTGTATGAAAAGCATGTTTTCTAGCCCATTTTGAGTCTTTATAATGTTTTATATGAAAAACAATAACTAAAGTATTATTTTAAAAAAAACAACTATACGTTTATTTTGAACAGCTTAATAACATTTTTTAAAATTGATCTAGAAAATTGATAAAAATGTAATTAAAATACTATAGTATCTGTTTCTATTTCTATGGTTGTAAACAATTATCGTATTCGAGTTCATATTAGTGAGGATAACAATATTACCACTCATAATATTTGTATTCATTACCCCATTTCTTTGTAAGAAAATAAATATATAACATATAAAATATTATATTAGTTTATATAAATATTTATATATATAATGACAAAATTAAAAAACATGCTAACTTTTGTAGTGATTGGGTTTAGTTGTTTATTTAAGTGGATAATTATCTGAGTCATTGCTCGTATTTATTTGTGTGGAGTTTTATCCTACCCGCTATGAAGATTTTTGTGGATACTTATTAGAGATGAGCAAAGATTACCAACCTTTGAACTTCCATGAGTTTGATACCTTTGTCTCAATCTCTCTCTAACCAACAATTTCTCTCACTTAAATAGTTTATTTTAATCATTCATTATCCCCATTTTACACCAAAAGTAGCATATATCAAAGGTGCCAAATCCAATTTCACTAAGGATGGGCCAAATTGTCATCTCTAAAAATGACCACCAACACAATCGTTTGACATAATAATTATTTTATTTAATAAAAAGAAAATTTAAATCAAAATTTAATAATTTTATTAGAATATTATATTTTATTAAAGAAAAAATCTTAGTACTAAGAAAACGGAAAAAGTTTCATATAAACACAATTTTTTGTTTTGTTTTCGCACTCCAGTTTCTAGGATAAATCGACCTTAGTAAACTAGAGCTTGTGCCAAAAGATATACATAAAGGAAAAATAAAAGGAAAAAATAATATGTGTGCGTTTAACGTAGGGTCGATTCAAATATTTTAAAAATAAGACCTCTTTTAAATAATAGAAATTAAAAATTGAAAATACCATATTTAAGAAAATATTTTAATATTTATTAAATTTAACTTTTTTTTCAAAAATTATTTTGTAGTGTAAAGGTAAAGGACTACTAGAAGAATAAGATTTTTTAAGGCATGGTCCCGAATTCGATTCTTTAAAATGACATTTTTTGTATATAAAACAATTCAAATCATAAAAGTGTAATAACATGGTTTGAACCAAAGACCCTCCCATTGCAAAACAAAGCTCTATCCGTTGTACTACATCATAAATCATTTAATGTGTTTGCAAGCCTGGATATATTATAACCAAACTATTTATATATTGATTAACCTGATTCTTTTCATAAGGCCTCCGAATATTTAAGGTTATGTGTGGTGGCTCAATTTACACACCCATAAGACAGACCCTGATCTAACTTACCATTATTCCTTACAGCTATAAATTCGTCACATTCACGAGTTTGGTATTTTTGATTGTTAGAGCAAGATCAAAAAGTTAAGTCTTTAAATTAATATTTTATATTCAACACAAATGAAAAGTTATATTTAAACTTAGATAGTTTGGTCTTGATCCAATGACTGGAAATATATTGAATGCGTGAATACGACGAACTGTGTCTGTAGTGGATCTAATTTCGCATCTAACTTATTTTTAGTGAAGTTGTACCCAACCAAATATTTCTATGATATGAATCGTCTAGACCCCCTATAAACAATTCAATGGATTGTTGTAGTGTAGTAAAGTACATGATCTAAACTTATATGAAATTTCATCGTTAATTTTGTTTTTTTATATGAACTCGGTATACTCTATAGCAACTACACAAACTAATCACTCAAGTCAGAGAGAATCATAATAGATTGAAAAACTCCTCCTCTAGAATTTAATATTGTTGCATGTTTAAGGTTGAGTTTAAACCCATAACCACTAGTTAAGCTAATGTCATTGTATATAATGTTGCCTATGACAAGTTACTATTAGTAATATTTCAATAGATACACTCGATGAGGAAACGACACTCTAATGTAATATGTAGATTATGCGATAAAAATCTATTGCTTAAACTATAGACTCCCAAAAAAATTGAACGCATACAAGCGAAATTGAAAGTTATTTGGTGTTAAATTGGAAATTTAATGTCAACAAATTCTAACTCAACTAACAGAAGTTGATATTGTTAGGTTGTGCGACATCATCAGGGTTCAACCCTGGTACTCACAATTTTGTGTATGAGTTCTAATGGTTATTACCACTTCGTCTACATACCAAAAAATTGAAAATTTAATGTTCAATTAAGAATGTTCAAATGATAGTTGTGTAAAGATATTTATTTGTAGGGATACAAATTCTATAAATCACGACATACTATGCAATCCTCCTCCCAATACATATGTTATCAAGTGTTTTGGATGTCCTAGTTGAGTTACGCAAGTATACATCTCTCTGGTATCTCTCTAAAATTGTGTTTTCTCTGAATAATGAGATCATCATTGGTTCTCTCTAAATACTTCAACTCGTTTACCCATCTCTGTTATACATGAATGCATGGACATGTCACAACATTCACATTCAAAAATCAATAAAAGTATTATTCTATCTCATATTCAGCAAAAAAAAAAATACTCGTATCTCATACTCAAAACAAGGTTCTCTCTGAACCACAAATTTGCCAATGTAAGGCCAACACTGTAGTTCTCTCTGAACAATTAAACTCATAATAAATAAGGTTTCTTCCTGAAGCCACAACTCAACAATATAATTATGACTCAATAATTAGGTTAATAGTCAATAGCAAAGTAAGATCATATTATTACTCAGCAACTTAATTTACACAACACTCACATTACTCATCAACTTATAAAAATACTTAAAACATTTAAATAGGGTGAAAATATTTATTTATAAAATATTTATTTATTTTATACTCGCAAATCATCAAAAGGGTGAAAATATTTGTCTTTAACTTAAAATAGTTCTCAAGGCAAACTCTAAACAAGTCTTTAACAATCTCTACAACTCCAAAACAACTCTATATAACTCTGAAGCACCCTAAAGTGGTCAATTGACAACTCTTGTATGATTGAGATAAATTCTCAAATAAATCTATTGGCTGGCGGTCTTGCTCAAATAATAATTTAACTCAAAAAAATTTGATGCAACAAATTTAACTCTTAGACTTATCAACAGGGTAACGAAAAAGCCACCAAACGAAAAAACATCTCAAACTTATCGAATAGGATATCAACTCGGAAAAGATGTAACGCAACCCTCCTACCCACAAACCAACGCCGAAATTGTAGTTTGTATAGTATACACATAGTCGGTATAGTCTGTAACCCGTTTTTTCTAATTATTTGACTTTTGGACTTTTCCTATTGTTTTTTATTTTTAGATTATCTTGTTATTTGATTCTCTTATGAAAAATAGGCCATTTGAGTTTTTAGTTGTCTTAGCCTAACTCAGTCATCGATCACTTGAAACATAACAAATACACAACACAAATAAATCATCATTCAAAAATCAACAAAAATCCCCAAGGGACACACCCACTAATCAATATCAGCAATATCAACAATATCAATATGGATTCAAACATAGAAATTATGTATATTTGTAGCAGTGATAATTTGAAATTAAATTGTTGATTAACTTAACTCACAAAGCAAGAGTCTCCACCGCACTTTATTGTTTCCAAGAAATGGGGAAATAATGAATAAAATCCACGAAAGTTTTTAAAATAAAACTAATAAAACAAAGAGAACAAGGTTCGGGGGTTCGTTATGTAAAGGGAAGGTGTTAGCACCCTTAACATCCATGGTACTCTATGGGAACCTCTTTAAAAATTAGTGTATTTAGCTAAAAATAGTTGTTTTCAAAAAGATTGTGGATATGAAAAAAGAAATATTTTTTATAACTTTTAATTCGACAAGACTTCAAGATCCTCGTGCCTATGTATCTCCAAAGTGCAAAGAAATCATAACCACATAGTTCTTCTAAAGGAAATTTTTTAAAAGAAGAGACATTTTGTCATCTTAAGGAAAATACTTAACAAATCATCCATAAACATGAGAAAGATGGAACTTTGCATCACAATGAAAGAAGGGCTCCAACTTGGATAGAAATCAACAAGTATTGCCACTAAATCTTTCAAATGGAAACGAATCAATATCAATATCAATCAATATTATATACATGGGAGAATTACATCTCCTATGAAGAGCACTCATGTCTAATCTTTAAGAAAAAAGTTTTAAAATGAAAAGACAAAGTGGAAAAATAGTTTGAATGAGTTTTGTGTTTTTTAAGTCTTTTGAAAAGGTTTTAAATATTCTTAAGTGTCTTGAAGCATTTATTAAGCAAAGAAAGTTTGAAAATTACTTGCTAAAGTCAAAATTTATTAAGAAAGTGGTTTAATTTTAAGAAAATAAGAAGGTTTTGAAAGAAGTGAGAAGATTTGAAAATTGAAAAAGATGGGCAAGAGATGAAGGGACTATCCTAAAGCATAAAGTAAAAGCTAAGATAGAAAATATCTAACAAAATAAGAAGCAAACTATTGACAATAATTCAACATGATAATTTCACTTTCCCTTAGATTAAGCCACACAAACAATCAAGTAATCAACATTAGATGAAAAATTAGTGCCTCATGTGCAAGCTTATGTTCTCAGCACCAGATGAATCACCAAAGAATAAATACGCCTTTTCATGTATCAGATAAATTTCAAAGCCTTATAGTAACAACACATGCACACAGGAAAGTTTCCAACAAATAAACAATAACATAACCAGGGTCTCAGATGAATTAATATCACAAGGTCCAGATGAAAGTCCAGGTCAAAGTTCTATCCTAAGTCAAGAAAGTCCATATCTCCATATGCAGAGGATAGTAACCATATTCCAAGAGATTTATGAGTTTTGTGTGTTTAAGTATTTAATAATGTCTTTAAAAGAAAAAAGAAAAAAATCTCAAGAAGCAAAGGAAAAAGAGGATAAAAGTAAAGGCAAGAAAGTAAAATAAAAGAATGATAAAAATGCTAAAAGTAAAGGGAATAAAATAAATTGCGGAAAATTTAAATGACGAAAATGTAAAGGTGCGGAAAATTAAATGTTAGTACAATTATGGTTAGTGTTAGTAATTAGTTTTCTGATTCGAGATAATTTGGCGCTATGTTAAGCAATCGTAAGTGAACTTATACAGAAGTTGCACCTATTTGAGATCGAGTCAAAATAATATAGGTGTATTGCATATAATGCACACCGTGGTTTAAAAGAAAATGTGATCAAGGCTAAGTCAATGAGATGATATCATTAAATCAATTAAATTCTTCATGTTACCTTAGGACAAACTTATCATTAATCAAAATTACCTAAGTGATTAATTGATCACTTAGAGATAGATTTTAAATGATGAAAGTTGTAACACCCCTTCTAATTTACCCACGATTTATATAATTTTAATCAGAGTTTTATTCATAACATCAAGGGCGTCACAATTTAATTAATTCAAATAACAAAAACAGTGAAACATGCCTTTTTACTGAAGAACTTAGTAATTAAAATCAAACCAAGGATTATGTTTAAGCAGCGGAAATATAACATAAAATCCGGAATAATTCAATCAATAATTATTCCCAACATAAACCAATACAACCAGTTTTAAATCCATAAAAATTCCAATCAATCGTTCCCCAGTGTTACAACTACCAGAGCATGACACTGACACACAGATCATCTAACTAACACAACTCTAAAAGCTGTCCTCACCAATTCCCGAGCAGCTAATCTCCTCAATCTGAAATCATTAAAGTAAGAGTGAGATTTAATCAAGATTAAAATGCATTATACATTTCTTTAAAACAATAAAACAACCAATTCGTTATTCACCCTTATTAATAGCATTAACATACGATTCACAAACACAATTCACATATTCATTACGCATACCACAACAATCAATGCAATTCCAACACTGGAATTCATCCTAACATGTTACAATTACATATGCAATGCAGACTCAAATGCATGTGGTACCAAACGTGAACCAAGTCCACACCCTGTTCCGCTTACACCTCGGAAAACAGCGTCAATCCATGATTCTCCCATACATCACTAGGTCAAGAATCTAGCATCACCACCTCTATCCATTAGGTAAGTTTATTGGCCCTGCAAATTCAATTCCGCACAATGGGAATGAACCATCAACAATGCTTATGCATGCACATCAGAAGCATGCAACAATTCAAATACCGAATATGAACATACGGAATTATTCCATTCATGATCAATAAAAGAAACAACACATGCCAACAGAGAAATCATGAATATAACATTAATCACAATACAAGGAATCAACATACAACATTTACACGCAATGAATAACCACGAAATCACAACGTATTCTTACTACGGAAACCATATTAATTCCTCCAGATCTCAATTACTGGTTTTGAAAATATTTTCATTAGGTAGACTCGTTCTAAGCTTTCCAACGATACCAACTATGCCTAAATCGGAGTTACGGTTAAAAAGATATGACCGAAATCGTTTCAGAAAATTCATGTTCAGCCCAACACAGTTTGCATCGATGCATAAGGCTATGCATCAATGCATAAACAGCTTGCATCGACCCAAAATTGGTATGCATCGATGCATAACATAAAATTTTCTGCATTTTTAAAATTTGCTTCAGTATGTGTCGACACATACGCATCTTGCATCGATGCATAGCCCTGTTTTTGGCTTATGTATCGATGCATACGCATCTTGCATCGATGCATAGCTTCAAAATTCTCTTATGGATCGATGCATGGCTCTATGAGTCGATGCATAGCTTTTCAAAGCTTCTGGTTTTCAAAAATTACACTGCATGCATCGATTCATAAAGGCTTGTGTCGACCCATACTGTTATTTTTCATCAAAAACACAGCTTTTCTTCACTGTTACGAATTCTCATTACATCCAAACTTCACCAAACCTCATATCATCATAAAAAAGAATTAATTACTGCAATTTTTCATCCAATTGATCACAGAAACATGTTTTCTAATCATCCTAGAATCATATTACACAAATTCACCGTTCATAACAATTCCAATCAAGGTTTTACGTCGGATTATAACATTAGGGCATATTCAATTATCCGAATTCGAGATTCCTAACGAATTGAATTATTCTATTGACCATCAAAACCTATAAGGCATAATAATCAAATTCAATCCCCCCTTACCTCGCGATGAATCTTCGAATTCTCGGCGTTTGACTTTTTCTCCTCTTTCTCTTTTCTTCTCCAATCTCACGTAGAATGCAAATCTTTATTTTCTCCTCTTACTTGTTTCCTTTATTCCTTTATTTATTCCTTTTTATTTGCCAAATAATAGAAATAAATAAATTAGATTAATTAGGATTAAGTAGAGCTTTTTACTCCAAACACCCTACATTTCAACTTCACACCCCCAACTTCCATTATTTAATTAAATAATTAAATCCATTAATCCAAAAACATTAATAATTAAACCTTTAATTAAATTAATAATTAAATTTCTAATTATTAAATAACTGAATTAATTTGGGGTGTCACTAAAGTTCCTCGAGTACCAATCCAACCTAATTGAAAAAACATGAATTATCATCATTCAATTGATAAAAAGGAAGGAAAACATGAAGTAGAGTTGATTTGAACAAGAACATATATACCAAATTGGATCACAATTTTAATTAATTTATCATCAACATAATTCATTCATGTTGGTGGATTAGGGTTTTTACCCCATCAACACCCAAGATCCAATGAGGTTGATGAAACTTATGATCAAATTGACTATGATCTAAGACCAACCAGTCAACAAAAGTCAACATAATTAAAATGCAATAAAAACAATTAAAATAATCATGGAAAGTATTTTAAATTGTTTATAAATGAAAATAAAATGTAAATTATCAAAGTATATTTAAAAAGTCAAATAAATTTCAAAGAAGACTATAGAAAAATTACAAATGATCTCTAATATTTTTAAAAATCATATGTAACTTTTGAAATTAGAAAAGCATTTTAAAACCAATTAAATTTAAACAAACAATTGAAAATTTAAAAAAATAGCAAACACAAAAATAAAATTCTAAAAGAAATAACACAAAGTTAGACATGAATAAAGGAATTTTTGTGATATTGTTTGATATTTTTTGGAATTAAAATGATAGAGAAGAGAATTCTTAAATTAAATCAAATAAAATGAAAAATATGAAAAATAAAATAAAATTAGAAAAATCCAATAGCAATGGATGTAGGTCACTTAAATGACCAGGTTGATATAAGGACCCAAAAGCAAGGATTCACGATGAAATTTAATTAAAAAAAATAAACTTCTTATCTAAAAATGACCAAGTAACCACAACATTTCACATGTTAGTATGCTATTGGTCTATGGATTCAAAACAAACTCAATCGTCTTCTTTTTCATCCGGTCATCTTCCCCAATCATTTTCACCAGGGTTTTTAAATTTTGTAACAAGAGACACTTAGACCACTACCATTGTGGTAGTCTTACTTCATCGTGATCTCAACCATATGCATTGAGAAAATTTATATAAACTGAGCATAGAGAGTTTGATGAAAACTCTTGACATTTTTGAAAATTGAAATAAAAATTAAATGCTAAAATAAGAAGGAAAATTAAATCTAAAGGAGGTATGAGCTTCAGGAAGCCAAGTGCTACATTATGGTATGAACTTGGAAACAAATGGAGGTCTGTAACTACCTGAACGAAGTATTGTTGATTTTCTTTGAAACTATACTTTGAGAGAGAGCTTCAGTGCACAATTTGACTTTCTTTTGGTTTGGTTAGCTCCGTGAGGTTGCAAGGAAGGTGAGTGAATTAAGAGTTAGAGTTGAAATGTCTTGTAGGTGATTCATCATCTCAACATTTTGGAAGAAAAATTTGGAGTTTGATCAGGGTGATTTTGGCTCTCTAAAGGTTGGAAAATGAAGGTAATGGAGTGTTTTATTTATAGGGAAGGTAATACAATGATCATACGTGTGAAATTTCTTTCAATTCGCGTGAACCAAGTTTGCATCATGTGTGAAAAATTTGTGACTCCATGTGCATCAAAACACATTCAAACTTGGAGTTTTATGAGTCAGTTAACTTCATAACACACCACTAAACACGTTTAGTTCAATTTTTTTGGTAATTTGGCATGTATCCTCATTTTGGTTGAGGTGAAAATTGGATCAAATGGTGACAAACATTTTTCAAGTACCTAACTTTGATCCCTTGGAGAATGATGCTCAAGGAACCTTTATGGATTATTCTTTTTGCTATTAACTCACATCATCACAAAGATCACAATTTAAGAAGAAAGTTTGCATTTGGGTGTTTGTGGAAAAATTTATGGTAATAGTAAGTTGGCATGATGAACTGGGAATACAAGCCTTGAAAATTCTGAGTCCATAATCATCCTAACATTTCAACACTTTTGTTCGCCTTTCAAGCATAATTAGACCTTGAAAATTGAAGAAAACATATAGAGGGTATCACAAATGATATTGTGCAAAAATAATTAGCCTTAAATGACAAAAATTGAAAGAGTTGTGATTCTTAAAAGTTGGATAAAATTCACTTGAAAATACGTCAAAGATTTCTAATTCAACAAGTTGAACTATAATGTATCCAAACTTTTGATGATCTTCCAATCATAATTGAATACTGACTTGTAAAGATAAGTTGGAGAGGATGTCAAGGAGATTCATATTCTCAAAGGATCACTCAAAATGTTGAATATTGAAGGAGTTATGATATCTTGAACTTTGACATGAAATATTGACTTTTTGGTCAAATTTACTTTAAATCAACTTGCATACTTAATCTTTACTTTCATTTCAAAGCATGATGATGCACATATGGACATATAATTATTAATCCTCTAGTTATAATTGATTAATCATGGCCAATATTGAGGTTACTTGATGATGAAGGCATAGAAATAAACACATGAACCTTTCACTCTTTCTTGAGCAATAAATACTCAAACTTGATGAATTCTTGATCTATTGAGGTTGAATGATTTTTGAAGATGATATGAAGTAAGATTATAGGCCAATCCCCAATGCACAAACTCTTGAAAATCAATTTTAAACATACTTTGACTTTGGGTAAGATGAAACCCTATCTGATGGAACTTGTTTGATCCACTTGGTTCCCACGTGTCCTTGCAAAATAAACAACTAAAAATAAGACATATTTTTTATTTTTTATTATTTAGTAAGGCATAAAGCATATAGAGACAAATGTACAAGATACATAATAGGTTGCTTGGTGATCCCACAAAGAGAAACTTAAAGGGGAGATGGAAATCAAAGCTTGAGAGACAACCCAAAGTTTGATCTTGATGTGTTGGAAATATGCAAAATGATAGGGGATATTAGAGGTAAAAAATAGGGTATAACAATATTATCATGGAAATACTAACATAAACCAATCGATCGCTTCAAAGGGTTTTGCCTAAATCCTTTTTTTTACCATAATCATACATCAACCAAAGCATAGAAAATTATGGGGATGAAGATGACAAAAGTGTTAGGACCCCTCTACATACTATTTCCTAAACACTCAACATGTTAAGAATTCCCCTCCCTACCTTGAAAGTTATGATCATTGAGTTTTCTTTTCGTTGGGATTCTATCTCACTCACCTTCCTACGATCGTTATCCTTAGGTTTTTCCGCCGCTTTCTCTTTTCCATAAATTCACGTGCCCCAAAAAATTTCATCTAACTTTTCTATTTATATTACCCCAATCGAATGGTAGAGACAAAATTTTGTCAATAGCTACTCTACAACCTCTCAATTCGTCCGACACGATTTTAGGATATTTTTGAAAATATTTTATTAACAAAAGTAAGTTTGAAAACTTGTTTATGTGTGTGATTAACTATGCACGTTTACGAGAATTCCATTATACTTTTACAATGTATTCACTCAAATGTATTGTGACGGGTTGTCATACTTCTTCAGGATTTGTTGGATGTTTCTCTCTTGTAAACACTTATTTGTGTGCTTGTGTCTCATGCTTGACTAAAATACACTAAACGAGTATACCTTCAACTCAAAGTACTCTATATAAATTCCTCAAAGTACTATTCACTAAAATACACTAAACGAGTATACCTTCAACTCAAAGTACTCTATATAAATTCCTCAAAGTACTATTCTAATTATGAACATTTAAAAGCAAAAGCACATACACTGCAGCATCACCCCTACAAGCAACAAATTACCCTCAAAGTTGTGACAAAAATTTTAAAACTACGTGACATTACACATGTTGAGGTGCAATTTAACCAATTAAATATTTTTCAATTAGTTGGACATGGAATAAAAAATAATACTAAGAAGAAAAAAAGTAATACGATAAAAGGTTCATATAATGCTCTCTTTTATTTTAGTTTATTGGTACATATATAAAGTTTGCATCATCAAATGTTCTATTTTAATGAGCATTAAATAATACATAAGTTTTTAAGGTATTGCCAAAGTTACAGTCAACTTAATAACAGATTGACTACTTGTAGGATCATAAGATATAGTTTCAAACACTGCAAATCCACTTGCAAATCGAAATCTTCCTGTTCCAGCAACAACACCGAGCTCTCTAGAATTATCACGTTGACGACTTGTACCTTGAATTTCCAAAGTGCTACCAGCATATTGCACATTGTTGAACACAATTGACAAAACTATGTTGACATTTGCGCCATCTTGAGAAGTCACTATAATTGTACCTTGAGCCTTTCCGACTAGAGTTGAAAATGGATTAGGACTTAATGTAACAGGATCATCAACAACAAATATTGTTCCAAATGTATTATATGACCAAACCTTGCCATTGATGCCTATAACCGGTGAAACGGTGGCCTTAGGACCTTTTCCGACATCTTGTAGGTAAAACACCAAGATTGATTGATTTGGTTGAGCCTGACCATTAGATATGTTAATGATTATGAAAAGCAAGAACGAGATGATTTTGATTGGAACTGAAAACTTTGCCATTATATTTGTTGGTGTTGCAAAAGACTAATACTGGAAAATGATTTTGATTTTTAGCTTCTGTGATGATTGAAATTTATAAAGGTGATCCGAGAAAGAAATTATGCTTAAAGAAAGACTTAATTATTTCTTTAAAATTAAATTTCTTTTTTTTGACAAAAAACTTTGACTTCAAATTATTTTGCTATAATTTGAAGTCATTTAAACGTGAGTATATGAATAATACACGTGAATAAATCAGTTACATTATTAAAGTAATGTGATTCTCTCTTTTGTATCATGCATACCATGCCAGCCTCAATATAATTTTTGGTGATAATTGAAGTATCTCTAACACCTGATTTATTCACATGAAATGTGTTTCATTTACATATACGGAACAAGGCATAACAACTTTTACTCCCATAATCCGTCTCAAACTATTTAGAAGTCGAATTTAAAAAAAAAAAAATCAAATTTTATTAAAATTTTTAAAAAAAAAATCATATTTTATTAAAAAATTGATGTATTAATATTTTCAAAAAAATAGTTTATTTAAATTTGATTGTGTATTTTTTATTTGAAGCTCGACCACTATGAGAAAAATTATTATTATTTGGTAAAAATAATAGTTCATTGAACCGTGAATATAAATTAATAATAAAATATTTTAATTAATAAACAATAATAAAAAAATTAAACTTTTAAAATGTGAGAATTTCTCTCTCTCTTTTTTTTTTTGTTCTCATTAGATCAAAATAATTATTTATCAATTCATATTGATAACAAATGTAAACATTCAAAATTTTATATTTTAAAAATATTTTTAGATTATGTGATCCTTAAAATGTTAATATATTGTGTTGAGAGTTTCATCGTAATTAGAATTGATATAGTAAAATGAAGAAAAATTTAAATAATATGCTATATGTTAGACTTATTCCAAATATAATAATTTAATTTTTTAATTTATTATATATTTAATCATAATAATTTAAATAAACATAATATTAAATTTACTGATTTTTTTAATTATTAAAAAAACAAAATGTTACGATACAAATTTATATAAATAAAAAACAACGATTAAACATATAACACTGTATTAATTTTCATTATAATTGTTTTGATGACAATTCAAAAGTTTATTTTTTAAAATTTGAATGGACTAATAGGATTTAGTTTATATACTTCTAATTGTTTCAAACTAATAATTGAGTGGTAGTAGTAGTTGGCGCAGTACATAAGATTTTAATGAATAATGAACGCAGAGTTCAATTTCTTATTGAATCATTTTTGCAGTTTATGTAAAATAATGTATTTAAATAAAAATGGGTCTTGAAGAATAGAACACCCCACTTTGTTGTCAAAAAGAAATAACTCTAACGCTGTGCTGCTCATAAAATTATGACTACTAAGTCGCACATATAATATATATTATATATCTTATATAATTAAAACGTTTATGATTTTTTAAAAAATTGAACCCCATATTTTAGAGGCCCTGGACCTGGTTACACGGGTCCAAAACCGGCCCTGTAATTTATCTATCTATATAGAAGTTGGATAATATACCTTTAATTAATTATTTAATTTCATTTAATTTTATTATATTTAATTATATTAAATTGTTTAAATTTGAAATTTAAAAAGACAATTATTCTATGAATTACACTATCTAACTTTTTGTGATGCTAAATAAGATTTTTCCTAAGATTTATTAAATTATTAATAATAATTTATTCCACTAAAAAATAGTTTAAAATATATTGATTTTATTTTTAATTTAATAAATTACAGAAAATTTAATAGATTTTATATGTTAAAAAGTAACATTTAATTACAAAATTAAGAAATTGAAAAAAAGGAGATAGAAAATATGGGTATAACAAAAAGTAGTAAGATTAATTTTTCTTGTGTATTATCTTTTATAAATAAGAATATCATATAGGCATTAAGTATAAACTTAAACTAATTATGTAACACTATTAGTATAATCCTATATATAATTTAAGATATTGATATTTTCTAGTTTAAAAGCTATAGATTTAAATTGTAGGTGGTACATTATAAGAAAGTGTCATCTTAAATAAATCAAACTTAATTTAAGCAGAAATATGATTCAAATCTATATTGGAGTGTTTTTGTACGATGGATATGAACTCCATTGTATTGTGTTTACTTGAAGAGCATGTAACTTCTTCAATAGGATTGGGTCAAACTATATTCTTCAATGCAGCTGTAAATATAAGTAACACTCATCTAATTCGAAGAAAGTTATGAAATAAATTATCAATCTTCAAGAAACCAATCCAGGCCGCCCTTGGTGGTCGTTAGTAAAAGGCACTTAATAGACAATTATCATCGATATTGGTAGATCATGAGTTGATATGCATATAAGTTGGTAAGAAAATCCTTCATAGTAATACTTATTATTTTTTTGTAAAGGTCCTAATTGTATTTTGTAAAGCTACAAAGCAAAAATGCTTATGTCATTAATTATCTCCTCGTAAGAATTTTGGGGGTCAACATCAGAGACGGCAATGAATGTTCATGGGCACGGGTACTAGTCTTTTACTATCTGTCCTATTTAATAAAATGATACTCGTACCCGCTTCATACTCGTGCAGATATCTATTAGATGGGTATTCATGGATTTTGAGATACCCGCAAATATTAACGAACATCCATAGATACTATTATTTAAATATATTTAAAATATGTATATTTAAATAACTATTTTTAATCTCTTTTAAAATCAAAAAATTATTTTTAAATTTAACACATAATAAATAATAACAAAAATAATTCACATTTATTTTATTTTTTTTATCCAAATAATAATAATATCATATTTAAGAAAATAACAATAATAATTTTGATCAAACAAATTAATATTTAAGTATTTTTCTAATCATTAACGGATACGGATACCGACAGATACAGATACCATAAAATTCATATATGTATCCGTAAGTAAACGGGTAATCAAATATCTGTTTATTTTATCCGTGAATACCCATTAAGCCATCATATCCATATCCGTGACGGATTTTATCCGCGTGTATCCACGGATACGATTTTTTTTGCCATCCCTAACCGGCCAACACATTTGTCCAATTAAATATAATCTTTATGGTGGAGGTACTTTTGGATCTGAATTAGGGCACCTTGGAGACATGTTTGCATTCACTATGGGACATACATCATTTAACTATCTTCAAGTTCTCATATTTAAAGGTAATTTTAGAGGTCATTGTCTCTATATCGTAGCAGATATAGTAATTGTAAAGCTAGCTACTTAAAAAGGACTCCTTGTTTTTATGATAGATAGGGTTCAATTGTTTAATCGGTCATAAAGGCGTGCTTATGTATAGTCTTAGAATTTATGAATGACTAATCAATCCTTTTCACAAACTATATTCTTGCATTAGAAATTTTGTATCGACATGTAGAATAGACTCTAAAAAGATTATTTATAGTTGTTTGTTTATCAAAATAAAATGACATAAAATAATTTGAGATTTCAATATTAATAGTGAGATAACTTAATAGGGTTAGATTTCATCATTATTATCCTTATGTATAACCATTGGCAGATAATATGCCCTTCTACTCATCTATTTATTCTCACATGTATTACCTAACAAATTATCTCTCTCCCTATTACTCAATACAATAACATTAAGATAAGATAGCAACATCTTATTGCTAAATAATTGTTTTTCAAAGAGTCTCTTTCTCTAATTTCACTTTTTACAACCATTTTTTTGTGATTTTTTTAATCTATATGTTTGACATTTGATTTCTTTATTCCTTTTTGTTTTTCCAAAACATATTCTTTCCTTCTCTTTTCATCATTACTACTTGGATTTATTTTTCACAATATTTTCTTTTTTCAACAACTTTGTTTCTGAAATACACTTACATTTCTATATATGCTCTTCTATTCTTAAGACAAAGTGGTGAACATGATTTTCCTTTTAAAATTATACAAGGGTGGTAAGATTTGAATTTTCTTTTTCAATTAAGGCTCAAATGGGTTGTCAAAAGATCACACCCTAAAAATATATGATTTTTGGTCAAGTAGTTTTTCACAAAATCAAACAACACATTGATCATATCAATGACTTCAAATATATAAAATAATATTAAGAATGATGCAAAATTTTCATACTTAAAATGCATGTCCACTCTCATTATTTGAATACACCTCACTTTGAAAGATTATGATTCTTGACTTACATTAGCATGTTTTCACTATAATGTAATAAAACTTAATATTTTTGTAAGCAACTAATTTATACTCATGATATATTTATAGATAGTAAAAAATCATGAATAAATCATTTAAGAGACAAACATTTTTCATGTAACTTTTTCTTGATCTTTGTCATTAACCTAAATTTATAGATTCCAATACATTTAGATTTTCAAACCATTAATTGGACCACCTACAGACAAATCTATTTTAAGCAATTTGTAGGCCTACTACCGCTAGCATGGCCACTTCTAAACTCATAGTAAAATGGCTTATTTTTAGGCCATTGAAGGTAGATGATGAAGTCCTTATGAGTAGGTATTGTTGTGTGGAGCTTGCGGATCCTGCATTCTCAACTGAACATGCTCGTTAATTCATTGATAAAAAGCATACCTTTGTGGTATGCATCACTAATATCCTAATTACTATATGAAAAATAGAATCTTAAGTTTGGATCCATGCTAAGAAAGCATGTTGATCCATAATTTTTCTCAGTTGGTGTGACATGAGGTTGTTATTTTGGTTGCAACATTTTTTCTCTATGACCAATATAATAACAAGAGACAAAAGAGTTATACAACACTGATATTTTATGGATATTATGGTTGTTATGAATGTCCATATTTACTTGTCTACACAATTCTATAATCAAACCTAGAAAGTGTGCTTGGTGTTAAGAATAATTCATGTCGGGTCCGCTACTGCTCAAGTAAGTTCGTGTCGGTCGAGGTTCTAATGCTATTAGAAGTTGTTAAACTTTTAAGGGTGATTTTATAATTATTAGGGTACTTTAGTATTTGTTATTTTACTGTTAGTATTGTATAACTCAATCACCAAGATTAAGATTAAGGTTTGTTTTTAATTAGTTTCTTTTGGGTTTTTAGTTGTGTATAAATAGGTACTCGTATTTCATTAATAAAAAATTCAATCATTATTTTATACTCTCTCTTATTTCCATCGTTATTCTCTTTTATCCTTGTGCCCCAACAAATTGGTATCTAGAGTTTCCGGTTTAGAATTCAGGGAAACACGAGTGACTGTGAGTTGTCTGTGTGTTTGATTTTGTTTCTAGGATTCACGTTGAATCTAGAACAGTAATCGATTTCTGTTTGTGGGTTGGGAAACACTGTGTGAGTTAATATCTAAGGATTTATGCGCAAGGTAGAAGATTAACGAAACAACAACATAAGCACCAAACTTCCAGTCTTTGATGGCAAAAACTGGAATAGATGAATGATCTAGATGTGTGTGTTGTTTGGAGCTCAAGATTTTCTAGAGCTTGTTACCGATGGTTACATTCCAGTTGCAGAAGCTGCAACAGAAGAAGAGAAAGACTCGCAGAGAAATAAAAGGAGGAGAGATCAGAAAGCTCTATTCTACATCCATCAGTGTGTGGATGCGACTGTGTTTGAGAAGATTGCAGATTCTACGACGTCAAAGGGGGCGTGGGACACATTGGTTAGATGTTACGGTGGTGACACATCAGTGAAGAAGGTGAAGCTTCAGTCCTTGAGAAAGCAATACGAAAATCTCAATATGAAGAGCAGTGAAAAGATTTCTGAGTATATCTCAAGAGTGATTTTGATCACTAATGAGATGAAGGCTTGTGGAGAAACTCTTTCTGAATAAGTAATCATAGAGAAGGTTCTGAGGTCGCTTACTCCTCAGTTTGATTACATTGTTGTTGCTATTGAACACTCTAAAGATCTGGAAACCATGTAAATTGAGGAGCTACAAAGTAGTCTAGAAGCGCATGAGTTGCGTTTGATTGACAGAACTTCTGAGAGGAAAGTTGAGAAGACTCTGAAAGCTTATATTGCTAAGAAGGACCAGAATCGACGTGGTGATAAATTCCAGAAGTTAAAAGCTTTTTATTCTGATGAGAAACATCAGAAGGGAAAGGAGAGGAGAAAGGTTCAATGTTACTGCTGTAAGCAGTTTGGCCATTTTGCTAGAGATTGTTGGTCAAACAAAGAAAGAGAATCAAAAGAAGCAAAGATAGCCAGAGATGACTCAGATGATGAACCTATGCTATTGATGACCTATGAATCTGACGAGAAACCTGTGAGGTTGTCATTTTCTGAATCTGAAGGGGATGAAGATGACTCTGAAGGAGTGTCTCTTTATGAGGCAGAGTTAGAAAATGAGATTGAAGAGTCAAAAGTTGAAACTTCTGAAGAAGAGTCAGAAGTTGAAACTTTTGAAGAAGAGCCAAAAAATGACTTTGTAGATTCTGAAGATGAGTCAGAATCTGAGGTTTCAGAAGAAGAGTAAGAGTTAGAAGATGACTCTGAAGCTAAAGACAAGTCAGAATCCGAAGGTGATTCTGAGTCAGAAGATGAGTTAGAATATTTTGCTTCTAAAATGGTCAAGATTCGTCAAGATGAGTCAAGATTCGCTCAAGATGAGTCAGAAGATTCTACTTTTGAAGATGAGTCAGAAGCAGAAGGTTCTGAAGAAGAGTTAGAGTCAAAACATGAAGGTTCTGAAGAAGAGTTAGAGTCAGAACATGAACGTTCTGAAGAAGAGTTAGAGTCAGAAGATGAAGAATCTTCTGGAGACTCTAAAGATGAGTCAGATAATGAATCTGATTCTGATGATGATCTAGAATCTGGTGGTGATCATGCTTTTGGAAGGGAAAACTCTGAAGACGTAAGTTCTGGAGGACAAACTTATGGAGGTGATCAAATTTTTGGTGGAAATCATGACTCTAAAGGTGGAACTTCTGAAGCAAGAGCTTCTGAAGGTAATCCAGCCTCTGACAGTTGTCATGATTATGAAGGTGGAACTTCTGAGGTAAGAGCATCTGAAGGCAATCCAACTTCTGAAGGTGATGTTTCTGGACAAGGTCCAAAAGTTAACAAATGTGGAACTTTTGGTGGAAATTCTGATGGTGATGATGGTTCTGGACAAGGTCCAGAAGTTAACAAAGGTGGAACTTCTGGTGGAAGTAAAAGTTTTGAAGAAAGTCCAGAAAGAGATACGGTTCTAGAATCAGAAGGAGAAGTTCTCAAGAAGAAGAAAGTGTGGATGAATGCTATGAAAGAAGAAGTTGAGGCTTCAGAAGGAAACAAGACTTGGAAGTTAACTGAGCTTCCAAGGGAGAAGAAAGCCATCAGCGTCAGATGGGCTTTTAAGGTGAGGTTTATGCCAGATGGATCAGTTGGCAAGAACAAAGAAAGGCTAGTGGCTAGAGTTTTGGTTCAGAAACCTGGACTAGACTATTTTGAGGTGTTTGCTCTTGTAGCTAGGCATGAAACAATCAGATCAGTGATTTCTTTAGCTGCAAACAGAAGTTGGCCGCTGATGCATTTAGATGTGAAGTCAGCATTTCTGAATGGTCCATTACAAGAGGAGTTATGCGTATCACAACCTCCTGACTTCGTGAAAAAGAATCAGGAAGGGATGGCGGATAAGCTACACAAAGCTTTGTATGGATTAAAGAAAGCACCCAGAGCTTGGACTCAGAAGATTGATTCATTTTTTAAGAAGCAAGAGTTTCAGAAATGTGAGATGAAGTATGGTGTGTACGTGAAACATTCTAGAAGCAATATGATTCTAGTGTGTCTTTATGTTGATGACATATTGCCTACAGGGAGTTGCAACTAGAAGAAGAAACCTTCAGATGTTTTGATGAAGGATGTCAAGACTAAACACCTTATCAGTTTGAGGGATGGAATTGGTGTTGTGGTTTTTGATGGACATGAGTTAAGGGATGGTGTTGAGAATAATTCATGTCAGAAGTTCTGGCGCTGTCCAGAAGTAGAAGTTATGGCGCTGCCCAGAAGCTGAGGTTCTAATGCTGTTAGAAGTTGTTAAACTTCTAAGGGCGGTTTTGTAATTATTATGGTACTTTAGTATTTGTAATTTTACTCTTAGTATCGTATAACTTAATCAACAAGATTAAGATTAGAGTTTGTTTTTAATTAGTTTCTTTTGGACTTTTAGTTGTGTATAAATAGGTACTCGTATTTCATTAATAAAAAATTCAATCTTTATTTTATACTCTCTCTTATTTCTATCGTTATTCTCTTTTATCCTTGTGCCCCAACATTTGAATGGTTAGACTAGACCTCTTGAAATGGATATGGTTCCCATATCATCTAAACTCATAACTTTTTC
This sequence comes from Vicia sativa, assembly GCA_021764765.1. Taxonomy (NCBI): domain Eukaryota; kingdom Viridiplantae; phylum Streptophyta; class Magnoliopsida; order Fabales; family Fabaceae; genus Vicia; species Vicia sativa. The sequence continues at coordinate 122,327,658 of CM038793.1, read as the reverse complement.
CTAACTGCACATATATCAATAGTTATACTATCGTAGTCTAGTTACCTTTAGCTACACATATCGCGAAGAGGTCTAATCTCCTTGAGTTTTTCACATAATAGGCTAAGTTTAAGCATGCATGTTGTCTTGATCAAATTGAACTCTGCGGCCCCGAACACAAGATGCTTTGGCTAGTGGTGTTTCTTCGTTTGGTTTAAAATTAGCATAAAATTCCCTAACAATATCAAGGTTAACAAGACTTAAAGGTAGGTATGTTATACCTCTTCAACCTCTTGCGTTAATTTCCTTCATGATATCAAAATATTCCATTGTATCCTATAACTCAATTGTTCTTTCTTGCATTAAGTTGCATTATTCCAATTAAGTATGGGATTCTTCATAAATATAGCCTCTGATCACGTGCTCATTATAAGGCATATGATGTTGTTAAGCCGCAACAGCACAACAATGCCAAGTAGTATAATAAGATCGAATCCATATCCTTTAACCCTAGTAATATATCGAAGTTGAATGTTTTCAATACAACAAGTACATGTGCAGCCGCATGAAGATAGTTTATACTCTCTCATCTTTTCATTTTCTTCCTGCTATCAACATTATTTTCTTCTTTAATTTACAGATTTAGTTCTCATGATTGTTGGAGATCTTAAATGTACATTATTCTTCTTCCCGTAATCTTGTTCATCATTTTATTGCGATTAAAATTATCTACACGTGCATTTTCTTGATTGTTCCTACAATACAACCAACATTTTATTTTCTGTTTTTATAAAAAAAAATTCAAACATGGTTCAATCATTTGAACCGACTAGACAGCCGGTTTTAGCCGATTTTTCTGGTTTCCAACCGGTTTAGCTGTTTATTTTCCGGTTTTGAAACAAAGCGGTTTTCAAATGGTTATAGACTGGAAATTGATCCGATTCACAGTTGAACCGTCCGGTCCAAGCCGATTTTTATTACCATGAAAAAAAATACAACGACGGCATCAAAACCATTATGTGAAATAGATGACAATGGTAGAAAAAATATTTTGCTAAACATAGAAGAACACATAATATTAAATTTTTTTTTTATTTCTTGCAATATTACCTATGAGTTTGAGGCAGCTATTATCAGTTAGGATTAAGATAAAATCTTTTTATCAGAGTATTTTTATAATAAAATCTGATTGTTTTATCTTTCAATAATTATATAAACTCTGTGGATAGATCATTTAATTTACTCTTATAAATAAATAAAAAGATAAATTGTAATAGCTGGGATTTTAATTACATTCTGAATTATTTTTTCCATCGATTATATTAAAAACTGAAGAAAAATATAATTTTTATTTTTAAAACACATAGCATGACACGTGCGTTGGTATTACATCTTTGTTTGTTACAAATTGTATTATTTATAGGAGTGTAAAGTTGATTTTTTTTTTTGGAATAACCAATTTTTTTTAAAAAACTACAAAAATAACCAACTTTTGAAAAAATTTACGCAAATAACCAACTTTCAGGACAAAATTACACGTAGGAGCCATCTGAGATGGCTCCTCCTCTTAAACTTAGTACATAGGCGCCATCCCACACGGCTCCTCCTTATCAATAAGCCATGCAGGATGACGCCTACTCCTTATGGTGTACATGTAGGAGCCATTTCAGATGGCTCCTACATGAATTTTTTTTTATAAATACACACCCATCCCTCCTTCATTTTTCACATTTTTTCAACTTCTCATCTCATATTCTCTCTTATTCTCTGTTACTCTCTCTTTTTTTCTATCATGACATCTCCATACATCCATACCAGAGATGGATACGTTGTTTTTTCGGCCTCAAAACCTCCAATGAAAATGAAATTTTGGCACATATTTACCATGGCCAAACTGAAAAAAGAGTTGATGCGTTGGTTAGAGGGAGAAATGGAAGATGGTGATGAAATTAGAAGGATCCAGAGGAAGAGAACAACCATGAACTTCACAACTGGTCAACCTCGAATTTGGTTGGAGGAAGTCAAAATAGACGTCGACGTTATTGCGATGATGTATGGTTCCGATGAGATTGTTTTGACGGTTGTAGTGTCTTAAATAATTTTTTATGTTGTTGATCGTCAGTGTTGTTGTTTTAATCGTGTAGTTTTTAATTTTGTTGTTGTTTGTTTGTAATAAATGCTATTAATGGAAAAGAAGAAGATTTGTTACAATATTAAAAGTGATAAATGAAATACAAATTTTAGGATGTTGATAACTGGGACAATTTGGGATTGGACATAGACCACACTTTCTTTCTAGTTTATCAACGTGTCCATTGTTGTTATGCCAAACTACTTCCCCTTCGTACGCAGGCCAATAATCTGCTTTTGCTACTAGTTTGAAGGCATTGTTGTATACGTTGAGCAATGTCTGAGACTTGTAAATTGGAGAAAGAAGTACTAGTGCATCTTGATGAACATGTGCACACGCTGCAATGACATGAGATCAGGGCATTCAAAAGGCCTGAAATTTTCCACATTCGCACCACCGAGATGGTAGTTAAACCCTGTACTCTTGTCTAGGCAAACCCTCATTGTGGTTGATTATCTCTTTGACAATGAAGTTATGGTTATGTCGGTCGAATCTTGTAACAAGATGAGTGCTAGCTTTGGCACTCTCGGCCTTAATAAATATCAGGCAGCTTTCACTCCACACTTGTCCGGATTGTACCACCGCGTTCCACTTTTCACCTCTCTCTGCAAACAAGGAGGCCATTCTAAAATATGTTGTACTAACCAACGCAGTTATTGGGAGTGCTCTTATGCCTTTGAAGATGTCGTTCATTGATTCGACTAGATTTGTTGTCATGTGGCCCCAACGCACTCCATTATCGTATGACCGTGTCCATTTTTCCACCTGCAGATTATCAACCCACGCACCTGCATCTGGGTTTTCCAATCTGATCTGACTGCGATAATATGTAAAACCCGGTTGTGTTAGCGCGTACGCTGCATTCATAAGTGTTTTTCGAAGACGCTTATCTTTGATCTCGCACGTGAAGTTTTGAACGATATGTCTTGCGCAATAAACATGTGTAGACGGTGGGTCGTGCCAACCGTTGGCGGGATTATTGTACGCACTATCAATTGAGACATGTCTCTCAGAAATTAGACAAAGATCATGTTGTGGTGCTACGTGTGTTCAAGATGCTTTAGGAAGAAACTCCAAGTTGCTCCGGCTCTACAAGAGCATAGGCGATTGGGAACACGTTATTGTTGCCATCCCGTACACGACCATCAGGGTGCCCTTGTATTTCCGTACAACCATGTTCCGTCTATCGTGATAGCTTTGCGTGCAAACCCGGTGATGCAAGGTCGAAAAGCCTAGAAAAGTTCATCGAATATACCATGTCCGCGACACGGTACCGTCTTGGGAAAACGCCTGTCGTCTCCGAGAATAAACTATTCGTGAGCATACGTCATGCATTCATGTAGCGAGGTAACTCTTTGTACGAACCCTCCGGTTCAGTAGATTTGCTCGATAGCCTTGTTTTTTTTCTAACCAGGCCTTTTTATACGAGGGGGTATAGTTGTATGTTGTAGTGATGAGGGATATTATTGTTTTCACCTTCAATGAAGGATCGCAGCTAACAAGAGGTAAGATTTCTTGACAAATGAGATCATGACTCAATTTCCGTGATCCCGTGATTGTGTGGAATTAACACAAGTGTGTTCCATCATAGAACCTATCACCCAGGAATCACTACGCAATTTATACGATGCAGTTAGATGGAAGTTACACTCGTGGTGGGTAGATGATTTCGTATCTCTCTGCATTGCTCGATCCACATGAAAGTCATAGTTGTTTATCACGTGGAACTTTTTATTGCTCGGACGCAATCTTCTTTTGAACGAAATTTGTCTTTGACTTTTAAATTTGCATCGATCGCACTTGTGGTTGTAGAATATATCGATGAAGGGTCATCTCGTGCACATGTTGAGGGTGGTCATGTACGGAGGTGGTGTGAAGATCGATGTGGAGGCGGTTGGCTTTCTTCCCTCGATTCTTCATTTACCATGATGTTGAAGCGTCTCCTCTCCTCTTCTTCGTCGCAACATCCACCTCAGCTTGTTCCTCCTCCGTAGGATCAACCCTCTCTGTGTCCTGGAACACGACGTACAATTGAATCAAGTCGTACCCAGAATATTCATGATTACAAAACATGTTTTGCAGATCTTCGTCATTTTCAACAGCTACCTGGTAAAATGTTACTTGATTCTCACCAGTAAAAACAGGATGTTGGTAGAAAATGTGTGACGTCGGACCTCGACGAAGTTTGGTCTCGAGTCTTTTTTTGAAATACGAAAAATTCGCATTGCTATTTAGACAAAATTAGATATTTTCAATGTTTCTGAATAAAAAATCGGCTACCTCACTGTTGTATGTCTCACCATTGAAATTTACAGTGATAATATATTGTGGTACAGATGACATTTTTTCTGGGTTTGAGTGTTTGAAATTTGGGTTTTTGATTTGAATGTGTGAAATGTTTGGGTGTCTAAAAGGGTTTGATTGTGTGGGATAATTATAGATGGGAAAAAAAATCACATGCAGTCTAGGATGGCAGCTAAGGGACAGACTTATTTATGACTAGGTCTGTTAAAAAGCCAAGTTGAATGGCTCCTATGTGTAAAAATACAAGGGAGGCGCCATCTCCTTTGGATTTTTACAGGCCTAGTTATAAATAGGCCTGCCACCTAGCTGACACACTAGCCTGCATGCATGCAACCTGCCACCTAGCTGAACCTAGCTGCCACCTAGCTTGTCACAAGCCATCTAGGATGGCGCCTTAGTTCAAAAATAAAGGGGAGGCGCCATCCCACTTGGCTCCTCCTTGACAAGTGGCATGCATGCATGCAAGGCCCCAACCACCTCATTTATTCCTCTCTTCTTGAATCACCTACAAATATGGCTTCTCATTTGTGTTTTTTCCATACCACTCTTCACTCCTCCTCTATCTCTAATACAATTCTCTCATTCTCAAATCATCAGTAGAAATTTCAATCATGAGTCTCTTGACGTTAGGAGAATCTCACCGAGGAACAAGGGCAAACATTGCAACCTATGTAAGTTTTCTTTCATTCTTTTGTTTCCATTCTTTTTCTTACATTCTTTTTTTATTATGTTTTAAATATTGTTTACACTTTCTTCCACAATTTATTTTCACATTATCTATAGGACACGAAAAAATTTAGATGCCGCTCACATCATTATGTTGTTCCCGATCCGTTCATCATTCCATACCTTGAACATGCCGGTTTTGGAGAGGTTATTAAAATCTCCAACTACACAATCGATTCAAAGTTCATTCTTGCATTGTGCGAAAGGTGGAGACCCGAGACACATACATTTCATCTACCTAAAGGTGAATGTACCGTCACACTAGAGGACGTGTACATGTTGATGGGTCTTCCTATCAATGGTAAGGCGGTGAATGGTCCAGTCCAACAACCAAACAATCTATGCGAGGAGTTGTTGGGTAGAGATATGGTCGAAGGTCCTAGTGCAAGAGGCCAAGGTATATTTCTATCCACTCTTAGAGAGTATTATTATTCCCTTGTTTTGGATGAAAACTCCACCGAGGAACAAAAAATTATAAAAACTAGAAACTATGTAATGTTAATGTTTGGTAGTTTTTTATTCCCCGAAAGTACCGAGAATAGTGTAAATTTTATGTATTTGAGTTTACTTCAAGATGTCAATAAGATAGGAAGATATAGTTGGGGTTCCGCTGTTCTTGCCCAGCTATACAGTTTGTTGTGTAAAAACTGTATGAAAGACACATCAACTTTCAATGGATGTGCTTTCTTACTTCAAACATGGGGTTGGTGGAGAATGCAATCACTCAATCCCGTCAACGACCTACCGTTCAGTTTTCCATACGCAACAAAGTAAGTACATTGCTTATTTATTAAAATATTTATATCTTTCATATATATAAAATCCTAATATATTAAATGTTAATTCATTTAGGTTTAGCGTAGTGGGCATGGATTACGGAAAGAATCCGAGACAAAATGTTCTCCTATATCGTAATCTAATAGACCACCTTGGAGAAACTGATGTACGTAATTTCGATTAACTCCAAATTATTTTAACTTTAACGTATATTATTTTTATCATTATTATTAATCTCCATTATTTTTATCAACAGTTTACATGGAGACCGATTGGTTTGGACCATGTACCAAATGATGAAGATGCGAGGTTTGATCATAAGAGAATCATACGATTTAACATTGTGGAAATGCACCACAGCGACCGTGTGAAGATGCAGTTTGGTATGCTCCAAGACATACCCCGCGATCCGATATGCTTGGGTCCTTGGCATCTAAAAAGGGTCGATGCTCAATGGGGACTTAATAATTGGAGAAATTTTGCCAGGAGTATTGTAGGATGTGGAAAAATCGAGCAGACCATATCTTATAATGTCCCGTTTACGAAGATGACGAGATTATGCAACACTCGTCAATACATTGCTTGGTACCAACCACAAATCCAGAAATGCATGTTTCTCAACCCCGCTATTTGGTCGACCCTCGCACCCAGTGGGGGCAACCTCCAGAGTCACAACAACAACGAAGACAACGCTACCGCCAACAGCAACCTCAACAACAATACCAACAACAACCCCAACACTACCAACAACAACAACAACCACCCCAACACTACCAACAACCACCCCAACAACACTACCAACAACCACCTCAACAAGACTACCAACAACCACCCCAACAACACTACCAACAACCATCAACTTCCCGCCAGTCAACCCGACGACACAGAACCACCAACACTCAATCCCAACCCCAACCCCAACAACAACCTCATCACCCACCCACCCAATACTCACATATGCCACACACCCAATTTCAATACACCGAACAAATAACATATGTCCAACCCCCCTATATGGGTCCATCAACATCTCACCTCACCCCAGACCCTGGCTTCCCTGAGGAATATTCCCCAACCAACCCAACATTCCACCAACCATCGTCGTACCAAACCCCCCACCATTCATATGGGTACGAGACTCCTAACACCCAATTTCCTTTTTACCCCACTCATTCATAATCCACATATACGGATGAGGACTGCTATAGTCCCCAAATGGAACCTAACCCCCAACCACAACGACCAAACTATGAGAACATGGGGACACGTTTATACGAAACTGGTGCAACAAGCAATGTAAATCTTGAGGCATTCATGGATCCTGATCTCATTCACTACGAGCAGCCATCAACCCATGATCAGGTCCCATCGACCCAACAACAGTCGGATCCAGAACCTCGCATCAGACGAGTTAGGAGAGGACGCGCATGTGGAACCGGTGGTCATCTACGAGTCCCGGGTCGCCGTGAATAAACTTATGTAATCGCTTTTTGTTGTAATGAAAATTTATAATACAAGATTTATTTCACAACATTGTCATGCACTTTAATTTTAATTGAATTTTTTTTTATAAAAAAAATAGTCCTAGGCGCCATCTCAGATGGCTTTTTCCATGTGTTTTACACATAGGAGCCATCTGAGATGGCTTTTAGGGCAAAAAAATGAGAGGAGGCGCCATCCTGACTGGCTCCTGCTTGTAAAAATCAATGCAGGAGCCATCTCAGATGGCTCCTGCTTGTATTTTACACCTGAAAGTTAGTTATTTGCGTAAATTTTTTCAAAAATTAGTTATTTTTGTATTTTTTTTTAACTTGGTTATTCCAAAAAAAAATTCTGTAAAGTAACAGATAATTTAATCACGAAGAAAGGTTACATCATCAACATACATTCATATGATGTTCAATTTTAACAAGCATTAAAGGGCCAGCCCAATTAGTCCAAAATAAATTTTCAAAGTAATGCCAAGCTTATAGTCAACCTAATAACAGACAGACTACTTGTAGGATCATAAAATATACTCCCTCCGTTCCTTTTTAAGTGTCGTTTTAGAAGAATATTTTTGTTTCTATTTAAGTGTCGTTTTATAATTTAATGTCATAACTTATCAATTATACCCTTACTTTTTCAATAAATGAGAGAGAGTGTAGGAGTGAATTTATTAGGAAAGAGAAAATAAATGAGGGTATAATAGAAAAATTAACTCTAACATAACACTATCTTGGTTGAAGAGCTTTATGCTAAAACGACACTTAAAAAGGAACGGAGGGAGTAGTTTCAAACACAACAAATCCTGTTGCAAATTGAAACTTACCGGTTCCAGAAACAACACCGAGCTCTCTTAAATTTTCACGTTGACGACTTATGCCTTGAATTTCCAGCTACCAGCATATTGCACATTATTGAACAATTGACAAAACTATGTTCACATTTGCACCATCTTGAGAAGTTACAGTAATTGTACCTCGAGCATTTCCAATTTGAGTTGAAAATGGACTAGGACTTAATGTAACAGGATCATCAACAACAAATATTGTTCCAGATGTGTTATATGACCAAACCTTGTCATTGAACCCTATAACCGGTGATACGCTTGCCTTAGGTCCTTTTCTGACATCTTGTAGGTACAGCTCCAAGATTGATTGAGTTGGTTGAGCTTCACTATTAGCTATTTTAATGGTTATGAAAAGTAAGAACGAGAAGATTTTGATTGGAATTGAAAATGTTGCCGTCATTTTTTGGTATTGCACAATACTATACTGTAATAGAAAAGCAAGAACGAGACGATGTTTGGTTTCTGAAAATGGTTGAAATTTTATATAGGTGATCTGAGGCTGAAATTATGCCTAAACAAAGATTCAATTGTTTCTTTGAAGTTAAACGTGAGTATATGAATAGTAGTGTGAATAAATCAGTTACATAAATAAAGGAATGTGATTCTCTCTTCTATAAATGTGTGATTCTCTCTTCTATAAATGTGTTTGGTTAATGATTAAAGGCATTTGTAACGCATGATATACACCACCTATAGTTGTTTATTTTCCGGTTCACAAATAAATTTTATTAAATTGTTGCAGTATAAAAAAATAGTTTAGAATACATTACTGTTAAATATTTTTTATATTGGTTTTTTTATTAAAAATGAACAATAATTTATTTTTGTAGTCTCTATCTTATAACTTTTTTGGTTGTTGTGTCTTATAAACAAAAATATTTATTTTTAACAGTATTTAGAAAAATGAAATAAAAAGAGATAATAAAATTTATATAGAACTAAATGTAGTAAAAATTGCTATATCAATTCTTTACTGTTATATCAGTTAGTTACAGTTATATTAGTAACTTCATACAATACTTACGTACATAATGTTAGATTTGTGTTTGGGGATATAAAACATCATCAAGAAGAAGATAATAGTGACACAATCAAAATTGTAAAAAATAAGTTATAAAATGTGCGTTTATACTGAATTTTAGATTTATTCGTCTCCATCAATTTACAACGATATATTACTACCTAAGATTTTGAGGAGAGCGGATCCTTAAAATTCAAGTCTTCACCACTTTTGTTTGTATTTATTTAGGCCTACAAATTATCTCTATTTATAGATAAATCCATTACATTTAGTAAAAAAACAATCTTTAAATTATTGTATATTTGACCTGGTATATAATATTACGTTCAATCTAAACAAATGAATTGTTCTAGTGGTAAACATGTTGAATCTATGTGCCATGTAATGTACCAGTCACCGGTTTGATTTCATATGGTGTGTCTTTTGGTTTTTATTTTGTTAATATTTTGTTAAAGTAAAAAAATAACTTTTAAATTTAACTTTTATCATTATGGTGTGTCTTTTCGTTTTTATTTTGTTAATATTTTATTAATATTTTATTAAAGTAAAAAATAATTTTTAAATTTAACTTTTATCATTTAACAAATAAAGTATTTAGGAATTAATCCTCCATTATCTCCAAAATATATCTGAAACTATTATTCAGATTTTTTTTTGATTTCACATAAAAATATCTTACAATTGAACTATTACTTGTAAGTTAAGTTCTCTCTCATCTTCTAATTGATTGGTAGACATGCTTTGAAACCAATTGTTCATAAGAGTTAATGTGTATAACTTAAACATGAAATTCAGTATCATTGATCAAATTATTAATATGACTCATTTAATAAGGTCTCATGTCTCATATTTTTTATAAGAATTTAAGAGTCAAACCATTGAACTTTATAAAGTGGAACCATTTCATTCTCATATAGGTAGACTATATAAAAAATTCAACCATAATTATGCAGTCTATCATCAAACATATGATATATGTCTTTTAAAGAGAAAATATTGTTTTACCACGTTTATTCTTATGGTCCAAGTACTTTTACCTTTGGGATGCATCTATTGTTTTGTACTTCAATTACTCCAATAATGTACTTTTTTCATTGAACTCAAGACTTAAAATTAATCAAGTGTGAATTGAGTTTCCACTATCCATGATTAATTAAACATGGACTTGTTACATGTAACATTCCAAATTTTAATATTTATTTATTAGTTAGTTATTAATTATTATATTATATGATAATTAATTAAATTTTGTGATTTGGTGAATATTTGAATTATTTGAATATATGTGATATTTGGATAATTGGAATTTATGGATAAGAATAGTAATTACCTAGTAATTGGCCTAATTATTAGAATTGGTGTGGGTAAGTGAGTTAAGTCCATTAAGTAAATAGAGTAGTAAGAAGAGAATGAGAGTTATGTTGTCATAACACAAAATAAGAGAAAAGAAGAGAAAAGAGGATAAAAGAAGAGAAGAGGAGAAAAAGGAACATAAAGATTTGTCTTCAAGAGGTAAGTGAGAGAATCCTTGTTATTATGGGTGTGTATGGTACGCAATGGGTAGTAACATGATAGATTTTGTAGTGATTTCAATTTTTAAACCTAAGAGTTTCATATGTTATGGCTTGTGTAGAAATCCATGAAATTAGATGAAATTGATGTGTTAAATGTGTTAGGATTGTGTTATATGATGTTGATTACAAGAAGTTAGCGTGTTTGGGCATGGTGTAAAAGTGATTTTGGGTTGAAAAGAAATGAACTTCGTAGCTTTTAAAATGCAAATTTGTATCAGAGTAACCGATTATCCTCATGGGAGTAACCGATTACCCTGTGTAACTTTGAGAAAATCAGGCAAAAACATGAAGAGTAACCAATTATCCACCTGGGAGTAACCGATTACTCTGGGTAAAAAGGAAAAATATTAAAATCTTTAAAAACTCATAACTTTTTACTCGGTTATCCGTTTGACTTGTCGGTCGTATTGTTGAAAAACTAATGAAATAATCTACATGATAGAGCTAGGTTTGTTGGCACTAGATGCTTGTATCATTAAAATATCTATGTAGAATGACATGTGTATATGTATATGTATGTCATGAAATTGGTAAAATGTGAATAACATGAGTAGTATCATTGCTATAAACTAAATGTGACTGTGTGGTGCTGGAGATGCTATATGTTATTTGTGATGTGTGAAATGAAGATGAATACTATGTGTAATATTTTGTTGTCGGTGTTACTATGATGTATATTTGTTGTGAAAATGTGGATAATTTAAGGTGTTGGATTATTGTGATATGCTTAATAATTAGGATTGGTAGAAAATCTTAATTTTCATTTGTTGTTAATGAATTACACATGCATACATGGGGTCTTTGATCCTTGAGTGGAAATAGAGGCGGTGAAACTTTGTGTTCACAATATTGGCTTTGATCCTTGAATGGAAATAGAGGCGGTGAAACTTTGGGTTCATATTGGTGGCTTTGATCCTTGAGTGGAAATAGAGGCGGTGAAACTTTGGATTCACATATGGTGTCTTTGGTCTTGTCCAGATTTGGAGCGTGGTTCTAATTCCAAGATAAATGAATTGGGAGCTAGGTAAACTTGATGTTCACGATGGTACCACATGCATGAGTCACATGACATTGCATTAGAGTCACATTTGTTGTTATGTGATGTTTTACTTGGAATGTGTATGTGTATGTGATAATATATTTGGATATAATTATGTTGGAACTTGATGTATTAATGCCATGTTGTATAGAAAATTATATGAAGCCTGATGGATTCTTGTATGTAGGTGTGTTATATTCATTTTTATATTGTATATATTCGTAATGACTTGAATTCTCACCCTTCTGTTGTATGTGATGTTCTATGCGACATCGTGGGGGGTTTTGAGGATAGTGGTGCTTCGCACGAGGCTAGTGAGGAACTTAGTTAGCTCAATTTATTCTGTATTCTTAGGTAGTGAGTCATTGCTCTGGTCATGTAACACGGGGGTTATTTGAACTCATGTTTTGTTATGAGATATTGTTATGTATTCTTATTTTTTTTAACTCGTATGTTGAGATAATATGTAGTGTGGCCTTGGTGCCGATGTTTGGGATCATTTGACTTGATATGCTATGAATTCCTTATTATGTCGTTTAATTATTATCGTATGGGATTGTTGGCTGGTGATTTCGATGGACAAGTTGAATTCGATATAATGGGCTTTACGATGTTGGGCTTGCATTCGAATGTAGAAAATAAGGTCCAATTGCTATGTTTTCGTTTGAAAAGAAAGAAGATTTAAATTGGCTATTACCATTGAAGTTTCGAATTCGAATAGAAGTTTAATATCTACAGCAAACAAGATTTCAAATTCAAATGTGAGACGTTGTTTTGTTGAAGGACGCGTGGAAGCCAGGGAATTCATAAGACATGCAATATTCGAACGTGGAAGCCAGGGAATTCATAAGATATGCAATATTTCGTGCATTTATTTGTACAAAAACTCATATATACTCAAATTACCAAGTGTTAGTGAAACGAGTTTGCAGAGCAATGTACGTATAGAAACACCATCTTTACTTTCGAATTAATCAAAGTTTTTTTTTTATCTTTTAAAGTCATTCAAATTCCATTTTATCCTTTTATCTTTCTAGTCAGAATTTATATCTTTCGAAGTCTTTACTTTTCTTTAACAAATATTTTACATTTTGTTTACCAAACATTTACATTGCTTTACAAGTTATTTATGTTTCAGTCAAGTTTCGTTATCACTTTTAATTGAAGCCTTTATTTCCTTAATCGAATTTACTTTTATTCGTGTTCTTAAACATTCTTAGTATTTTAGACAAAAGATGTTAGACATAAGTTCCGATACAAGTTTAAACACCAAATCTTAGACACATGTCCCAAGATCAATCTAATCAATCCTGTAAGTTACCAAGGATATTATTAGTTTGGAAGACTAGCGGTTGTTTACTAGAAATCATTGTAAACAAATTGGCACGCCTAGTGGGACAGTGTCGAAGTATTATTTGTTTAAACTTGCGTAATTTAGTTTAATTATTTTGTTTCGTTTGTGATCTTCTTAGTCTAGATATTCGTTGTGTTATATGAACCTTAGAAGTGGTAAGATAACCGACAGTAACCAGCCAATACCCAGAAGAAAACATACCAAGAAAATGGTTAATACAACTAGCCACGATGGGGGACAAAATCCCCCGCAAGGGACAGTCACGGTCGTTGGTAGTTCAATTGATGCATCTGGTGTAATCCTAAATTCTCAGGCCATATCAGTACCCACGGATATTGCAGCCACAGGTAGTTCGAATACGGTGCCTTCAGGCACAACGGAGATACCAACAAATATGTCAACATGGCCTATCTTGTCATATGTAGGAAATCAAGCCCAATTCTCAACCCCTAGGCCTCCAGATTTCGAAAAATTTAGGCCTCCAAGGGAAAATCCACCATATGGAATGCCAACTTCGTTTATGGTAGGATTACATAATACTACAACAACAACCTCTTCCCCAATCCAAGGATCTAGATCTGGGATGAATCATGTGAGCCCAAATACCCAAAGTCTAAGATCTTTCACCCAAATGCCTATGCTTACAACAAATAATCAGGCAACATTTAGGCAACAGATGGATGATAGTAATCACGATATGATAGGGGTCCTAGCCTGCAAAATGAGTACAATTTTCACCCCTTTAATCCAGAATATTAATAGAACTAACCATGATAATACCCAAACTAACCAACGAATGTCAACACAAGTGGTACGGATAACAAACTTCTTTGGCGCCCCTGATGCACCTGTGAGACGTAGGCAGAACCAAATAGTAATTCAAGATGAAGAACCTGCTATTGAACAAATTCGACCCCCTAGACAAAATGTTGAAGGGAGAGATATAAGGGCAAGGATAGAACAACAGGGGGTTCAAGAGGTTCAAGAAGAACAACCTAGAAGAGTGATGATGGTAAATAGGGGTCAAAATGCTGATGAAGTAATCCATAGGGTCAGAAATGATAACATTGTGGCACAAAACAATTTATCGCCATGATCGAAAGGATTATGACCCAAAATGGTTTGAATTCAGGGTTTATGAGGCCAAACTATATGTCCTCTATCACAAAATATATTCTACAGACTGAATTGCCAAGGGGTTGCAAAGTCCCTAAATTCACAATTTTTTTGGGGATACCGGTGAATCAACTGTAGAACACATAGCCAAATATTTAACCGAAGCAGAAAATTTGGCCAACAGTGAAAATCTTAGGATAAAATATGTTTTACCCTCCCTCTAGGATCCATAGATACGTGGCCTTACTTGGAGATATTGTTCCATGAACAATTCTACATGGGACAATCCAAAATAAGCCTCAAAGAATTGTCCAGTATTAAAAGAAAATTCACAGAGCCAATAGATGACTATCTGAATAGGTTCCGTCTCTTAAAATATAGGTGTTTCGCGGTAGTACCTGAACATGAGTTAGTCGAAATGGCTGCTGGTGGTTGTAAAATCAAGCTTCTCCAAATACTCTATTGTTTTGATGAAGACAAATTGCATTGGATCAAAGAAGGATGAGTAAAAGATCTCTAAGGCATTAGATCAAGATTACAATTTCAAAGGCTATGGATAATCTTCATGATTTATGGTACAAGCTTCTAATTCATGTCTTAGTATATGTTAGTACTCAAAAAGTGCATTTATTTTCATACATATGCATGAATAAGTTTTAAAAATAATTGGCATTGGTTACATGAAGTTTGCTAAAGGTTTTAGGCAAAATTTTCTCAGTGTAACCTGTAACGCCCCGTTTTATTTAATATTATATTATATTAATATATTCGAGTTACTGTTTGACGTTTATTTTTGCGACGAGAATATTTATATTAACCGGCATATCTGTCAATATATTCGGCGATGTTTTATTCGGACCGGTAATTATTTTTATTCGCTCCGGTATTTTTTTTGAGGGACCGATAATTATTTATTTGGTCCGGTATTTGTTTTGAAGGACCGGTAATTATTTTGTTCGGTCCGGGTTTTATTGCGTTCAGTTTAATAAAATATTATTCGGACCGATATTTTATTATTCGGAGTTATTTTAAATATTTGGGTTAACAATATTATTTGATATTGTTTAGTATTATTGAGTAATATATTTTACAAGAAGGGCTAGTTGGTAAATTGACTTGTGTCTTGCTACTAAACAAACCAAATCCACCATTTCCTTGTTTTATGACATAACACACTAAAACACACATAGAGATAAGAAGAGAGTCTTGGAGAAGAGAAGAGGAACAAGAGAAAAAACTTGGATTTTGGGTTGGTTGAATCATCAAGAATCATTTCAAGTATTTAAGGTAAGGGGTTTGATTTTCCAATGCTTATAGTTAGGTTTGATTTGGTATATTTTGGATTTGGGGAAAAAATTGATTATTAGGGTTTATGAGTTGTGTTGAGTGATTTTGATAAAGGTTAGAGAAATTAATTTAGGTGTTATTGTTGTTGTTGAATTGTGGTTAAAATAGTTAAGAAGAATTAAATTAGAAAATAAAACTAAATTAATATTAAGTTAGAAACTAGAACTGTCAGTATGTGGAAATATGAAAACTTATGCAGTATTGAAACAAGAACACAGTATCCAGTTTTTCTTTTTAAAGTTGGAAAATGGATAGCTATGAAAACAAAAACAAAAATGCAGGCACTTGGTGTGAGGGGGGGACATTCATTTTCCCCAAGGGACGTACGTCCCATTTCACTAAGAGGGAGTTGCAGAATTTCGGTTTTCTTTTTCTTGTTTCTCTATAACTACTTTGGTCACTTGTTTTAAGAAAAATTAGTTTATGTTTGTTTTTCATTTCATAATTTCTTATATTAAATTATTATATTAATTAAATACAAATATGAGATAAGTTAGCCGATTAAATTGAGAACCCGATTATGTTCTGATTTTTCGATTTCGGCAATTTCGACGACGGAGCAAGTTGCTCCGAATTTAACGAAAATTGACGTGCTAGATAATTTCGACGTGTAGAATGTCGTGCTGAGGTTAGTTTTTCAAAATTTTGATTTTTTACGAAACGACCCGAAATAGGCTAAATTACGGTTAAATTGAATCGGATATCGTTTTAGTTGATTTAAGACACGTATGGACTATCCGATTTCGATGTTGACGTTTATGATTAATCCCGGTTATTAAGAATGGCTTTCGCGACGATTATGGGTGTTTTGACTTTTTTTCCGTTTTTGGAATTTGGTGAATTAATTGATAATGATGTGGTGTGAATAAACATAATGTTTGTGACGGTGTATTTATTAATGAATACTTGTTGTTATGCGATGCGATGATATGTTTATTTGATGTGAATAAATATGGCGACGTGGACTTGATGTCAATTTTGATGAGTAATGATGATGTGTTGTTGTGTTGTCTTTATTATTGAGTCACATACATTGCATTGGCGACGAGGGCTTTTATGCCAAGCGGCGATGGGCTTTATGCCAAGTGTTCCTAATTATGGATAAAGCAATGGGTACCACATGTATAACATAGTCGTGTCTCATGGAGTCGGTTATGTTTATGTTTGAGTTGTTTGGTATTGGGTTTTAATTGATGAATGATGTTGAATTGCGATGTTACATGATATGTTGTGTCGACGCGAGTATAATGATTATGTGACGATGTTAAAGTGTTAATTTATACACTAAATGCTAATTTAAAGTATGTAAGCTTTTAATGCATGTTGACATATGTCATACCCCAAAATTTTCCCTCCTATTCCTCAACACATTTCTCATATCCATACTCAAGGATTTCTCAAGGGTTGATCAGACAAACCCTCTCCTAAGCAATCAACCCAAGCTAGGGTTTGGCTATCCTCAAGCCAGGGTGAGCCTCCAACATCTCTAGTGGTCTTCATGCCTCATCATATGCTTCAAAGAATCTCCATGTCAAGTTTCAAGCCTTACAAGTCAAGTTTCCTCAGGCAATTGCTCAGATGGTTGAAAATCAGTTGTATTGGACAAAAAGTCAACTGTGGTCAACATACAGTCAAACTTCATGATTTTTGGTCAACATCCATATTTTGAAGTAACATTCATCATTTGATCAAGGGTAGATCATGATTCATCAAGAAAACTCAAGATTTGGTCAAAAGTCAAACTTTCCAAATTAGGGTTTTTGAGGGAAAAGTCAACTGAACTTTGACCAGGCATAACTTTCTCATACTTTGTCATAAATTTTCAAATTAGGGTTTTTGAGTTGGCTAAGTTCTATCCTCACTATGATGGAGAGGGTGCCGAGTTTTCTAAGTACATTAAATTTGAGAATGGCTTGCGTCCTGAGATTAAGAAAGCGATTGGTTATCAGAAAATCCGTGTCTTTGCGGATTTGATTGATAGTTGTAGAATCTTCTAGGAAGATAGTAATGCACACTATAAGATTATATATGATAAGAGGAACAAGGGTTAGCAGAGCCGTGGGAAACCTTATGATATTCCAGCTGGTAAGGGGAAACAAAAAGCGTTTCAAGGGCAGGGGACTATTGGGGGAGATGCTCCTGCTAGTATTATTTGTTACAGGTGTGGGAAACCTGGCCACAAAAGTAATGTTTGTCGAAGCGATGTGAAGGCTAAGGAGAATGAGGTGAGATGTTTCCGATGTGGTGAAGTGGGTCATGTGACTCATGATTGCAAGCATAAGGATGTGGTTTATTTTAATTGTGGTGAGGGAGGTCACATTAGTCCTCAATGTAAGAAGCCTAAGAGGACTCAAGGAGCGGGGAAGGTGTTTGCTTTGTCGGGTGCTCCGATGGCAAACGAAGATGGTCTTGTTCGAGGTACTAGTTTCGTTAATAGCATTCCTCTTATTACTATTATTGATACTGGTGCTACTCATTATTTTATTGTTGCTGATTGTGTAAAGAGATTGGGTCTCACTTTGTCATCTCTAGATAGAGATATGGTGGTGGAAGTTCCGGCTAAGGGAACGGTTACTACTTCTTTTGTGTGTGCAAATTGCCCTTTATCAATCTTTGATAGAGACTTTGTGGTGGATCTTATTTGTTTACCGCTTGTTGGGTTGGACGTGGTTCTGGGTATGGATTGGTTGAAAGCTAACTATGTCCATATCAATTGCTATGATAACACTGTGAGGTTTTCTTCCTTAGTGGAAGAAGATCAAACTATGTTGATGTCGACGAAGCAGTTGAATGAGTTCATGAAAGATGAAGCATTGGTTTTCTTGTTGATGGCGACTTTTTCTGTGGAGAGTCAATCTGTGATTGCAAACTTTCCGGTGGTGTGCGATTTTCCCGAAGTATCCCCTGATGAGATTCCTAGTGCACCTCCAGAAAGAGAAGTTGAATTTTTTGTGGATCTTGTCCCTGGTACCAGACCTATCTCTATGGCACCATACAGGATGTCCGCATCTGAGTTAGCAGAATTGAAGAGCCAATTAGAAGATTTGCTCGAGAAGAAGTTTGTTAGACCAAGTGTGTCACCGTGGGGAGCTCCTGTGTTATTGGTGAAGAAGAAAGACGGTAGCATGAGACTTTGTATTGATTATCGTCAGTTGAATAAAGTAACTATCAAGAATAGGTATCCACTTCCTAGAATTGATGATTTGATGGACCGATTGGTTGACGCTCGCATGTTTAGAAAGATTGATTTGAGGTTGGGTTACCATCAAATAAGGGTGAAAGAAGAAGATGTTCAGAAAACTGCTTTCAGGACGAGGTATGGACATTACGAGTATTCGGTGATGCCTTTCGGTGTCACTAATGCACTGGGAGTATTCATGGAGTACATGAACCGTATTTTCCATCCTTACTTGGATCGTTTCGTGGTTGTTTTCATTGATGATATTCTGGTTTATTCTAAATCGGAAGAAGAGCACGCAGAACATTTGTGCATTGTGTTAGAAGTTCTGAAGGAGAAGAAGCTTTATGCTAAGTTGTCAAAGTGTGAGTTCTGGTTAGGTGAAGTGAGCTTTTTGGGGCATGTCATTTCTGGTGATGGCATTGCGGTTGATCCTTCTAAAGTTGATGTTGTGTTAAGATGGGAAACTCCTAAGTCTGTTACTGAGATTAAAAGTTTCGTAGGTTTGGCTGGTTACTACAGGAGGTTCATTGAAGGTTTTTTTAAGTTGGCACTTCCTTTGACAAAGTTAACTTGAAAGGTAGCTGCTTTTGTGTGGGATGTCAAGTGTGAAAAAAGTTTTGTTGAATTGAAGAAAAGGTTAACAATGGCGCCGATTTTGATTCTACCTAATCCTGAAGAACCGTTTGTTGTTTATTGTGATGCTTCTAAGATGGGTTTAGGTGGTGTGCTTATGCAAAATGGCAAGGTGGTTTCTTATGCTTCTAGGAAATTGAAGATTCATGAGAAGAACTATCCTACTCACGATTTGGAACTTGCGGCGGTTGTTTTTATGCTTAAGATTTGGAGGCATTATCTTTATGGTTCTAGATTTGAAGTATTTAGTGACCATAAAAGCTTGAAATATTTGTTTGATCAAAAAGAGCTTAATATGAGGCAAAGGCGGTGGCTTGAATTATTAAAAGATTATGATTTCGGATTGAATTACCATCCGGAAAAGCGAATGTGGTGGCCGATTCTTTAAGTCGAAAGACATTGCATATGTCACTTTTGATGGTGAAAGAGTTGGAAATGATTGAACAATTTAGAGATATGAGTCTTGTGATAGAAGTGACGCCGAAGAGTGTTATCTTGGGAATGTTGAAGATCAATAATGATTTCCTTGATAGCATTAGGGAAGCTCAGAAGCTTGATGTGAACCTTGTTGATTTGTTGGTTGGTATAGGACAAACTGAAAGTGGAGATTTCAAGTTGGATGCTCGGGGTGTTTTGAGGTTCTGAGATAGGATTTGTATTCCCGATGATGTTAATTTAAAGAGAATGATCTTGGAAGAAAGTCATAGAAGTAATTTGAGTATTCATCCCGGAGCGACCAATATGTATCAAGATTTAAGGAAACTATTTTGGTGGTCGGGTATGAAAAGAGAGGTGGCCCAGTTTGTTTATGCTTGTTTGACTTGTCAGAAGTCTAAAGTGGAGCATCAGAAACCTGCAGGGTTGATGCAACCGTTAGAGATTCCGGAATGGAAATGGGATAACATTTTTATGGATTTTGTAACGGGGTTACCGAATACACCAAGAGGACACGATGTGATTTGGGTGATTGTTGATAGGATTACAAAGTCGACTCACTTTATTCCTATTAACATCACTTATCCCGTATCGAAGTTGGCAGAGATTTATACGCTTGTGATTGTTAGATTACATGGTATTCCTTTGTGTATTATTTTGGATAGAGATCCGAGGTTCACTTCTGAATTTTGGAAAAGCTTGCAAGAGGCTTTGGGTTCTAAGTTGAGGTTGAGTTCGGCTTATCATCCTCAAACTGATGGTCAGACGGAAAGGACGGTTCAATCGTTGGAAGACTTGTTACGAGCATGTATTCTTGAACATGGTGGTTCATGGGATACATATCTTCCTTTGATTGAGTTTACTTATCACAACAGTTTTCATGCTAGTATTGGAATGGCACCGTTTGAGGCTTTGTATGGTCGGAGGTGTAGAACTCCTTTGTGTTGGCACGAGTCGGGTGAAAGTGTGGTGCTTGGACCCGAATTGGTTAGAGAGACTACTGAGGCGATGAAGATGATTAGAGAAAAGACGAGAATTTCTCAAAGTCGACAAAAAAGTTATCATGATAAAAGGCGAAAAGACTTGGAATTTCAAGATGGTGATCATGTATTTTTGAGAGTTACTCCTACAACCGACATTGGGCGAGCATTGAAGTCGAAGAAGCTAACTCCTCGCTTTATTGGTCCTTACCAAATTACTAGTAAAATGGGAAAAATGGCTTATAGAGTGGCGTTACCGCTAAATCTTTCGAATTTGCACGATGTATTCTATGTGTCACAACTTCGGAAGTATGTTCCGGATTCTTCACATGTGATTGAGATGGATGATATTCAAGTTCGAGATAACCTTACGGTGGAAATGATGCCTTTGAGGATTGGGGATCGTGAGATAAAGTCTCTTCGTGGCAAAGAGATTTCTTTGGTCAAAGTTGTTTGGATAGGACCAGCTGGTGAAAGCGCGACGTGGGAGTTAGAAAGTAAGATGCGGGATTCCTATCCCGAGCTTTTCGAGTCAGGTAATTTCGAGGACGAAACCTTTTAAGTGGGGGAGAGTTGTAACGCCCCGTTTTATTTAATATTATATTATATTAATATATTCGAGTTACTGTTTGACGTTTATTTTTGCGACGAGAATATTTATATTAACCGGCATATCTGTCAATATATTCGGCGATGTTTTATTCGGACCGGTAATTATTTTTATTCGCTCCGGTATTTTTTTTGAGGGACCGATAATTATTTATTTGGTCCGGTATTTGTTTTGAAGGACCGGTAATTATTTTTTTCGGTCCGGGTTTTATTCCGTTCAGTTTGATAAAATATTATTCGGACCGATATTTTATTATTCGGAGTTATTTTAAATATTTGGGTTAACAATATTATTTGATATTGTTTAGTATTATTGAGTAATATATTTTACAAGAAGGGCTAGTTGGTAAATTGACTTGTGTCTTGCTACTAAACAAACCAAATCCACCATTTTCTTGTTTTATGACATAACACACTAAAACACACATAGAGATAAGAAGAGAGTCTTGGAGAAGAGAAGAGGAACAAGAGAAAAAACTTGGATTTTGGGTTGGTTGAGTCATCAAGAATCATTTCAAGTATTTAAGGTAAGGGGTTTGATTTTCCAATGCTTATAGTTAGGTTTGATTTGGTATATTTTGGATTTGGGAAAAAAATTGATTATTAGGGTTTATGAGTTGTGTTGAGTGATTTTGATAGAGGTTAGAGAAATTAATTTAGGTGTTATTGTTGTTGTTGAATTGTGGTTAAAATAGTTAAGAATAATTAAATTATAAAAAAAAACTAAATTAATATTAAGTTAGAAACTAGAACTGTCAGTATGTGGAAATATGAAAACTTATGCAGTATTGAAACAAGAACACAGTATGCAGTTTTTCTTTTTAAAGTTGGAAAATGGATAGCTATGAAAATAAAAACAAAAATGCAGGCACTTGGTGTGAGGGGGGGACATTCATTTTCCCCAAGGGACGTACGTCCCATTTCACTAAGAGGGAGTTGCGGAATTTTGGTTTTATTTTCCTTGTTTCTCTATAACTACTTTGGTCATTTGTTTTAAGAAAAATTAGTTTCTGTTTGTTTTTCATTTCGTAATTTCTTATATTAAATTCTTATATTAATTAAATACAAATATAACATAAGTTAGCCTATTAAATTTGGAACCCGATTATGTTCTGATTTCCCGATTTCGACAATTTCGACGACGGGGCAAGTTCCTCTGAATTTAACGAAAATTGACGTGCTAGCTAATTTCGACGTGTAGAATGTCGTGGTGAGGTTAATTTTTTGAAATTTCGAGCTTTTACGAAACGACCCGAAATAGGCCAAATTACGGTTAAATTGAATCAGATAGCGTTTTAGTCGATTTAAGACACGTATGGACTATCCGATTTCGATGTTGACGTTTATGATTAATGCAGGTTATTAAGAATGGCTTTCGCGGCGATTATGGGTGTTTTGACTATTTTTCCGTTTTTGGAATTTGGTGAATTAATTGATAATGATGTGGTTTGAATAAACATAATGTTTTTGACGGTGTATTTATTAATGAATACTTGTTGTTATGCGATGCGATGATATGTTTATTTTATGTGAATAAATATGGTGACATGGACTTGATGTCAATTTTGATGAGCGATGATGATGTGTTGTTGTGTTGTCTTTATTATTGAGTCACATACATTACATTGGCGACGAGGGCTTTATGCCTAGCGACGATGGGCTTTATGCCAAGTGTTCCTAATTATGGACAAAGCGACGGGTACCACGTGCATAACATAATCGTGTCTCATGGAGTCGGTTATGTTTATGTTTGAGTTGTTTGGTATTGGGTTTTAATTGATGAATGATGTTGAATTGCGATGTTACATGATATGTTGTGTCGACGCGAGTATAATGATTATGTGACGATGTTAAAGTGTTAATTTATACACTAAATGCTAATTTAAAGTATGTAAGCTTTTAATACATGTTGACATACTCTATTTAACTTATATCATCTATAATTCCAGAACTATCAATATATTCTATCATGCTTTTAATTATATATTTTGAAGTATCTCACCCTTTACTTGTTTCGCCGTTGCCTTTATATTGGTAACGTGCAGGTGATCCCCGAGGATGATGAGGATTAGCTCGAGTCTCTTTATTTTGTGTCGCTCTGCTCTGGTCGTAGTAACACTCGGGATTTGGGCGACGTTACTATTTTGATAGGATAGTTTATGTATACTATCTTATGATGTTGTAGTTTTATGTAATGATGATAACATGATGTTATGTATATTTTGTGAATACATCCGCTGTGCTGCGAATAGTCATATGTCTATATGATGAATTATGTATGAATTGGTATATCTGACTTTTGATGTTTATGATGTGCATTATAATGCGAATTGATGAAAATGCGAATATGTGATGCCTCAATTTTGTTTGATGAAATTTTGAAACTCTGATTTTATTATTAATTACGAGGGGTAGAATTGGGGTGTTACATAACCGGTTACCTCATTGAAGTAACCGGTTACCTCAACTTTTCCAAAACTGATTTTCAATACTTTTGGCAAATCTTCAGTAATGTAACTGGTTACTTCAACATTTTTTTTAATTTTTTTTAACGTTACAACAATGTAACCGGTTACACCATTGAAGTAACTGGTTACATCACTGAACTAGTGCCAAAATACCTTGAAAAATTACATGCACGGATTTGGTCTTGCACCTTTTTACCATGGCATCTTTTCATGATTGTATACACTTTCAAAAAGGCATTAAGGTGCTATATAAACCATATATTTTCAGAATTCAAATTCACCTCTATCATTACAATTTTCAAATCATTTATTCTCTCATTTTCAACCAAAAGTGTTCTTGCTTGATATTATAATTTTCATTGAAAATTTTCTGCATTCTTTATCAAAGACATTCAGAAAAATTTCAACATCATATACATTCCATTGAGCACTTCTATACTATTGAGAATTGTCATATTGATAGAGAAGATCAATCAAGTGATTGATATATTCTTCATCTCCATTCAAACTCTTGTAAAAATCTTATATTCTTGTTGTATTCTTCCTGTCCAGGATTATTGGAAGCAAGGTGTGCATTGAAGAAGATTGTTCTTCTTGCACTTAGTGTTTTAGACCTTAAAGGTTTTAAGAGCCTTTGGTCTCCCTATAGGTTAGATAGTAGGCATCACCATTGGTGTGAATAGGTTGTACAATCATTCTAACTATAGTGAAATATCTCGCATGTTGTAAGGGGACTAGAGTACTCTCGATCTGTGATGAGAACCATGATATATCCTTGTGTTCTTTACTTTTCCATATTTACTGCTTTCATAAATATCTTAACCAGAAAAGAAAGAATCACTCATATACTTTCGTACACCAAATTAGAAAATATTGTGTCAAGTATTCATAAAAACCGATAAAAAGTTTAAAACACCTAATTCACCCCCTCTTAGGCGCATTTGATATTTATAATTGGCATCATAGCAAGTTAAAGGTAACTTGTTCCTAAAGATCCAGAATGGCTTCCGCAAATTAAAACCTGGTTTTCAAAGATGGTGGTAGTAACAACAAGCCTCCATTGTTTTGTGGTGAATACTTTGACTTTTGGAAAATTTGCATGAAGGCTCATCTTGAAGCGCAAGGAGAAGAAATATGGGATGTTGTTGAGAATAGTCCATTTATTCCGGTATGTGTTTTCAATGGTGTTGGTTTATCAAAGCCTAAAGGATCATGGGATGATGATGATAAGAAAAAAGTTCTCTATGACAATGTCATACCCCAAAATTTTCCCTCCTATTCCTCAAGACATTTATCATATCCATACTCAAGGATTTCTCAAGGGTTGATCAGACAAACCCTCTCCTAAGCAATCAACCCAAGCTAGGGTTTGGCTATCGTCAAGCTAGGGTGAGCCTCCAACATCTCTAGTGGTCTTCATGCCTCATCATATGCTTCAAAGAATCTCCATGTCAAGTTTCAAGCCTTACAAGTCAAGTTTCCTTAGACAATTGCTCAGATGGTTGAATATTAGTTGTATTGGACAAAAGTCAACTGTGGTCAACATACAGTCAAACTTCATGATTTTTGGTCAACATCCATATTTTGAAGTAACATTAATCATTTGATCAAGGGTTGATCATGATTCATCAAGAAAACTCAAGATTTGGTCAAAAATCAAACTTTCCAAATTAGGGTTTTTGAGGGAAAAGTCAACTGAACTTTGACCAGGCATAACTTTCTCACACTTTGTCAGAAATTTTTCCACCACCTCTCATTTTGAAGATAATTCAATTCTCTACAACTTCATGTCTCACAAGCTAGGTCAGAAAATGCTTCATTTGGAAGATATGGATCAAAACATTACAGCTCCTTTTCAAAGTCAACAAAAAGTCAACTTTTTGTAAAGAAGTGTTATTTAGCATGGAAACTCCAATTGAGATGAGACCAAATAGGTTGTTTATAGGACATCTAGAAATTTCTAAAAAGTCCAAGAACACCCAAAATGTTAAAAATTGAGCAAGATACACCTTGCACAAGTTGGGCATTTTTGAAGAGGTGCACAAAGAGAAATACTTGTCAAAATCCAAAATTTTGCAAATGGGCCTAACTTTTCTTGGTTCAAACTTGTTCCTCAGCTAATTTGGAACCTCGAAGCCCAAGACCACGAATTTTATCTTTTATTTTCTATTTTATTTGGATTTTAATCATTTAAAAGCCAATTAAATTAAAATAAAAGGTAGAAAATCAAAATTAAATGCAAATTGGATTTTTCTCTCATTCTTGAGGTCCAAGAAAACCTCCCAAGCTGGCAAATTCGAAATTGGCATTGATTGGCAAGAGAATTGATTGAAATTTGATCAAAAAGGCAATATTTGGTTTTATACCAAATCAAATATTTTCTCATTGATTGATACATTATTTTCTCTTGATTCTTGACCTAAATCCATCTACTATATATACATGAAGCATTCACATGGACAAAGGACGAATTTTCAGCCTCAAGAGCCCTAAATCTTTTTCAAGAAAACTTGTGAAAAAAGCAATTTCGATTTCTATTTTGCAGGCCAATTCAAGGAGTTTTGAGGATTGAATAAGCATCCTCAAGGTCCCAGGAAGCTATTCCAATCATCCCCACGCGTTGAAACACCCAGAATCGGTCCAACCAAGTCACGGTTTGTGCCAACATAACTTGAAATCGAATTCATACATATACTCATGTTTAATGTGTTTTGATTACATATTCGTGTTTCTAATGATGTTTCTAAGCTTTCTGCATAGTTTGATTTAAGTTTCAGTGCAAGAATCACAATATGCCATGGCTAGGGTTTTCTGCTTCGTTTTAGGGCTTCCTAAAATATGTAAAATTGGACAAAACCAGTACCACCATCGTGTTTGGAATGATGTTTGCAATCGATCCATGTAGTCATAACAAATTTATATTGCTTGTATGAGATTTTTAAATTATGCAGGGGCCTTAGCGTTGAACCAGACCGACGCTATCTGTTTGAAAATTCAAACGAAGAAGATGAAGATCTTCGCGCGGTTTCTGGTTCTCAGAATTCAAATTCGCTTAAAACGTTTTTGTTTCGTTAAGCTAACACCATATGCAGGATGGCCTAGTGGTAACAGCGCACGCGTGTGGAAGGAAAGGCATGAGTTCGATCCCTGTCAGTGACAATTATTTTTTACAACTTACAAAACTAACACTTTTCCTTATTTTCTTTTTAATATTTTTCTCTTAATTTAATTTACCTTCAAACAATTTTTCTCATGCATTTAAAAATCACCAAAAATATTTTCCTTTTGCATTTTAATCAGAAAAATACTTATTTAATTTTTAACATTAAAATTAATATTTTTGCATGCATATTTTAATTAATTGTTAATTAACCATTAAATTGACTTTTAATTGCTTTTTATTATAAAAAACGATCCAGAAAATTCCCAAAAAATTTCTATATCATTTAATCAGTATCACTAACCTAAAATCTTTTTCCTCATTCAAAAATCTTATTTTTACTAATATTTTTCCTCTTATGCGAGTTTCTTGTATTTTCCGATTATTATGTATCTGCTCACAGGTTGTAATAGTTAGGATTTATTTTCTCGCATTCTTTTCAAATATTATGTAACTGCTCATGGGATGTAATAGTTTAACTAGGACTTTTACTTTCTGCACTCCTATTATGTAATTGCCCCAAAGCCATGTAATAGCGTAGGACATTTACTTTCCGCACTTTACTTTTCGCAATCTACTTTCCGCACCCTATAAACTGCTAGTAATTAGGCGTGTATGGCAAGATAAAAACGAACGTAGATCACTTCTAAATTCAACATAACATATCTGAATTCAACACACTCTTTTCACACATGCACCCCTTAGGGTAATTCTCTCTCGTTGCCTTGCGAATACAAATGGTCAAGTCCCTCGAACGTAGAGGTATCCTAGCACCGTTGCCTACGAAACATATCATTATAGTCCCTTCGATACAAAGATCATAGACCCACGATGTCGCTTACGACTACATGATCTCGTCCCTCGATTGTTGCCTACGAAAAGTGATGATCGTCCCTTCGAATGTGCTAGGATACTCCTACAAGTTGCCTTCTATGACCATCCGATGTCCCTTCGAATGTCCCTTTTACATCCAACGAATAGGGTTACCTACCAACTAATGGTATGGATAACACTATTCTAAAGGAACGTAAAACAACACGAAAACGACCATTCTGAGTAGGTAAGAAGACTTTTAGTTGCTTGCTCTATCAAAATACTTTTCACACTTTACACTTTTGTCAAAGTTCAAACACTTTTCAAAAACAACACATTTCTGAACACTTTGTATACATTCCTACATGAATCATTACAAAGTCAAAGAGAAATGCATTTTTAAAACATTTTTGTCAAACACACACAGAAAGCAATTTTTAAAGATGAGCTAAGAGCAACTAAGAGCCCGTAGATAACTACGGATGAAAAGGGGTGCTAATACCTTCTCTTTTCATAACCTTCTCCCTTACTCATTGTAATACGGTGAACTGACTTTGTAGGTATTTGTATCGCAAATATGCGGATAGCAAGAGTCGCCACCGACTTTTCTTTTATCCAATTAAGGGAAGGTAAAAAGTACAGGAAAAGACCTTCGTTAGATTCTGAGTAAGGGAGAAGGTTATGAAAAGGGAAGGTATTAGCACCCCTTTCCATCCGTAGTTATCTACGGGCTCTTAGTTGCTCTTAGATCACTTTAAACATGTGCTTTCTGTGTGTTTGACAAAATGTTTTGAAAAGGCATTTCGCTTTGACTTTGTAATGATTCATGTAGGAATGTATACAAAGTGTTCGGAAATGTTTCGCTTTGAAAGAGTTTGAACTTTGACAAAAGTGTGAGGTGTGAAAAGTATTTTGATAGAGCAAGCAACTAAAAGTCTTATTACCTACCGAATTGGTCGCGTGTTATTTTATGTTCCTTTAGAATAGCGCTATCCGTACCATTAGTTGGTAGGTAACTCTATTCGCTGGATGTAAGCGGACATTTGAAGGGACATCGATGGTCATAGAAGGCAACTTCAGGAAGTATCCTAGCACATTCAAGGACTATCATCATTTTTCGAGGCGACAATCGAGGGTCAAGATCATGTATTCGGAGGCGACATCGTGGGTCTTATGATCTTTGTATCGAAGGGACTATGATGATTTGTTTGGAAGGCAACGGTGCTAGAATACCTCTACGTTCGAGGCACATGACCATCTTTGAATTCGTAAGGCAACGAGAGAGAATTACCCTAAGGGGTGCATGTGTGAAAGAGTGTGTCAAATTCAGATATATTATCTTTGAAGTTAGAGTGGGCTATGTTCAATTTTATCTTGCCATACACGCCTAATTACTAGCAATTTATAGGGTGCGGAAATTAAAATGCGGAAATGTAAAGTGCGGAAAGGTAAATCCTACACTATTACATGGCTTTGGGGCAGATACATAATTTAAACTTGCGGAAAATAAAAGCCCTAATTAACTATTACATCCCATGAACAGTTAATTTATTGGAAACAAAAGAAACGATAAGAAAAATCGTCCGAAACGGGATAACCTGTGAAAAGATGAGAAAATCGGAAAATACGATGAAATCGAATAAGAGGAAAATATTAGTAAAAATGCAATTTTTTGAATGAGAAAAATATGACATGCTGGAAATAACATAAATATGCTAAAATAAATTTTTGGGATTTTTTGGATGCAATTTAATAATTAAAAACTAATTAAAATTGATTTAAATGCTAAATTATGAATAAAAATAAATATGCATGCAAAACAATATTTTTTAATTTTATAAATTAAATAAACATTTTATGAAATTAAATGCAAAAGGAAAAAATATTTTGATGATTTTTAATGCATGAATAAAAATTATGAAAAGAATTAAAATAGATGCAAAATATTAAATAAATAGAAAAATATGAAAATATAAGAAAAGTGTGAAGTTTGTAAAAGAAAAACCCATATCTGGTCCTGGGGAGGCTCGAACTCGTGGCTTTGGGAGAGCATCTATCAATAGGAAACGTCTTAACCACTAGGCCACTTGGCATTTGGTGTTGGAAAAGTTGAAAACAAACGAATATGAATGTTGACGCGTCCTGGATATTTGAAAATTTAACACAGTCAGCGCGCGGGCCCCAGTTTGAATACATGGACGAATTAAAACGCGCAGAGTTGCCACGCACGCCTTCACCGGAGTCTTCCGGTCAACGACGCCGGAGCCCTAGCTCCGGTCGTCTTCCCCGATGGCCTTCAACCTGAAAAACCTGCAAAACGCATCATTTAAAGCGAAACAAAAGCCCAGATCGACTAATTCGACCCTTGCGAGTACGATGGTGGTGTTGGTTTCGATCGAAGGTGCCTGTAACGACCGATTCGATTCAAACCGTTCTTTGAACCCTAACAATGGCAATAGGCATTCTGGACGTTCAAGCTTGCATGTAATGGTTCTAATGTCACCTAACAATCATCCCGAGTTCAAATAAACACACCAAAAACATTAACAATGCATGAAATATCGAAATCGAAATTGAAATAAATTGCAAACCGGTGAGAGCTAGATGGCTCGATTCTGAATGGTTGGGCTTCGAATGAAGGCTGCTTTTGACTGCTGGGAACCTCTAGAGCAAGATTGGATGGATGGTTTTGGCTGAGAAGGGCTGTAACTAAAAATTCGATTTTCCAAGATCCTTGAAAAATTTTGGCAAAGTGAGGGCTGTGTATAGGGCTAGGGTTTCGTTCTTTGTGTTGTGCATAATGCTTGGTATTTATAGAGTAAATTAGGATGGCAAAGAGAGTGAAAAAAGATTGAGTAATGAATGTGCAATATTTTCTCTTTAAAACAAATCAAATTTTCTTGAAAATTTGATTTTCCTTCCATGTGCAAGCAAATCACGAAATTGGCAAGTGTTTTGGGCTTCCTTGGACCTCAAGTAAGATAAAAATCCAACCCATTTGAAAAAATACTTTATTTTCATATTTTATATAATTTAATTTTGAATTAAATGGTTTAAAAGCCAAAATTAAATCAATAAAATAGAAAATTGCCATGGCCAAGCATTTATGAGTCACAAATAATGTCATGAACAAGTTTGGATCAAAAGATTATAGGCCCATTTGGAAAATTTTGCATTTTGACCAAAATGTCCTTTTGTGCAATTGTCCAAAATTGCCCAACTTCTGAATAGTGTATCTTGCTCAAATTTCCATGTTTTTGAGTGTTCTTGGACTTTTTGGAAATCTCTAAGAGCCCTCTAACCAACCCTTTTGGTCTCATCTCAATTGGAGTTTCCATGCTCAATATATCTTCAAAATAAAATGTTGACTTTTTGTTGACTTTGAAAAGGACCTGTAATGTTTTGATCCATACCTTCCAAATGAAGCATTTTTTGAACATTCTTGTGAGACATGAAGTTGTAGAGAATTGAATTTCCTTCAAAACAAGAGGTGGTGGAAAAATTTCTGAGAAAGTATGATCAGTCAAAGTTCAGTTGAGTTTTCACCTATAAACCCTAATTTAGAAAGTTTGACTTTTGAGCAAATCTTGGGTTTTCTTGATGAATCATGATCAACCCTTGATCAAATGATGAATGTAACTTCAAAATGAGGATGTTGACCAAAAATCATGAAGTTTGACTGTATGTTGACCACAGTTGACTTTTTGTCCAATACAACTGATTTTCAACCATCTGAGCAATTGTCTGAGGAAACTTGACTTGTAAGGCTTGAAACTTGACATGGAGAATCTTTGAAGCATATGAGGAGGTATGATGACCATTGGAGATGTTGGAAGTCCATATTTATCTGAGGAATACCAAACCCTAGTTTGGGTTGATTGTCTAGGAGAGAGTTTGTATGATCAACTCTTGAGGAATCCTTGAGTATGAATGTATGATATACCTTGAGAAGATGGAGGGAAAATTTTGGGGTATGACACTCATAATCTAACGAAGGTCTTTTCCTGTTCTTTTCATCTTCTCTTAATTGGATAAAAGAAAAGTCGGCGGCGACTCTTGCTATCCGCAACATTTGCGATAAAAAGCAAAACAACAATCCCAAAGTCAGTTCACCGTATTACAGAACTGGCGACTCTGCCGGGGAGACACTTTAAAGAGAGGATACCTTAGGGATTTTTAGATCATTTTTACTGCTTTCTGTTTGACTTGTATGCTTTACTTTAAGGGTTGCTTGGGTATTATATTTGTGGGGGATCCTACACCCGGATCCAAGTTTCCTTAGGTAAGTAGCAATAGATCGTCGCGACCATTAGGCGTATATCAAAAAGGTCAACATGATGGCTACGTTAGTGTGACACTTTGGATGTCCTGATACTCTTCATTTCCAAGTTGAGGATAGTATTTGGCTTCTGCGTGGTGTCATCAGCACTAACTCAACTTTTAGAACCCTAATTGACCCATCTTGGCCATTAGAAGGTAGTGAGATGGCCGGCTTTGGTATAGACTGAGGTTGGCTGATACTCGATGCTACGCTCATTAAGATCAGACTTTTGGGATATTTTCGGTCGTCCACATGGTAGTCGTATTGAAATAAATGCCTACGAGAAAGATCAATGATATGAGATTCCTAGAACCTAGGGCTATTGTGTGATTTGTTTGTGCTTGCTAAACATGACATCATAACATCATTGCATTGCATATCATCTCTAACTATTTCAAGGACCTAGGGATTTATCTTTGCTCTATTTTGTAGGGATTATGGCTTCTAGAAAGACTATCCGAATCAGCTTCATGGGTGTACCTTCTCAACTCAAAGAAATGGTTTCAGAAGTTCCTGATCATGCTCAGTTCATCAAAAGACATGGTTATCTGCTCGACTTGGTTATCCCCGGTTTTGTAGAAGATATGATGCATGTCTTATTCTAGTTCTTCGATCTGAAACACCATTGCTTTACATTCCTAGATTATCAGTTGGTTCCTACCTTGGAAGAGTTCTCTAAGCTACTTGGGGTACCTATTCTTGATCAAATGCCATTCACCGATATAGAAAAGGTTCCTAGGTATGAAGACATCGCATCAGCACTACATGTAAAGTGCTCAGACATTGAAGCCAATTGGGAAACTAGAAGCGGAGTTAAGGGTTTACTTGCTAAGTTCCTAATAAAGAAAGCTCGGGAATTCCTCAAAGCCATGAGTTTCCATGCATCCGAAGACATCTTGGCCTTGCTAATCTATGGCTTGGTACTGTTTCCTAATCCAGATCAGTTCATAGATGTGAACAACATCAAGATATTCCTTACTCGCAATCCAGTGCCTACTTTACTTAGAGACGTTCTACATTCCCTCCACACTCGTACTATCAAAAGACAAGGAACTCTCATGTGTTGTATACCGTTGCTTTCTAGGTTGTTTATTTCGGACCTCCCTTCATCAGTATTGAAGAACGAACAAAGATTGAAGTGGTCTCAAAGATTAATGTCACTCTCTCATTCAGATATTCGTTAGTGTCTTTTCTCTCAAAAGGACTTCACATTCATTGAGTGTTGTGGAGAATTCCGTAATGTACCACTCCTTGGCATAAGGGGAGGTATCACTCACAACCCTTCTCTAGCTCTACGTCAGTTTGGTCATGTCCCTCGAACGTAGAGGTATCCTAGCACCGTTGCCTTCAAAACAAATCATCATAGTCCCTTCGATACAAAGATCATAAGATCCACGATGTCGCCTCTGAATACATGATCTTGACCCTCGATTGTTGCCTACGAAAAATGATGATAGTCCTTTCGAATGTGCTAGGATACTCCTACAAGTTACTTTCTATGACCATCCGATGTCCCTTCGAATGTCCCGCTTACATCCAACGAATAGGGTTACCTACCAACTAATGGTATGGATAGCACTATTCTAAAGGAAAGTAAAAAATACGAAAACGACCAATTCTGAGTAGGTAATAAGACTTTTAGTTGCTTGCTCGATCAAAATACTTTTCACACCTCACACTTTTGTCAAAGTTCAAACTCTTTTCAAAATGAAACATTTCCAAACACTTTGTATACATTCCTACATGAATCATTACAAAGTCAAAGCGAAATGCCTTTTCAAAACATTTTTTCAAACACACAGAAAGCACTTTTAAAAAGATGATCTAAGAGCAACTAAGAGCCGTAGATAACTACGGATGGAAAGGGTGCTAATACCTTCCTTTTCATAACCTTCTCCTTACTCGTAATCTAACGAAGGTTTTTCTGTACTTTTACCTTCCCTTAATTAGATAAAAGAAAAGTCGTGGCGACTCTTGCTATCCGCATATTTGCGATATAAAACCTACAAAGTCAGCTTCACCAGACATGTAATCGCGACTGGAGACACCCTAGAGAATACCTTATGGATTTCTAGATCACTTACCGCTCGCTTGATTTGCTTGCTTTATCTTTAAGGGTTGCTTGGTATTATATTTGTTGGGGATTGTCATACCCCAAAATTTTCCCTCCATCTTCTCAAGGTATTCCATACATCCATGCTCAAGGATTCTTCAAGGGTATATCAGACAAACCCTCTCCTAGACAATCAACCCAAACTAGGGTTTGGTATTTCTCAGATCAAGATGAGTTTCCAACATCTCCAATGTTCATCATGCCTCCTCATATGCTTCAAAGATTCTCCATGTCAAGTTTCAAGCCTCACAAGTCAAGTTTCCTCAGACAATTGCTCAGATGTTTGAAAATCAGTAGTATTGGACAAAAACTCAACTGTGGTCAACATACAGTCAAACTTCATGATTTTTGGTCAACATCCGCATTTTGAAGTTTCATTCATCATTTGATCAAGGGTTGATCATGATTCATCAAGAGAACTCAAGATTTGCTCAAAAGTCAAACTTTCTAAATTAGGGTTTCTTAGTGAAAAGTCAACCAAACTTTGACTGATCATAACTTCTTCATACTTTCTCAGAAATTTTTCCACCACCTCTTGTTTTGAAGGAAATTCAATTCTCTACAACTTCATGTCTCACAAGAATGTTCAAAAAATGCTTCATTTGGAAGGTATGGATCAAAATATTACAGGTCCTTTTCAAAGTCAACAAAAAGTCAACATTTTGTTTTGAAGATATATTGAGCATGGAAACTCCAATTGAGATGAAACCAAAGAGGTTGGTTAGAGGACTCTTAGAGCTTTCCAAAAAGTCCAAGAACACTCAAAAATGTGGAAAGTTGAGCAAGATACACTATTCAGAAGTTGGGCAATTTTGGACAATTGCACAAAAGGAGATATTGGTCAAAATGCCAAATTTTCCAAATGGGCCTATAATCTTTAGATCCAAACTTGTTCATGACATTATTTGTGACCCATAAATTCTTGGCCATGGAAATTTTCTATTTTATTAATTTATTTTTGAATTTTAAACCATTTAATTCAAAATTAAATTATATAAAATATGAAAATAAGATATTTTGTCAAGAGGAATGGATTTTGATCAAACTTGAGGTCCAAGATAGCCCATAACAATTGCCAAATTCGTGCTAGCCTCTTACATGGAAGGAAAATCAAATTTTTTCCAAAATTTGATTTTATTTGAAAAGAAATAAATGCACATTCAAGATCAAATATTTTTTCACTCTCTTTGCCAGCCCAAATCACTCTATAAATAGCCAGCAAGTTGTATCACAAAGGACACGAAACCCTAGCCCTTACAACAACCAAAACTTTGCCAAAATTTTTCAAGGATTGTGGAAAATCGAATTTTGGTTTTCAGCAAGTTTCAAGGCAAACAATCCATCCAAACGTGTTCTAGAGGTTCCCACAGGAGTCAGAATCAACTCTTACTCGAAGCCAATCCATCCAGAATCGCGTTATCCAACTCTCACCAGTTTGAATTTTTCTCAAAATCGATTTCATAAATTCATGCATTGTTAATGTTTTCTTTGTGTTAATTTGAACTCAGGATGCATATTAGATCATGTTTGAACCTTTACATGCAAGCTTGAACGTCCAGAAACCATATTGCCATTGTTAGGGTTCGAAGAACTATTTGCATCGAACTGATCGCTACAGGCGTCTTCAGAGAAAACCAATACCGCCATTGGACTCAGAAGGGTCGATTTAGGGGGATAGGGTGTTCTTTTTCTGTTTATTCATCGTATTTTGCAGGTTTGAGAAATTGAATGGCCGGAGAAGACGACCGGAGCTAGGGCTCCGGCGTCGCTGACTCGGTTGACCGGCGAGCTGCAAGCGTGGCACGATCGCGCTCTCTGATTCGCTCATTCCATCCACCCGGGGTCCACCAGCTGACTATGTCTTGACTTCATCAGGCAGCGACGCGTGTTGCTCATGATCACGTGTTTCCAGTCCATGAGATCAAATGCAATATGGCGTAATGGTTGCGGCAAGCAGACTTAAGGTTTCACTCCATGGTCATGAGTTCGAGCCAGCCTGGGACCGGTTTTGCATTTTTTTTCAGAAACTCAATTTCTTTTCAATTATTTCCATATTTTCTTTTTATTTAATATTTTGCATTCATTTTAATTAATTTCAATAATTTTTATCATGCATTAAAAAACACCAAAAAATATTTTTCTTTTTGCATTATTTCCAGAAAATGTTTTTTTAATTTATAAAATTAAAAACATTAATTTTGCATGCATATTTAATTTAATTGCTAATTTATCATTTAAATCACTTTTAATTAGTTTTTAATTATTAAATTATCTCCAAAAAATTCCAAAAAATTATTTTAGCATATTAGTGTTATTTCCAGCATGAAATATTTTTCTCGTTTAAAAATTATCATTTTTGCTAACATTTTCCTCTTATTCGATTTCCTCGTATTTTCCGATTTCTCATCTTTTCATAGGTTATCTCGTTTCGGACGATTTCTTTTTACTGTTTTCTTTTTTTTCCAATTATTTCACTGCTTATGGGATGTAATAGCTTAACTAGGGCTTTTATTTTCCGCATTTTTAAATTATGTATCTGCCCCAAAGCCATGTAATAGCATAGGATTTATCTTTCCGCACTTTATATTCCCGCATTTTAATTTCCGCACCCTAGAAACTGCTAGTAATTAGGCGTGTATGGCAAGATAAAATTGGACATAGCTCGCTCATAATCTTCAAGATAAAATATCCGAATTGACACGCTCTTTTCACACACGCCCCCCTTAGGGTAATTCTCTCTCGTTGCCTTTACGAATTCAAATGGTCATGTCCCTCGAACATAGAGGTATCCTAGCACCGTTGCCTTCAAAACAAATCATCATAGTCCCTTCGATACAAAGATCATAGACCCACGATGTCGCCTACGAATACATGATCTTGACCCTCGATTGTCGCCTACGAAAAATAATGATAGTCCATTCGAATGTGCTAGGATACTTCCTACAAGTTACTTTCTATGACCATCCGATGTCCCTTCGAATGTCCCGCTTACATCCAACGAATAGGGTTACCTACCAACTAATGGTATGGATAGCGCTATTCTAAAGGAACGTAAAATAACACAAAACGACCAATTCGAGTAGGTAATAAGACTTTTAGTTGCTTGCTCTATCAAACACTTTTTACACCCCACACTTTTTGTCAAAGTTCAAACTCTTTTCAAAACAAACATTTCCAAACACTTTGTATATATTCCTACATGAATCATTACAAAGTCATAGCGAAATGCCTTCTCAAAATATTTTTGTCAAACACACAGAAAGCACAATTTTAAAGTGATCTAAGAGCAACTAAGAGCCCGTAGATAACTACGGATGGAAAGGGTGCTAATACCTTCCCTTTTCATAACCTTCTCCTTACTCGTAATCTAACGAAGGTCTTTTTCTCGTACTTTTACCTTCCCTTAATTGGATAAAAGAAAAGTCAGTGGCGACTCTTGCTATCCGCACATTTGCGATACAAAAACCTACAAAGTCAGTTCATCGTGTTACAGAACTGGCGACTCTGCCGGGGAGACACCCTAAAGAGAGAATTGCCTTAGGGATTTATAAATCACTTTTATCGCTTTCTGTTTGATTTGTTTGCTTTAATTTTAAGGGCTGCTTGGGTATTATATTTGTGGGGGATCCTACACCCGGATCCGAGTTTCCTTTTAGGTAAGTAGCAATAAATTGTTGCGACCGTTAGACGTATATCGAAACGGTTAACATGATGGCTACGTTAGTGTGACACTTTGGATGTCCTGATACTTTTCATTTCCAAGTTGAGGATAGTATTTGGCTTCTGCGTGGTGTCATCAAGCACTAACTAAACTTTTAGAACCTTAATTGACCCATCTTGGCCATTAGAAGGTAGTGAGATGGCCGACTTTGCGCACTAAGGTTGGTTGATACCGATGCTACGCCATTGAGATCCGACTTTGGGATATTTTTGGTCGACCACTTGGTAGTCGTATTGAAATAAACACCTACGAGAAAGATCAATGATATGAGATTCCTAGAACCGTTACTATTATAGGACAGATGAACCAACTCAAACTTTTGGTGGGTAATCACCTATACCTCATGCAAGCCTTAAACCTAGGCTCATTGTGTGAATTGTTTGTGTGTGCTAAACATGACATCATGACATCATTTGCATTGCATATCATTTCTAACCATTTCAAGGACCTAAGGATTTATCTTTGCTCTGTTTTATAGGGAATTATGGCTTCTAGAAAGACTATCCGAATCAACTTCATGGGTATACCTTCTCAGCTCAAAGAATTGGTTTCATAAATTCCCGACCATGCTCAGTTCATCAAAAGATATGGTTATCTGCTTGATTTGGTTATCTCCGGTTTTGAAGAAGATATGATGCATGTCCTATTCCAGTTCTTCGATCCGAAACACCATTGCTTTACATTCTGCATTATCGCTAGTTCCTACCTTGGAAGAGTTCTCTAAGCTACTTGGGATACCTATTCTTGACCAAATGCCATTCACCGGTTTGGAAAAGGTCCCTAAGTACAAAGACATTGCATCAGCCTTACATCTTAAGCGCTCATACATTGAAGCCAATTAGGAAACTAGAAGTGGAGTTAAGGGTTTACTTGCTAAGTTCCTAATTAAGAAAGCCCGAGAATTCCTCAAAGTTATGAGTTTCCATGCATTTGAAGATATTGTGGCCTTGCTAATCTATGGTTTGGTTCTATTTCCTAACTCGGATCAATTCATAGATGTCAACACCATCAAACTGTTTCTTACTCGTAATCTAGTGCCTACTTTACTTGGAGACATCCTACATTCTTCCACACTGCATTACTAAGAGACAAGGAACTCTCATGTGTTGCATACCGTTAATTTCTGTGTGGTTTATTTCGACCTTCCCCGCCGCTTTGAAGAATGAGCAAAGGTTGAAGTGGTCTCAAAGGCTAATGTCACTCTCTCATTCAGATATCCGTTGGAGTCTTTTCTCTCAAAAGGACTTCACATTCATTGAGCGTTGTGGTGAATTCCCTAATGTACCACTCCTTGGTATAAGGGGAGGTATTACTTACAACCCTTCTAGCTCTACGCCGCTTGGTTTTGCTCAAGAGATGGCCCACATGATATGCTTCTCCAAGATATTGTGTTCGATTACAACCACGATATCCAGAATTACCGACGAAGGTTCATACACGCTTGGGGCATGGTAAAGAAGACTGATACCAAGACTTTGGGGAACCAGAACTCCATTCCTTGGGAACCTTACCTCAAATGGGTGCGAGCTCGAGCTCAAAACCTCATGATGCCATTCACTGCTCTACCAAGAATTATGGAACCTGCTATAGGTGACGACTATACCGCTCTCCATCCCGACATGCCTACCGATTTTGAAGACTTGAAGAGATCCCTGATTCAACTTAAAGAAGAAAGGAATACCTTTGAAGCTCATACGCAAAGAAGAAAGTGCTAGAGTTGACAAAGCTACTTCACGAGGAGCGAACATCAACGCCTACCTCAGATCAAGAGGAAGCGCCATGGGAGACTTAGAGCTTTAGGATTTATATGTTTTCTTTTATTATTTTTGAGCTATCTTTTGTACTTAAAAAGAATAATAAAAAGAGTACTAATAAATGTTTGTTCATGGCTTGCTTAACAAATTTAAATCTCTAAGGTCCTTGAAAACATTGCATTGCATTCGCATAAACATTGCATATCATAGCATAACATTGCATCACAGGTACGTTGAAAATTGGTTTTCTCATTTGCTCGCTATTTATTTTAGCGTAAATGGCTCTCGAACGTCAAAGATCTCCGTGCTCGTAATGCTCGGCCCAATAGATGTTCACTAGTTTGGTCCAAGGCCAAGAAGATCCGAAGAAGCTCATCAATAGAAAGAAGAAGGTTGTTGGTCTTCTCAACATGGGCAGACGCTACAAAGGTGTTCCTAAGAGGGTCACTTGATAGAGCTCTCAAGGAAGTGTCAAGAACGAGGGAGTGTCGAGGGTAATGAAGATGACCAAGTGAGCCTAAGTAGAGGGAGAAGATCGCCCGACCATAGCTAGTACTGATGAAGATGACAAGTACAAACAACTTGAAGACCGTCTCAATGTGTGGAAAACTCAAGATGTCCGAGCTGAATTTTGATGATCCGAGTTTGTTCCCGTGTGGTGATTCCTCCTAAGTTCAAAGTTCCAACTTTGCCAAGTATGATGGCATGTCTTGTCCTAAGTCGCATTTGAAGTCCTATGTTCAAGATCAACCCCACATCGATGATGAAAGTCAGGATGCACTATTTTCAAGAGAGTTTGTCCGCAACTCAATTGGAATGGTATTATCACTAGAGAATCAACGATCCGCATTCGGAGTAACTTAGCGATGCTTTCTACAAGCAATATGAGTACAATGTGAATTGGCACCCACTGTATGCAACCCGCAGCATGTCTATGGGTCGTGATGAGAAGTTCAAGGAGTATGCTCAAAATGGAGAGATCTAGTGCAAAGTTCAACCACCCTTGTCCAATAGGGAATTGGTTGATATGTTTATGGAACGCCGACAGTCTGCTCTTCAATCATCCGATTGAAACTCTTCAACGGATTCACCGAGTTGATATTGACAGAGATTGAAGTCGGTATCAAAAGTGGAAAGATTCAGATAGAGTCATCTTCAAATGTCAAGAGATCTTTGGTGGCAAGAAAGAAGCCAATGCCGTATGGTCGAAAATCCGAGCGAGGATCGACCGTGCTCAATCTGGGGCCAGGATTCCAATCCTACATCAAGACAACCTCAGAGACAACGCGTAGCTTAACGCTACCAAGATAGTTTACGAAGATCAACACGCCTTTGTCGCAAGCCTTGCAACACATGTTGAAAGCAGAGCTGATCACCTTGAGGGATCCTCCTCAAAACATCAACACTTCTCTCCGAGATACAATCCTAATGCTAAGTGTTCTTACCATTCTAATAGCCCGTGACATAGTAATCGATGATTGTTGGGCTCAAGAACAAGATTCGTGATATGATCAAGCTAAGATTGAGTTTGATCCTCCGCTGAGACTCGAATGTGATCAACGCGCCCATGCCTAACCATGACAAGAGTTCCAATGTTGTTGGCGATGATACTTATGTTTTCAACATAGATGACTTGACCATTCCTCTAATGATCGTTAAGAAGAATTTGCTATGTTTGTCAACCTGTGATGCCCGGAGAATTGTCGGTGCCCATCCGCACTGATGGTCAGGCTTGGTCGAGGAGACGTTCGGTATGATGGATAACCGTGAGATACTATTCCTAAAACCACTGCGTAAGCGTGTGAAGATATGTCTAAATCAAGATCAAGATGTGAACGAAACCGCACCATCCTGTGGGATACCTTGGGGCCAAGTGGAAAGTACGATTACATGGTGAAGTACACCGCCCCAGAGCTACAAGATTCCTATTGAAGATGTTAAGGTGACCGGGGGGTGGCGATTTCCCGTAAGACTATACCGATGTTAACACCATAAGGATTTCCTCACGATCCTCGTGCCTAGAGTGGCACCTCTCATCATTACTTCTCCAAGACCGCCCATATTCCTCGACAAGGCTATCCTTGGAATTATGGAGTCGATGTTTACTATCATGGTGTCAAGCAAGACCCTCGACCATTGAAGATCTTACAATTGAAGCTACCATTCCGACATTGACAACATCACCGGATCAAGTAAGGTGACCGAACCGAAGAGTGGTCTCCGTAAATCTCTCCTCCAAAAGACATCATGACTCCAACCGCATTCCATTATTCAACCCATTCCCAAGCCGTAGGGAAAGAAAGGACTCATCCCGTCACCGTATACCAAAGGAAGTTGTCAAGACACCTCCAAACAAGAAATGGAGGAAATTCAAGATTATCAAGAAGAGTGACTACAATGTTGTGGAAATGGGACAAACTCCCCAAGATCTCTATGCTTGCTCGCTTGTGTTGAGGCTCATGCTAACGCTTGGTAAAGTTTCAAGAATGCTCACGTACCACAAGACACTACGATCAGTTTGAAGTTTGTATTGCTAGCCTGCCAACAACGGCCTAGGCTTCTTTGATGTCGATTTGACTCGCTAAAGAAACACAACAAAGCTTTGCACATCTCTGAATGCAAGGGCATCACCTGTCTCATGTTTTGGTGGATACCGGTTCTACTCTGAATATCCTTCCGAAGACTGCTTTTGATCGGCTTGATGTCGAAGGGTTGGTTCTAAAACCCAGTGATATAATTGTGAGAGCTTTTGATGGTTCTAAAAGAACAGTACTTGGAGAGCTCATTCTGCCTGTCAAAGTCGGTTCCCAGACCTTTGATTCCACTTTCTTTGTCATGGAGATCCGTCCAGCTTACTCTTGCCTACTTGGACACCCTTGGATACATGGGGCAGGCGCTGTTACCTCTACCTTGCATCAAAAGTTGAAATACCCAGTGAAGGGGAAGGTTGTTATAGTGTGTGGTGAAAAAGAATATATGGTCATTCATCTACAATCATTCCGATACCTCGAGGTGGAGGGTGAATTCTTCAAGACTCCCTGTCAAGCGTTTGAAACAATCCCTAGAGTCATGCCTGTTGACTCTCCTGTCACTCCTGAAGTTACGCAAGTTCCGCCTAGGATGGCCTCGCTGAAAGATGCTCAAGCTGCAGTTGAAGAAGGAGGTAGTACCATTTGGGGTCGCTTCCGATCTTCCTTTCAAATCTAACAAGACCGGTTTAGGCTTCACCATCAAAGGTCAAGATGATACGCGAACGTGCCGCCAACTTCCTTCCGCATCGCCGTAGTGGAATCCATGCTATAGAAGACGACGACTACGACTTCGACATCGCAAGTGGATCTTCCCGACTCCGCATAATGGGCTCAAGAAATGGAAGATCAAGACGCTATACCAATCTCCTTTAGACAGAGTAATTGCCTTGTTTTGTTTTGCTTTCCGTATTTTTTATGTTTTGAACAATAAACTTTGAAAGCCTAGTGCCTTGCCCGAGGCATCATGGCTCGCTTGTGAGGGTTATTATCGTCATTTGCATATTTTCATTCAATAAAATCGTTGGACTTTTGTTATTTGTTGTTTGCTTTCTTTTACTTTATCACCCTTCAAAAAGCTATGTGTTTTTACACACACCCACGTGATACATCGCAGAGTCACTCCGAATCTCGATACTATGCTATTGCTAAATATGACTTCGATAGTACGATCCAAGTCAAGACGAAAGTGAGGAAGATTGTGAAGTGCCGTGGAGAACTTGTCGATCACACAAGAAGAAGATCGAGTTATACACCACACAAAGAGCAAGTCGAGGTTGTGAATTTGCATCGACGAAGATGTAAAAGAGATCAAGATAGGAGCGGGTCTTGAGAACAGTGTCAAAGAAAGATTGGTTCAGATGCTACGAGACTATATTGAGGTTTTTTTGGTCGTATGAGGACATGCCGTTTAGACATTGATATTGTGGTACACCGACACCGACAAAGGTTTTCTCCCAAAGAAATAGAAGGTTCGTACGCGTCCCGAGATGTCGAGAAAATCAAAGCCGGTTATGAAGCGCTCAACGCCGATTTCTTAGTCATATTACTATCCACAATGGGTTGCGAATGGTTCCTGTGCTAAGAAGGATGGTAAAGTACGAATGTGTGTGGATTACGTAGATCCGAACAAAGCGAGTCCGAAAGACAATTTCCACTTCCCCATATTGATGTTCGTTGACAACATCCAAGATAAGGTTTTCCTTCATGGATGGTTTCTCCGACACAATCGATCAAAATGGCTCAAGACATGGAGAAGACTACTTTTGTTACACAAGGCACTTTCTCGCACAAGGTTATGCCGCTCGGTCAAGAACGCGGCGCCACTTATCAGCGAGCTATGGTAACATTATTTCATGACATGATT
The DNA here is from genome assembly GCA_021764765.1 of Vicia sativa. Lineage (NCBI taxonomy): Eukaryota > Viridiplantae > Streptophyta > Magnoliopsida > Fabales > Fabaceae > Vicia > Vicia sativa. The sequence continues at coordinate 122,283,375 of CM038793.1, read as the reverse complement.
CATCACAAGATAGAGGTCTACGTCGACGACGTGATAGCTCGATCACAGACAGAAGAAGAACATCTTGATCATTTGCAGAAACTATTTGACAGGTTGAAGAAGTATAGGTTGTGACTTAATCCTAATAAGTGTACCTTTGGAGTCAGATCCGGAAAACTCCTAGGATTTGTAGTCAGTGGTAAAGGAATTAAGGTTGACCCCGCCAAGGTTAAAGCTATTCAAGAAATGCCAGCTCCTCGCACCGAGAAGGAAGTCAGAGGTTTCTTGGGCCGATTGAATTACATTGCCAGATTCATTGCACATTTAACTGCTACTTGTGAGCCAATCTTCAAGTTACTTAAGAAAGATCAAGTAGTGGAATGGAACGACGATTGCTGTGTTTTGACAAAATCAAGGAGTACCTACGTAATCCTCCTATCCCGATGCCGCCACCGAAGGAAGACCTCTTATCATGTACTGATGTTAGAGAACTCAATGGTGTGTGTTGGGGCAACATGACGAGTCCTGGTCGAAAAGAGCATGTAATATACTACCTTAGCAAAAGTTTACCGACCGTGAAACAAGATACTCACACGAGAAAACTTGCAATGCTTTGGCTTGCTGCTCACCGACTAAGAAGATATGTTGACTCACACTACCTTGTTGATTTCTAAGATGGATCCGATAAAATACATATTTGAGAAACCATTCTCCCGAAGAATAGCAGGATGGCGATGATCTTGACCGAGTATGACATCCAAAGACACTTCTCGTAAAGCGATCAAAGGAAGTGTAGTAGCCGATCATTTGGCTCATCGTCCGTAGATGACTATCGCCATGCAGCTCAATTTCCAGATGAAGATGTTTTACTAGTTACCGATTCGAAGAACTGTGCCTGCATTTAAGGACCTAAACAAGGATCCCGATGGACTATGGTCTTCGATGGAGCCTCAAACGCACTTGGCAATGGCATTGGAGCCATCATTACATCCCCTACAAGCGGACATACACCTTTCACCGCCAGGCTCTATTTCAGCTGCACTAACAACATGGCCAAATACGAAGCGTGCATCATGGGTATTAAAGCTGTTATTGACTTAAGAATCAAGTTTTTACAAGTGTATGGAGATTCAGCTTTGGTGATCAATTAGATTAAGGGCGAGTTGGATACGAGGCATCCGAATCTCATTCCATATCGAGAGCATGTTCTGAGTTTGATCCCCTACCTCGAAGAGATTACTTTCAGTCACATTCCACGAGAAGAGAATCATGGCGACGATTAGCTACTATGTCGCCTATGTTCAAGGTCGATGGGACAACGAGGCTCCCCTGCATCATCATTGAGAAGTTTGACGAACCAACAGATTGCTATGAGCTTGATACAAAAGAGAAACCTTGGTACTATGACGGAAGAGCTATCTTGAGACTCGTGAATATCCCAGGGCATCCGCAATGATAAGAATTTTTGAGAAGGTTTGCATCCAAATTCTTCCTCAAAGAACGGTATCTTGTACAAGCGCAACCAATTTAGGCTTACATCCACTGTAGACCGTAAACAAATGAACGTATCATGGAAGAGTTACACTCCAGTGGACACACCATGGCTAAGAAGATTCTGAGAACATGTTACTATTGGTCCACCATGGAAGCTGTTTGTCACCGCTACGCTCGATCTTGTCACAAATGCCAGATATATGCATAAAGTGCACGCACCTCCAAGACTCAATGTTCTAATGCCTCCTGGCCTTTTGCAATGTGGGGCATTGACATGATCAGAGAAATCAAGCCCACAACTTCCAACGGACATCGCTTCATCCTTGTGGCAATTGACTATTTCACCAAGTGGGTAGAGGCAGCCTCGTTTGCATCTGTTACCAAGAATGTTGTGGCTCGATTCATCAAGCATAATCTTATCTGTCGATATGGCACTCCCGAAAGGATTATCACAGATAATGGCTCCAATCTCAACAACAAGATGATCACCGAACTCTGCACGCAGTTCAAGATTAAGCATCACAACTCTTCTCCTTATCGACCAAAGATGAATGGCACTGTGGAAGCCGCCAACAAGAACATTAAGAAGATCATACAGAAGATGACAGTGACTTACAAAGATTGGCATGAGATGTTACCATTTTCTCTTCACGGTTACCGCACTATAGTACGGACATCAACAGGGGCAACCCCCTTCTCTCTTGTGTACGGTATGGAAGCAGTCCTACCCATCGAGGTTCAGATACCCTCAACCAGAGTCCTCCAGGACGCAGAGTTAGGCGAAGATGATTGGATCCAGACTCCCCTTGACCAGATTAACTTGATTGATGAGAAACGACTCGCGTCCATCTGCCATGGACAGATCTATCAAAAACGAATGATCAGAGCATTTAACAAGAAGGTCAAGCACCGAGTCTACCAAGTCGGTGACCTAGTAGTCAAGCGAATCATTCTTCCACAAGGTGATCCCAGGGGAAAGTGGACTCCCACCTACGAGGGACCATTTGTAGTCAAGACAGTATTTTCCGGCGGAGCTATGATACTTAGTGTAATACGGTGAACTGACTTTGTAGGTTTTTGTATCGCAAATGTGCGGATAGCAAGAGTCGCCACCGACTTTTCTTTTATCCAATTAAGGGAAGGTAAAAAGTACAGAAAAAGACCTTCGTTAGATTCGAGTAAGGAGAAGGTTATGAAAAGGGAAGGTATTAGCACCCTTTCCATCCGTAGTTATCTACGGCTCTTAGTTGCTCTTAGATCATCTTTTAAAATTGTGCTTTCGTGTTTGACAAAATGTTTTGAAAAGGCATTTCGCTTTGACTTTGTAATGATTCATGTAGGAATGTATACAAAGTGTTCGGAAATGTTTCGCTTTGAAAAGAGTTTGAACTTTGACAAAGTGTGAGGTGTGAAAAGTATTTTGATAGAGCAAGCAACTAAAAGTCTTATTACCTACTCGTAATTGGTCGCTGTTATTTTACTCCTTTAGAATAGCGCTATCCGTACCATTAGTTGGTAGGTAACTCTATTCGTTGGATGTAAGCGGACATTCAAGGGACATCTGATGGTCATAGAAGGCAACTGTAGGAAGTATCCAAGCACATTCAAGCGGACTATCATCATTTTCAGAGGCGACAATCGAGGGTCAAGATCATGTATTCGGAGGTGACATCGTGGGTCTTATGATCTTTGTATCAAGGGACTATGATGATTTGTTTTGAAGGCAATGCTAGAATACCTCTACGCTCGAGGACATGACGATATTTGAATTCGTAAGGCAGCGAGAGAGAATTACCGTAAGGGGTGCATGTGTGAAAGAGTGTGTTGTTTCAGATATTATATCTTGAAAATTAGTGGGCTATGTTGATTTTAGTCTTGCCATACACGCCTAATTACTAGCAGTTTATAGGGTGCGGAAATTAAAATGCGGAATGTAAAGATGCGGAAAGATAAATGTCCTACGCTATTACATGGCTTTGGGGCAGATACATAATTTAAACTTGCGGAAAATAAAAGACCTAATTAACTATTACATCCCATGAACAATTACATTATTGGAAAAAAAAGAAACGATAAGAAAAATCGTCCAAAACGGGATAACCTGTGAAAAGATGAGAAAATCGGAAAATACGATGAAATCGAATAAGAGGAAAATATTAGTAAAAATGCAATTTTTTGAATGAGAAAAATATGACATGCTGGAAATAACATAAATATGCTAAAATAAATTTTTGGGATTTTTTGGATGCAATTTAATAATTAAAAACTAATTAAAATTGATTTAAATGCTAAATTATGAATAAAAATAAATATGCATGCAAAACAATATTTTTTTAATTTTATAAATTAAATAAACATTTTATGAAAATAAATGCAAAAGGAAAAAATATTTTGATGATTTTTAATGCATGAATAAAAATTATGAAAAGAATTAAAATAGATGCAAAATATTAAATAAATAGAAAAATATGAAAATATAAGAAAAGTGTGAAGTTTGTAAAAGAAAAACCCAAATCTGGTCCTGGGGAGGCTCGAACTCGTGGCATTGGAGAGCATCTATCAATAGGAAACGTCTTAACCACTAGGCCACTTGGCATTTGGTGTTGGAAAAGTTGAAAACAAACGAATATGAATGTTGACGCGTCCTGGATATTTGAAAATTTAACACAGTCAGCGCGCGGGCCCCAGTTTGAATACATGGACGAATTAAAACGCGCAGAGTTGCCACGCACGCCTTCACCGGAGTCTTCCGGTCAACGACGCCGGAGCCCTAGCTCCGGTCGTCTTCCCCGATGGCCTTCAACCTGAAAAACCTGCAAAACGCATCATTTAAAGCGAAACAAAAGCCCAGATCGACTAATTCGACCCTTGCGAGTACGATGGTGGTGTTGGTTTCGATCGAAGGTGCCTGTAACGACCGGTTCGATTCAAACCGTTCTTTGAACCCTAACAATGGCAATAGGCATTCTGGACGTTCAAGCTTGCATGTAATGGTTCTAATGTCACCTAACAATCATCCCGAGTTCAAATAAACACACCAAAAACATTAACAATGCATGAAATATCGAAATCGAAATTGAAATAAATTGCAAACCGGTGAGAGCTAGATGGCTCGATTCTGAATGGTTGGGCTTCGAATGAAGGCTGCTTTTGACTGCTGGGAACCTCTAGAGCAAGATTGGATGGATGGTTTTGGCTGAGAAGGGCTGTAACTAAAAATTCGATTTTCCAAGATCCTTGAAAAATTTTGGCAAAGTGAGGGCTGTGTATAGGGCTAGGGTTTCGTTCTTTGTGTTGTGCATAATGCTTGGTATTTATAGAGTAAATTAGGATGGCAAAGAGAGTGAAAAAAGATTGAGTAATGAATGTGCAATATTTTCTCTTTAAAACAAATCAAATTTTCTTGAAAATTTGATTTTCCTTCCATGTGCAAGCAAATCACGAAATTGGCAAGTGTTTTGGGCTTCCTTGGACCTCAAGTAAGATAAAAATCCAACCCATTTGAAAAAATACTTTATTTTCATATTTTATATAATTTAATTTTGAATTAAATGGTTTAAAAGCCAAAATTAAATCAATAAAATAGAAAATTGCCATGGCCAAGCATTTATGAGTCACAAATAATGTCATGAACAAGTTTGGATCAAAAGATTATAGGCCCATTTGGAAAATTTTGCATTTTGCCAAAATGTCCTTTTGTGTAATTGTCCAAAATTGCCCAACTTCTAAATAGTGTATCTTGCTCAATTTTCCACATTTTTGAGTGTTCTTGGACTTTTTTGTCTCATCTCAATTGGAGTTTCCATGCTCAATATATCTTCAAAACAAAATGTTGACTTTTTGTTGACCTTGAAAATGACCTGTAATGTTTTGAGCCATACCTCTCAAATGAAGCATTTTTTGGACATTCTTGTGAGACATGAAGTCTTAGAGAATTGGATTTACTTCAAAACAAGAGGTGGTGGAAAAATTTCTGAGAAAGTATGAAGAAGTTATGCTCAGTCAAAGTTTGGTTGACTTTTCTCAAAGAAACCCTAATTTAGAAAGTTTGACTTTTGAGCAAATCTTGAGTTTTCCTGATGAATCATGATCAACCCTTGATCAAATGATGAATGTAACTTCAAAATAAGGATGTTGACCAAAAATCATGAAGTTTGACTGTATGTTGACCACAGTTGACTTTTTGTCCAATACAACTGATTTTCAACCATCTGAGCAATTGTCTGAGGAAACTTGACTTGTAAGGCTTGAAACTTGACATGGAGAATCCTTGAAGCATATGAGGAGGTATGATGACCATTGGAGATGTTGGAAGTCTATCTTGATCTGAGGAATACCAAACCCTAGTCTGGGTTGATTGTCTAGGAGAGAGTTTGTCTGATCAACTCTTGAGGAATCCTTGAGTATGAATGTATGATATACCTTGAGAAGATGGAGGGCAAATTTTGGGGTATGACACGCCCTGCTCAATCTTCTTGTACCGAAGGGTTAGATTGGCATGTGTGCCTTTCGTGACTGGAGGTAGAAGATGATTGATCACCGAGTACACCGAAAATTTGCACTACCGGTGATGCGGAATGGGCTTATGATGCCATTTGAGAAGGTAGAGACTTTGTGGGAACGAGTCGATGCTAGACTCGAGAATTTCATCCTAATAGGAAAATTGACGGGATGGACTTAAGATTCCATCCGAAAGGTCGATACGAGGAGTGAGCCGACGCTAGGCTCAGAGATGTTCTTGATAGTGGAAGGAGCACGAGACGGGCTTAAGATGCCATCCGAGGGAGTCGATGTTAGACTTCCCGCCATCTTTGAATGAAGTTATTGGTTTGTATTGGTTTTAACCAAATATGCAGATTCGAAGTGGAGAAATGTTGACAAGCAATGGAGATGGGCTTAAGATGTTATCCAAGGCAACCGAGTCGCTCGCCGCACTGAGTTGCTGCTGATAATAAGAATGAATCGTAATAAATCTTCGCGCTTACTCGAGGGAGGTAGTAGTTGGCAAATGTGGGTATCTTCCTGTGCATCGGTGTTGATCCACCGCTTATCGGAGGATAACTTATGATCGTCGGATAGGGTTTCCCCGTCTGTATTAATCTCGAATCCGTTGTCGGAGGACAACGAGGGCGGTCTTTCGATAGTTTTCCGCCGAGATTCGGGCTTAATCTCGACCAGCTTGTCGGAGGACAACTAGGGCGGTCTTTCGATAGTTTTCCGCCGAGATTCGGGCTTAATCTTGGACCACCGTCGGAGGAAAACTAGGGGCGGTCTTCGATAGTTTTCCCATCGAGATTCGGGCTTAACTCGACCTGCTTGCGCCAAGTGATTTCCACCGCTTGGAGAAAACAAGAGAAACTTTGATAGCATATTTGTTAGTCTTATGCAAAGTATGATGCATGACAATGCGTATGAATGACATATGCACAAATTATGACTTTTATGAGCAATGTATGAATGATAGATGTTATGGTATTTCAAAACATATCCATCTTGAAGAAGATGGAAGCTCGCTTGAGATTTCGATTGCTTGAGGATGGAGATCCCGAGAAGAAAGATAACTTCGATTCCTCCTGCACTATCGACCCTTGTGCCTAGATATTGTTGAGGGAGAGGTACGTCGAGGATCTTGTGTGTAGACCCCGCTGGGGAGAATCTTGAAGGTACTCTCATCGGGATTTTGTGTAAATCTTGAGAGTACTTGATAATTGTTGGGAGACCCAAGAAGAATCGGGGCCCGTTGTAATCTCCGATCGAGGGATAAGAGGTGTAGGTTTCTCCTGCACTATCCGACCAAGTCTCGAGTCCGATACCGGGAAAAGGAAAATTATTGAGAGATATCCGGGGATAAACATCTTAGTGGGATGAAATGTTATCGTCAAGAGTGTAATCCATTTAAGTTGAGTGGAATCATTTCTTGGGACCGACGCGCATCTAATCGGGAAGGTTTGTAATGAATGACATTTCGTGGGGATCCCGCCTGTGGGGAAGTGTGGTGACTTTCGTCATCTTGATTCCTATAGCCTGTAGCAATTACTTTTGCACGTTCACTTTTCGCACGTTTGTGATTGGATTCTTATTGTTAGATGCATATAATCATTCAAAGCAAACGTTGGACTTTATGCAAACGATAACAACAAAAATTGTAAAGAGAAAGAAACTATGCTTATTTGAAATGGCGATGGCCAAATAGTTTGTACGAGAAAGGTAAAAAGCTATGCGGAAACAATCTCGTTAAGTTCCAACTATGCTAGTACTCATATATTTCAACTATCTCATCTTCTTGTCAGAGAAAGTGAGTGGACTGATTGTCGCCATTTGAATCTTGAATGCTGATAGTAGTCCGAAGAAGGTGACCGGACGAGACATAGTTGTACGCTTAAATCCCTTATTTTTGCCTAGACCGCCTTTCGGTTTTCGCTCACCGATACCTTTTTGCCCAAGCCGCTTTTTCGTGTTTTCGACTTGCCGGTGTACATTTTTGTATATGTCCTAACTTTTGCCCGAACCTTTTGGTTCGCCGTAACGCCTTATTTTTCCTAGGCCACCGACCTAGCGGTCTCTTTTAAGCGTAGTATTTTTGACTATGTCCGCTCACGTGGTGTGGGAAGTCTTCACCATCCATGGTGCTAAGTATCATAGCTCCGCCGGAAAATACTGCCTTGACTACAAATGGTCCCTCGAGGTGGGAGTCCATTTTCCCGGATCACCTTGTGGAAGAATGATGCGCTTGACTACTAGATCACCGACTTGGTAGACTCGTGTTTGACCTTTTATTAAATGCTATGATCATTCGCTTCGATAGATCGTCCATGGTAGATGGATGCGAGTCGCTTCTCATCAATCAAATTAACTGGTCAAGGCGAGTCTGACCCAATCGCCTTCGCTTAACTCGTGTCCCGGAGGACTCGTTGAGGATATCCGAACTCGATGGGTAAGACGGCTTCCATACCGTGACACGAGAGAAGGGGTTGCCCTGCTGATGTCCGATCAGAAAAGCGATAACCATGAAGAGCAAATGGTAACATCTCGTGCCAATCCTTGTAAGTCACCGCTATTTTCAGATAATCTTCTTAATGTTCTTGTTGGCGGCTTCCATCGCGCCATTCATCTTAGGCCGATAAGGAGAAGAGTTGTGATGCTTGATCTTGAATCTGCAGAGTTTCTGATCATCTTGTTGTTGAGATTGAACCTTGTCCGTGATAATCCTTTCTGGAGTGCCATATCGATGATAAGATTATGTTTGATGAATCGGCCACAACATTCTTGGTAACAGATGCGAACGAGGTCGCTTCACCCATTTGGTGAAATAGTCAATTGCCACAAGGATGAAACGGTGTCCGTTGAAGCAGTGGGCTTGATTTCTCCAATCATGTCAATGCCCCACATTGCAAAAGGCCAAGGAGCGGTTAAAACATTCAGAGGTACCGAGGCACGCACTTTGTCGCATAACCGCATTTGTGACAAGATCGAGCGAAGGTGACAATCTTCCATGGTGGACCAATAGTAACTCGCTCGTAATCTTCTTAGCCATTGTATGTCCACGGAATGGGTACCAAATGCGCCTTCGTGTAACTCTTCCATGATACGTATTGTCGCTCGATTCATACGGAGTAAGCACAAGTCGTGGTTGCGCTTGTATAAGATGCCGCTGGAGGAAGAATTTGATGCAAATCTTCTCATGAACTTATCATTAATGATGCCCTCACGGATATTCTTGAGTCTCAAGATACCTCTTCACTATAGTACCAAGGTTTCTCTTCTCAAGCTCATAACAATACGCGGTTCACAAACTTCTCAATGATGATCCGGGAGCCTCGTTGTCCCATCCGACCTTGAACATAGATGACATAGTAGCCAATGCGTCGCTAACCGATTCTCTCTCGTGGAATGTGATTGAAAGTAATCTTCAAGTAGGGATCAAGCTCAAAACATGCTCGATACGGAATAAGATTCGGATGCTTCGCTTCCCACTCGCCTTAATTTGACCGATCACTAAAGTCGAGTCTCCATAAACTTGAAAGAACTTGATTCTTAAGTCAATTGCGCTTTGATACCCATAATGCACGCTCAGATTCGCCATGTTGTTAGTGCAATCAAACATAATCGGTGAAAGGCGATGTCCGTCGTAGGGATGTAATAATGGCGCCAAATGCCAAGTGTGTTTGAGGCTCCATCAAAGACCATGGTCCATCGATCCTTGTTCGTGTCCTTCGTCTGGCCTCGGTTCTTCGTAATCGAATTAGTAAAACATCTTCGCCTGAAATTGAACCGCATAGATCGATAGTCATCTACGCTTGATGAGCTAAATGATCGCCACTACACTTCCTTTGATGGCTCGAGAAGTGTACTAGATGTCGATTCGTCAATATCATCCGCCATCTTGCTATTCTTTCGAGAGAGCTGGTTTCTCAAATATGTATTTTATCGGATCCATCTTGGAAATCAACAAGGTAGTGTGAGTCAACATATACTGCCTTAGTCGGCAGCAAGCCAAAGCGTTGCAAGTTTTCTCGAGTGAGTATCTTGTTTCACACGGTAAACTTTTGCTAAGGTAGTATATTGCATGCTCTTTTCGACTGCACTCGCCATGTTGCCCCAACACACACCCCATCGAGTTCTCTAATACCGCCAAGTACATGATAAGAGGTCTTCCTTCGGGCGGCATCGTGATAGGAGGATTGTAGGCCTTGATTTTGTCAAAAGCGATCCGCAATCGCTGCTCCATTCCACTACTTGATCTTTCTTTAGTAACTTGAAGATTGGCTCATGTAGCGCTAGATGTGCAATGAATTTGGCAATGTAGTTCAATCGGCCCAAGAAACCTCTGACTTCCTTCTCGGTACGGGGAGCTGGCATCTCTTGAATAGCTTTAACCTTAGCGGATCAACTTGATACCTTTACCACCGACAACAAACCCTAGGAGTTTTCTGGATCTGACTCCAAAAGTGCACTTGTTAGGATTAAGTCTTAGTCTGTACTTCTTCAACCTGTCAAACAATTTTTGCAAATGATCAAGATGCTTCTTCATCATGATCGAGCTATCATGTCGCCGACATAGACCTCTACCGTGATGAATCATGTCATGAAATAATGTTACCATAGCACACTGATAAGTGGCGTCTGCTTCAATCGAACGGCATAACCTTGTAGCGTAGTGCCCCACCGTAACAAAAGTAGTCTTTCCATGTCTTCGGAGCCATTTTAACTGATTGTAACCGGAGAAACCATCCATGAAAGAGAAAACCTTATGCCGAGCGGTGTTGTCAACCGTAACATCAATACGAGGAAGTGGAAATCGCTTCGGACTCGCTTTGTTCGGATCTCGAATCCACACACATTCGTATCTTTACCATCCTTCTTAGGCACAGAACCACATTCGCAACCCATTGTGGATAGAAGTAATTAAGAAACCGGCTGAACTGTTTATAACTTCGCTTTGATTTTTCTCGACATCTCGGACGATGCGACGAACCTTCTCGCTTCACCGAGAAAACCTCTTTGTTGGCAATCTGTACCACAATATCAATGTCTAAACCCGCATGTCTTCGCACGACCAAGCAAAACCTCAATGTAGTCTCGTAGCATCTGTACCAACCTTTCTTTGACACCGCTCAAGACCCGCTCCTATCTTGATCTCTTTTTGTCTTCCTCGCACTCCAAATTCACAACCTCAACTTGCTCTTCGTGGTGGTCAGATAACTTGCTCTTCTTGTCAGTAGGGGCAAGTTCTCCGGCACTTCACAATCTTCCTCACCTTTGTCTTCGCTTGGTAAATCGGATTATCAAGTCATATTTAGCAATAGCATAGTCATATCAACTAGATTCGAGTGATTCTCAGTGTATCACGTGTGTAAGAAACACATAGCTTTTGAAGGGGTGATAAAGTAAAAGAAAACAAACAACCGAATGCAAAAGTCCAACGATTTTATTGAATGAAAATATGCAAATGATGATAATAACCTCACAAACGAGCCATGATGCCCCGGGCAAGGCACTAGGCTTTCAAAGTTTATTGTTCAAAACGCAGAAAATACGAAAAGCAAAACAAAAACAAGAGTAATTACTCATGGATGAAGGAGATTGGTATGACGTCTTCATTCTTCCAATTGCTGAGCCCTTCGTCTGGAGTTGGGAAGATCCACTTGCTGATGTCGAAGTCGCCGCTGTCTTCTATAGCATGGACTCCACCGCGGATGCGGAAAGGAAGTTGGCCGCACGCTCGGCGTATCATCTTCGACCTTTGATGGTGAAGCCTAAACCGCCTTGTCATATTTGAAAGGAAGATCGTGGAGTCGACCCAAATAGAACTTCCTTCTTCAATGGCTCGAGCATCTTTCAACGAGGCCATCCTAGGTGGGACTTCATGTAATTTCAGAGGATGGAGAGTCACGTGCATGACTGGGATTGTCTCAAAAGCTTGACAGGAGTCTCAAAGAATTCACCCTCCACCTCGAGATATCGGAATGATTGTAGATGACCACCATATACTCTTCTTCACCACATACCGTAACAACTTTCCTTTCACCGGTACTTGAGCTTTTGATGCAAGGTAGAGGTATACCGCCCCATGTATCCAAGGGCCCAAGTAGGCAAGAGTAAGCGGACGGATGTCCATGACAAAAAGTAGAATCAAAGTCGGGAACCGACTTTGATAGGCGTGAGTGAGCTCTCCAAGCATCGCTCTTAGAACCATCAAAAGCTCTCACAATAATGTCACTGGGTCTCAGAACCAACCCTTCGACATCAAGCCGATCAAAAGCGGTCTTTGGAAGGATATTCAGAGCAGAACCGGTATCAACCAAAACATGGGATAGTGTAATGCCCTTGCATTCAACAGAGATGTGCAAGGCTTTGTTATGTTTCTTTCCTGAAGGAGTTAGGTCAGCATCAGAGAAGCCTAGGCCGTTGTTGGCAGCCAGGCTAGCAATACAAACTTCAAATTGGCCAGTGGTAGTGTCTTGCGGTACGTGAGCATTCTTCAGAAACTTCACCAAGGCATTAGCATGAGCCTCAGAGCACAAGAGCAGTGCAAGCATGGAGATTTTGGACGGAGTCTGTCCCAACTGTTCCACAACATTGTAGTCACTCTTCTTGATAATCTTTAGAATTTCCTCCATTTCTTGTTTGGAGGTGTCTTCAGCAACTTCCTTTGGTACTTCGTCTCGAAAGGGATGAGTTACTAGTTCTTTCCTCTAGCTTGGGAATGGGTTGAATATCGGAATGCAAGCCGAGTCGCAGTGTCTTTTGGAGGAGAGATATCCGAGAGAACACCTTCCGGCTCGTCACCTTACTTGATCCGTGATGTTGTCAATGTCGGAATGGTAGCTTCAATGGTCGATCTTCAATGGTCGAGGGTCTTGCTTGACGCCATGATAGTAAACATCAGCTCCATAATTCCAAGGGATAGCCTTGTCAGAGGAATACGGAACTGGTCCGGGAGAAGTGATAATGAGGGGTGCCACTCTAGGCACAGGATCAACAAAGGAAATCCTTATAGTGTTAACATCAGCATAGTCTTCTGGGAAATCGTCACCCCATCCGGTTACCTTAACATATTCAATAGGAATTTTGTAGCTTTCAGGAACAGTGTACTTCACCATGTAATCATACTTTCCACTTGGCTTCCCCAAGGTGTCCCATACAGATGGTGCAGTTTCATTCACATTGTCAATCTTCAGTTTAGACAAATCTTCACACGTTCAGTGATTTCGTAAATAGTATCTCACGGTTATCCATCATGCATCGAACACGCCTTCTCAACCAAGCATACCATCGTGCGATGGGCACCAACGACAATTCTCCGGCATCCCGGATTGACACCGCTTGCAGAAATTCTTCTTAATACCATCGAGGAATGGTCAAGTCATCTATGTTGACAACATAAGTATCTTCACCAACAACATTGGAACTCTTGTCATGATTAGGCATAGGCTGCTGATCACATTCGAGTCTCAACAGAGGGTCAAACTCAACTGCTTAGCTTCAATCATGTCTTGAATCTTGTTCTTCGAGCCCAACAATCATCGACTATGTCCCGGCTATTGGAATGGTAAGCACACTTAGCATTAGGGTTGTATCTCGGAGAGGAAGTGTTGACATTTGAGGAGGATCCTCAAGGTAATCAACTCGCTTTCAACATGTGTTGCAAGGCTTGCGGCAATGGCATGTTGATCATTGTAAACCGCCTTCGTGGCGAGTTCGCCACGCTGTTGTCTCGCCGAGGTTGTGCCGATGTAGGATCGAGATCACAACGCCCCACGATTGAGCGCGGTCGGTCTTGGCTCGGCTCTTTCGACCATACACAAGATTAGCTTTCTTAGCACCAAAAGACCTCTTCGCAGATTTGAAGATGACTCTACCGAATCTTCCCACTCTTGATACCACTTCAATACGTCATCAATATCGGTGAATCCGGTCAAGAGTTTCCAATCGATGATTGAAGAATGGGCCCTGCTGCTCCCATAAACATATCAACCAACTCCCTATTGGACAAGGGTGGTGAACTCACCGCTAGATCTCTCCACTTCTAAGCATACCCTTGAACTTCTCATCACGACCCATAGACATGCTTTGTAGTTGCATGCGTGGGTGTCAATTCAAGATTGTACTCATATCGCTTGTAGAAAGCATCCGCTAAGTTACTCCAAGTACGGATACCATTCTCTAGTCGATAATACCACCCAATTGAGTTCCGACAAACTCTCTTGAAAATAATGCATCCACAACTCATCAAGGGATTGATCTTCGGACATAGGACTTCAAATGCGCTTCGACAAGACATGCCATCATACTTAGCAAAAGGTGGAACTTTGAACTTGGGAGGAATCACAACACCGTGGACAAGACTCGATCATCAAAATTCAGCCGACATTTTCGTGTTTTCCACAAAGATTCAAACGGTCTTCAAGTTGCTTGTACTTGTCATCTTCATCAGAGTATTGGCCATTATCATAGTCTTTTTCAGGCTCATGTTGACTACCTTCACCATCACCCTTGTTACTTTGCTCATCCTCCTTCTTGACACTTCCTTCGAGAGCTCAATTCGACTAACCACTCTAGGACCACCTTTGTAGCTCCCCATGTTGAGAAGACCAACAACCTTCTTCCTGTTGATGAGCTTCTTCAGATCTTCTTGGCCTTAGACCAAGCGGTAAACATCTTAAACCGAGCATTCTGAGATCTTTGATGTTTGTTCAAGAGCCATTTTCCTAAAATAAATAGCGAGCAAATGAGAAAACCAATCTTCAATGTACCGTGATGCAATGTTATGCTATGATATGCAATGTTTATGCGGATGCAATGCAATGTTTTCAAGGACCTTAGAGTTTTAAATTTGTTAAACAAGCAATGAACAAACATTTATTAGTACTCTTCTTATTCTTTTCTTTTAAGTACAAAAGATAGTTCAAACAAAATAAAAGAAAACATATAAATCCAAAGCTCTAAGTCTCCCGGCGCTTCCTCTTGGTGCCGAGGTAGGCTGATGTCTTTTCGTGAAGTAACTTGTCAACTCTAGCACTTTCTTCTCACTTGCATAGCACTGAGCTTCAAATGTATCCCTCTTCTTTAGTTGAATCCAGGATCTCTTCAAGTCTTCAAAATCGTAGGCATGTCGATGGAGAACAAGATAGGTACGCCACCTATAGCAATAGGTTCTATAATTACGGTAAAACAGCGTGAATGGCATCATGAGGTTTTGAGCTCGAGCTCTCACCCATTTGAGGTAAGGTTCCCAAGGAATGGAGTTTTGGTGCCCCAAAGTCTTGGTATCGCTTTCTTTACCATGCCCCAAGCGTGTATGAACCTTCGCTTAACTCGAGATCGTGGTTTTAGTCGAACACAATATCTTGGAGAAGCATATCATGAGGACCATCTCTTCGAGCAAAACCAAACCGACGAGAGCTAGAGAAGGTTGTAAGTAATACCTCCCTTATACCAAGTAGTGGTACATTAGGGAATTCTCCACAACACTCAATGAATGTGAAGTCCTTTTGGGAGAAAAGATTCCAACGGATATCTGAATGAGAGAGTGACATTAGCCTTTGAGACCACTTCATCCATTGTTCGTTCTTCAAAACTGATGGAGGGAGGTGCGAAATAAACCACCTCGAAAGTAACGGTATGCAACACATGAGAGTTCCTTGTCTCTTAGTAGTACGAGTGTGGAGAGAATGTAGGACATCCCTAGGTAAAGTAGGCACGGGATTACGGGTAAGAAACAACTTGATGGCGTTGACATCTATGAATTGATCCGAATTAGGAAACAGAACCAAACCATAAATCAGCAAGGCCACAATATCTTCAAATGCATGGAAACTCATAACTTTGAGGAACTCTCGGGCTTTCTTAATCAGAAACTTGCCAAGTAAACCCTTAACTCCACTTCTAGTTTCCCAATTGGCTTCAATGTCTGAGCGCTTAAGATGTAAGGTCGATGCAATGTTCGCATCTAGGAACCTTTTCTAGACCGTGAATGGCATTTGGTCAAGAATAGGTACCCCAAGTAGTTTAGAGAACTCTTCCAAGGTAGGAACCAACCGATAACTGGAATGTAAAGCAATGGTTTTTCGGATCAAAGAACCGAATAGACATGCATCATATCTTCTTCAAAACCGAGATAACCAAATCAAGTAGATAACCATGTCTTTTGATGAACTGAGCATGGTCGGGAATTTCTGAAACCAATTCTTTGAGTTGAGAAGGTATACCCATGAAGTTGATTCGAATAGTCTTTCTAGAAGCCATAATACCCTACAAAATAGAGCAAAGATAAATCCCTAGGTCCTTGAAATAGTTAGAAATGATATGCAATGCAGATGATGTCATGATGTCATGTTTGGCACACACAAATAATTCACACAATGAGCCTAGGTTTAAGGCTTGCAAGAGGTATAGGTGATTACCCTACCAAAAGTTTGAGTTGGTTCATCCTGTCCTATAATAGTAACCGGGTTCTAGGAATCTCACATCATTGATCTTTCTCGTAGGCCTTTATTTCAATACGACTACCAAGTGGTCGACCGAAAATATCCCAAAAGTCTGATCTCAATGAGCGTAGCATCGAGTATCAGCCAACCTCGGTCTACACCAAAGCCGACCATCTCACTACCTTCTAATGGCCAAGATGGGTCAATTAAGGTTCTAAAAGTTTAGTTAGCGCTTGATGACACCACGCAGAAGCCAAATACTATCCTCAACTTGGGAATGAAGAGTATCAGGACATCCAAAGTGTCACGCTAACGTAGCCATCATGTTGACCGTTTTGATATACGTCTAACGGTCGCGACGATTTATTGCTACTTACCTAAAAGGAAACCCGGATCCGGGTGTAGGATCCCCCACAAATAATACCCAAGCAACCCTTAAAGATAAAGCAAGCAAGTCAAACAAAAAGTAGTAAAGATGATCTAAAAAATCCCTAAGGCATTCTCTCTTTAGGGTATGTCCCCAGCAGAGTCGCCAGTTCTGTAATACGGTGAACTGACTTTGTAGGTTTTTGTATCGCAAATGTGCGGATAGCAAGAGTCGCCACCGACTTTTCTTTTATCCAATTAAGGGAAGGTAAAAGTACGTAAAAAGACCTTAGTTAGATTCTAGTAAGGGAGAAGGTTATGAAAAGGGAAGGTATTAGCACCCTTTCCATCCGTAGTTATCTACGGCTCTTAGTTGCTCTTAGATCATCTTTTAAAATTGTGCTTTCGTGTGTTTGACAAAATGTTTTGAAAAGGCATTTCGCTTTGACTTTGTAATGATTCATGTAGGAATGTATACAAAGTGTTCGGAAATGTTTCGTTTTGAAAAGAGTTTGAACTTTGACAAAAGTGTGAGGTGTGAAAAGTATTTTGATAGAGCAAGCAACTAAAAGTCTTATTACCTACTCGTAATTGGTCGCTTTGTGTTATTTTACGCTCCTTTAGAATAGCGCTATCCATACCATTAGTTGGTAGGTAACTCTATTTGTTGGATGTAAGCGGACATTCAAGGGACATCGGATGGTCATAGAAGGCAACTTCTAGGAAGTATCCTAGCACATTCGAAGGGACTAACATCATTTTTCGTAGGCGACAATCGAGGGTCAAGATCATGTATTCGGAGGCGAAATCGTGGGTCTTATGATCTTTGTATCGAAGGAACTATGATGATTTGTTTTGAAGGCAACGGTGCTAGAATACCTCTACGTTCGAGGGACATGACCATATTTGAATTCGTAAGGCAACGAGAGAGAATTACCCTAAGGGGTGCATGTGTGAAAGAGTGTGTTGTTTCAGATATTATATCTTGAAAATTAGTGGGCTATGTTGATTTTAGTCTTGCCATACACGCCTAATTACTAGCAGTTTATAGGGTGCGGAAATTAAAATGCGGAATGTAAAGATGCGGAAAGATAAATGTCCTACGCTATTACATGGCTTTGGGGCAGATACATAATTTAAACTTGCGGAAAATAAAAGACCTAATTAACTATTACATCCCATGAACAATTACATTATTGGAAAAAAAAGAAACGATAAGAAAAATCGTCCAAAACGGGATAACCTGTGAAAAGATGAGAAAATCGGAAAATACGATGAAATCGAATAAGAGGAAAATATTAGTAAAAATGCAATTTTTTGAATGAGAAAAATATGACATGCTGGAAATAACATAAATATGCTAAAATAAATTTTTGGGATTTTTTGGATGCAATTTAATAATTAAAAACTAATTAAAATTGATTTAAATGCTAAATTATGAATAAAAATAAATATGCATGCAAAACAATATTTTTTAATTTTATAAATTAAATAAACATTTTATGAAAATAAATGCAAAAGGAAAAAATATTTTGATGATTTTTAATGCATGAATAAAAATTATGAAAAGAATTAAAATAGATGCAAAATATTAAATAAATAGAAAAATATGAAAATATAAGAAAAGTGTGAAGTTTGTAAAAGAAAAACCCAAATCTGGTCCTGGGGAGGCTCGAACTCGTGGCTTTGGAGAGCATCTATCAATAGGAAACGTCTTAACCACTAGGCCACTTGGCATTTGGTGTTGGAAAAGTTGAAAACAAACGAATATGAATGTTGACGCGTCCTGGATATTTGAAAATTTAACACAGTCAGCGCGTGGGCCCCAATTTGAATACATGGAAAAATTAAAACGCGCAGAGTTGCCACGCACGCCTTCACCGGAGTGTTCCGGTCAACGTCGCCGGAGCCCTAGCTCCGGTCATCTTCCCCGATGGCCTTCAACCTGAAAAACCTACAAAACGCATCATTTAAAGCGAAACAAAAGCCCAGATCGACTAATTCGACCCTTGCGAGTACGATGGTGGTGTTGGTTTCGATCGAAGGTGCCTGTAACGACCGGTTCGATTCAAACCGTTCTTTGAACCCTAACAATGGCAATAGGCATTCTGGACGTTCAAGCTTGCATGTAATGGTTCTAATGTGACCTAACAATCATCCTGAGTTCAAATAAACACACCAAAAACATTAATAATGCATGAAATATCGAAATCGAAATTGAAAAAGATTGCAAACCGGTGAGAGCTAGATGGCTCGATTCTGAATGGCTGGGCTTCGAATGAAGGCTACTTTTGACTGCTGGGAACCTCTAGAGCAAGATTGGATTGATGGTTTTGGCTGAGAAGGGCTGCAACTAAAAATTCGATTTTCCAAGATCCTTGAAAAAATTTGGCAAAGTGAGGGCTGTGTATAGGGCTAGGGTTTCGTGTCTCTTGTTGTGCATAATGCTGAGTATTTATAGAGTGAATTAGGATGGCAAAGAGAGTGAAAAAAGATTGAGTAATGAATGTGCAATATTTTCTCTTTAAAACAAATCAAATTTTCTTGAAAATTTGATTTTCCTTCCATGTGCAAGCAAATCATGAAATTGGCAAGTGTTTTGGGCTTCCTTGGACCTCAAGTTGGATCAAAATCCAATCATCTTGAAAAAATATCTTATTTTCATATTTTATATAATTTAATTTTGAATTAAATGGTTTAAAATTCAAAAATAAATTAATAAAATAGAAAATTTCCATGGCCAAGAATTTATGGGTCACAAATAATGTCATGAACAAGTTTGGATCTAAAGATTATAGGCCCATTTGGAAAAAATTGCATTTTGACAAATATCTCCTTTTGTGCAATTGTTCAAAAATGCCCAACTTCTGAATGGTGTATTTTGCTCAATTTTCCACATTTTCGAGTGTTCTTGGACTTTCTGGAAAGCTCTAAGAGTCCTCTAACCAACCTCTTTGGTTTCATCTCAATTGGAGTTTCCATGCTCAATATATCTTCAAAACAAAATGTTGACTTTTTGTTGACCTTGAAAATGACCTGTAATGTTTTGAGCCATACCTCTCAAATGAAGCATTTTTTGGACATTCTTGTGAGACATGAAGTCTTAGAGAATTGGATTTACTTCAAAACAAGAGGTGGTGGAAAAATTTCTGAGAAAGTATGAAGAAGTTATGATCAGTCAAAGTTTGGTTGACTTTTCACTAAGAAACCCTAATTTAGAAAGTTTGACTTTTGAGCAAATCTTGAGTTCTCTTGATGAATCATGATCAACCCTTGATCAAATGATGAATGTAACTTCAAAATGAGGATGTTGAACAAAAATCATGAAGTTTGACTGTATGTTGACCACAGTTGACTTTTTGTCCAATGCAACTGATTTTCAACCATCTGAGCAATTGTCTGAGGAAACATGACTTGTAAGGCTTGAAACTTGACAAGGAGAATCTTTGAAGCATATGAGGAGGTATGATGACCATTGGAGATGTTGGAAGTCCCTCTTGATCTGAGGAATACCAAACCCTAGTTTGGATTGATTGTCTAGGAGAGAGTTTGTCTGATCAACTCTTGAGGAATCCTTGAGTATGAATGTATGATATACCTTGAGAAGATGGAGGGAAAATTTTGGGGTATGACACTTAGCACCATGGATGGTGAAGACTTCCCACACCCTGTGAATGCAGACATAGTCAAAAAATACTACGCATAAAAGAGACCCGCTAGGTCGACTGACCTAGGCAAAAATAAGGGCATCCTCGCGAACCAAAAGGGTTCGCAAAAGTTAAGGATATATACAAAAGTGTACACCGCAAGTCGAAAACTGAAAAGGCGGTTGGGCAAAAAGGGTATCCCAGAGACTAAACCCGAAAGGGCGGTCTAGGCAAAAGTTAGGATTTAAGCGCATTTACTATGTCTCTTCCGATCACCTACTTTCGCACTACTATCATCATTCAAGATTCAAATGGCGAAGATCAATTCACTCGCCTCATCGATGCAAGGAGATGAGATAGTTGAAATATATGAGTACTAGCATAGTTGGAACTTAACGAGATTGTTTCCGCATAGCTTTTTATTTGTGTTCAAACTACTTGGCCATACGCCACCTTTCAAATAAATACAAGTTTCTTTCTCTTTACAATTTTCACTGTTGTTGTTTGCATAAAGTCCAACGTTTGCTTTGAATGATTATATGTAGCTGACAATAAAAATCTATTTACAAACATGCGAAAAGTAAACATAACAAAGTAATTGCTACAGGCTCCAGGAATTGAGATTACGACGAAAGTCACCAATGCATTTCCCCACAAAACATGATCCCCGCAGAGGTGTCACTCACCACAAACCTTCCCCAGCGGAGTAGAGGCATATCCCCGAGCAGTGATTCCACTCAACTCAATCGGGCCACACCCATCTTCGAGCAATATCGTTTCATCCCCCAGCCAAGGTATTTATCCCCAACAAAGTATCTCTCAACAATTCCCCTTTTCTCCAGCAGCAGTATCCAGACCTGAAACTTGGTCAGATAGTGCATCGGAGGAAACCTACATCCTTTTGTACCTCAGCCAGAGATTCCAGCGGGCTCCAGATTCTTCTAACCCGGTCTCCCA
Source organism: Vicia sativa (assembly GCA_021764765.1). NCBI lineage: Eukaryota > Viridiplantae > Streptophyta > Magnoliopsida > Fabales > Fabaceae > Vicia > Vicia sativa. The sequence continues at coordinate 122,262,002 of CM038793.1, read as the reverse complement.
GCATTTATCAAATACTCTTCAGTAAGATCTACACGCAAGATCCCCAATAGAGTACCCCTCTAGACTCTCCCAGCAGGGTCTATGTATGAGATCCTCAACAACGTGTTTCTCGATCTCTACCATCCTCAATAATATCTAGGCCCAAGACTTGGTCAGATAGTGCATCGGAGGAATCAAAGTGTTCTTTCTTCTCAGGGTCTCCATCTGTTCCGTCCCCAAACAGAAGTCAGAAATCTCCAAGCAGAATATCCACATCTTCTTCAAGATGGATATGTTTTGAAATACCACAACATCTATCATTCATACATTACTCATGAAAGTCATAATTTGTGCATATGTCATTCATACACATCGTCATGCATCATACTCTGCATAAGACTAACGAATATTCTATCAAAGTTTCTCTTGTTTTCCAAAGGTGTGAAAGTCACCGACGCAAACAGTCCGTGATTAAGACCGAATCCGACGGAAAACTATCTCGAAGATCGCCTAGTTGTCCTCCGACAACCGTCCAAGATTAAGACCAATCCAAACGGAAAACTATCCGAACGACCACCCTCGTTGTCCTCCCAAGGATCCGTGATTAATACCCGCCGACGGAAACCTTATCCGAACGATCACAAGTTATCCTCCGATAACTGTAATGGACCAACACCGATGCACAACAGTGGAAGTCGTCCACACTTTGCCAACTACTACCCCTAGAGTAGTCAAGATGAAGAGCTATTCGACTCATTCTTATTATCAACAAGAATTACAAAGTCTCGGGTATTTACTGGCCATGCTGATGACATCTTAAGCCCATCTCCACTACTTGTCAATGCCTCCACCTTCAGAATCCTGCATATTTGGTTAAAAAACCAATACAAACCAATAACTTCATTCAAAGATGAACACGAAGTCTAATGTACGACTCCCTCCGGATGGCATCTTAAGCCCATCTCCATCCCCTTTCACTTCCAGAAACATCTAACCCAGCGCACGGCCACTCCTCAAAGACCGACCTTTCCAGATGGCATCTTAAGCCCATCCCGTCAATTCTCCTATCAATAATCTCAAGTCTAGCGCACGACTCATTCCCCAACGAAGTCTCCAACTTCTCCAAATGGCATCTATAAGCCCATTCCCGCATCATCAACCAACCGCGAGTGCAAATTTTCAAGTGTACTCGAGTGTTCAATCATCTTCACCTCCGTGTCACGAAGGCTAACATGCCAATCTAACCCTTCCAAAGACAAGAAGATTGAACAGGCAGTGTCATACCCCAAAATTTGCCCTCCATCTTCTCAAGGTATTCCATACATCCATGCTCAAGGATTCTTCAAGGGTTGATCACACAAACCCTCTCCTAGACAATCAACCCAAACTAGGGTTTGGTATTTCTCAGAACAAGATGAGTTTCCAACATCTCGAATGTTTATCATGCCTCCTCATATGCTTCAAAGATTCTCCATGTCAAGTTTCAAGCCTCACAAGTCAAGTCTCCCGCATAATTGCTCGATGTTCGAAAATCAACAGATTGGACAAAAGTCAACGTGGTCAACATACAACAAACTTCATGATTTTTGGTCAAATCCTCATTTTGAAGTTTCATTCATCATTTGATCAAGGGTTGATCATGATTCATCAAGAGAACTCAAGATTTGCTCAAAAGTCAAACTTTCTAAATTAGGGTTTCTTAGTGAAAAGTCAACCAAACTTTGACTGATCATAACTTCTTCATACTTTCTCAGAAATTTTTCCACCACCTCTTGTTTTGAAGGAAATTCAATTCTCTACAACTTCATGTCTCACAAGAATGTTCCAAAAATGCTTCATTTGGATGGTATGGATCAAAACATTACAGGTCCTTTTCAAAGTCAACAAAAAGTCAACATTTTGTTTTGAAGATATATTGAGCATGGAAACTCCAATTGAGATGAAACCAAAGAGGTTGGTTAGAGGACTCTTAGAGCTTTCCAGAAAGTCCAAGAACACTCGAAAATGTGGAAAATTGAGCAAAATACACCATTCAGAAGTTGGGCATTTTTGAACAATTGCACAAAAGGAGATATTTGTCAAAATGCAATTTTTTCCAAATGGGCCTATAATCTTTAGATCCAAACTTGTTCATGACATTATTTGTGACCCATAAATGCTTGGCCATGGCAATTTTCTATTTTATTAATTTATTTTTGAATTTTAAACCATTTAATTCAAAATTAAATTATATAAAATATGAAAATAAGATATTTTTTCAAGAGGATTGGATTTTGATCAAACTTGAGGTCCAAGATAGCCCATAACAATTGCCAAATTCGTGCTAGCTCTTACATGGAAGGAAAATCAAATTTTTCCAAAATTTCATTTTATTTGAAAAGAAATAAATGCACATTCAAGATCAATATATTTTTCACTCTCTTTGCCAAATTTCAAATCACTTATAAATAGCAAGAAGTCAGATCACAAAGGACACGAAACCCTAACCCTTACAACAACCAAAACTTTGCCAAAATTTTTCAAGGATTGTGGAAAATCGAATTTTGGTTTTCAGCAAGTTTCAAGGCAAACAATCCATCCAAACGTGTTCTAGAGGTTCCTGTGAGTCGTAATCAACTCTACTCAAGCCAATCCATCCGTAATCGCTATCCAACTCTCACCGCTTGAATTTTTCTCAAAATCGATTTCATAAATTCATGCATTGTTAATGTTTTCTTTGTGTTTATTTGAACTCAGATGCATATTAGATCATGTTTGATCCTTTACATGCAAGCTTGAACGCCCGTAAACCATATTGCCATTGTTAGGTTCAAGAACTGCTTGCATCGAATCGATCACAAAGCCAGAGAAACCAATACCGCCATTGACTCGTAGGGTCGACTTAGGGATAGGTGTTCTTTTTCTGCTTATTCATCATATTTTGGTGTTTGAGAAATTGAATGGTCGGAGAAGACGACCGAGTTAGGCTCCGTCACGACTTGGACCTACGAGTCAAGCGTGGCACGATCGCGCTCTCTGATTCGCTCATTCCATCCACCCGAGGTCCACCAGCTGACTATGTCTTGACTTCATCAGGCAGCGACGCGTGTTGCTCATGATCACGTGTTTCCAGTCCATGAAATCAAATGCAATGTGGCGTAGTGGTAGCGGCAAGCAGACTTAAGGTTTCACTCCATGGTCATCAGTTCGAGCCAGCCTGGGACCGGTTTTGCATTTTTTTTCACAAACTCAATTTCTTTTCAATTATTTCCATATTTTCTTTTTATTTAATATTTTGCATTCATTTTAATTAATTTCAATAATTTTTATCATGCATTAAAAAACACCAAAAAATATTTTTCTTTTTGCATTATTTCCAGAAAATGTTTTTTTAATTTATAAAATTAAAAACATTAATTTTGCATGCATATTTAATTTAATTGCTAATTTATCATTTAAATCACTTTTAATTAGTTTTTAATTATTAAATTATCTCCAAAACATCCCAAAAAATTATTTTAGCATATTAATGTTATTTCCAAAGATGAAATATTTTTCTCATTTAAAATTATCATTTTTGCTAACATTTTCCTCTTATTCGATTTCGTATTTTCCGATTTCTCATCTTTTCACGTGTTATCTCGCTTCGACGATTTCTTTTTATCGCTTTTCTTTTTTCCAATTATGTAACTCCTTATGGGATGTAATAGCTAATTAGGGCTTTTATTTTCCGATTTTTAAATTATGTATCTTCCCCAAAGCCATGTAATAGCATAGGATTTATCTTTCCGACTTTATATTCCCGCATTTTAATTTCCGCACTTATAAACCGCTAGTAATTAGGGCGTATGGCAAGATAAAATTGGACATAGCTCGCTCATAATCTTCAAGATAAAATATCCGAATTGACACACTCTTTTCACACACGCACCCCTTAGGGTAATTCTCTCTCGTTGCCTTTACGAATTCAAATGGTCATGTCCCTCGAACGTAGAGGTATCCTAGCACCGCTGTTTTCAAAACAAATCATCATAGTCCCTTCGATACAAAGATCATAGACCCAATGATGTCGCCACGAATACATGATCTTGACCTCGATTGTCGCCACGAAAATGATGATAGTCCATTCGAATGTGCTAGGATACTTCCTACAAGTTGCTTTCTATGACCATCCGATGTCCCTTCGAAAATCCCGCCACATCCAATCTAATAGGTTACCTACCAACTAATGGTATGGATAGCGCTATTCTAAAGGAACGAAATAACACAAAACGACCAATTCGAGTAGGTAATAAGACTTTTAGTTGCTTGCTCTATCAAACACTTTTTACACCTCACACTTTTGTCAAAGTTCAAACTCTTTTCAAAACAAACATTTCCAAACACTTTGTATAATGCTACATGAATCATTACAAAGTCAAAGCGAAATGCCTTTTCAAAATATTTTGTCAAACACACGTAAAGCACAATTTTAAAGTGATCTAAGAGCAACTAAGATCCCAGATAACTACGGATGGAAAGGGTGCTAATACCTTCCCTTTTCATAACCTTCTCCCTTACTCGTAATCTAACGGGTCTTTTTCGTACTTTTACCTTCCTTAATTGATAAAAGAAAAGTCGGTGGCGACTCTTGCTATCCGCACATTTGCGTATACAAAACCTACAAAGTCACTTCATCAGGTTATGGATCCTACACCCGGATCCCTTTCCTTTTAGGTAAGTAGTAATAAATCGTCACGACTGCTAGACGATATCAAAACAACAACATGATGGCTACGTTAGTGTGACACTTTGATGTCCCGATACTCTTCATTTCCAAGTCGAGGATAGTATTTGGCTTCGTGGTGTCATCAAGCACTAACTAAACTTTTAGAACCCTAATTGACCCATCTTGGCCAGAAGGTAGTGAGATGGCCGGCTTTGGTGCGACTAAGGTTGATGATACCGATGCTACGCCATCGAGATCGACTTTGGGATATTTTCGGTCGACCATTTGGCCGTATTGAAATAAACGCCACGAGAAAGATCAATGATATGAGATTCCTAGAACCCTACTATTATAGGATGTGATGAACCAACTCAAAGTTTTGGTGGGGTAATCACTTATACCTCTTGCAAGCCTTAAACCTAGACTCATTGTGTGAATTGTTTGTGTGTGCTAAACATGACATCATGACATCATCACATTGCATATCATTTCTAACTATTTCAAGGACCTAGGGATTTATCTTTGCCTGCTTTGTAGGATTTATTTAGAAAGACTATCTCAATCAACTTCACGGGTATACCTTCTCACCAAAGATTTGGTTTCGTAGATTCCCACCATGCATACCATCAAAAGACATGGTTATCTACTTGACTTGGTTATCTCCTGCTTTGAAGAAGATATGATGCATATCCTATTCCAGCTCTTTGATCCGAAACACCATTGCTTTACATTCCTGATTATCGCTTGGTTCCTACCTTGAAGAGTTCTCAAACTACTTGGGATACCTATTCTTGACCAAATGCCATTCACCGTCTAGAAAAGTTCCTAGGTACGAAGACATTGCATCACCTTACATCTTAAGCGCCGACATTGAAGCCAATTGGGAAACTAGAAGGAGTTAAGGGTTTACTTGCCAAGTTTCTGATTAAGAAAGCCCGAGAATTCCTCAAAGTTATGAGTTTCCATGCATTCGAAGACATTGTGGCCTTGCTAATTTGTGGTTTGGTTCTATTTCCTAACTCGGGTCAATTCATAGATGTCAACGCCATCAAGTTGTTTCTTACCCGTAATCCTGTGCCTACTTTACTTGGAGACATCCTACATTCTTCCACACTGCACTACTAAAAGACAAGGAACTCTCATGTGTTGCATACCGTTACTTTCCAGGTGGTTTATTTCGCACCTTCCTCCATCAGTTTTGAAGAATGAACAAAGTTTGAGGTGGTCTCAAAGGCTAATGTCACTCTCTCATTAAGATATCCGTTGGAATCTTTTCTCTCAAAAGGATTTCACATTCATTGAGCGCCAGGAGAATTCTCAACGCATCACTACTTGGTATAAGGGAGGTATCACTTACAACCTTCTCTAGCTCTACGCCGCTTGGTTTTGCTCAAGAGATGGTCCGATGATATGCTTCTCCAAGACATTGTGTTTGACTACAACCACGATCTCCGTAATCACCGACGAAGGTTCACACGCCGGGGCATGGTAAAGAAGATCGATACCAAGACTTTGGGGCACCAAAACTCCATTCCTTGGGAACTTACCTCAAATGGGTGGTAGCTCGAGCTCAAAACCTCATGATGCCTTTCACGCATGTACCGCCAAGAATTATGGAACCTGCTGCTATAGGTGACGCCTTATACCGCTCTCCATCCCGACATGTCTACCGATTTTGAAGACTTGAAGAGATCCCGGATTCAACTCAAAGAAGAAGAGATACATTTGAAGCTCGCAGTTACGCAGCGAGAAGAAAGTGCTAGAGTTGACCAAGCTACTTCACGAGGAGCTTAAGCATCAATGCCTACCTCGCACCAAGAGGAAGCCATGGAGACTTAAAGCTTTAGGTTTTATATGTTTTTCTTTTATCATTTTGAACTATCTTTGTACTTAAAAAGAAAAGAATAAAAAGAGAACTAATAAATGTTTGTTCGCTGCTTGTTTAACAAATTTAAATCTCTAAGGTCCTTGAAAACATTGCATTGCATTTGCATAAACATCGTGATATCATAGCATAGCATTGCATCACAGTACATTGAAGATTGGTTTCTCATTCTCTCGCTATTTATTTTAGCAAAATGGCTCTTGAACAACAAAGATCTCCTGTGCTCGTAATGCCTGGGCCAGCAGATGTTCACCATTTGGTCCAAGGCCAAGAAGACCCAAGAAGCTCATCAATGTAAAGAAGAAGGTTGGTCTTCTCAACATGGGCGACGCTACAAAGGTGGTCCTAAAGTGGTTAGCCGGATAGAGCTCTCGTAAGGAAGTGTCAAGAATGAGGGAGTGTCAAGGGTAATGAAGATGAACAACAGGAGCCCCGAGAAAGAGAGAGAGGATCGCTTCCGACTATAGCAAGTACTGATGAAGGTGACAAGTACAAGCAACTTGAAGACCGTCTAATGCCGTGGAAAACTCAAGATGTCCCAGCAATTTTGATGATCTCGAGTCTTGTCCTCGGTGTGGTGATTCCTCCCAAGTTCAAAGTTCCTATTTTTGCCAAGTATGATGGCATTTCTTGTCCAAGTCGCATTTGAAGTCCTATGTTCAAGATCAACCCCACACCGATGATAGAAAGTCAGGATGCACTATTTTCAAGAGAGTTTGTCCGAACTCGCTTGGAGTGGTACTATCGCCAGAGAATAACCATATCCGCATTTGGGGCGATTTGGCGATGCTTTCTGTGCAAGATGAGTACACGTCAATTGACACCCACTTGCATGCAACTACGTAGCATGTCCATGGGTCGTGATGAGAAGTTCAAAGAGTATGCTCTAAATGGAGAGATCTAGCAGTAATTCAACCACCCTTGTCCAATAGGAATTGGTTGATATGTTTATGGGAACACCGATGCACTCCATTCTTCAATCATCTTATTGGAAACTCTTCATCTGGATTCACCGAGCTAATATTGACAGGGGAGCGTATTGAAGCTGGTATCAAGAGTGGGAAGATTCATGTAGAGTCATCTTCAAATACTGTGAAGAGATCTTTTGGTGGTAAGAAAGAAACTAATATTGTGTATGGTCAGAAAAGCCGAGCCAAGACCGACCGTGCTCAACTGGGGCCAGGATCTCCAATCCTCGCATCCGCACAACCTCAACGAGACAACGCAGAGCCGTAACGCGCCACGAAGAAAGTTTACGAAGATCAGCATGCCATTGTCGCAAGCTTTGCAACACATGTTGAAAGCAGAGCTAGTTACTTTGAAGGATCCTCCTCAGAGTATCAACACTTCCTCTCCGAGATACAATCCTAATGCCAAGTGTGCTTACCACTCCAACAGCCTGTGGCACGACATCGATAACCGCTGGGCTCAAGAACAAGATTCGTGATATGATTGAAGCTTGCATTGAGTTTGACCCTCCGCTGAGACCGAATGTGATCAACGCGCCCATGCCTAACCATGACAAGAGTTCCAATGTCGTTGGGAGGATACTTATGTTTTCAACATAGATGACTTGACCATTCCTCCGATGACCGGTAAGAAGAATTTGCTGCAAGTTTGTCAATCTAGGATGCCTGAGAATTGTCGCAGCCCATCCGCACTGATGGTTGTGCTTGGTTGAGAAGACGTGTTCGCATGATGGATAACCGCGAAATACTATTCCTGAAACCACCTGTGGAGAGTCTGTGTGAAGACATGTCTAAGAAACTGAAGATTAAAGATGTGAATCAAACTGTACCGTCTGCATGGGATACCTTGGGGCAGCCAAGTGGAAAGTTTGATTACATGGTGAAGTACACTGTTCCTGAAAGCTACAAGATTCCTATTGAAGATGTTAAGGCAACCGGATGGGGTGACGATTTCCCAGAAGATTATGCTGATGTTAACACTATAAGGATTTCCTCTGTTGATTCTGTGCCTAGAGTGGCACCTCTCATTATTACTTCTCCAAGACCACTTCCATATTCCTCCGACAAAGCTATTCCTTGGAATTATGGATCCGATGTCTACTACCGTGGCAAGCAAGACCCTCGACCATTGAAGATCTTACAGCTTGAAGCTACCATTCCCGACATTGACAACATCACCGCATCAAGTAAGGTGACCGAACCGAAGGGTTTTCTCCGTAAATCTCTCCTCCAAAGACATCACACTCTACTTGCATTCCAAATTTATTCAACCCATTCCCAAGCTAGAGGGAAAGAACCAAGGAATCATCCCGCCGACAAGTACCAAAGGAAGTTGTCGAGGACACCTCCAAACAAGAAATGGAGGAAATTCAAGATCATCAAGAAGAGTGACTACAATGTTGTGGAACAGCTGGGACAGACTCCATCCAAGATCTCCATGCTTGCTCTACTGTGTCTCGAGGCTCATGCTAAAGCCTTGGTGAAGTTTCAAGAATGCTCACGCATCGCAAGACTACTACCTACCGCTCAAGTTTGTATTGCTATCCGCTGCCAACAACGGCCTAGGCTTCTCGATGTCGATCCGACTCCCCCGAAAGAACACAACAAAGCCTTGCACATCTCTTGAATGCAAGGGCGCTACATTGTCTCATGTTTTGGTGGATATCGGCTCGCCTCAATATCCTACCAAAGACCGCTTTGATCGACTTGATGTTGAAGGGTTAGTTCAAACCCAAAGGATATAATTGTGAGAGCTTTTGATGGTTCTAAGCTTAACAAGATTGGAGAGCTTGTTTCACCTAAAGACGGTTCCGCACTTTTGATTCCACTTTCTTTGTCATGGACATCCGTCCAAATTACTCTTTCCTACTCGGACTCTTGATACACGGGCAGGCGTTACCTCTACCTTACATCGTGTCAAGTACCCGTGAAAGGGAAGGTTGTTACAAGATGTGGTGAAGAAGAATATATGGTCACCATCTACAACCATTCCGATACCGAGGTGGAGGGTGAATTTTCGAGACCGCAAGCTTTTGAAACAATACCCAGTCATGCCTTTCACTCTCCTCGCTACTCCCGGTTACACAAGTTCCGCCTAGGATGGCATCACTGAAGGATGCTCAAGCTGCTGTTGAAGAGGGAGGTAGTTCTATTTGGGGTCAACTCCCCGATCTTCCTTTCAAATTTGACAAGACTGGATTAGGCTTCACCATCAAGGGTCAGAAGATGATACGCCACGAACGTGTCGGCCAACTTCCTTTCCGACAGCCAGTGGAATCCATGCTATAGAAGACTACTTACAACGACCGACATTAGCAATTGGATCTTCCCAACTCCAAAAACCGGACTCAGCAATTGGAAGACTGAAGACGTCATACCAATCTCCTTTAGACAGGAGTAATTGCTCTTGTTTTTGTTTTGCTTTTTGTATTTTCTATGTTTTGAATAATAAACTCTAAAGCCTAGTG